>JAWNPO010000455.1:26917500-28117500 GCA_035047525.1 Drosophila quinaria
AAAGTGTCAAAATATTACAACAACGAGAAGGAAAAGGAATTTAAAGTCTGAAGGGCAGCCACAGCAAGCACACAAATACAGCGTTGCTGGCTTTTGTTGTTGCTTTGCTCGGGGGATTTTTGTGCACTCACTGACGAATTGTTGTTCAGTCGGTCGGTTGGTCGTTGCGTCGGGCAGCCGTTCGTTTATTCGTTCTGTCGTTCGTTTTGTCGCTCCACTCGTTATGACGTTGCCAGTTTTGTGTCTGCCTTTTGTATTTATTTGTAAGTGTATGCGTGTGTCTGTGTGTATGTTTAAGTGTGCGTCGTATTCAGTTGCCAACGGCGCTGCCTGCTCGCCGCCTTGCACTTGCTGTTGCGTCACCCGCGCGCCGCATAACCAATACGAATACACAAACAGCATATATACATATATACACACACACACACATACATACAACGTAGCAAAGTTGCTGCGCAGCAACATTTTGAGCGCTGCCTGCTGTTTGCTTTGCATTTGTATGGCATGTACATGTATAAATGTACATAGGTACATACATATATTTATATATATCTGCATATATATAAATGTGTAGATATGTGTGCTTGCATGTTTGTATGCCTGTGTGTTCAAGTTCCCGCGTTGTTGCTCTCTGTTTTTGCTCAACCTCAACACACCCGCTTGCTCTCCTTTGTGACGGCAACGAACGACAGACAGACAGACAGACCGAACGAACGAACGACTGACTACCCGACGAACTGTCTGATTGACAGACGTTTCGTTCGTTCGTACGTCGTTCCGTCGCTTGCTTGCCTGCTTGCTTGCATACTTGTTCTCCCTCTCTTTTGGCTACTCTTTCACTCTCGACAATTTTGGCTTGCGCACGACGTGCTCTGTCTCGCTTTCTCGCTCTTGGCAGATGTTGAGCCGCGCAGCAGCAGCTATAAAAGCAGCGCGGCATCATTTTTTTTTACTTCGTTGTTTTGCTTTTGCTTCGAGTTGGTTTTTTTTTTTATAATTTCTTTTTATGCTATTATTATTATTATTATAATGCTGTTGGCATCGATGCTGACTGCGCTGCTTTGCTTGTTTCCTTTTTTTTTTTTACGTATAGTTTTAAGCCTCTTTTTCATATTGTCGTTGTCTGCTGCTGCTGCTAAGTTTTGCTGTTGCTTTTGCTGTTGTTGTTATTGTTGGTGGTGGTGGTGGTGTGCGTGTGTTGTTATTTTTATTAATTTGTTTGCGCTGGGGCTGCTGAAAATTGTCAACAGCGCATTTGGTCTGGTCGACGTGCGCGTCGCTGTCGTTGTTGCTGCTTTAATCTTACGCGTGCTTAAGTTTCTTTTTTGTTGTTGTTTTCTGTCTTTTGCTTTGTGTGAAGTTTGGCAACGTTGCTTGTGCGCTGTGTATTTTTATTGCTGCCAACGTCGCTGCTTTTGCTTGGCTTTTGGCCGTTGCGACGCTTGGCTGATTTTTTTTTTCTTTTCGCTTGATTGTGGAATTTCGTGCTTAATTTTCGTCTGTGTGTGTGTGTTTTTGTATGAGTGTTTTTGCCGTTTGCTTAAATTCAATTCAATTTCTGTGCAATTTTCATAGTGTGAATTTAATTTACTAAAAGTTGCTAGTTCTCGCCATTGTATGTGTGCCGTTTATTTGTTTGTTTGCTTGTGTGTGTGTGCTTCGCAAATTGTTGCTGTGCCAGCAGCTATTATTTGTTATTTCTGTTTTTTTTTTTTATATTTTTATTTTATTTAATTTTTTATTATTTATTTGTGGCTGTGCAGTTTAATTGCTTTCATTAAAAACAAAAATGTTGCTGACCAGCTACAGCAGCAGCAAAACGACGCCGTCAGCGTAGCAGCAACTTTAGCGAGCAAAACATGTGGCCATGCGCTGTTGCCAAGTTTCATTTTAGTCAGTTTCCAGTTTGTCGACACCGGCCGAAGCTTTTTTTTTATGTTTCTGTTTCTGCTTTCAGATATTGCTGCCAGCAGCTACTTTCTGCTGCTGCTGCGCTGCTTTTGCTTTTGCTGCTGATTCTGATTTCTGATTTCTGTTTTTCACGTAGGCAACGCACACACGGCGTACGTATCAGTTGTAAATGTGCGGGGAGCCGGGAATACCTCAAATAGATGATAAATGAGTTTGTGTGCGCGTGTGTGTGTGTGCGTGTGTGTGTGTGTGTGTGTTTAAATGTGAGTTTACGAGTGAAATTGTTTGCTATTTGGTCTAATTTTGGCCTTTAATTCACGAGCTGTTCCCTGATAAGCAATCAAAATTCTTAAGCTTCTTCTAAGATAGCTTATCAAATGCTTTTCACATACAGACATTAAAACGATTGCGGCAATTGAAATTGTCGTGACTTATGACAACATGATTTGTGATGTAAGTGCACATAAATTAACATTAATGTTAGATTCCTTATCGATTTATCGGTGTATTCTTTAACTATGTATGCTCAACATTAACATTTTTAATGGAATCATGGAATTAAAAGACAAATATGTATCTTAATTAAATGTTTCAAAAATGCCATAATGGCATGAGAAGAAGTTTTACAACTGTGAAAAACCATCAATGTTATTAAGATTTTACAGAATTTATCAGTTCCGTCTCTTGAAAAGTCTATCTATTGAAGTATCTATCTATGTATATAAGTACCCATCTATTTAAGTTTATACTTATCTTTCTATTTAGCATCTTTATGTCTGTCTTAAGATCAATATAAGAACTACCTATTTGTCTATCTAACAATGTATCTATCTATATATTTATTTATCTATCTATCTGTCTATCTAACTATCTATCTATCTATCCATCTATCTATCTATTTATCTATCTATCTATCCATCTATCTATTCATCCAATCTGTCTGTCTACATTTTACGCTAATTATCGACACTTTTTAAGTACATATGTATTTCTTATATTTTTTGTGTTTCTTATCGAATTTGGCAACTAATTAAAGAATTCGCTTTGCTCTTTCCTCTCATTGCAGGTTGTATGGATGACAAAAGAAAACTTTTTGTTTTGTGTTTGTTTTTTTTTAAGGTTTTCTTTCAAGTCTTGTGATAATGCAGACGATGATAAGCGAAAGAGAATAAGAAGCAACAACAAAAAATGAATTATAAAAATGAAGCAATAATAATTATAATATTAATAATAATAACAAAGTGTGCAAAGTTGTTAATTAATGGAAAAATTGGTTTTTTCCTCATTTCGTGCGTCGCGTTTCGCGTTTGTTTTTAGTCGCTTAATTCGTACGAGTAAGAGAGAGAGAGAGACGGTGTGGGGAAGAGAGAAATATACAAAGTCATATATTTATATATATACACACTCACACACACACCTGCCACCCCGCCCACACAAATGCAACAAAATATGTGTCAAAATACTTGTGTGTGTGTGTGTGTGTGCTGAAAAAAGTTTTCAACGCTTTCAATTATTTAATTTTTTCTTGTTTTTTTTTTTTTGCGGGCCTGAAAAATAGTTTATTTGTTTAATTTTTTTCAAGTTTCGAAAAATGTTGTTTTTTCCACATGGTGCAAAAACAACAACAACAACAACAACAACAACGAATGTTGGCAACAAATAACGAAAAAGTAAAAAGCGCGTGTAAATTAAATATGCCTGATGAAAATGGGCAACACGGCATCGTTTTGGTTGCGCCGTTGCCGCTTTTCATGTGCGTGTGCGTTCGTGAGTGTGCTCTAAAAATTTATTTGTTTTTGTTTTTGTTCTCTCTCATTTTGCAGCAGTTGCAGTGTGTGTGTAAATAGGCAAAAGATAAAATCAATAATACAACAAAAAGAAGCATATGAAAAATAATTAATATAACAAATAAAGTATTGTGAGTGCAGCAACAACAACAAAAAAGTAACTAATAATATTAGTAAAAATGCAAGTGCAACAGTTGCAACAATTGCATGGCGTCTTTTAAGCGTCGCCAAAGCGATTTGTTGTTGCTGTTTCGTTGTTGTAACAACAGCAACAACAGCAGCAATTTCAAGTGTTAACAACAACAGCAAAGCAGAAACAGAATTGAAGTGAAACATTACCACATGTGGTGAATATGTTGCAGTGCAATGCTGTTGCATTTGAGCAGCCCAGTGATAACAACAGCAACAACAGCAGCAACAACAGCAGCAACAACAACAACAACGGCAACAACAGGAGCAGCAACAACACTTCAACAACAATTGAAACAACATCGAATTCTGAGCGCAACAACAAGTGTTTAAGCCAAAAGAGTTCGGCATGAAATGGAAGCAGCTATACGCTCCTCTTCAGTGCAGGTCGGTGCTCCGCCGCCCACAAACAACGCCACAAACAGTGGACAACAGCAACAACAACAACAACAACAGCAGCAGCAGCAGCAGCAACAACAACAACAACAGCAGCAGCAGCAGCAACATCAGCAACAGCAACAACAACAACAACAGCAGCATCAGCAGCAACAACAACAACTTCAGCAACAGCTTCTTCATCATCATCATCATACACAGCAGCAGCAGCAGCAACAACGTGTTGCCAGTAATCAACAGCAGCAGCAACACAACGCGGCAGCAACAAACGCTGCCGCCTCGCATCAAGTGCATGATAATGGACCAACGTCCCATCATCTACATCTTCAGCAACAGCAACAGCAACATTCACAAACAACAGCGTCTAATCAGCAGCAGCAACAGCAAAACAAAACGCAGCAACAGCAGCAACAAAAACAACAGCAGCAGCAGCAACAACAACAGCAGCAGCAGCAGCAGCAACAACAAGCTGCGAATATGTCTGCGTATCAACAACGTTTGTCAGCTGCCAGTGCATCGCCGATTCATAGGTAAGTACTCACCAATTACTCCCCCCTGTCTGTCCATCGTCCCTGCACTTAGTTATAGCGTTGTCAACTTTGGTTAGAAAAAAGCTAAATTAAAAAAATTGAAAAAAAATATATCAACTCAAAACTAAACAGCCTAGAAAATTGAGAACTCCATTCTATCTTGTTTCGAGCGATTATATAGAGCAGTGGTGGGCAAGCATGGGCTCCGGGAGCTAGCGGCTGCTCAAAACTTTATGTCTGTCTGAAGTCGCACAAAAGTCTATATTATAAAGCTACAATGTAACGACTTTTTAGTTTTATATCCTTAGTCACTTTTTGTAACTAGAAATTTCAAATTTATCACTAAGCACACAGGCTTTGTATTTACGTTCTATCTGCAAGTTTTTCCAAAAATTTTCCAAGCTTAAAAATGGCGAAAAAATAGTTCATACTTTTTTAAAAATAGCCAAAATATACGCTGTCCGTTGTTTTCATTTGTTATTTTTTTTTTCCCACAAATGGATTTTGACGGGAAAATAGCAGTTGCGACAGCACAGTTAAGTTACCTTTTAACTGCAGCCTTACTAGTATTTGTATGTCTCTCTCCCTCTCCCTCTCGCTATCTCTGTTTCTCTTGCACACATTCAGATTTCCGCAGCAAGCTCATTTCCTGTTTGCATTCGCAACAGTCGCGGACATTGACAATCGTGCATTTTTCCTCTTATAGACACCCCTCTGCTTCTACTCCTTCTTCATTCTCTTGTTCCCTCTGCGATTTCCCTTCACCTTCGTTGCCTGCTCCAATTTGGCGATAAGAAGCTCCATGCGGATCAGCAGCAACCCAAATAGCTTGCAGTGTGCGATAAACGTGTAGAGATGGAAGACAGGAAGAGAGAATAAGAGGGAGAATTCATTTGCTGATAGCATACGAAATTTGTGTGGACAATAAAAAAATATAGATTGGAAGTGGGGGAGAATTATACATGATTTCCAATGCATTACAATGAAAATTTGAAAGTGTATTGAAAAAATATATTTAGAATACAAAAACGTATCAAAAAATATCGAAGTAAGGAAGGGGGAGACACAGAGAGAAAGAAAGGCGAACGATATATGCAATAAAATAAGATTTGTAAAGTTAATTAAAAGAAAAAAATAGTTTTTAGATAGAAACTTATCGATAAATATCAAAGTAAGTTAGAGAACGCTTAAGACAGAAAAAGGTACGATTCTCAAAGCATTGAAATAGGAGTAATAATAAAGTTGAAAGCAGGAAGATACTTTTATTTGGATACTTGTCGATATGTAAATCGAGTTAAAAGATTTCTTTAAAGTAGAGTGAGGAAGGATGATAAACATACAAATAATGCATCTAATAAGAATATGCATTGCTTATAAATAAAGAGTTATCGATAAATTATGGAGGGCCAAAAGTTATATGTTATTCTCTAAACGAAATAAAATTTATTATAATATCGTTAACAGAGTTAGTAAATCGAATATAATATGTAAAATTATTTATATCAAAGATAAATCGAAATCGTTATAAAAAAAACGGAAAAAAACTTCAAATTTTAATTTAAAATGTTATGTTTTTCTTTTTAATTCCTAAAGGTTTAACAAATAAAAATCGTAATTAATTATAGATTCACCAGTAAATAACAACTAGGAAATTAACAACATATACACACATATAATCGATTAAGCAGGGTATTACAACTACCTCTATTAATAATTAATTATTAATTAACATGTCTGTTCGTTCTGCTAAGTTATAACATGTGTTCAGCAAATATTTGCAATCTATTTGCTTGAAAACAACAAACAATAATATTTACAATATCGACAAGTATTTATTGGGTACTATTCAACAAAAGCAAAAACTAAAATAACAACAAAACCTTAAATAATACATTAATGATTGAGGCAAAATTCCGAGACACAAAAACATGAAGAAATCTCACGTAAAATTCGATTAAAATTGTATCCAAAAGTCGAGTTGAAAATTTGTTGACCTTCAAAAATTTGTTGAAAAATATTTCAAATACTTTTTCATATATTGTATAATAATTAATATAAAGTTGTTGGTGGAACTAGGAAGGGGAAAGGGGAAGGAAGATTAGTCAGAGGGCAGAGAAGAAACCAAAAAAGACAGAAAGAGAGAGGAGAAGCAGATGAAGATGGAGACGGAGACTGAGACGGAACATTACAACCCGGAAAGCGAAACAAGAGACGCAAATGTATTTTGTTGTTATTATTATTGCGGTTGTTGATGTTGTTGTCGTTGTTGCGGTTGTAGTTGTTGATGATGATGACGATTTTGTTGTTGTTTTGATTGTTGTTGCTAGTTTTGCGGTTGCAAAGTGGGAAGCACTTAAAAGACACAAGACAAAGGCGAATGGCGATGACTAAGTGGAGTGTGAAGAGCGGCGAGTGGCGAGAGAGAACGAGACAGACAGAGATAAAGAAAAAGAACTTAAGTTAAAAATAATTATATGTAATTTGACACTATTGACCTGCCGCAACGACAAACAAACAAAAAAAAAAACAGCAAAGGGACAAAAAAAAGTAACGAGAACAAGAGCAGCGAGTTGCAGCCAAAAACAGTTTGAAACGAGAGACTTACGGTAACGAGAGAGGTAACGAGAGAGTTAAAGACCCCAGAATTAAGCTAGCTATTTTTAATTCCCTTGATAGAAGATATTTTAAGAAATTGTGTATATTTTTGACAAATGTCCTTTTGTTGCAAAAACTCGTCTCTCAAATTGGAGGTTATCTAGATGCTCTTGATCTCTTAAGATATCTCAACTAGTAATTTGAATCCAAACAGTGAATTTAACTATAACGAAAAATGTGAAAATAATTGTTTGCCTTGGGATTCCATTTTTATACTATTTGTTTTTGAAAGTTCTTACTTTGAAATGTCAAGTTTTAATATTTAATTAATTCTAGCCATAATCAACTAAACTTAATTCCGATGGACAAACTCTAGTGAGTTTTCAATTTTTCATAAAAATCGATTGAATTAACTCGATTCATAAAATCAATCGTTTGATTAAAAAAAAAGTATTCAGTTAAAGTGCTTAACAATTGAGCTGTAAATTATTCGATGAATTTTTACATAATATTGTCATATAAATAAGGGTAAAATTTGATTAAAATCAAACTATTATATGATTTGTCTGCTATCGAAATTTAATTTTTGCATTTTAATCTGATTTAGCTTTTCAAGTTGGAAATTCAAATGCGATTTTCTTGCTGCATAGATATTAAATGTGACTTTAGATTTAAAATTTATTAGGGTATCAAAATTTCGGCTTGCCCAAAGATACAATTTCCCAGTTGTCTTTCATTTTCTTGAACGTTTTTTGTTATTTTGAATGACAGCAATTAGAGAGCTAAATGGCCGCACACAACGGACGACCGCAAAAGAAGTCGACGACTGGAAAATGCCATGAATTAGTTGGTGATTGACGGGGGCAGAAGAGGGGTCAAATGGTATGGATAAGGCAGTGACAGGGACAGAGATAGAGAGGTAGAGAGAGACAGAACAGAGAGACAGAGTCAGAGGGGGGGAAGTAACGTTAGGTTGTCGGTTAAACGGGTTTCACTTTGTAATTTGCAAAGGTCGTTTAAGAAACCAAAGTCAAAAACGATTGCAAAAAAAAAAAAAGATTAAAGTTGATAATGATAATGATAATGACAATAACATTATTAATGATGATGATGATAATGATAACGAAGAAGGTCTGCTGAAATTGAAACGCATTTTCAAAGGCATTTGTTTATTTTATTTTTTTTTTTTAAAGGTACTCGAAACTTTCCTTAAACTAACCATAAATAATGCATAAAACAAATAAAAGCGAAAAAAATGCTAAGCACATATAAATGTCATGGGAATTAAACCTTATGCCGCCCACAGTTATCGATCGATATGTCAGTTCCTCCCTCAATTCGATAAATGTATGTATGTAGTTGCATTTACTATATAAGTTGAATAGTTTGTTTAAGGTTGTTGTTTTTGTTGTGTGGAATATAAATACAAATATAGAGAGGGTTTAATATTTATATAACGATAAAGATAAATGTCAATATTTTTCATAGTTCGCCGATAACTCGAAAATATTTATTATGATATTTTGTATAAAATGTCAAAATAGATACGTTGTTAGTAAAAAGTATCGGTATAAACGCACGATGAAGCAAATTATAATTCACCTTTTGAAGTTTTTGAATAAAGATCATCAAATTGTAACATATTTAGAGAGATCTGGCATGGATGCAATAAATACTATCGATAATTCGTATGGATATCTAGCAAACTGTTTCTTAGGTTAAAAAATTCATTTATCTTATACCAAACATGCTTAAGTATTTATAAAATACTGACTTTAGGCATTCAAAATTATAACAAGACAAAATTAGTTTTTTTTTTAAATGTTATATACCCTCTGTAAAATTAGTCTTGGTTTAGTTGAAATAACCACATTTCTTTAATCATTCAATAATCTATATGACGCATTTTCGCCCACGATTTTTGCTTTTAATTTTTTATAAGGTAACTGTGCGTCGGGCGTGCTTCATGCTCCATTCAAATATTCTTTATTTTTGTTTGTAAATTATCTTCATAGTCATTTGCAGTTGTTGTTGTTGTTTTTTTAATGCTTGTTTCAATTTACAATTGATTGATGTCAGGCAATAAACGAACCCCTCACTCCAAAGCAATTTGTTAGTATGTCTGTTGTGTTGTGTATGTATTGGAAAGGGGTCTTGGAATGGTGGGAATTGGGAGGTTCTCTTGTTTAATGGACATTTAATGAATGGTTCTAGTCGACAGTTGGCTGGCTTGGCTGGCAAATGGGAATTTTTTAGTTGAAGCAAAAGTTATTACAATTGCACGGGCAATTAGACTTCATTAGAATGTCATAAGAGACTTGGTAGAATCGTCGTCTCTGTTTTGAAACTGTTCTACGAAATCGATTGCAATCGAATCACATTGAAATCGAGTATCGAACTCGAAATCGAGTGTCGCAAATCTTAGACAGTAATCTGTCAGAGACTTGAAATAAATACAACATGTTTTTACACTGTAAATTAGCAGAGTGAAATTGTCGATTTTTTATAGTAAAACCTATCGATAGTAGTTATCGATGCAATTAAACGAAGATAATTGTAGATGCTATTTTAAAGTATCTACAACTAAATTTCAAATATCTAAGTTTATTAAAAATGCTGAAAACTGTCAAATTAAGTGCTTAATTTGAAATATATTATGGTATCTAGATTTTTACATATGACATTAAAATTAGGTAACGAAAATCGTTTTGAATAATAAAATGTAAGCTCTCCGAAAATTCAAGCTGCAAGTGAAGCTTATGCTTATTTATTTTTACTATTATTATTAGTATATTTTTTGTCTGTTAAACAGCTTTAAGCTCTTTTTTCGATATTTGTTTAGCGTGTATTTGCTCTTGGTTATTGACTTCACAATCTTTCCCCTCTCTGCCCCCCTTCTTTCCCCCTTTTTCGGCCCTTTCGATGCTATTCTTTCTTTCTTTTTTTGTTTTGTCACATTTTGGCTCGTTTCCTGTCGTTGTCCAAATATTTGCATTGAACTCGAGGCAAGGCGGCATAAACAATAAAGAAAATACATAAAAAAAGAGAGAAAAACAGTATCTCATGAGCCAACCGGCGCCGTTCTCAGATTGCCAATAGTGTTAATTTTAAAAAAAATACCTCGTAAAAACCATAGAGTGTGGCAATATGAGTAATATCAGATCACATCATGGAATCTTTAGAATACTGTGCTGCCTTTTCATTCGAGATACTTTTAACGATAGAATTTGTTGCCATCCCAATATATTCGATAAATCGATGAAATTTACTTTTGCTGTTTGTCCACGATTCAAGTTTTTAGTTTTTTTGCGTGTCGGTTAATCAAAAACTAGATAATTCGTTTACTGGCATTAATCCGTTTTAGATAATTTTTTTAAATATTCGATAAATCGATATCAGCAACTGTTACAACAGAAACATATGAAATAAGTAATTAGCTACTTTTTCCGAATCAATAAATCATAATAATAATAATAATCAATAAAATCTGTAAAATCTGTAAGATTGGTTTAGATATCTTAGGAAACAAAAACGTTTTTTATACTAAGCATTTCCGTGACCTTTGACCATGATTTTGACCCACTTGAAGGTCGAATTTCGCAAAACTCCGTCTTATTGCACAATGAAATTATCTCATCTCTGTTGTGTGAAAAATGCAGCTTTCTATCTCTTACCGTTTGGGCTGCACCTTGATTCTCAGTCAGTCAGTGAGTCAGAGTTTTTTATATATAGATTTGTTAGTTGAATTTAATTTATTTATGTGTGTATGTAAAACTACTAGTAAATCAAACGACAGTACAAGTTGGTTTATTTTTAATCGCCAGATTTTACAGGGTATTTACCGTTGACGCAAGTTGTTCTACATATGTTTAAGACATGTTTAGAATTTAACTGGAAGTGCAAATTATCTGAAGCTGTATCTGTATCTGTGGCTGTATCTCTCACTGTATCTGAAGCTGTATCTGTACCTCTATCTGTAGCTGTATTCGTTTATCGGCATATCTGCATATCTGTATCTGTATCTGTGACTGTTATATTCAGTCTGTCATTTAATTTAATGTAGGCTGCGGTTTTTGCTCAAGTTGTTTTGCATGACACATAGCAACAACAACAACAACAGCAGCAGCAGCAGCAACAACTATACAAATACAATACTCAATGCAGACACACAGATACAATATTTATACCCACACACACACACACACACACACACACACACATTCACATTTTAATCGCTCTCGAACGGTCAAGGTTGCAAAATATTTAATGAGTCAAACGCGACGGTGACGACGACGACGACGACGACGACGACGACGACGACAGCGACGTCAACGTCAGCTATCAGCTGGTCGACTGCGCTGCCGGCAGCGCTGTCAACTGCGCAGTCTTCCAGTTTCTCTGTAGCTGTCATTTTTGTTTATCGACCGGCGCACACACACACACACAGAAGGCACGCACACTCACATCCACGTGCAATTATGTGCATCTCTCTCGCTCTCTCGCTCTTACTCCCTGACTCACTCTCTCTCTCTCGCCTATGCTGCTTTGGGTGTCGTTGACGTGCGTCGTTTAGCTTGTCAGCCCTCCCCCTCCCCTCCCCATCCCATTTTCCTTTCCCCTCTCCCCACCCCTCCCCCTTTCAATGCACGTTTTCAACAATGCGCAATTGTTATTGTGGCTGTTGTTACCAAGAGAAAGAGAGAGAGAGAGCAAAAGAAAAAGAAACTGCAACTCATAACTCTCATATCTAACAATTTGTATCTTGTATCTCATAATGGATACTAGGCCGATGTCTGTTATTGATATATTGTTACGTACTTTGGGCTATGCCCCTCCTCCTCCTGCTCCTCCTATCAAAAATCCATCTTAAATATATGTATGTTCACATATTCAACATTTCTATATGTATCTGTATCTTTAGGCTGATTCTCTCTTGTCCCGTCTTTATCCTGTTATCTTGCCATCCTTTTTGCACTTTGTGCTTCAATTTAGAAAACGGAAATTGAGACGCAATTTTCAATGATTTTGCCTGCCAGCTTTTCTTGTCTATTTTTATTATAGTTGTATATAAATAATAAGTATCTTTAAACTTTGTATCTATAGTTAGCTGACATTTCTTAAGCCTCTGTATTTCAATATCCTTGACGTATTTCTGCTTTAGCCAACTCTAAATATGCTTTTTATAACAGTCATAATTTAAATAGTTTGATTAAAGTTTTGTTATTTAAGATTTTATATCGGCAGTTTTCTTTTCAAGTTTATAAACTAATGCTTAGCAGAATAGTTTGTATTATTGTTTATATTGAATTTACTCCAAATATTTCTAATTCAGTTTTAGGTATAGCTTAAATCTAAATATAATTTAGACTTATGCAAAGAATAGTTTTGAAGTCATCATTTCAGTAAAGGGGTGAAATTTACCAGAACTCCTTTTAAACTGCAAACTACAAAATTTATTATGCTATAAATACAAAGTATTTGCACAACTTAATTGTAAGACCTAAAGTTACTAAAGATACTTAATCTGTTACTCTCTCTCTCTCTCTCTTTTTCTTTTTCATCGTATTTCCCATTATTTTTGTAATCGGATTCGGGGTCATTGTAAGCTTCATCATTATGGAACAGTGTTTTTTTTTTATTATTTGTTTTTATTTTTTCTTATTTATACTTTTTTGTTCTTAAGATATATATTTTCTGAGTTACACTAAAAGTATTATTTAACTGAAGCACTGTCAATGCGTCAAGTTAATTAAGTATTGCATTTCCGATGGGAATTTGTTGAGATTGTCTGCTAATTCTGATTAAAAATTGTGACTGAATGACGCTTTTCAAAAACTAGTTGGCAGAAAGAGCACCTGTTATTTACGTGTATTTATTTTCCCCGATTGCATAAGGCGGCAATCAACTCCGAGTGGTTTCTCTCCCCTTCTCACCTTCGTTCCCCCCTCATCAGTCATCTCGCATCTTAAGTGGATCCGACATTAAGTGTCGTGGTTTTGTGATGCAATAGCAATTATAGAGTGACAAGCGAATGGGACGACTTTTAACAAATTTTCTCCCCCCTCTAAATAATAATAATAATAGTAGTAGTAGGGGGGAAAACGGGAAGACTGAAAACGGAAAACCCCAGATGAATTGGCAAACAATCTGAACATGTGAATTGAATAATTAACAACGTTTTAGAATTCTACTATTTATTGTTGTTAAACAATATACGTATATGTAAGTAAATCAAGTTTAAACCGCATTTTAAATACCCTTTACTACTTTTATTAAGGGTAAACTGATTTATGATACGAAGATACACGGGAATTTTAGTTTTCTTTGTGTTATATTCGTAAACGTTTCGCTGACATTATTTAATAAGAATTTCTGTATGTTTATGTTCTTAAAATTAATTTTTTACCCTTGCAAGCACTTAACTTTTGGTTAAGATCAGTGTACATTCTTAATTCCTTTTTGTGCAATGTTCTTAAACGTTTTGTTAAAGAATAATTTGTGAAAATAAATACAAAAGTACTTGAATTTGCTTTTTTTAATATTCTTTGTGTGTTGTTAATATCTGTATACAATTTAACTAAATCAAAGTTAACTTCATGAAACATTTAAACAATTTATTTAGATGGAGACCAGTCTCTTGCTGTCTTTCTCTATTACTCTATCCCCCTCTTTGTGTTTCACTCTTTTGCTTAGCTGTCACATAAATTGCAGTCATATATCATGCTTCAGGTGTTTATCGATCCAAATTCTTGGACATCTCGTTACGTTGCCACCGACCTACCCCTATGCCAAAGCTCATGGGCAAGTGCAATCTTTGACAACAACAACAACAACAGCGACCGCCGCCAGGGGGCGCCAAAGGAAACAAACAAAACGAGACAAAAATTATAATGAGGAAAAGAAAAAGGCAGCCAATAAATTAAATGCACATACGTAATGAATTATAATTAAATAAGAAAAAAAAAAAGCAAAAACGACAAAATAGCAAAAATAAAAAGAAATGAAAATGAAAATCAAGAAAAGCCAACTGCCTGGCAATTAACGACAGCGCAGTCTATTTATAAAATGCAAAAACAATAACAAAAAAAATGGAAAAAAAAAGAAAATAAATCAAAGAAAACCGAAAAAAAAACAAAAATGTTGAAGAAACAGTAGAAGTAAAAAAAAGAGGCAAGAAATGAGGCAAAAGTGCAACGATAAATGCGAAACGATGTGGAAAGCACAAAGAAAAAGCGAGAGAATAACAGAGAGTGACAAAGAATGACAGAGAGGGAAGAGGGTGACTGCAACGGCATTCGTTTGATTGTCTCATTATTAAATCACCTTCAACTGCAGTTGGCACTGCAACGACCTGGCCCGACAGCGACGTCGGCAGCGACGCCGGCAGCGACGTCAGCTGCAACCGCAAAACTTAGACAACAAACTGTCAGACACTTGAAATAGATACAAAAATACTTGGAAATTTGCAACAATTCGTATTGTTTTTGACTTTCCCACTTTTCTACCCTGTAAAGTGTTTGATTATGACGAATCGTTTGTATTAAATGTGACTTGAATAAAATAAAACAATGCTTATAAATCACAACTTGGTGTGATTTAGTATTTTATGATATTTTAACTTTAATGATAATGTTTTTGGAATATTATATAACTTTGAGGCAATTGAGCTATATATTGATTACAACTAAACTAGATGTGATTTATTGATTTATTTTATTTATTATTATTTATTATTTTTCTAACTGGTTCTTAACTTGTTCTACTATGTGTATAATAAAATAAGAAATCAAATAAAAAAAACAAGAGAAGTGTTTTTTTTCTTTGAAAAAAATCTATATAAATTTATGTTGTTTGTCAAAACAATTATTTGACATACTGCATATAATTGTAAAATATTTAGGTCCTTTTATAAATATTGCCTTATTTCATTAGCTTTATTATTATAGATAGTTTACTTATAATATGTGATAGGGTGTTAAAAAAGCTTCAAATTTGGAAGTTATATTTTTATTTAATAGACATACATACTTATGAGATACATGATTGATAAATATATAAATATCTTTTTGATGCTTTAAACTTTTCTTTTCCCCAAATGCAACTAAAGCTAATTATGATAGAATACCCAAAGTAATTGTTGCAAATACTTGTAAATCATTTATATTTAAATATATCCTTTTTCATGACAATTGCTTATAGATCTTAGGGTATTTGCGAATTGAGGACTCTTGTTTAGATTTCGCACTCTTACGTGTCGTTTAACTGTTGTTTTTGTTTACAGTTTGCGTGTGCTACTGAGTCATTTCCTAACTGCCCCAATGGAATACATTCACATTCACATTCACATATATAGTATATATTTGCCATTTTCCCCCTCTTGCCATAAAGCAACAAAATCACGCTCTCTCTCCATGCTGGTTTGCTAACGGTTAGTCATAGAAAGCAGTTAAGAACCAATTCGATAACTGAACTTTTTGCTTTGAGCACATTTGTACAAATTCCCAACATTTGCACACATTTCTGATGAGCCCACATCAATTACAATTCTCGATAAGTTCTCAGTTCCATTGACTTTATCGAGGCCTATAAATAGAATCTAACGACTGTATGTTGCAAGTGTGTGTGTGTGTGTGTGTGTGTGCGGGGTGTGTGTTTGGGGCATGACCAGCCCACAAATTGTAGTAATTAACAGAGTTTTGTCATCAATTGTTGTCGCTTTTGTTGTCTTTCTTTCTTCTTCTTTCTTTTTTCTTTCCATAATATATGACTGCAATTTAGTTCATCAACTAAAATTTTATAAAAGAAGAGCCAAGAAAAAGAAGCAGGCAAAAAAGGCTAGAAACTTTTATTTCTGAAAGTTCAAAGTTTAGATGACATAATTCTGATTCATATCAATTTAACTATGATTATAAATAGTATTCATCACGCGATTCCCTGTTAGACAATCTATTGATTAGCACTCCAAATTCTCAACAACAACAAACAGACAAAAAAAAACGACTTTTTTAATCTTTAGATCGTGCAATATAAAATGTCATAATCTATCGATATTATAGCATTCGATAAGGCATATCTCTAGACCCATCTATGAATCAATCATTCGACCATGTGTTGTGCTACAAATTCTATTATTATTATTATTATTATTATTTTTATTGTCAAAAGAATTCCATTGGCTGTTAATCAACGTCATTGTCGGGTTCTTAAAAAAAGAAAGAAAAAACCCAATCAATTCTCTTTGCCCCTTGTCTGTGCTTCCAGTCTGGCAAAACCTGCGATTCTTAATACCCAAATTGCCTTTTATTCTATCAATGTCACATTAATTTAATTATCTAAAAGATAAGTTTTTATAGTTACTCTTTAATATATTTTAATTTGACTTTATTATGAGTTAGGAAATGTACGCTTTTAAATTTTGAATAAAATTGAGACTTTATTATTATTATTTTTTTATACGACTATTCATATATTAAATGTAGTTTTCGAAACATTGCATATGCATTTTTTTTAAATCTTTGTGACTTTTAATCTTTAATTTTTCATGTAAAAAGCTTTTGTTTGATTGCACAATAATTTTACATTAACTTTTTTAAGTTTTTGGCAAATAGAAAGTGCTATATTTATTGAATTAAGATCAATAGTTCAGTATAAATTAGATTTTTAAAATCTGGGCTTGAATTTTTCTGAACTCTCCGAACAATAATTTCAATTAGAATTTTTTAAAATTTTGCCCTAACATGGGGCAGAATTGCTTTGCAGAAAATAGTTTTAATCTCCTTGATTTTCAATCTAAATCTTCAAAAATTAGTAATTAAAAAAAAATAGTATAGATAAAAGATGAATAAAATGATAAATAACAATCCTATTATTAAATTATTTATTTGATAAAGCATGAGCTAAAGATAAAGTTAAAAAATTTATTTAAACTTTTACACGAACTTTTCTTTTAAGTAAGAACTTAAAAACTAGTTTCATTAACTATGAAATCATTCAGAGCAATTATACTATAAAGGCAATCTGAACTACATATGTTTGCTATGTATGAGAAAGAAATGTTTTCATTTCGATTTAAGCACATACATATATACAAATGTCTATATATACATATTTCTATATATATACACTATGTTGATTAGATTATTAATATCAACAAAAATTCAGGAGTGCCGATAACAATGAACTAGAATAAAAAAAAAAAAAAACAGAAAAAGCAACAGACGTTCCCGTTTTGTTTTTGTTTTTTGTTTAATCTCTTTTATTATTATTTATTTATTTTTTTTTTGTTATTAATTTTTTGGCGCGTAGCTTGCGAGGGAGAATGACATAGAAAAAGAATGAGAAAAAGAAAGAAGTAGAGGTCGCAGAGGAAAAGAGAAGAGCGTGTTTTTACGACCCAGATTAGATACGCAAACTGTTTTCCCCTCGGTGTGTGTTGCCCTTTTTGCCTGTCCCCAACCCGGAAAACTCACACACAGGCATAGATAGATACACTTCTATGGCGGGAACTGCAACTGCGCACTTTTTTATGGATTTTCGTTTCGATTGTGTTTATGCAACTTTCATGGTAGTTAATTTCAAACGAAACGCTGCCATAAATCGCACAAAAATAGCTCAAAGACAGACAGTTCGAAAGAGAGAGAGATAGACAGAGTACAAGAGAGAGATATGGAGAGAGAGAGACAGATCATGAAGACCATAGACCATATTACAAAGCAGCCTGCAACTCTGAAAGCTCCAACCAAAAGTTCAATGTACAGACGCACATTCCCAGTTTGTGTTTCTCCAGCACTTCGCCTTTCTCTCCCCCTTCCCTCCGCCGACCAATCACTTGGCGATTTTGCAGAGTTATGTGAAAATTTGCATGTATCTGACGTTTTATTTTATTTTTTTAAATCGTCAGAGTTGCTTTTTGGAACACACATGGTTCCTATGTACAATACAATCCATGCGTGAAACCATCTATAGTCAGTTTGCTGACCAAGTTCAACATATGCTCGAACCTCTTTTCTCCCTTTGCTCCCTCTCTCTCTCTCACTCTGTTGTTTTGTATTACGCTGATACCAAGTAATTGGAGTCATTTGTGCACAACATTTGGTTACCTTAAGAGGGGTATTTATAAAAAAAAAATAATTTATATACATGTATATCTTTTATATTTATTAAAACCAAAAAATATTTTATATTTGAAGTAAAATTTGGAAATTGAACTTTAATGTTCTTCAATGTTTAATTTGTAGTAAAAAAAGTTAAAAAAAATATATGAAAAGCAATTCAGTACTTTTTTATTTAAATATACATATGTTTACAGAAATATGTCACTAAACTCTTTAATTCGATTGCTAGTTGAAAATTTAAAGAATAATAAACTTGAAATATAAAATAGTCAGTTTATCTTTTATCAGATTCTGTATTCAAATCTTTAATAAATATATTTATAGTGTTTGTAGTTGAATCCATAAGGTGTTGATATTTATTTGATATGGCAAATATTTTCAAGTAATATAAACATAATTATATTTAATTAACTATCAATATATTTTAAATATTACATTTAAAGCTTCCCTGACCATTAATCTGCATTAATATTCTTAAATCGAGTATAGGGCATCTCTTTGTCGAGCATTTTTGCTTCTATTGCCTATCTTTTGTACTCTTTTTAAGCTAACTGTGCGAATAAACGTACTTGAAACCCACAACAACAATAATCAAACTGCTGACTGCCATTAAAACAGCTGTAAAAACAGCTGCGGAATTGCAAAAAAAAAAATAATGAAACAAAAAGCGAATGAAAAAGCAACAAACATGTAGAAGAAATATGATGAAACGAGCAAATATAATTAAAGTAAAAAAATGTGCAATTTGAAGCGCCTTAAAAATATAATTAATGGTATATCGCATTTCTATTAATATCAACTATCAATAATCAACCATTAATTATAAATAATATTTACAAATGGAATATCTTGATTACCTTATTTACACTTGAAAATATTGAATGAATTTAGGTGTTTTATCATATAAAGCAACGGTGGGCACGCAGCTGCTCCGGGAGCAGCGACTGCTCCCAATTATTTTTCTGCCCATTCTGTTGTTGTTGAGGTTATAGCTGCTATGCTCCCAAATTCAGTGTTTGTGCCCAACGCTGATATAAAGTATAGAGTTTTTCAATTTAAAATTGTTCGTTTCGGAAAATTAAAAAATAAAATCATTTTGGGTAAAAATTGGGTATTTACTTTGAATTATTGTTTCATTAAATATTTTTTATCTGCCGAGTTTAGCTATCGATTGCAATCCGTGAAAAGGAGTTAAAGAAAAGTTCGATTAATATGTTTTATTAAATTAAATATCTATTGATTTTGAAAGCATAAGGAATAGCTCTAATATTTTACAGCAGCGGCAAACTTTATGTCTGCCTATTTGGCCTGTAAAATTCACAGAGTTGTTTAAATAAAAGTTGCACAGAAATTGAGTAAAAAAAAATTTGGAACTGCGAGAAAATTAAACTATTTTTGCGCCATACCGTCAGGAATTTTAGGAAACAATGTGGAGAGCAATGAAGTGAAGAGTGCAATTTAAATTCAATGTGTGTGTGTGTCTGATAGTGTGTGTTCACAAGGGACTTGGCTAACTCTGTTGCCAAATTTAGAAATTTGCACACACATTTATAAACACGGGTTGGCAGGTGAATGCTGCAAAATGTAATTAAACACGGAAATTCTCAAAATTCTCGCCAACAGTGAATATAAATGGGTCCCGCGTTGATGTGATGTAGGTGGCGCCAAAAGCGAGAGGAGAGGAGTGGAGAGAGAGAGAGAGAGACAGAGACAGAGACAGAGACAGACACAGACACAGACAGAGCGCTGTAGAGAGAGAGAGAGAGAGATGCTTTTAACGTCATTAAACAAATTATAGTAATAATAATCTATGCTGATAAGTCGGTTTTGTGGTGTGCGACAGGTGAAACAAACGAGAAGCGAGAACCGACAGAGAGAAAGAGAGAATAGTGGAGAATTGAGTATGGTTAATTAACAGTTAGAGCTGCGGTCATAGTATAATTACCGAAACCTATTGAAAAACATGCAAATATGCATTATAATAACTCATTAATATGCAAAATTCGAACATATCAAAGATAGAGCGAAAACAAAAGCAAAATAGATAAAAAGAGCAAGCGAGCAATTAAAAAATCACACAGCTGTAAATGACAACAAAAGAACAAAATAAAACGAATAAATAAAATACATGATAACTATTAGTCTCAATTCAATTCTCCCACATCCCGCCCAGTCTCTTTTTCGCTCTCAGTCTCTGGCTTTCACAACAAAATTGAATAAATTGAGATAGAGAGTGAGAGAGAGATAGAGAGAGAGAATGAAAGCTAGATTATCTGTTTGCAGTCGAAAGTCTATTGATAACATTTTTTTTTTATATTAGATTTCATTTTCATTCAATACGAAAATTTAATACAATTGATGCGATTTACACGTGTGTTTCATAAAACTGTGTGTCTAGCTCTCTTCCTCTTTCTCTTTCTCTAGTGAAACCTGAGAAGAGAAACCCAAGTGGTTGATAATATTTTGTATATACATAAGTTTGATATGAATAAAGTTTCTTATTGAGAAAGAAATAAATTTAATAAAAAGTGACAAATTTCCATTGAAAAATCATTATTGAATATAAATATTTGTATATAAATAAATGGCTTTTGGATGAAAATGTGCAAAGTTAGAAATACAGGTGTGCTACAGAAATCTCTTTCACTTGAATTTCACATCAATTTCATTTCGCCGTGACACAGTCGACACATCTGAAAACTATTGATCACCGCTCAATAATGTCACATTTATTGTCCGAACTTTAGAATTTAGAGTTGTCGAGTAACTTTTATTGTTTGTCGCGCCAATAAATTTTTATTAAGCTATACAACATCAATTATTGTATAAACAAATTGAATTATATTAATTAAAAAAGAAATAAAATAAAAAGCTATTATTCTGCAATGATAAACTAAAACAAGTTGCTAAACTACCCCTTGGGAAATTTAATCCAACCCTAGCAGCCAAGTTCTAAAATAAAATAAATCACTCGATGTTCTGTCGAAATGAGAAAATTTTCGAGCGGATTTGCTTTTCTCTGAATTCGCTTTCACTTGTGATTTCTGATAAATATATAAATAAATACAAAATATATAAATATATATATGCTAAAACATCATTTATTTATAATATGATTACTGAGATTAAATAATACTGTTAAAGATTAGCGTAGTTGTTGAAGCTAGGGAAATTTCTTATAGAATTGTAATTTATTTTGTTGTTTTTTAAGAGCTTATATATTCTCCAGTTTAAAAATTTATCTATCTATCTATCTTAAAAATATGTTTTTTTTTCTAGTTTTTAAGCAGATTTATTTACAAATTATTTTCAATAAAAATAGTTATCGATTTTATACAGAATTAGAGCCTTTACAGTGTTGAACAGCGCTTTGAATTGCTATCAGTAAAGTTTTAAATATTACAAACACAATTAATAGTTAAGGAATATGTCAACTTGATGGAAATTTAAGCTTCAGCTTTAATTTCAACTGTCTGAAAGCTCTTTTAAGTTTGTTTGACTGCCAACATGTTCTATCGTTCTCTCTCTCTTTCTGTGTGTCCTTTTCTCTTTTTGGCGCCTTCAAATGCAATTATGCCAAGTTTTTCAACATGTTCTTGTCTTAAAGAGTTTGCTAAACAAATTTGTAGCCTCTTGGCCTGGCTTGAAAGCAAACCAGTTTTTGGCAATTTCACACTCGCCTGAACGGGCAGCTGACCCAACTTACGCAGTCAACGTTCTCTCTCCCTCTTTTACTATCTCTCTCTTTCTCGCTCTTTGTATGCCGTTTTACCGCCCTCACTTTTAAGCCATGTCTATTTCTCTCTCTCGCTCTCTCTCTCTCTGTTTCTCTCTAAGTCTGTTAAGCTCGTGGCAAGTCTCAACCGCAAATTAAATTTCTAGCCCGGGAATTGGCAAAATTTAATGGCACAGGGCGAAGGACACACACACACACTGAAACACCCTCACATACATACATACACACACACACACTCGCAGTGCAAATGGAGCCTGTACTTAAAACGGAGAAGAGGTGTATTAGTTTTTTCGAATTGAAATTGTGATTAATAAGCAGAAGAAGGCATTTATGACATTACAAATTATATATATTCTTGTTCAATCAGAGAGAGCTGGCTGTATTTGCTTAGCAAATTCAAGATTATTTAGAAATTATTAGGAAAAAACAACACAATATTAATCACTCATACCTATTGACGACATTTTAAAGTTAAAAATAGGCAGCAATAAAGTTGGGAGCAGCTGTTCGCTCCCGGAGAACGTGCGTGCCCACCGCTGTTTTAAACTTTAAAAAAATTTAATTTTGGTATGTTTTTTGGAAGTTTAAACAGTTAATACCTGAATGGTGTTCGTTACTCGAAGTTTTATGCTTCAACTGTTTTTTTTTTTTTACTGACATGCAATTAAATTTAAAAATAAGTTTCTCTATCAGCTAGAAAACTCTAAACAAATAATTCATGTTTAATTTCTATAATAAAATTATTCTATAGCTCGTATTTTGTACTTTAATTTGTATAGAAAAATTATTCAATAACACTTTTTTTATTTACAACAGATTTCTTATTGAAGTTTGAAAATTGAATTTGAAATTTGGCATTTTATAACTATGTTTCTATTATTTATGCTGAGTTTAGTTAGTACAGGGTCTTGCATAGAGTCGGGCTCACTCGATTGTAGCTTTTCCTGCCAGTTTTAAAGTTGCTCGCATTTGTTGTTTGCTCTCTCGTCCTTCCTTTCCTTTGCTTTGCTTTGCATTGCTCTGTTCTGCTTGTTCGTGTGGCATGTTCAAAGTTTTGCGCCTAAAAGGCAGACGGCAACAACAACAGCAACAGGAACAACAACAGCAACAACAACAACAACAACAACAACAGGGAGGCAGGCAGGCAGGATAATAATCGGACATCAGACGGCGACGTTGCGGCATACAAAATGCAGTTAAGCCGGCAACTGCCACACACACACACACACACACATACTAACACACCGTTTTGGCCCACTTGCCACCCAGCCACCTCCCACCTCCAACCGCTCCACACACCACAAACCACTGCAAGGCAGAACATGAGTTTTTGTTGTTGTTGTCGTTGCAGTTACTCTGGGCATTCACAACAAGGCGAGAGTATCTGCCTCTCTTTCTTGCTCTCTCCCTGTCTCCACTTTTCCTCAAGCTGCTCTTCTACTTTGCTCTCCTTCCTCACGATAAACACAAAAATCGATAACATTTTTGCACTCGAAAAGCAGACGAAGATGATGGGGAAGAAGAATGTGAGAGAGCGGGAGGAAAAGAAGGAAATGTGTAAGGTTTGGTTTGAGTTTTCTTTTTTTTTTTTTTTTTTTTTTTTGGGGAGAGGGTTTTTCCTATGCATCATCACGGGGCAAGCCCCACCCTACTAAGTGGTTGCATGCTGCCACAAAGTGTTGTCCTCAGCAGAATGGGCAACTGTTGGACAAGAAGAGAGGCAGATGGAGCAGGCAAGAAGAAAAATGGAAAAAAAGAAGTGCAATACAGGAAGAGGAGAGCTGAAGGACGGACACAAAAGGAGAGAATAGGTCCAGCAGCAGACAGAGACAAGAGACAGAGAGAGAGAGTGAGTGAGAGTGAGAGGTACCTCTTCTATTTCTGTTATTTGTAGGTATACTATTTTTTTCTTCTTCCTCTACTTTTATGTCTGCTGTTTTCGCTTTATTTCTTTCTGCTTTACTCTGTCCTTCTATCTCCTTCTCTCTCTCTTTGAGCTATGCTCTTGTCAGTTTTTCCTTTTCCTCTACTTCGTCTTTTATTTTATATATGCCACATACACACACACACACACACACACACACACTTGTACTTGCAATGTGGCGCACGAGGCGTGGCAGCCTAATGGGCGCGTGGGGAGTTCGTTAAGGGAGTAGGAGGAAGAGAGAAGGGTAGAGAGAGAGAGAGAGAGGACGAGTGGAAGGGGGCAAGGATGCTGCCAGGCAAAAGTTACACACATTAAAAAACAAGCACACACACACACACACACTTGCTCATACAAATATATATGTTTATATATGTCTGTATACATAACGGTACATGTGAACTGTCTCAGTCGCTGTCGCTGTCGTCGCTCTGCTGTCGCGCTGTTGACGTCGCCGTCGCCGTCGCCGTTGAAAACTTCTGATCAACAAAAACAAAACAAAAACAAACAAAAAAATTATTCAAGCTGCAACTTTTAATTATTTGTATTGTTATTGCAGGCGCAACTTTAAAGAGAGAAAGAGAGCAAAGAGCGACAGTGAGTGAGACAGACTGTGAGAGAGAAAGAGAGCTTTACTAAATGCGCTTTATGTTGACATTAAAGCTGCGATTTAATAGAAATAAATTGAATATGTAGAGGTAAAAGGAAAAAGAGAAAAAGACAGAGAATGTGAGAGATAGTAGGGAATAGAACAAAAAAAGGATATGCAATTAAAATTTTAAAATTAAAGTTTTGACTTTCAATAAATAGAATTTGTGTTATAACTTACTTAAGTACATACAATGTATGTATTTTATTTAATTTCTGCAAATATTTTCAAAGATAAGAAAGAACTTATCTTAAGTTGACTGACGCATTTTATCTGTTTAGCAACAAAATGAAAACGAATAAATAATTAAATAATGAAACTATTTAACTTAGATATGCCGCAAACTAAAAGACCGCAAAGTTATAAATCATTAAAAATCAAAAAGCTGAAGCAAACAAAAAAAAAAAAAACCAGAGAAATTTCTTAGAACTGTTGTAGTGAATACCCCTAATTTATTATCGAAATACATTTAGAGCAGCGGTGGGCACGAAATCTGAATTCGGGAGCAGTCGTTAGCTCACGGAGCCCATGCGTGCCCAGCGCTGATTTAGAGACATAACCCAAAAAAATACAAAAAAAATACAATACTAATTTATTTTCTATCTCTTTCTCATTGCAGGTAAGACATCAAATCGAAACATGGGCATTTCCACAGAAAGGTCCACCGCGGCCAAAAACGTAAAATTTATCAAAAACTCACATCTTATGAAATTTGCTTCCAAAAATGTATTCAAGTTATTTATTTAAGCAATATACACTGGAAGAAATTCAATAGGATGAACTTAGAGATTCTACATTGGAATAAATTCAATTTTCTTTATTTTTGCCCATTTTTCCGAAAAATTACTTTCAAAATGGACCGCTTGTATATTAACGATTTCACTAAGTAGGACAGTAAGATTGTAACATAATCCATTTTAATTAAAAGAAATATATTGAAAGTTTAATTTAATAAAGTATTTCGAGCTGTTTTCGAAATATAATTTAAAATAGAGAAACAGAAACAACATAAAAATAGTGATGGTAAAAAATGTCCCGTGCGCGATGTCCCGTGCGAATTTACGTCAAATTGAATTAAAAAAAAAATGCAAGTCATATTTGAAAAAAATCATAACCATTTTTAAGAGGCATCAATGCACAAGAGTTAAAAATAAGTTGCATTAAAATATTGCCTCTGGATTCGCTGAAATTGGCGTTTGAATTGGTTGACCTCACAAGTCACTTCCGTTTTGTGTCCCGTGCGAATCACTTGAATTTTTCTATTATCTTCAAAATGAAAAATTACCCAAAATCAATCTTTGCACCAATGAAAGAGCTAATCAAATGCTATATGTTAAGCCCTTCTTCAGAAAAAAAAATCGTTTCCTTTTTACCGTTTTTTTACTTTGAATGTGTACGAATGTCCCGTGCGCGAGTATGGAAATGCCCACATGTTCTTTATAATACATAACGAACACAATCTGAAAAAGGAGCTCGTAAATTGAATGGAATATGATGAAAAGAAGAAGCATAAGAACAAGAAGAAGAAGAAGTAACGAGGGGAGGAGCACAATTTTGTATATTGCTGTAGGTCGATATGATTGATGAGACATGGAAGCCAACGTCTGATTTTAAAGCTGAATGAAGAAGCGTAAAACAGAGAGAGAGAGCGAAAGAAAGGGAGATAGGAATGAACGTGACAGGCAAACAGATGGACAGCTGGCATTGTGGAAAGGGGGGGGGGATGGGAGCGCAGCTTTAAAGCGCATGTTTCATTCTTTAAAAATAGCAGCTGTGAAGTTTGGCAACGTCGCAAGTGCGTTTTGCATGCCCATTGTATATTTGTATGTGTTATTAATATTTAATGAATTCATAAGCGAGTCTGTTATGTATGTGTGTGTGTGGTCTGTGTGTTTGTGCGGGTGTCTGTTTCTAGCTCGCTCCTGCTCCCGCTCCCGCAACCACTCCATCACAAATGCTATCTACTCTCATCCAACCTGGCCTGCTCAGTTGTTGTTATTATTGTGTGACGTCGTCGCAGGTCAAACGCGTCGCACGTTAATCACAACTGAAAACTCGTCGTTGCAGCCGTTTTATAAAAATTTAAATAATGAGCGTCGTCAACATTGTTGTCATCAATGTATTTGGTTGACGGGTTGGTGGGGGGGGGGGGGGGGGGGAGACACAACAAATAGCAAAAAGTTCTGCTGCAGTCGCTGTCAGTGTTCGACGTCAATTTGCAGTTGGCAACATGTTTGAAACAAAACATGTTGCGACAACATGTTGCTTGAGTGATGTTCGATGTTGCCGTTCGCTACCAAACATGTTTCAAACTGTTTGAGTCCGCCATGCTGAATTCTCAATCACACACACACACACACATACACACATCTTCGCGCTCACGAAAACGAGCAGCATAGCATGTGTATTGCGCTCTCGCTCATTATTGTCGCTTATCGTACATGTGCTGCTTGCTAACTCGCTTGCACATTTCACACCCCCACACCCACACAAGATATTAAATGCAACATGTTGCAAGCAACCGACCGGCCGGCCGGGTTTGTGTCCTCAATAAAGTAACGTTAAGGCGCGTCCCGAATGGAACCCCTGTTAAAATTGATGTGTGCGAGTAAATTGCGTTGATCATCAGAATCATCAGATTAGTGTAGATTACCCAAATGGGCAAAGCGATCATCATATCACATTACATCACAAGGGGGTCATCATCATCATCATGTCTATCATAATTATGCTCATCATCATCTTGAGCTACTGCATAAAGAAATAAGCTTAGATAGACTAGATACGCATAATTCTAATGCATTTAAATCGTAGAATATAGTCTGAGTCTTCTACGATTCTTAAATATATAAAGTTTGGTGTATTTGAGGTGCTCTAGATAAGGGAGAAAGTTAATATATACTAGTAGATATTGTATACATACCATTAAAAAGACTCCTTTGATATACAAAAAATTCGAAAGATAATTTAAAATATCTTACAGATACTTTCGTTAAAGTAATACCTTAATATAATTAATTTTTGAAATATGAAGGAATATCAATACATTTGTTTTTAAATATTAAGTTAAAAAAAATGTATTCGTTTTTAAATGGCAATATTATATTTGATAATATTAAAAATTATCGATAACATTTCCAAGTGAATAATAATACTGTGTAAATAATATTATATTTCATCATCTTAGTTTTTAATGTGATACTAATAAATTCAATTACGTGAGAGAATTAATTGACATGGTGATTGTAGTTACACATTCAAAAAACAGATAAATATTCATTATATCAATATGAATTATCGATATCATCGTGTGAAGCATCTCTAATATTTATGTATCGATAACATACAGTAGCTTTTAGGGTGACAATGTGTTGAAAAAAAAGCTTGACATTAAAATTGTATATAAATTAATTTATTTGACATGAAATTAATTGATTTAAATGTGAGCATTCGTAGAGAGTGTTTAGCAAATGTTATGGATATATTAAATGGAACAAAAAGACTATTAAATAAATGTGTTCTACCAATGAAAGAGAAGGTTTGAACTATTATGAATATTACACGGAATAAAGGTATGCTCCTGTATTGATTACCGAAATATCGTGATAATAAAAAATGATTAAATATAGAATTTTCCCCATTATAATAATAATACATTTCGATACATAAAGTAATGGATAATACTTAAAATATATGATAAAATAATTTGGATAAAGGTAGACCTACAAATTGGAAAACAATACAAGACATATAAATAAAAAATGTGTTTTTTTTTGAAGAAATTAAAGAGAATTATCGAAATACAATAAAAGAATAATAGATAATTTTATTTTAACTATTTTACTACAATAGAAGCTAAATAATTGTTATATTAGAAGTAAACTAATATTTAATAGATTTTTTGCTGGAAGCAGTTTACGCTAGAAGTTAAAGAAAAATATATTTGTAGATAATACAAGGAATGTAATACAATTTGATGTGTTTTTTAGGAAAACAGATTATGCTAGAAATAAAAAAATAATATACAGTTGAATTTTCCTAACTCGAATCACCAATTATAGAAGTTCGAGTTATGGAAGTTTAACTGTATATGTTTTATAGGAGGATAAAACTAGAAATAAAAGATAAATAAATTAGTTTTAGAAGCCAGTTGGAATGAAAAAGAAAATGAATAATAATATGTTTTAAGCAGAAGATGAAACATGATTTATGAGAATTTTTTGTTACAACTTTCAATGGTTTTCTTACACACAAATCTAATAATCTGTTGTTCTTTCGCCCCCACTGATCGTACAGGACTCTCGAGCAGCAGACGCAGCAGTACGCAAAGAGCCTCGGACACCTGCAACCGCATCAGCAGCAGCAGCAGCAGCAGCAACAGCAGCAGCAGCAACAGCAGCAGCAACAACAGCAGCAGCAACAAATGCATCACCACCACCACCATCAGCAGCAACAGCAACAGCATCAACAACATCAGCAGCAACAACAGCAGCAGCAACAGCAACAACAGCAGCAACAGCAGCAGCAGCAACAGCAGCAATCATCTCGATCAGCAGCAAGTCCATTGTCACCGCCACGACCTGGAGCGGGAAGTGCGGCGGCCGCAGCCGCTGCCAACAGCTATGCAAAGTTTGCGGATGCGCCACAGCGTTTCCTGCAGCAGCCGTCGTACAGCATTATTGCGCCGATCTATCGGGAGAATCACTATGTGCGCATACCGCAATTGCAGGCAACGGTACCCGAATTTCAGCGATCGGCGCGTGCGGCAACGGTGGCAGCAGCTGCTGCAGCAGCGGCAGCAGCGGGTTGCAAGTCCGTTGGCGGACCCGTTGGCAATGCAGCCGGCGGTGGGGGCGGTGGTGTTGTCCAAGTTGCAGGGAATATGGCACCACCACCGGGTGCACCACAACAAACTGGCGGTGTGCTCGTCATGGAAGCCATGTCACATTATGCCAGCCAGCAACAGCAGCAGCAGCAACAACAACAGCAGCAGCAGCAGCAACAACAGCAACAACAACAACAATCGGCTAGCAGCAGCAATGCAGCGGCGAGCCAACAAGTTGCACCACCGCCGAATAGCGGTGGTGGTGGTGGTGGCATTATGGTGGGCGGACAACGTTTGTTGTTGCCACATCATCCGTTGCAATATACCAACGAATACCTGACCACAACTGCCGCAGCTGTGGCAGCAGTCAATCAGCGACTGCAACAACAACAACAGCAACAACAGCAGCAGCAGCAGCAGCAACATGCAACACCAGAGCCACCTGGTGGCGTGGGGCAACCTTATAAGAAGCAGCGCCTGAGTGAGGCAAATGCCAGCAACATGAATCACCTGCCACATCAGCAACAAGCGCCGTCGTCATCCTCATCGCAGCAGCAGCAGCAGCAACAAAAACAACAACAGCAGCAGCAGCAACAACAGCAGCAACGTTCATCACCCGCTCAGCTTTTAAATAGTCGTCAGAGCAATCATGGACCTTTGGTGCACATGGCCGCACAAGTGCTCAAACCGCTGTCCATGCAACAGCTTAAGGTGGAAACGTTGCCACCACAACAACAGCAGCAGCAGCAGCAGCAGCAACAACAGTTGACGTCACAGGTGCATGCACCACGCGCTTTGGGACCACCGCCAACACTGATAACATCGTCAACTGGCGGTGCACAGTTGATCAGCTCGGTGAGTGTCTCCACGGCGCCAATGAACAGCAGCAACAACAACAGCAGCAGCAGCGGCTCTGTTGTCTCCGTTGCAGCAGCGGCAACCACCTCGGAGGCATACCATCCACAGGTAAGTGACAAATTCCAAAATGACACTAGCTTCATCAGCTGCCATTTAATCGTTTGATTCATATAGCAAACATGCTGAGATCGTTAGAATTGTCATAAAAGTTCAGTTGAAGAGAACAAATGTTTTAACTACTCAAAAGAATAAGCTTTAATGTGCTTTCGAAAAGCTCATCTCATTAGTTATTTGTAAAGTTACACTTCAAAACTGAGTTTTAGCTAACAAATGTTTTAAGTACTCAAAAAAATAAGCTTTAATGTGCTTATATTGGCAGAAAATTAGCTAAAAATTAACTTTCCAGCTGATTTTCTTTATGTTTCAATTGCTTCAATAAGCTCATAAATGTTTTAATCAACTAGAAATCAATTTTCTGCTGAACTGAAAGCTTATTAAAGCTTTGATTGACAGCTACACTGAAAAGTAGTTTACGTTTACAAATTATTACTTCAGCTGGAAACATATTAAAAGTTGAATTCTTTACGTTTAGAAGTCCGAATTTAGGCTAGATTAATCCAAATGTGTAGACTGTAAGTAGAAGCTAGTGTCATTGGAGTTTAATATTATTACTTTGAATTTGAATTTGATGAATAACGTTTGTTTTTTTTTACCCATTTGGACAGGTGGAGGCCATTTCCCCCACGCTGCCCAGCGACAATGCCGATGAGCGTGGTCGGAGCAACAGCAGCAACAACAGTTGCAGCAGCAGCAACAACAACAACAGCAGCAGCAGCAGCAGCAGCGGCAACAACAACAACAACAACAATAATAATAACAACAGCAACAACAACAATAACAACAACAGTAGCGCCAAAGAGGAACTGTTGATGCAAATCCAAAAGGTGGACAATGAGATCAAAAATGCTGAAACGGCCATGGAATCGCTGCGAAAAAAGGAGAAAACCTTGATGGACGAGGCAGCGGCAACGGCTGCAATTGCCAAACAACAAAAAGCCGCTGCCGATTTGGCAGCCACCGAAAGTGGCAATGAGATTATGGAGCTGGCGTGGCGAACACAAATGTTGGCCCAAAGCATCTATGTGGCGAACCGTAAAACGGCCGCCGCACAACATTCCGTGGTTAGTCGGGCGGGCGGCAATGAAAGGCCACGCCCCTGGCTGCCCCTTTATAATCAACCACTCGATGTGGAAGCTCTCACACATTTAATTAAACGACATCAGACAATGGTGCGAAATCCATTGCTCTTGCACATACGCAAACTGAAGGCGGAAAGATGGGAATACAATCAGGGTTTGGTTGAGAAATACACCAAGGATCAGGCCGATTGGCAGCGTCGTTGCGAGCGGGCCGAGGGCAGTGCAAAGCGCAAGGCGCGTGAGGCCAAAAATCGTGAATTCTTTGAGAAAGTGTTTACGGAGCTGCGCAAACAGCGTGAGGATAAGGAGCGTTTCAATCGCGTCGGTTCGCGCATTAAATCCGAAGCGGATCTGGAGGAGATCATGGACGGTCTGCAGGAACAGGCATTGGAGGATAAAAAGATGCGTTCATATGCGGTAATACCACCATTAATGTACGACGCCCGTCAGCGACGCTGTGCGTATCACAATGAAAATGGACGCATTGAGAATATGGTGGCAGTGCATGAGGAACGCAAAGCGATCAATCTTTGGACGGCCGGTGAGAAGGAGACATTCAAAGAGAAATATTTACAGCATCCGAAGAATTTTGGGGCAATTGCGGCGAGTTTGGATCGCAAGTCACCGCAAGATTGTGTGCGTTATTACTACCTCAGCAAAAAGACGGAGAACTATAAGCAATTGCTGCGCAAATCGCGTCAACGTACGCGCAGTAGTCGCAATCCGGCCAAAGCACAGGCGGCCCAACCTCAATGCATTATCGATTCCCTGACCACGGGCGTCACGACGCGTCTGCAGCGCGAGCAGCAACAAAAGTCGGGCAATCGAACCAGCGCCGTTGCGGAGCGTGAGCGCGAGCGTGTTGCTGAAAAAGCCGCTGCCGATGCCGCTAAAGCGGCTGAAAGTGCTGCGGAAAAGGCGAGTGCTGTTAGCAAGGCGGCTGAAGTTGCTGCGGGACATGAGAAGGTGGCCAAAAGTGTTGCCGCTGCCATTGCGGCCGCAGCAGCAGCAGCAGCGACGACAACAACAGCAACGACAACAGCAACGACTACAACAGCAGCAACAACAGCAGCAACAGCAACAGAAATAACAGCAGCAGCAGCAGCAGCAGCAGCAGCAGCTGATAAATCGTCTGAAGCAGCCAAATTGGATAAGCTTGCAACATCATCAGCTGTGGCGTCTGCAACCACAACTTCAACAACATCAACAACAACAAACGAGATCTCAACGGGCAGCAGTGAAGCCAAAAACAAAATCGATGATGAGTTGCCAGCAGCAGCAACAGCAGCAGGCGCAACAGTTGCAACTGCAGCAGCAGCATCAACATCCACCGTCACAGCAGCAACCACTTCAACTTCAACTGTCGCAGCGACAACGGCAACAACAACTGCAACAGTTGAGGCAGCCAACGCTGGAGGCGCCACTGGAACGCCCAAGGTGTCCAAATCGCAAATCCAAACGGTCGATGTGGCGGGCGATGCCTCCAAATCGGTGGAAACATCATCGGAATCAGGCGAGTCTCTGGCCAAGAGCAAAGCAGCGACTGTCAATGCCGATGGCTACAATGGTAAGCAAACGATAAGTTATCGAATGGCCAAGACCAGTACAATTACTGTTTAGATAGGCAAATAATATAAACAATAATAACATACAATAAATGACAGTTGAAAAGCATTAAAATTATCTGTAGTCGATAACTATAGAAACTGCCAAAATCAGGCATTCAAATTGTTTCGAACTTATCGATTATTCGATTACACAACAAAAATACATACTTACAAATAGATTATTGCATTCGATGCACATTAAATCGATAACAATTGTATTGGTCACGATTGTGCATTGAATATTTTTGAGCGTGTACCACTTACGATTGTGTGTCCAATATGTATCATAATGTAATCGATAACAATGAAATATAATTGATTGATACCCTAATTGCTAACTTAATTAACTTTATTGATTTAAATAAAATTGATCAATTGTATGCGTTGTCTCGATATTTAGATCAAAATCTTTTGAGATCTTTTAATCTCCATAATAATCGAAATTTCTTCGATTACCATTTTTTATCGATAACAATTGAATTAAATGCAATCTGTTTTGTGCCTTACAGCAACTGGTGCCACAACAGCAACAGCAACTGCAACTGGAGCCACAGCGGCCGCCAGTGCCACGCCCACAACAACGCCCGCTGTTAGCGTGGCGCTTAACGGTTTTAAGCCCGGTTATCAGAGCGTCGTCATGAGCAATGTGAAGGCGCCAGCGCCACAAGGCATCGATGATGCCACAACAACAGCAGGAGGAGGAGGAGGAGGAATAGAAGGAGCAGCAGCAGCCGGAGGAGGAGCGTCCATAAATGCAACAGGCGATAAAATCGTAAAGGCAACAACTGCAGCAACAACACAAGCTGCTGGCTTTGCTGTACCGAATGTGGCAACAACGGAACCTGTCAGCGGTGTGGCAACTCTGACAACGGCAACAACAGCTGGCAACTATCTGGGCCAGAAGCTGAAGGCGGCACAGGTGGAGGGACTTGGGGCCGGAAATGAGCTACACTCGGATGTTAGGTGAGCAGACGAGGGACAGAAAAGGACACAAAGAAATGGGGAGAAGAGGAAAGAGTGGGAAAATAGGGGAGAAAATAGAGGGTAGAAATTATTAATTTGGGAGGATAATTGTTAAAAGACTGAGAGAAGAGAGGAGACTGAGAAATAGTGGGAGAAATAGCTAAAAGAGAGAAAATATCAACTGGAGAATAAAAAGAGAAGAGAGGTAACTGAGAAATAGTGGGAGAAATAGCTAAAAGAGAGAAAATATCAACTGGAGAATAAATAGAGAAGAGAATAGAGAGAGAGAGAGAGAGAGAGAGAGAGAGAGAGAGAGAGAGAGAGAGAGAGAGAGAGAGAGAGAGGCGACAGAGGCAGAATAAAAAGACAAAGAAAAGAATAGAGATAAAAATACAGTGAGTATAATGTAAAGCAGCGTTGGGCACGCAATGGCTCCGGGAGCCAGCGGCTGCTAACGAACTTAGATTTCGTGCCCATCGCTGATACAAAGAGATGGGAAGTAAGAAAGACAATAGAGAAAGATATAGAGAAGTATTTGATACAGAAAACAGAGGAAAAATCAATATAAGAAAGAAAAGAAAGTACAGAGATGAGACAGAAAAATAAGAGAGCAAATTTAGAGTATATAAGGAAACAAATAGATAAACGTGAAAGAATAATCAAATACAATGAAAGAATAGGGAATTGTTCAGAAAAATAGCGAGAAATATGAGGAACGTATCAAGAAAAATAGAAAGAAACTTAGAAGAATATAAATAAAGAGAAAGAGAAAAACTGAAAAATATATCATATATATAGATAGGTATAGGATATAGAGGAAAAAATAGAGATAGGAAAAAAGAGAAAAAGATAATGACTATATAATAATTTATTATGTTATTTCTATCAAAAACTCATCATATTTTATATATTTTTTGCAGTGATCCCAAGAAGAAACGCTTTGAACTGACGACGTCTGGCGGCGAGTCAAATAACGCCATCAACGCCAACAACAACAACAGCAGCAGCAATAATAACAACAACAACAGCAGCAGTGGCAGCAACAACAGCAGCAACAACAACAACAACAACAGCAAATTAAACGCCAAAGAGTCGTCCAATCAAATCACGTCCATTGGCAAATCAGGTCCAATCACAATGACCCCAACGTCAGGATCTTCGTTGTCTCGTATCATGTCCGCAGTGTTGACAGCGACAACCACAACAATGTCAACAACAGCAACAACGACGCCGCCCATGTTGTTGTCGGATGGCGGCAACAACATGTTGACCACATCGGAGGCCCTCGCATTGGATGGCAAAGGTGAGTACACGCAATTAAAACATGAACCAACTGTTATTGTATTTAGCTTTTGGAAAGCTCTGTTGACAATCAGTTGCTAGGCTTTTCTTACAATTCAACTTCAGGAGTGCTTTTATAAAGCTTTTAAAGCTGGTTTCTTTTGAGCCAGAACTCTTTATTGTAAAAGCTTTTCCTGGTTGCATCCCTTGTTTTAAATACATACACATGTACTTAAATTGTGGAGAATCATATTTTATGTAACTTTCAAAGCTGAGATTTACTTAGCAGAGCTTTTGACTATATTTTCGTTAGCTTTTTCCATTCGATTTCTGCTCTAGCTTTCAAAACAACGACTCTGCAGTGTAAAAGCTTTTTTGAACTTTTTCCGGTTGTCACTCCTCAGCTTTGTTAGCTTTATTTGACCCTTTAGCCTGGTTACAATTGCATTTCTCTGATTTCTCTGGTTCCTGTTCCCTTCCCTTAATCTGCTCCTTTGCGCTGCTTATCAAAAATGCATTCGCTCTTTGGCGTCTTTAACTTTGTGTTCACTGTCCCTTCAGCTCTATTTGCATTGTTTCCCCAACCCACTTCCCATCGCCATGTATTTTAAATACCACTTAATTGTAAAGTGCCAGGGCATATTGTTTTTGTTCTGCGTTCTCAGCTTCAGATGTAGAGACTGTGAAATAATCTCGAAAAGTGTTTTTCAAATTCCATCCAAGTCCCAAAAAGTTTGACGATGACGAAGGCGACTTTGTAAAGCCAATTTAAAGAAAGAGAAAGAATCGCTTAAATCATTCATGAGATTTTCTTCATCAAGATTTTTTGTAAAGGTTTTTAACCTTTGTCTAAACAGATTTTTACCAAATTCAAAATGTCCTCTATGATTTTAAAGCTTATAATGTAAAACAACGTTCATATTTATGCAATTAAATACAAAACAAGTTGGAAAGAGTATAGTCGAACTTACAATTATAGCCTACTTATTTAAATAAATTTCAAATATTTTGTATTGCGTGCTTTTAGGCACTTACATTGCTTAAAAATTTTAATCTGCCATTACCACCTTTCTATTTGTCCGCTCTTGTTACGATTTATTAGGATGATAGATGATAATAATAGTACTTAACGTTAATTAGTTAAAAAATTCGAATACCTTAAAAACTGTGCGTGTGGTTGCTTTTAGCGATTAACGGAGCTAAAAAAAAAGTGCTTACAAAAGGAATTTAAACTTTATCTTAACCGATTTTCAACACATTTGTTAAAAACGTTAAAATAATAAGAGCTAAAAACCGCCGGGTAGACTTAGTCCTGTAGCGCAGGGTATCTTAAAGTCGTGTACACTCGTTTATAGCGCTTTTACTTGTTAATTTGTATTATGTTTTTTTATCAACTGTTTGGCTTTTGATTGCTGTTTCTTGGTTGCTTCCGGCGTCTCCGATGAATATTTGATGCTCTACTTGGCAATTGCCTTCAGTCAAGTCAACTCGTGGAGTCCGAGTCCGAGTCTGAGACTGAGACTGAGACTGAGCCGAAATCGGAGTTGTAGCTGAGCTTTAGCAAAGAGTTGAAAGCGACAGCATTGGACGCTTGATTGGTGCGGGTGCGTTGGGGTTAGGGCAGTGGTGGGCATGCATTGGCTCCGGGAGCCAGCGGCTGCTAACGAATTCAGATTTCGTGCCCACCGCTGGTTTAGAGGGTGGCAGGATGTCAGCTTGACAATCTTTCTCTCTCTCTCTCTCTCTCTATCTGTGCTGTCATTCAGCTGAGCGCACTGCGGTTTATTTGCATCGCCAAACCTCCTCACCTGCTGCTGTTCTGTTCCTCTCCCTTCCTTTCGCATTTGCTCCTTCTGCTCCTCGCTTTTTGCTCTTTCACTTTCTCCACGTTTGTTGGCTGTCATCTCCCTGGCGAGTTAATTAAACTCAATTAAATTAAAATTTTTGTAAACGTCTTTTTTATTATGCAAGTGATTTAATTTAATTATTAAATTGACGTTACGTCTGTTTGCATTAACCGACGCCATCTCGCTTGTCAAAGAGACGGAGCGAGACAGCCTCACAGTGAGTAAGAGTGAGAGAGAGAGAGAGAGTAAGGAAAAAAATGGAAGTGCGGACAGAGAAAATGGATTTCACCCTCCACAATATTCCATAAAAAAAAAACAATCAGCAGACTGTCGTCGTTGGCTTAAGCTTAGCTCTGCAACAGCAATACGCTCATAAATCGATAGTTGCTATCGATAGTTGCCAGCTTTAATAAGTGCTATCGTAAATTAAAATCTATCAAATTGTTGTTAATGATAAATCCGCCATTTTTTACTTACCAATATCGATAACTAAAAGTGTTTTATCGCTTATCGATATTTAATGTTGTATTTTCCAATTTCCAAATGAGACAACAAAACTCAACTTGAAAACTGTTTGCACAATTTTTGCATACATATGTATATTAATTGATACCTCAATCTATCGAAATGTTGCACTTAACTATTTGTTGTTTACTTGTCAAGTTTCTTTAATATTTGTTGTCTCCTACACTAATCGATAACTCCATCGGTTGTTGTTATCAATAAATTCACAAGTTGATTTTCAAGTCAAGTTTATCGAAAACTCAATTTTTGCTTTGACAATTTTAACATTTCGATTTATCACTCTATTCATAATTTGGATTTACATCACTAAAAGAAAGCTTTATTTTTTTAACCTTTGTTATCGATAACCCTGCAATTTGTTTTTCATTTTATATTTAGTGGTTGCTTTTTATTTGGTTTCTTTTTCTCATTTGCTTTTACATTCAAACATTAGAGCGACAAAAAAAATTGGTTGTGTGTGTGTGTGTGTGTGAGGTGCATTTAATTAAGTGCTAAATTCGTTGATTGCTGATAAGTTGCATAGTTAATCGTTGCATAGTTTATGGCGTTGTTTCCACTGTTGTTGTTGCTGTTGTTGCTTCACGTTTGGAGACGCCACTGTTGCTGTTGCCGCTGCTGCTTGTCGAGTTGTTGTTGTTGTTGTTGCTGCTGCTGTTGTTGTTGTTATTGGTTGTTGCGGTTGCTTCCAATTCATCGGCATGACACAATTTGCGATGCTTGTGCACAAAATAATAACTTGGAAATTTGCTGCCACAAGTTTTGCATGGATAATATTGCACATTCATATCCAGAGGTCGCACCTCGCGACGCAACAACAATGCGGCAGCAGAGAGTGTGCCATCTGCACCAGCAACAGTTGCTGTTGCAGCTGCTGCTGCTGCTGCATTTACAACTCCAGTTGCTGCTGTTGCTGTTGCATTTGCAATGCCAGTTGCTGCTGTTGCTGTTGTTGTTACGGCTCCTGCTGCTGCTGCTGCTGCTAGCAATTCTGTGGCATTGTTGTCGTGTGTTGTCGCCTCCGACAACTTTTTGTCCAGACTCAATGGATTCAAATGCCGCTTGGCGTGTTTCTGATAACAATATTGTGATTTAAATGTGTGCTTGCAATAAACGCAAACAAATAATTCAGCATGCAATTGCTTGCGCTGTGTGGCAGCAACAACAGTTGCTGCTGTTGCTGTTGCTGCAGCAGTTGTTGCTGTTGTTGTATCGCCGCTATTCTCGTTCTCCTCCTGCTGCTGCTGTCGCTGTTGACTGCTGATTGCTCTTGCCATTTGCTGATGAAACGAATAACTGACACTTTGTTGCGTGCGTTGCAACTCGACAACGGCAGCATTGTTGCAAGTCTCCGGCTTGTGGCCATAGGCCGTGTTTAGAATGCGACGAAATCGGACGGGGCCATCGCAACTTGCCACATCGATAATGAACTTGGATGTTGCTGCTGCTGCTGCTGCTGCCGTTGTTGGTGCTGCTGCCGTTTCCAGTTGCATTGCCGGCACTGGCGCTTTAGCCACCTGCAATCCCGATGTGGCAGCTGCAACACCACGACAATTGCCACGCTTGTTGCTCGGACATTTGCGTGTTGTATTGTTGTTGTTGCCGCGACGCTGTTTTGTTGCTGTTGTTGTTGTTGTTGTTGCAACACCTTTGGATTGTGTTGTTGCACTTGCAGTTGCAACTGTTGCTGTTGTTGGAGTTGGTGTCGGCGCTCTTTTCACATCCACACGCTCAATGTTGAGACTTGAGGCAGCGCTGCTGCTGCCCAAAGAACTTACCACAGACACGTTGCAGTCTTCGTTGTCGAGTTCATTATCTGTTGCTGTATTGCTGTCAATAAATACTTCCACATCCTCATCCTCCTCCTCAACAGCAGCAGCAGCAGCAGCAGTTGTAGTTGAAAGCTCCGCTGTGGCATCTACAGCAGGTTGCAAGTAGCCTGTTGTTGTCAAACTTGCCACATTTGGCGGTGGTGGCGGCGGCGGTGGCGCTGGCGCTGGCAAAAAACCAAAATTTGGCAATGTTGCTTTGCTGGCAATCGGACGTATTATCTTGGGTGCCACACTTGCCACCGTCAGTGGCAACTGCTGTTGCTGCTGGCCGCTCAAATAGCCCTCCGTCTGAGCGCGTGCCAAATAGGAGCTGAATAAAAAGATGACACAAATCTCAAAAGTGTTGCCTAGTTTTTGGGGCCAAAATAAAATGACAGCATGAAATCGTCAAGTGAAAATGAAATATTTAATATAATACAAATACTTTCAGTCAAATATTTCGAATTTTTTCTTTTTATGATTTAAACATAAACTTCAAAAATGTTGCCTTGTCAATATAAAATTACTTAAATGTCATTCAGTCAATTGAAAATTAAAAAACTTAGAAAATAAAAATACTCACAGTAATTAATTAATTTTAAATTTAATAAATAAGCAACAAATATTTTTTGTAATAAAATCGCCAATGGAATTTGACATAAAAAACCATTAAAAAAATAATATTTAATATGAAATAAAATTATTTGATTCGAAACTTAGGAACCCAAGCAAATAAGATAAATATCTATTTAAAAAATACTGACTGGTTAATATAAGTTTATATAAATAATACAAGTTTATATAAAATTCAATGTATTGAGCTATATTTAATTTGCGTCATGAAATCTCTTTTAGAAAATTGCTCAAGCTTATCGAGTATTTTAATTTTTCATAATATTATTTCAATCCCACATTTTTAAATCAAATCAAAATTTGTAAAAACATAATTAGATGAAATTATAATTGGGACAGCCAATTGTTGTTGTTGCTGTTGTTGTTTACCGACAAATCTCCAAAGCACGCGGCATGTGCAACACATGTGTGGCAAGCAGCACGGCAAATATGTTGTCCATATTGAGATCCAAGTAGCCCGTGTACATGTATGTCAGCAATGGTGCAAATTGCTCGGCTGTAACATTGCCCAAATACAGCAGCAATTCACCGCTAGCACCTTGTGTGGCAGCAACAGTTGCAGCTGTTGTTGCTGCTGCTGCTGCTGCTGTTGTTGCAGCTGCAGCTGCCTCATCCATGCGAATGGCGGAGCGTAAATAGCCGCTGTGCATGCCAAGAACCAAAGCATGTGCCACAAATCGCACACTATTGGGCGCTGGACCAACTTCAAGTATCACATCCGGCGGTGTGGATATGACGCCACCAATGCCACCAATGCCACCAATGCCACCGATACCAACACCACCAGCAGCAGCAGCAACACCATTGCCAGTAACAACAGTCATTGTATTGACAGTTGTTGCAGCTGCCACACGGCTGCTGTTGCTGCTGCTTCCAGTTAACCAATTTGTAAACATTGAAAAAAAATTTTTTAAAAAAAAAAACAAATATTAAGTAGACGCGATGTTGTGAACGTGGCAAAAGGGCGAGCGATTGTTGTTGCCGTGTTGCCGTGCCGTGCGTCACGTGTGTAACTCGAATTCGAACTGATGAATGCCTCGTGCTGCTCGTCGCGTTTTATAGCCAACAGTCAGACAGAGTCTGACAACAGCAGCAGCAACAGACTCTCAGTGTCTGTCAGCTGTGTGTCCTTCGGCTGCTGTTGTTGTTGCTGTTGCTGCTGCCGTTGCTGTTGCTGCCACAACCACTGTTACTGCCACAATCAATGCTGCCACTTGGCTTCGGCTGTTGTCGAGAGAAACGACGACTTTACTTAATATTGTTGTTGTTGTTGTTACTGTTGCTGCCAGGCAGAATTGCGAGTCTCGTTTGTTGTCGATTGCGCCGTTTAATTGGTTCATTCTTGACTTTTGTAAAGTCTCTTTTTATATTTTGGAATAAACATATTAATAAACTTACGTTAATGTCTTATTTAAAAAGTGATGCCCACTTTTTGGGGCCAAAAAATACGAAATTCCCAATTCTAGACATTAAGAAACTAAGCGTTAGGCGAACTTTGAACGACCTTTTAAAGCTGTAAATTGTTAATCAAATCAATCAAATTAAACAATCTAAATCAATAATTTCAATATTTGTTGAAAATCCAAAAAGTACGATCAAAAATTGAAATCTATTCTGCTCAACTCTACCCAAAAAAAAAGCAAGGTAGTTTCCATTTTGAAAACTGGCCAAATCCGTGTGCCTTTTAGCTTTGTGTCCATTTGCCATACTGCCAATTTTTTGGACCGCTCTCTAAGTTATCCCTTCGTCCCTTTGGCAGTCACTTCTCGGGAAGGTCTATGCTCCAAAGGCAGCGCCTCAATCGACTTAATTGATTTGTGGGCATAACCAACACATATTTACATACGATTTTGTGTGCAGATACATGTGTCTGTGTGTATCTACTTGCTCACTTTAGCTAGCTGAGTATGTGTGCTTGAAGCTATTAGCTTACTATTTAGATGTACTCTAACTATAAAGCAGAGTCGCTGCGTTTCTTCAACGATTACTCGCCGATAATAGGCGGCCGATTAATCGATTGATGAGCGAACGCAACTGCTACAAATGCAAACAGTCATGAGATCAATCATTTAATTGATGCAAAGTATTTTCTATGCACTTCAATCAGGCAGACAATGTAATGCTCAATCAATTAGTGAATCATTTGCTTTAATGATTGATTCAATCAACTTAAAATATAAGTTGTTGCCCTATTTTTGCTGTTACAGTTTTGTATTGTAGGGAAATCAGCACAATAAATCATTCAATCAGATGATCAATCAATCAATCAGGTGTTTAATCAATCATGTCTGCAACCAAGCAAAACATTTTCTTTGCAATCAACACAATAAATCAATCAGGTGATCAATCAATCAATCAGTTTTTCAATCAATCAATCATGTGTTCTTTGCACAACTAGAGCAACTGCTTGTCGTGTCGTCTTTTCGCTTTTTTTTTTTAATACTTTTTGTACTAATTTTTCCAAGATTTCTATCGGTATTTCTTTTGCTTTTCTCCCCTTTGCGGTGTGTGTGTGTGTGTGTGTGGCTTTATTTGTGTGGCTTTGGTATTTGGACATTTGGTTGGCTTTTAATTACCGCTGTTGCTGTTTGTTGAGCAGCAGTGTTGCCCTTCCCCCCCCCTCCCCACTTCCTTCATTTACCTCTGTCTTTTATTTGCTTGTGTGACAAATTTGTCAAAAAATGTTTGACTGTTTGACGTTTTTTCTTGTGTGTTTGATATGGTAAAAGATGCATTTTCACAGATATCAGTCGGTCAGTCAATCGGTCAGTTTGCTCACCTTTTTCCCCCCTTCCATGGTGTTGTTTGCCTTTTATTGATAGGCTAATTTAATTAAGTTACAGCTGCAGTTGTTGTTGTTGTTGTTGTTGTTGTTGTTGTTGCCGTTGTCCATTCCGATTAAACTTCAATCAAGCGTTAACAATTTTAATTAAATTATTTGGAAATGTAATTATAAATGTTCATGTCATGCATAAATTGTGTTATTCATTTATTTAGCAATAACTGCCCCGCCCCGCCCCGCCACGCCTCTTTACCGTGTCGCCTCTTCCGCCCTCATCATTTTGAATAAATAATCACAACGTTGGCATAAAAAAAAAGCAGAGAAAAAGTGAATTTCATAAATTGCCAGAACAAAAAAAAAAAAAAAAAAAAGAAATTGTGGGAAAGCGCAAGAGACATGCGTCATGATGTCCTGTTGTTGTCCTATCGTCGTCAATCTATCACATTTGTTAAATGCTGCATTAATCCCAATGCGTGTCCGCCTCTCTTCTCATCTCATCTCTTCTCTTCTCCTTTTCTTTTCTCTCTTGCTGCCCCCTCTCCCTCTCTTTGCTACGCAGCTTCTATTATTATCCTGTAATTATTCAGGGCTTGTCCTGATTCCCACTTATTTTATCGATAATTTGTCGCTATATCACTAAAATATCTACTTTGTAACATTTGTATTTATCGATCATTTGCAGCAATCGATTGCAATCTCAACGTTGCATCAGTAAATAAACAACATTAAATCTATCGATCTATACACTTTGATTAATCAAATTTGTAATAGTTTCTTAATCGGTTTTTTTTTTTGCAAACTGAAGAGTGACAATTTTTTCATTCGATAAGTTGTTTTGCTTGTCACAAATTATCGATTGTCATCGATTATTTTCGATTGCTATCGCTTTGCTATATTTAAGCATATTAAATATTTCCTCTAGCTTATTAAGTGTTTTAATTATAATTTATAGTTGTTTTTTTTTTTGCTTATTGCTATCGATTGTTATCGATTATTATGTAAAACACATAATTGTCCAATTTGCAGCATGTTCTCTAACAAATTACATTCAATTAGCTTAGCCTCTGCCATACGTGCTATGTGTGTGTTTGTTTTTTGAGCCCACTGTCCGACAGTGGGTCGACAACGTCAACAGGCATCAACTGCAATTCAATTCAATTAACGCGTTGGTTAAAAGCTGTGCGCAATTAGCTTTTCTTTTCAGTTATGGCCAATGTATATCTCTCTCTCGCTCTATATATAGTGCTGTCTTGCTCACTCTGTGTGTGTGTGTGTGTGTGTGTGTGTGTGGTGGGAGGGGGAGCTGAGGGTCAAACATTTTTGCTGATCTTTGCAGTAAGTTGGCAAATTGCCTGCCAGCAGCCAATGGAGCGAGTGCAACAAACATAAACACACACACTCACACACACACATACAGCTGTCAACTGTTGGCTTTTGTCTTACACACACACACACACACACATACACACACACATACAGTCACATTGACTGTAAAACGGCTGCTGAGCCTTTTGGTCATGTTGACATGCAGAACAGCATGTTCCTCTCTCTCTCTCTCTCCCCCTGTCTTTCTCTCTTTCCCACTCTCTCTCTCCCTCTCTCTTTCTCCCTTTCTCTCTATCTCTTTTTGCTGTAGCTTATCCCAGTTGGATTTTATTGTTTGTACACAGAGCAAGCAACAGTGAAAAGTGAGAGAGCGAGAGTGAGAGAGTGGGAGAGTGGGAGAGAAAGCGCTCTCACACAACTTGTTCACATGTCCACCTATCCATTGCCATTTGCTGTAGCATTTGCATGTGCTGCGCCATCTCGCTCACTCGCTCTCGCACTCTCTGTCTCTGTTTCCCTCTGTTTGCAAAGAGAAAACCTTTTATGACAATTAAAACATAATTGACGGTCAACATTAATAAACCAGGGCAAAAACAGGACACGGCAGCCTCCAGTTACAGTTACAGTTTCAGCTGCAATTCCAGGTGTCCAGCCGAAGCTGTCTGACCTCTGACCCCCCCCCCCCCCCCCCCCCACTCCCACACACTCCCACCCCCTGCACTCTCAACATAACACAAATTGCGTCGCTAACAAGATTGCAATTGAACTTTCGGGCTAATGGCAAAGTGCGGGCGTGAAAGAGAGGGCAAGCAAGAGACAGCACTAATCCTGCAAATTTGAGAGGCAATCTCTCTACCCCCCACCCCCTCCCTCTATCACTCTCCCCTTACTCCTTCTCTCCCACTTGGCGTGCAGTGGCAATCGCTTTACTCAAATCAACAACCATTTTGTGTTAGTTAAAAATTCTTTTTGTGCTCAGTACACACACACACACACACACATAGACACACACACACCTACATGCAAAACAATAAAAATAGAAAATAATAAAAAAAGAAAGTATTTTGCCCAAGCCAAAAAGAAAAACCAAAGGCGAAAAATACGCCAAAAACTAAATTTGAAAGCTTCTCCGCAAGCTGCAAATTGTTGATAACAAAGCGCAGAGAGTTGTGTGTGAGTAAGAGTGAGAGAGAGGGAAGAGAGAAAAGTGTGTGAGAGAGAGAGAGAAGGAGCAAAGAGATGACAATTAACTAGCTCAAGGTGTATTTATTAACAAGGTGACGTCGTCCGATGTGGTGAGGGTCCCAAATTTTTTTTCACTTCGCTCTCTCCGCTCTCAGAGAGAGCTGACAGAAAAGCAAATGCTTACTTAAAGTAAATAAAATTAAATAATTTAAAATAATTTATAATATTCTCTCCGCTCTCAGAGAGAGCTGACAGAAAAGCAAATGCTTTCTTAAAATAAATAAAACCAAAAAATTCAAAATAATTTAAAATATTTAAAATCAAAATAAAAACAATATCAAGAAATCTGTTATTATTATTATCTGTTAATAAATAATTGATTTCAAATGTTCTGTAAAGACTTGCTTTGCTCCTGGCTTCTGGGGTACAGCAGTTGGCATAAGTCGTCTCCGTTTGTTTGCATTTTCGGACACATAGTAAAAGTCAGAGTCATTGAAATGGCTTGCACAAATTCTACTTGAGCTCGAAAATTGAACGCCTGTGCTTCTTGACCAGAGCTCTCTTCTGCTTTCATCACGTGGTACTAAAACATTCCTTTCCGAAGTTCTCTTACGGCAGAGCACACAATATTTTGTAGACATTCTTAGATCTATTGAGGACTTACACCCATTACAAAATAAAACACACAGTTAATAAAATAATTGCCAATTTCAATAATAATTACTTGTTCTTTGTTTTGTTTTCGTCTACGAGTTTATTCGTAAAGAAGACAGAAACAAACATGCGATACACTACCTACTTCGACTACGTTTTCAGGCATACTAACAAATATTTGCCCCCTCGAAAGAGAGCAGTTGTGGGGACGACGTCACCTTGTTAATAAATACATCTTGAACTAGCTAATTGTTACACATTTAGTACAGTAGAGACTCACAAATTAAAACTCAGTAAATGATAAAGAAATTTTGACTTGAAATTCAATAATTAAATATGAATATTCACTAAAAAAATTTAAAACATTTTGTGAACATCTTTACATTTTTTGTCTGATGAAATTAAAACAAAAAAAATATATAAAAATTTGATTAAACAGTTATTTAAAATATATATTTAAATATTGACTTAAATATCTATTTGATCAAATATTTTTATTTTTCATATATTTTTATTTATTCAAAATTAATATTTACAAACGCATGAATTTTACACGCACAAAAAAAAAAAACGAAAGAGTTTCTAATTTGTGAGAGTTTACTGTAGTTGTGGTCATTGTTGTTGTTGTGGTTATTAAAATGGGGTCCATTTGTATTTTAAGTTGATTGATGAGAATCCCGACTCTAATCAGTTAAGCACACGCCAAACATCTGCCAATTGAAACAACAACAACAAATCTCACAACTTCCAAACACACACAATGGCTAACAGAAAGGGGTGAGGGAGGAGGAGTATGTTGCGTGGGGGAAGGGGGGGTGTGTGGTGTTGTGAAAAGCATTTTTTGCATGTGCTGTCAAAAACGGCGCACAAAAGTATGCAACGCTGCCTGACGGCTTAGCTGTTGCCAAAACCCACAAAAGGCTAAAAGGGAACAGGCCAACAGAGTGAGAGAGAGGGGGTGGAGAGGGTGTGTGCGTATGTGTGTGTGTGTGTGTGTGTCTTTGTGTGTGTGTGTGGCAGTTGAGTGTCCAACGGCGCGGCTGCTTATGAAATTTTGAACAAAATTGAAATTACGCTAATTGTTTGGGCCTATCTTAAAAACAACAACAGCAGCAATTGCCGAAGTAAGTGTTGGTCACACACACACACACTCAGTCGCACACACACACTCACGCACACACTGCAAAAGGCAAAAACAATTAGCGAATTTGATGCGCAAATCCTCGTTTGCAAATGTAACGGCAAATGCAGTGACGTTTGCGCAAAAGGGAGTGAAATGGGAAGGGGGCAAAGAAGAGGGTGTGTGTGTGTGTGTGTGTGTGTGTGTGTGTGCTGCGAATCGGGAATGCTGGCAACACTGCTGCAACGTGGCAGCTAATTAATAGACTTACTCGCTACACAGAAAAAAAAAGAAGGAAAATCCATTTTAAAATTCAAGTTTTACATTCTTGATTTTTAGTTATTTTTTTTTTTTTGTAATTAGAATACAATTGTTAAATTAACCCAAATGCGAATTAAATGCCAAACAATCAGCATTAAAATAATAGTCAAAAAAGACTTTACTGAAAATATTCTTAAAAAAAGATCACAATCAAAATATTTTGAGTTGAAAGAAATGCAAAATTTGACTTAAATCTGATACATCCTGGGATTGATACTATTATTATTTTTTTCTGTGTAGTCGCACTAGTCAACCAGCCCTATCCTATGCCCCCTACACCCTACACTTTACCACCCCTCAACTAGCTGTCTTCCTGCGCTAATTGTATCTGAATTGTGTGTGGAAGAGAGGGAGGAGATTGGGAGTTGGGCAAAATACCTGCCACATTTTGTGTTTGGTCAAAAGCCGCAATGCAGTTGTACTATTGTCATAGGCGGCGGCCAAAGCGGGGGCGTGGCACAATTCGCGTTATGGTTTTCGACTTCGCAGCAAAAGAGAGAGCGAGAGAGGAAGATGAGGCAGATGAGGCAGAGAGTTTGTCAGCTTAGCGGCTCTCGTGTGTGTTGTGTTTGCTAATTAGTAAATCATAATTACTCACTCACATTTGCTCATTTACACGATGCCCACAACGGACGAAAGTTCTTCCCTTCTTCCCTTTACCCTCTCTTGCTTCGCCCCCCAACCAATTTGATAACCCACAGGCGCATATTGAATACAGGAGGAGGTAAACAATTGCCCCGCCTCCGCCTTATATTCTTCCAGCACTTGCAGACAAGCTTTTAGTTCAATTTGATCGAGAATGCATATCTATATACATACATATGTTAGCACTGACTTGATGGATAATAAGTAGAAGCAGCATATTCTCAATTTCAAATTCGCCAACATTTCGCCATCTTTAACTACATTGAAAATAAGCATAGCATACTTTTTTGTACAGTTTGATAGATTTTTATTAAATTGTTTTTTGAAATAGTTTCCATCAAATGCTAAAATATTTTCTCAGGTTTGATACATTTATTGCATTAAATTTAATTTTAATTTAAATAAATAAAATAGATTTAATTATTATATAAAATGAAATAAAATTTCATTGCTGACATTTTGGGAATTCCGAAACTTTGTTTGTTTTCAAAGACTCTAAAAACACACAAAAAACATTTAAATACCATACCATTTAAAAATATACCATATATTAAAAAGTAAAAGTATAATTTGGAATAGAGGGTCCATAAATTTAATCAAGCTTTTTTTTTTATCGAAGTTCAAGATTTGTGTATATTAAGAGCGACATTTACATTTACTATTATTATTTCGTTTTTTTTTTTTAATGTTAATTTTTATTAAATTTGTGAACAATTAATTACAAGATATACAATTAATTACATTAAATTTAACATTTCTACATCAGTTTTACTTATGACAGGACTCTGTTAGCCAGATCCTGTGGGTGGTGTCTTTTTAGCCTGCTTTTCACTTTGTATCGCGTACGTCGTTTTATTTTGATTCACTGCAAACTTCATCCTCAAAATCAACTTGCAAATGGGTTGAAGCTGTAAACTGTTGCCTACTTGCAGGCGCTGACAAACTAATTACAAACTTAAACCTAAATACCGAAAACGAAAGCTGTGCAACACAAACCAAAACTGTGCACCTAAACACACACACACACACACACACACACACTCAAAAGCACACACACACATAGATATACAAGCAGAGTAGAGCAAGCAGGCCATGTTCAGCTCTACTCCGCTTTACTCTGCACTGCTTGCTAATTATGTGTGCACTCTCTCCCTCACTCAATCTGCGTGTGTGTATGAGTGTGGCTAGCTGTCTCTGTTGCACTTGTTGCCATTTGGCTTTTGCTTACATATGTAATTAAATTGCTCAATTAAAATTGCACACCCTTTTGATTATCGCTGGCGCAGTGTTCTGCTTGTGTGTGTGTGTGTGTGTGTGCGGCAGCAACTTTTATTAATCAGTGAAAATCGTTTACCAAAAATAAAATAAAAAAAAAAAAAAAAACAAAAGTAAAAATGAAAAGCAACCAGAGTTGAGAAGCCAAAGCCAGCAATATGTCTGAATGCTGTGGATGAAGATTATAATGATGATGATGACGTTAATAATAATGATGCTCGTTTGGTCCGCCACACAATTGGCCAGAATTTTACAAGTTTCTTTTGTGCCGCCTGCCCACGCTGGACTCGTGCCATGCCTTCGTTTTGCCTTCACTTCCGTTCCGTTCCCTTAACTTCCCTTCCACCCTATCAAGCGACTGCGTTGGCGAAGTGCGCGACTGCCGTTAAATCAACACCATTTCGTAAATTAAAAGTGCCAAACGAAGCGACGGGCAGCGACGCAACGCGACGTTCATATTAACTGTATTTACAATTATATATACATATATGTATATGTATGTATGTATATATTTTATATATGTATGTGTGCATGTGAGTCTATAAAACTTGCACTTGCGTTTACATACGCTCGATCTCTGCACGTTGACGCTGCCACAATCTGAACATGTGTTTTAAGATATATGTGTGTATGTGTGAGTGTGCAGTCAGCTGTGCTGCCATGTTGGCTTTTTCCCGTCAAATCTGGCTTTTATTAATTAATAGTGTGCGGCAGGAAAAATGGGAAATATTAAAAAAGCGAATTTAAACCTTATTTGAAATGTGTTCTGCTTTTTATTGCACTCTTCCATATCTCGAACTTTAATAACTCAAATTTTTCTCTAACTCGAGCTAACTCGTTTAGCAGTAAAATTAATAAACTTAAGAAAAATAACTTTATAAGTCGTATATCTCCATAACTGGAACATTTTCTTTGGATAATGTATATTCGAGTTAGGGAAGTAACCCCAAATTTGTAATTTGTTATCATTTCAGTTAAATTGAATATTAATTAATTTAATATTTTTTATTTTTAATTTTTCTTAACTTTTCCTAAATTTTTAAATTAATTTTGATCAACTGTACCTGGTTAACACTAAATAAATAAATAAGACTGTAACATATTTCTTTTTATTAGTCAATATCGTTAGCTAACTACTCGAATTATTTGAAAATGTAGCTTTTTTGCAACTTTAATCCACCAAATAAAGTTAAAAGTTGACAACACTGGTCGTCTGCATCAGCGTTGTCGGCATTTATGCACATAATTCCTTTTACACGCTGTTTCTCCTGATGCCTGTGCTCTTTGATGTTTACACAAGTTGGCTGGCAACTTCCTTCTGCTTTCTGCTGCTGCTGTTGCTTCTGTCCCTGCTGCTTGCTCTCTGCTTCTTGCTGCTGCTTGCTTGCTGTCTTTCGCTTACGCAAGTTGTTTTTTTTTTTTGTTTTTTTTGGTGCTCTGCCATCGCAAATTCCCTATGGTGCTAATTAGCGGCCGTCGCTGTTGACGTTCTCCTTTCTCCGTTGCATACTTTTGTGCGCGCGTCGTATATTTTTTAATTGGCCGCCATTGTTGTTGTTGCAGTTGCTTGTACTACGTTCGTTTCTTTGCTGTTGCTATTGTTGTTGTTGGTGTTGTTGGTGTTGTTGCCTGTCAGCACTCGTTGGCTAAATGCTGTTAGTGAATTTGATTGAATTTGTTTTTGATTGTGGTCGCTTGCACACATACAGACACGAGCTTGTGTGCTTGTGTGAAGTTGTGGTAGTTACTTTTCGTTGCATATCTGAACTAGTTAAAGGAACTGGTTTATTTTTATTTTTTTTTTAATTTATTTTTTATCCCTTTTGTTAAATAAGCACAGTTTATAAATTAACATGTTGTATAATTAAATTTTAAATATTTTGATCAGTTAGTTTGATTAAGTATTTATTATCTTTAAACTTAAACTGTGAACTGATTCATCAAAAGGAATTGGTTTGCATCGTTCATTGCTTAATTGCAAACAATAACAAAATGGCTGCCACTTGTTTGACTCTGCTTCTTCTCTTCTCCTCTACTTCTATTTAAACTTTATAATCTTTCGTTCTGTTGTTGTTTTCAATTGTCTAATTGAAAGTTAAATAAATTTTTGGTAACTTGTGCAGAAATTTTATGCTGCTGCAGCATTGTTAGTTGATGCAACCCCTGCCCGGCACTTGTCTGTGTGTATTATATGTGTGTGTGTGCGTGTGTGCAACGGTTAATTTCTGTTTGGGGTGCCAACAATTATTTGCATGTGCTCAAATTAAATTGCAAATAACTAAAGCAAAGGAGTGTGAAGCGAAAAGAGCGAGATGGTCAATTTATCTCAGTAGGTCATCAGGTGCATAGGCCTATAAACAGTTACTACACACACAAACACACACACACACACACACACACTCTAACAGACTCACTCACTCGCACTCACTGGCACTCTTTCCTCTCCTTCTCACTCAATAACTTGACGCACAACATATACGTTACCCAAAATACACTTTCCCCTCCCACCTCCGTAACCTTCAATGCAGCAATATTTACTCTTTGTACTTGCAAAAGAAATTGTACTAATGGAATTATTTTATGATTTCTTCTTCTTTATTTTATTTTGTTTTTTTTTTTACTTCTACTCGCGTCGCATTTCGTTTTGTTTTGTTTGTCGTTTTGATTTGCTTTCTTTCGTTCTTTCTTTGGCCACTGTGCAAATAACTCTCAACGTTTGGCAATATGCTTCTTCGCGTTTCATCTTTCGCTGCTCTCCCTTTCTCTCTGTTGCTTACGCTCACGCTCTTGGGTCTCGGAGAGCAGCGACGACGGCGAAATCAAAGTAAAGAAAGGCACACGATGACGTCGCTGGCGGCGCAGCAGTCGCTGTAGCCGCAAAACGAGCAAAACTTTTTTGTTTTCCTTTGGGGCGTTTCAAATAATTTTTGACTGATTGAATTATTAATAAAATTGATCGAAATGCAAAGAGAGGCAACGTCGCTGTCGACGTCGCTGCTGCTGCTGACGATGGTCAACAAATATAATGTTGATTGAATTAAATACTTTAAAGCTTATTGGAGAGCAAGAGGGAGTGAGGGAGACAGGCACATGTACAAATTATAGTGAAATTTCTTATTGAAATCGTGTATTAAAAAGCAAGCAGTGTGTGTGTGTGTGTGTGTGTGTGTGTGTGTGTGTCAGTGGTGTGAGAACACGATTTGAGGCAACATTTAATTAACACAAATTTCCATTAATATGTATTAATTACAGTTGACTTAATATTTCGGTAAATTGATGTAACATCAAAAACAACAACAAATACTGCTAATTGCATTATTACGTGCGTGTAACTGTGGGACTTGTGTGTGTGTGTGTTTGTGTGTGTGTTTGTGTGTGTGTGTGTGTTTGCATTGAGTGACATGCATATGACATACCGTTACTCCTGTTCTGCCAGGCGACACAGATGTCGTTAATCTAATCGTTGTATAATTAAATAATTTAAGCAGACAAATATGTTCATCATATGAAATTTGATAATTTCGAGTTTTCATTTTTGCTACTGTTTTTTATTTGTCGGGTATGGCAACCCTGTCGCGCAAACTGCAAATTAAGCAAGAAAACAATTTCGCTGATTCTTGCCGCCAATTTTATTTACTTTTTTTTTATGTATATTTCGGGTAACCCCAAAAAAAAAAACAGAAAATACCGTTGAGCGCGGTGATTTTTGTTTATGGAGTGTGGAAGGGGTGCGGATGAGGGTAGGGGTAGGAGTAGGGGTAGGGGTAGGGGTAGGGGTAGGGGTTATGTTTCCCGTGCGTCGTTTATACGCCACGACGAGTGCATTAAATATTTACATAAATTTTTTAAAATCAAAAATTAAATAATAATAAAAAAGTGTAGAGCCAATGAAAATGGATAGGGGGAAAAGAGAGAGAATACATGGCTCATGATATGATGATGATGATGATGATGCCATGCCCACAATGCAAAACGCCCCATTCGCTCCATCCACAAACAAGCCTCAATGCGAGCCAAGCGACCAACTGCCTTTTATTAATTAATTTATTTGAGTTGTTGTTCTTGTTCTTGTTGCTGTTGTTGTCGATACACTGACGTCCTGCAATTTCAATTGCATTTATTTTATATCTACTTTTTTTTTGTGTTTATTTTATTGCGAGTATTTATTATTTTTTGCCGCTGTTTTTTGTTGTTGTTATTGTTATTGCTGTTATTAATATTAAATATTTATTTTGCAATTCTATTTAATTTGCATTTTATAATTGCATTTTGATTGAGCGCCTCTCTCGCTCGCCCATCAATTTAATTGGTCTTTTGGTTGCTGCGCAAAAAAGTAGGCAACATTTTTATTTTAATATTTTTTTTCAACAATGCCATTATTTGAAAGCTTTGAAATATGCATCAAATTATCGATATGGGGATCGAGTGCAAAATGCATATGTAATGCCGCAATGTTGCCACTCGATAAATGAAATCTGTGTGGCAACATTACACATTTGTAGTCGAAGAATAAAATAAAAGAAGAGAAAAGAAAAGAGAAGAAAAGAGATCAAATGGAGCAACTGAAATTAAATTGGCTTACCAGTTAGTTGCAATTTTTCTGGTGACTATCTGGCAACGCCAGCATATCAATTTTACATAATATTTGTGATGTTAACATTGGCAACATTGCTACCATAAATGGTATACAGATCAGAGATATTGTAATATGTTACGTTATTTTCTTGAAACAATCTGGCAACGCCAGCAAATCATCGAAAGTTTGAAATGAGTGTTGTTATAAAAATGAACTCGAAAATTGAATCAATTTGCATTGCGTAATTCATACGATAAACTCGTTTCATAATTGAGTTGAGTTCACTGTACAGTGAGTACCATTCATTTTGGCCACCCACCCATGACTCTTTGCTGACCCAGCCAGCTCATATGGTTAAGTCAGACAATGGCTGATCCATGGCACCCCAAACAAGCAAATAAGTGGTAGAGGGTGGCGGATGGACAGACAGACGGACAGACGGACAACTGACCGACCCTCAATCCCCGCGACAATCAAAATTAAAATGAGTGGTTTATTAAAATTTAAACGCTTCACTTTGCGCGCGAGTAAAAAGCACTTTTTGCCTTTTATACAAACATATGTATATATATATATATACGAACATATCTTGGGCCGAAATGTAAATCGAGGACAATGAAGGGAAGTATACGTACACAGAAAAAAATCGTTCTAAAATTTAAGATTAAAATTCTTAATTTCAGCATGTATATTTAAAATATAAATTTATGATATTATAGTTAAATTAACACAAGGCGCCTAAAACATTTGATTTCACTGAAAATATTCTTAAGGAGTCCCTATAATCAAAATATTTGCGAAGAAGGAATCAGTAAATCGTATATGAATCAAATATTTTGTACTCGATATAGAGAAATTCCGATTTTGTGTTTCCGTTGGGAATGATTTTATTCTGAAATTGCCTACTGGTTTTGTTCAGTGTACATACATATACAGCACAGCAAGGACACGAATGTGAATGTAATTGGGAATGAGAATGAGGTAAAGGCAGAGGATGAGGATGAGGTTGTCGTTGTTGAATCTCTGGCTACTTTGATGTATTTTCATATTCCGTAGAGACGAGCAAAACGCACATTGAGCGGGTGGTTAACTGCGAGGGAGCAAAAGAGAGAGAGAGAGAGAGAGAGTGAGAGAGGGAGTGAGACATAGCAGAAATATTCAACTGTTATTTGGTCAGCGAACGATGTCGTCGTCGGTTTGACAGAAGAACCTTGACGTTTGTCTCCGACATTTTAAACGTTGATTGATTTTACTTGCCGGATACTCGAATCTCCTGCTCCTTCTTCCCTCCCTGTCTCTCTCTCTCTCTTTCCATCTTACTGTGCGTCCTGCTTATCATTCCATTCATTAGCAGGTGCCTCCTTTTTGCCCCTTGTCACAGTCGTTATCTGTTTTATTTGCCTTTATTTTAATTACATTGATTTTGATTAAATGCGCCACATTGTTCTCCCTCTCTCTTCCACTCTCTCTTCATCTCACTCTCTCGCTCTCTATTGATGTTCTGTATTTGCACATCATTAAAATTGTAAAAATATTAAATGGCAAAAACAAAAAACTAACACAAACATTTCAGTTTAAGGGATCTTTGAGTTCCAAATTGAGTTTCGAGTCCAGATATTGAAATTAAGGTAACAATTGAGATTTGGAAAGCAGTAAGAAAGTATCGAAGGACGGCATCAATTATCGATACATTTGGACCGATTTCTTATTAAGTTTCAATTAAAAGTTCCTATCGATAAATTTCTTTTAATGTCTTGAAATGTAATCGATTACAGTGCAATCGATAACATGCTTTTATTTTTGTAATAACAATCATACCACTACATTGAAACACAAGCGATGACAATCAATATTTAAAATGCGATTAACTAATCGCTGTCGATAATTATCGATATCCTTCGATAGCAGGCATTTCTCACCCGATTAATGCATCTGCAGACGTATGAGTGCCAATAGCCTTATAAACACCCTCAAATCGCTTGTCTCGAGGTATAAACCTGCTACCCCCACCCCTTTGTCCCATTTACCGTTACACTCCTTGCTATTACCTTGTCCCAAGGCAAACAAGGCGAACATTTTAAAATATTCAATTGGCTGGCGCACTTCTCTTCATTCTGCTGCTCATTATTTGTTAAGTGGCTTAATGAAAGCGGCCTTCAGATTGAGCTACAGTTGCGAGTACAGTTATCGTTGCAGCTACCATTGCCGTTACTGTTACCGTTATCGTTACCTTTACCGTTACCCTTCTTACATCATTTGCCACCTACGAAAAAACTGTTTACAGTTTGCCCAGTTCTTTAATTTTAATACCCTTGCCTAAATTGATAAAATAGAGTGTAATGGTTTTGTGATCAAAGGAAGGCTTTGTTAACAACAAAAAAAAGAATAAATATTCTTAAACTATATCAAGTGAAACATTTATGATTTATGTACAAATGATTTATGTAAATATGATGTTGTATAAATGCCTCGATATAGGTGATTTGAACAGCTAGACACAACATTTTCAATTCAGAAATGGAAACGAAATAAATTGTTAAACTTTAAAACAGGTATTGAAACCCTAACCGAAACCGTAACCCTTAACCGGTAAAAAAAACTATTGAAATTTAAAACCGTAACTGAAACCGAAAAAACAGTTTTCATTTCACCTTTAAACTTTAAAACCGAAACTCTCTAAACCGAAATAACCGTTTAGTACCCGTTCCATTTATAAGTGTTGATTTAGGTTTTTTTTACATCCAAAAAAAAAAAATTATTTTTCATTTTTAATTTTGATTTTAATTTTCTTATGTTTAATTTTGAATTTTTTTTTGGTGATTTTTATGATCGAGTTTTCATAAACTACATTAAACTGAAGAATATGTGAAATAAATGTGTGAATGAAACATTAACAAAGTAATGCCTTTTTGGTATATTAATAATATAATTATACGCTTACACAAACATTTTATTTTGTGAACCGAAACCATACCTGTATTTTACAAAACCTTTATTCAAAGATTTTTCTTAACCAATAATCGAAAACCAAAATGCGAACACAAGCGAAACCGTAACTCAAATCGATATTCGTTTCGGTTTTAATCCCTGCTTTAAAATTTGATATTTATGCGATATAAACCACGAATAGACAGAAAAACTCTTTACATCACTGTAAAAGTGAACAAAAATTGTTTATATTATTATTATTTTTGTAAGTTTGGATGTAGGGTATCGCTGAGTCGTGCATACCCCACCAAAGCAATGTGCTTACTGAAGGTGGTTTTATCCCCTACCCCCCTCATCCCTTTCAGACTTTTTTCAGGCAGCTTTGCTTTTAATTAAATCGGCTTTTTTATAATGTGTTTGCTTAACTTGTGCTCCTCAACCATTTGCAGCTTTAATTCGAGACTGACGTTAATATTGTGCTCTCTTTTGATTTAATTGCAGATAAATTGGCCAGCTGTTTTGTCTGCAAGGCGGAGGCGTGTCCGCGTACGCGACCACTGAAAAAGGGGCGTGGCCAGCAATATGCGATACCCGATGAAACGATACCAGCGGGCGCGCGTGTCTGCAACAGTTGCCAGTGCAAATCGGTGCGAAATCGTTATCCCAACTGCCCGTTGCCCACGTGTCCCAATCCAAAGGATCGGGCGCAGCGATTACGGAATATTCCCACGCGTATCTTTGAATTGTCGCCGGAGGTGCGAGATCCATTGATGGCCGAATTTCAGATACCCTTGCATGCCACACGCTGTTGTTCCGCCTGCCTGATGCGCATCCGACGCAAATTGGATCCCCAATTGAATCTAACCGATGACGAGCGACGTCGTGGCCTTGGCGGACCAGGCGGAGGAGGTGGAGGGGCGGGTGGTGCAGCCGATGGCAGCGGTGGCGATGAGACGGATGTGAGCACCTCCTCTTGTGATGAACGGGAACCGGGAGGATCCGATACGGCCTCCGTGGACAGTCCCGAGAATCTGCAGCGTCACAAATCGCAGCTCAACAAGCAGCAACAGCAGCAGCAGCAACAACAGTTGCCAACACAGCAGCAGCAGCAACAGTTGCAGTCACAACAACAACAACAACAACAACAGTTGCCACAACCGCCACCAGCACCACAAAAACCACAACAATCCACTTTGCGCAGTGTGGCAGATGCCACTGGAGCCGCCTTGACCATAACGCCCACACGAATGGGCGCCAAGACATCAGCAGCAGCAACAACGACAACAACAGCAGCAGCAGCCGCAGCAGCAACAACAACACAAACAACAACAGCAACAACAACAAGCGATAACGAGCGACTGTTGCCGCCGTCATGTCAAGCACCGAAAAAACAAAAGACTAGCGAGGAATACGATTCATCGGCAACGGAGACAGCGGATGAGGAGAATGAGAATTCGCCAGCGAATCGTCAGAGTCCCAAGGTGATTTTCAATGCGGTTGCACATGCGCATGTTGCACATGGCCATGGCCATGTTCATGGCAACAATGTGGCCGGGTTGCAGCCACCAAATGCAGCTGTTGCCATGACAACCGGACAGCAGCAGCAGCAGCAGCAACAGCAACAGCAACAACAACCAAATGGTCCAATGAGACGTGAAGCGGTTAATAATGTGCAGGATTGTGTTTACTCCGTAATTGAGCGGCAATTGAAGCAGCAACAAAAGGGACCACAATTGCCGGGCAGCAATCAACAAGGCAACAAGCAACAGGGCGGTCAACAACAACAGCAACAGCAACAGCAGCAGCAGCAACACAATAATCTGGAACGCAAAGAGCTGACAATTGTGCGTGAATATCGACAAGATGGCAATGCATTGCTGAAGCAGCAACAGCAACAGCAGCAGCAACAGTTGCCACACGGCACCTCGGTGCAAAAGTTGAGCTCACGCGCTGTGGTGCCCAGCAGTTTAAATAGTCACAGTCATGCGCACAGCAATAGCAACAGCAGCAGCAACAGCAGCACCAGCGGCAGCAACAACAACTCGAACAACAACAGCAGCATCAACAACAACACTAACAACAACAACAACAATGGCGATAATTTGGCCACTTTAATACCAACTGTTGTTAATTCGCATTCACATTTAGCAATTGCTGCGGCACATCAAGTGCACATGTCGCATCCAGCACTGTTGCAACAACAACAACAACAACATCAGCAGCAGCAGCAACAGCAGCAACAGCAGCAGCAGCAGCAACAACAACAGAGTGTAGATAAAGCCACCATAACACCAGTGTTAAAGAAAAGCTCTGTGACACCAACACCAGCGGAAACAATTATCTACAATGTGTCTGGCAGTCATGTGGTGGCACCGCAGCAATCGTCACAACAGCAGCAATCAGCGCCACCAGCAACACATGCGGTGTTGCGTGCCACCGCTGCTGGCCTCGAGGAGCCACAAACCTTGGACTTGAGCATTAAGAAACCACCACGCGATGGCAATTCACCACACACCGGTGGTGCCACATCATCGGCCACATCCGTCGTGTCGTCAGCAACTGTTGGCGATCGTGAGCGTGATCGTGATCGTGAGCGTGATCGTGATCGTGATCGTCATCATGGCGGCGTGCCACCACCAATGGGCGGTGCCATGAAGCATATTGTCCGCTCCGCGCCCATGTATCGCGGCGAGGCGGTGCAGACGTTGTCCGTCACTGGTGCACCGCCCCCTGCCTCCACCTATTTGCCCTACTCGCAGTTGCATGGCGTTGGTGTCGGTGTCGGTGTCGGTGTGGGCGTGGTCAAGGCATCGACAGTGGGTGCTCGCGGTGTGCCGGGTTCGTTGTATGTGCAACCAGTGCCGGTGTCCATGGGCCAAAGTCAATTGACACGTCCGACGCCACCGCCGCCCGCGTTGCCGCAGCCACCAGCAACGCGTGTCTCCAAAATGCCACCAAAATTGAGTCCACAACAGCAACAGCAACATTTGCACGCTCAGGCGCCTTCACCACAGCAGCAACATCAACAACAACAACAACAGCAGCAGCAGCAGCAGCAGCAGCAGCAACAGTCGCCAGCAACCTCAACACAACACCAACAATTGCAGGTGGTCAAAGTGGGCTCCATAACACACGGCACACCCACAAATAGCGGACAACAACAGATAATTGTCCATGCGACGCCTTCGTCGCTGCTGAGTCCCAAATACGAGAGTCTGGTCCGACAAACTCCGCCGGGCAGTTGCCCGGATACGGGCAAACACGGCTCGATCACACAGGGCACTCCGCTGCACTTGCCGCCGCATCATTTGGAGAGCAAGCGCACCTATGATTTCTACAAGAGTTCACAGCGCCTCAGTCCCGCTCAGGCGCCGCAGCCACCGCAGCAATCATCGCCACAGGCGCCACTGCCGCAGGGTTATGGTGTTGGTGTTGGTGTCGGTGTCGGCGTTACTGTGGGCTTACCGTACTCTCGCTCTCCCTATGGCGGCGTTGTCGAGCAACCGTCGCTGAGCTCGCGTGAGCTTGTCATCAATGATTACCTCACCTCGCAACAGATGCAGGGACAACAACAGCGCAACGTCTCGCGGGGCAGCAGCAGCGCTGGCGGTGGTGCCGGTTCCGGTTCCGACAAGGAATCCCCCTCGCCCCGCAACAGCGTCAGCGGCAGCTCGGCCGTCTATGCCGCCTACGAGAAGGAGCCGCAACCGCGCGGACGCGCCGAATATTCGAGTCGCGCCTCGCCCGCTGATCATTCCAATAGGTAAGCTGGTTAATTCGCAATATGTTTTTTTAACTTAGACTAACATCTTTTTCTTGCTGTCTCTCCAATAGCACGCCCAGTCCGCACCGCACGCCTCCGCCGCAGCGTCAGGGCGTCATCCAGCGCCACAACACGGGCTCCAAGCCGCCTTCACCCGCTGCCCCGCCGCCGAGTCGCATGCACATTGTCACGCCCTACAATTATCCACCAGGTAAGCGAGAATCCTAAATTTGTTTCTTCCAAGAGTCGAATATAAAATCAATTAACATCTAATGAAAGAAATGAAAAAACAAAACAAAAACCTGTGTTAAACTTAAAACTTGAAACTTAAATCAGCCATTAGCAGCTTTCTATTTGTCGAATCTTGTTGCGTTTAAGTAGAACGATAGCTTTAATTAATTGTTAACGTTAATTGCCGGAAAGTGAAGAGGCGTGGCAAAAATTTGAAGCAAACTTAACCTGAGTAGGGTTTATACATAGAAGTCTGTGCGCTAAATTTGACTGCTCTAGCTCTTATAGTTTTTGAGATCTAGGACGGACATGGCTATATCAAGTCGGCTATTGATGCTGATCAAGAATAAATACACTTTATGACAGGGGTACCCAAAACAGCCTTACGGATGTGCACGCATCAATACAAATATAAGAAATCACACGCATAGATGTAACGAATATTTTTTTTTATTTCAATATGTATACACCACGAATGTATACAACGAAGTGAAGTTTATCTTTTCCAGTGTACACCAAACGATAAGGCAACAAACAAAATAGATTCGGATAAGCAAAAGCAAAACGATAAAATTTGTTTTTGTTTTGCCAGCAACGAAAGTTGACGGAAAGCGGAATTTGCAAAATTGCTTGTGTAATTTGCAATGTGCGCCAGAAGCTTACCAATGTGTATTCTCACACACTTCTCATATCCTATGTGCAAAACAAAAACAAATGTGCGTCCTGCTTTATAGGGCCGAAGATGCTTAATTCTCCTTGTTACATACATGGCAACGAATACAATATACCCTTTTACTTATTTTTTAAGTGACGGGCATAATTAGTTTGTTTTACTAACATTTCTTTGGTTGATGCTTTCACTTTCTGTCTTAAAAAAATAAGTATATATAAATTGTAATTGCTTTTACTACAATTATTTTCTTTCGTTAAATGATTGCGTCCTTGAAGCTGGTCACGATGCGTTGGCCTCGTTTGTAGACGTGGCGGTGCAGCAGCCACAGTTGCCGGTGCCCTCGCAGAAGGACGACAAATCGTCGTCCTCGCAGTCGGCGCCACAGCCGCAACCGCCGCCGCCGACGCACGTGCAGGTATCGCAAGCACCGCCGCCACCGGCGGCCCATCACGACCTCCGCTATCGGGATCCGATGGCGGCCATCCATCATCACTCGCAGATGGCGGCGGCGGTGCATCAGCATCAGCAGTTTGCGGCACAGCATTACAGCCGGCTGAACGCGCTGCATCACATGGAGCAGGCGAAACGCGACCAGCGACAGCAGAACATCGAGCGTGACCGCGAGATGATCCACAATCAGGAGCGCATGCAGCATCGCATCGAGCGACAGCGCGAGCATGAGCGTCAACGTCAGCGCGAACAGGATCGCGTGGCCGACGAGCGCGATCGGGACAGTCGGCGCATGGATCGCATGGATCGCATGGATCGCATGGAACGCATCATTGCCAGCACGGTGCCGCCGCAGGTGCATCAGCACTTGGTCGCCCACGGACACGGTCACTATATGCGCGGACCGGGCCCCGAGACTGGGCCGCCACGCACCATTCCCGATCGCGATCGAGATGCGTAAGTACTTGAGGCAATCTGTCTATTTTTAACAATTATTTACAACTATTTACAATTGACTGACTCTCTTGCGTCTTATGTCCTTCACAGCTACTACCGGCAGGCGGCGCATGCCACAAAGCCGCCAGATGACGCCCCTGGCCAGTTCAGCGCCCAGAGTCTGATCGATGCGATAATCAAGCACGAAATCAGTCGCACCGGCGACATCAGCAGCATGCCCCGTGACATACCCCGTCCCTCATACGTAAGTGGCAATCATAGTATTCGGAAATTCTGAATCAGAATACGAAAATTCAGGAACACAAATTAGGAATCCAAAATTAAAAATCAAACAATTTGGAATCCAAAATTAAGAATCAGAACTAAGAAAATAAGAAATAAGTTTTTAGGAAACCGAAATTGGAACACAAAAATTGGGAAAACAAAAATTGGAAAAACAAAACTTAGGAAAAGTCAAAATCAAAAATATTTTATAAAAAATTTCATTTATTATTTAATTTCGGCCTTTTCTATGAACAAAAAGATACTACTTGTCGAACTATTTATTTTTATTTTATTTTATTTTTCTTTATTTTGATTGCCAGTGCTACAAGTTAACGCTTATTATTTATTTCAAAATCTACATGTTTATATTGTGTGCCATCTTATATAAAAAATCAACAATTTTTTTTATCCTTGCCTTGGTCGTATCTATTGAGTGGCGATTTAAGACTGTTGTCTACTCTTTCATATTTTGATTTTCTTATTTCGGGCGTTAATGTGATTAATCTTAATATCTTCTTCATCTTGCTCTTTCATTGGATATTTTAAAAAGTTGAATATTACTATTCGCAAGAATTTAACCAATGACAGGAAAACCAAAGAAACTTTTCAAATTCTTTTTTCGTAATTTGTTTGCCTAATTTTTGTATTACGAGTATGAATATTTTTTTTAATTGGAATTCCTTTTTTTATGTTTCCTAATTTGTTCTTCCCAATTTTACTCTTGTTTTTTGTTTTTATCTTCTTTTTAATAAATCCCTTAAAAAGGTTTCAAAACAAACTAATACAAAGTAGTATATAGTTTACAACTAACTAATCTTCTCCTGCTTTTCGCTCTCCCTCTCTTTGTTTAGTATCAACGCGATTTGCGGCAAACACACGATGGAGCCGCCGTCTCGTTGTTGGCCGCTGAGAACAATGGCAAAGCGAACTCGAGTTCGCCGCATGTCATCAACGTTGATCTCGATCAGGAGCAACGCATCTCATCGAATCCACAGCAACAGCAGCAGCAGCAGCAGCAACAACAGCAGCAGCAACAATCACAACCGCCAACTGGTTCAGGTCGTTCGGTTCATGGCTCGTTGCGTGGTCAGGTTGTTGCCACATCGCATCATGGCACGCCCACATCGCAGGCGGGCAGCTCACAGCAGCAGCAACAACAGCAACAACAGCAGCAGCAGCAGCAACAACAGCAGCAACAGATTCACACCAAGAGCATAACATTTGGCGAATTAACCGACTCAATAATTGCCAATGATTATGGACCAAATCCGCATTTGCGTCCCAACTTCATACCCTATATGCAGGATGCGGCACAGGCCATATTGACGCCCGATCGCTGGAAACAGAATCGACGACAGCAACAAAAGGCCGAGGAGGCGCACGCGGCGGCGGCAGCGGCCGCGGAACGCGCCAAACAGTCGCCCATCAATGTGATTGACAGCGGACGCGGCAGCAACAGCGGCAGCAGCAGCAACAGCGGCGGCGGTGGCAGCAGCAGCATTAGCAGCATCAGCAGCAGCAGTGGCGGCGGCAGCAGCAACAGCAGCGGCGGCAACAACAACAACAACAACAGCAACAGCAACGCGGGCACACCAAACACAAGTGGCGGACGCGCCAATACACCGGGCGAGGATGCGCGCAACATAATACGCATGCCACAGGCGGTGAGTCCGCGTAAATATGCCCACGAGCTGATCATGCAACAGGCGGCCGCAGCCGCCGCTGGCGTTGATCCCAGTCACTTTTATCTAACGGCGCCCGCGAGCGTTGTGGCGCGCAGCGGCGCAGGCGGCGGCCCGCCACCCACAAGCAGCGAGCAACGCGGCGGCGGCGGTGGCAGCGGCGGTGGCAGCGCTGCAGCTGGCGGTGGCGGCTCTGGCTCCAATTTCGACAACTATGTGAAGAATCGCATTGCGGAAGTGATGCGCGATGATATTGGCTATGGCAAGAATCGCATTGTCGAAGTGCTGCGTCCCGAGTTCGAGGAGCATCTGCATGCGGCGCATGTGGCGCACGTTCACGCGGCCGTCGTGGCCGAGCACAATGAGCAGCGCAAGGAAGCGTTGAACACGCACGAGATTAGCGTCGCGCGCAAAACGCCCAATCAGTACGAGCTGGTGGACAGCGGTCGACGCTCCGCCAGCAGCAGCTGCAGCGCCGGCTCGAACAGTCATCATGCGAGCGCCTATCACGCGTCGTTGCCACCGCAGGCGGCACCGTCGGCGGTCAACGCGTTTGCGGCCAACACGTACGCGTATCCATTTAGCGCATTGACGGTGCCCAGCGCTGCGGGTCCGCCGCCGCCGCTGCCCTTGTCGCTGCAAACGGGACCGGCGGGACATTTGAGCGCCAAGGCGGCGCATGCGTTGAGCAAGGTGAGCGCGGCAGCTGCTGCGGGTCTAGTGGTTGCTGGCGCCACAACAGCAGCAGCAGCTGGTGGCGGCGGCGGCGGCGGTGTTGGTGGTGGTGGCACAGGCATCGTTGGCGGCGGTGGCGCCTCTGTCGGCGGCGGCTGTGGTGGCCAGCATAGCGCCAGCGTTCTGGCAGCAGCGGCAGCAGCCGCGTCCGCGGCATTGGCAGCGAGCGAACCGAAACCGCTGCTGTCATCCAAGTACGAGGCGCTAAGCGACGAGGATTAGTTGTGACTGCAGGCGTCGTCGTCCGGCATGCGCAGTCTGATGACGGCAGCAGCGACGGCGCCTCCAGCAGCGAATTCACACAGCTATCAACAGCAGCAGCAGCAGCAGCAACAGCAGCAGCAGCAGCAGCAGCAACAAATTACATGGACAACGGCTGGCTATCGACGTCTGCAAACACAGCAGCAACAACAATCAACGCCAGCAACAACACAACAACAACAGCAACAGCAACAACAACAGCGACAGTCGCATTATCAGCCAACAGCGCTGCTGCCACCGCCGCCATTGCAGTCGGCACAACAACAACAGCAGCAACAACAACAGCGAACGCATTACGCAAACGCACAACATTATACAGATCATTATGCAAGCAGTGCAGGCAGCAGTGCAAATGGCAATCATGGCTATTACTAAAAAACAGATGAAGCAACAAGTAAATACAATAAGAGCAACATATGTATGTACAACAACAGCAGCAGCAGCAACTTATATGTTAATGTGTGTATGTAAAATGTAAAATGATCCAGATGCAGCAACAGTGCAAGCAGTGCAGGCAGCAGTGCAAATGCTTATAACGATAAGAGCAACATATGTATGTATGTATGTACAACAGAAGCAGCAACTTGTATGTATATGTATGTGTATGTAAAAAGGCTTGTATAAACGTCTGAACAAAGAGACAAACAAAAAATACGTAAAAATACAAAAGCAAAAAAAAAAAAAACATGTTGACAGGTGGCTTCAAGACAAACAGAGAGAGAGCGAGAGAGAGCAGCGACACAAGAGCGCAGAAAAACAAAGAGTGACAAAGAGGGAGAGACAGTTCAGTCAATCAGATCAAGTGCAGATCAGCAACACTTGCGCGCTCGCTAAGCAGTGCAATGTGTACACATGCAGTGTAGAAAGCAGTGCACACAAAATGCATCTAATGTAAGAGAGCTTAAATGCAAAGCGGCAAAATAAAAAGAGAGAAATTAAAGAGAGAGAGAGTGGGTTTTATTTGAGTTGTCTGGCATTTTAGTGTTTGATTAAAATTCCCCCATTTCCACCCCCCCCTTCCCCCCCCCCAAACGACACTAAGACAAAGACAAAGTGAAAGTAAGCAACAAAATATAAATTAAAATGAAATTGTAGTTAGGCAAACCAAGCAAACATTACGTTTCTATGCATTATAATATATATGTATATAAGTGTGTATGTATGTATAAATATATAGGAACTGCACTATCATTCTTCTATCTCTTTCTTCAACCTACGCATCAATGTGATGAATGATTTACACAAGTATTTCTCTCTCCCTCTCTCTTACTCTCTCATGCTTCACACTAATGACAATGTGTTGCTGTGTCTCCCTCTCTCTCTCTCTCTACCTCTCTTTCTTTAATTGTTTTCATTTTCTTTCTTTTGATTAGTAATTAATTACGTGCATTTGTTGTACTTTGTATCCCAAACCTCAAACGAAAATTGAGTCGAAAGCATAGGGCAAATAAATAGTAGTGACAACATAAAGAAGATGAAAACTATAATAAAAATGCATAAATATATATACACATATATATATACATAAAAAATTAAATTTAAAAACAAAAACACATAAAAACACTGTTGGGCTGTTCTTAGAAAAGAGAAAAAAATCTACAAAAAAAAAAAACATAAAACAAACAAACAAAAAAGTAAAAGAAAACCAGAATAAATGGCAAAAAAAAAACAAGTAAATAAATATTATGATAGTACACTTGCAAAACCATTTATTTAAACAATATTATGTAAATTTCATAAAACAGAAATAATTTTTAAAAATATATACCATACATTTTTTTACTATAAATACTTATAATTATGTTTTTTTTTTTTGCTACTTTATACGTGTAAGTTTTAATTTCTAAGACAATATTGTTTTTTTTTTTATATTAATGCTAAAACTATTGAATTATCTACGTTTAAATATTATAATGATTATGTAAGTAATATTAAACACAGAACCGATATATATATATATATATATATATATATATATATATATATATATATATATGTATAATACAAACAAGTATATATATATATATTATTATTATGATTACATATGCATATTTTTTATATAACATAATTATGTCTTACAAAAAACAGCAGTTTTAGTGTTTAGCTATTTTACCGTTTGTGTTTTTTTTAACTTATTTTTTACTTGCATAATGCAAATGCTAGAAACAAAAACAAAACAAATATTATGAAAAAAAAAATAAAAACAATTTAAAAAAATTAAATATTTTTAATACACAATTGTATCTAAAAAGTAAAACAACAAACGCTAAGACTTATTCAACAAAAAATTGTAAAATATTAACAGAAACTTATATATATATATAATATACGCAAACATATTTGTATATTTAAATATTAAAAGAAAACAAAATGAAGAAATTTAATGAAACGAGGCGGAAACGGATATAAGAAATATAAAAAAAAAAAAAACAAAGCACACACATATACACACTAAGACACACACACACACACCAACACACACACATGCAACTTTGGGGCTGTTTGGCGATGTGACAGCGATTTAGTTAAGAGCATGTCCCGTATTTTTTTTTTTATATATAAATATATAAATAATATAAACAAATTCTATATATGTATATATATATAGAGAAAGAGTGAAAAAAATATACAACAATGGGATTTATGTATGTATAGATATATGCACGTATCTGTACAGCTATATAGATATATATACATATATGTATGATAGGTATATTGGCCGAGGTAAGCGGAACCGGACGGGACGAACTCATTGACCTAGAGACAGAGCCGCCTAAATAACACAACGAAGCTGCCAATGCCAAGGCCAATATTTCTACATACAACACATATAAATATATATATCCGTACACTTGTATATGTATATCTATATATATAATTATATGTACATGAATGAAAACGGCGACCCCAAAAAACAACAACAAAAAATAAATAAATTAGAAAATAACCGAATTTTAAAGCCTGCATAAATTCTGAACGAGCAGCAGATCACGAAAATTATGATAGTGATGGTTTGATAATGATTATGAAGATTATGATAATTGTATGTATAACAAATTTAAATATGCTGATAATAACTACAACAGAAAGAACAACACAAAGTCGATAAATTGAATGGAACTCGTTTTTATTTTATATTTTCATTAATTTCGATTTTTTTTTTTTTGTTTTATTTGAAAAAAAAAAAAACAATAATGAAACACATTTATGAATGCATAATTGATAAACAATTGAAATAAATATTATTATAAAAATACAAAAAAAAAAAAATAAATATAAAATTCAATATGAATACCATATATGTATAAAAATATATATACATGTATACATATATATGTGTGTGTGTATTAAAATAAGCGCAAAGTCGCGAGGGCTAGAGCTGATTATGATTGATAACAAAAAATGATGTGTAGCTCTTAAGTTTTAGTTTGTAACTTTATGCCTTAAGTTGTAAGCTTACAAATAATAATATAAAATTAAATACAACATATTAAAAAGCAAACAAAACAAAAATAAAAACAAATACAAACAAAGAAAAAAAATAAAAACAAAAACAAAACAAATGTATAACAAAATGTGACTTTTGTTTCTCTCTTGGGGGATTTTTAAAGGCATTTCATTTTAGATGAATTACTTACATTTATTTAGACCAGTGGTTGGCACGAAATCTGAATTCGTCAGAGGCCGCTGGCTCCCGGAGCCATTGCGCGCCCACCGCACGATTTATGAACACAAAATGATTTTTGTGGCAGCCCAAAAGTATGCAACATAAAATAAACGTTAGAGCCAGCTTGGAAAACGCACATCGCAATTTCAAATTCAAATTAACGGGCAATTAAATAACCCAAAAAAATAGATGTGACCTCATTCAAGCCTTTTAAAGACCAGGAATATTTCGTACTATTGCCACTTGCCAGTTAGCCATTTCTATGGCATTGATGCATTGTGAGAACGGTTGAGATTTGATTGGTTTTATTTACGAGTGTCTGTATGCATGTGTGTGTTTGTTGTGTATAGTTAAATCTACATATTTCTTGGAATTAATTATTCAGCATCGATTGTGTGTTTGTATATTACTTTAATCTAGATTATAATCTAGATACCCAAATATTTTATTATCTTCAACTTTCCTTAAGAACCTTTCGCCATTTACATTACATGTCGTCCATGTTGTTATCAAATTCTTTAAATGTCTTACAACTTTTAACTTATCGAATAATAACAAAGAAATCAATTGGCGTGGATGGAAAATTTCGAGAAAATTTAGATTTAACCGCAGTACTAGGTGATCTGGGTTCTGGATCTGGATGTGTGTGTGTGTGTATGTTGCGGATGCTGATCTTGATGCGGATACTCCATATTATTATGTATAGGAAGGAAGGTGTATGGTCGTTGTAAATGTTAAGCAAAATATAATATATGTAATATATATATATGTAAATGGGCGCCTCTAGTATAAGCTCTCGGTGTTCGATGAACGTGGCTTCTTCAGTTTCTCCAGATTTTTAATAACTATATCATGCAGCGAGGAATAACGATTGCGAACCTCGCAAACAACCAGCCACAGACTGAGGTATTCCTTCTCATCCAGCTCGACGACCGCGCGTCTGTAATCATCGATATGCGGATACTTGGCGACCTTGGAGACAACCTTGGCACGCGTTAGAAAATAGCGCGAAATCTGATCAAAGAAGGCAGCCGCTTCCGATTCAACGGTCTGAATTTCGGCGAGCGTATCCTCCTGAATTGAAACACCAAAATTGTTGCCATCCTCAATTTTGGGTATCATAAATGAAATCCACATTTTCAATAGGTTCGCTGTGAATGAATGCAAGAGAATTAATTACAGATCATTGTGAAATAATGAAATCTACAACTTACAGTCCTCAACCAATTTACGGATAATCGGTTTGACCACCTTGATCATTTCACAAAGCGGCTTGTTGCACGGCACCGTGCCACCGGGTAGTCCCAATACGGTTGTGCCCGATACCGAAACGTTGTCATCTTTGCGCGGACGCTTTGTCACTGGATGATCATTATCGGCTTTGATATCAACATCGCCGTCATGATTGTTGACCAACACGGGCGCCAACACCGGAATGTTTAGATCCTGATGTACCTCACTAAAGTTGCGCTCATTGAACATGGGTGTTGAGAGCAGCTCGTTTAGTTCAACGATTTTTTCCGGAAATCCTTTTGTTATCAGAGTCTCCGCCTTGGTGATCAGCGAGTCCTTGTACTCCTGCACCTTGCCAATTGTGTCCTTGGGCATTGTTTTACGTTGTACGTTTAACTACTACCAAAAAAGTACCAGCTCTCTTGAGTTCCAACACCGGTTCCTGTTTCTGTTTCAGTTCCTGTTCCTCCTCAAATTGCAACTGTAGCGCGTGCTTCACGGTCAACCAACTGCTTTTTTTTTTTCTTTCGAAATTCGCTGTTTGTGTTTCACGGCGTTAACTGCAAGACAATGCGGAATGTGTGCAAGACGTGTGTTGATTGTGGCGTTCCTTAAAATGCGCTTTTTTATCTAGAACTTACCGAAAAAAAATAACTATTAAGTGATTCTCTTTGGATGCCGCAGTGAAGGTCCACGCTTGTATTTTATGACAGTTGTGGTGTTGGTAAACTCGCAAGTGTTGCAAATGGGGTTGTTGAATACATATCGATATATTGACATGAACTTGGGCGTTCTCGATAATATATTTTGAATTTAGATTAATGGTATTCCGGAAAGCGTTTTAGATTTGGCTTGGTTTTTTTTAACCAAATCTAAATCCGTTGACGGAAAGACCCTTTTTGCACACTGATTCGAACAACTGATTGACAACTAAAAAGTATACAAAAAGGGCGTAATTGCACAAAATACAGAAAGAAACCCAGGAAAGGAAATTTATTTATTATAATTATTATATATAGCAATGTTACAGTTAAAACTTATAACCTAACTTAGATTTAGCATGGCGTCCGAGGCCTTCAGCTAAGAAATTTATTTATTATCGATTATGTTTTTATTGAATACTAGCAGCTTTCCAATGTAAACAAACACCATCAGGCCTGTTCCGGCTTTCACTTTCTACTTTTTGGCATTTAGTGTTATGCATTTATTCACTTTTTATTAGTCTATTCATTGAATTTAGACTAAGTGCTTGAAAACGATCGTTTTTCGCTTTTTCGGACTTAAACTCATCAACTAAAAGTGATATCAATCCGCTGAATATAGCCGAAATGGGATTAGAGCAGGTTAAATAACTCAAATTCCGACAACTCGTTTCGAAAGTGAAATTCGGAACAGGCATGCACACAGCTGTCACAGTTTTCTGTTGAAACCTCAGAGCAGATTTCACGAAAGCAATTACTATGAACACATTTCTACTCCGTATAATGTGAACAGCTGACTGCGAAATCTAAAACTCTAAATCGCTTTCCGGAATACCATTATTAATTTTCATTTACAATAACAATTTCGAAATTACGCTCAGTGCCTAGTTACCCCAGCTAAATTTCCGGTCTAATTTCTCAAAATTGTACACAAACTTTGATTTCGTATAATAATAAATATCGAAATTGTTTTTTGGTGTCGATTCGGCGCATGGCTCATAAATATCGCAAAAATATATCGCACAAAAACATCGATATGTCGATAATGGGAACTAATTGTGCAGTCAGCAGCAGCTCCGAGTTGAGCAGAAGTACGACAATGGGCAATAAACAAATAAAACAGCATCTGGAGACGGCACAAAAGACGGGAGTGCTTAAAATTTCATTACAACGACTACAGGAGTTTCCGCCGCAGCTAAAGACATATCCGAATGTGCTGAAGACACTGGACTTATCGGAGAATCGCTTTGAGAATGTCCCCGACGAACTCGGACGTCTGACGATGCTGAAGCATCTCAATTTGAGTGGCAATCGACTCGTGGATCTCAACGAGGTGGTCGGCGAGCTGCTTAAGCTGGAGGTGCTACTCCTCATGGACAATATGCTGACCAGGCTGCCCAAAACATTGAGCAGCTGCACACACCTGAAAACGGTTAATTTGAGCAACAATCAGTTGAAGATATTCCCAACCATGTTGTGCGGCTTAAAGCAATTGGATGTGCTGGATTTGTCGCGCAACCAAATAACCCAAGTGCCCGCCGAGGTGGGCAATCTGTATGTGACGGAACTGAACCTCAATCAGAACCAAATATCATCGCTTGCCGAGGACATTGCCGATTGTCCCAAGCTGAAGACGCTGCGGCTCGAGGAGAATTGTTTGCAGGCAAACGCGTTAACGCCACGTATCCTTAAGGAGTCCAAGATCTGTAATCTGGCCGTCGATGGTAATCTGTTCAATTCCAAGCAGTTTACCGATCTCGATGGCTACGACGTTTACATGGAACGCTATACGGCGGTCAAAAAGAAGATGTTCTAAAACCTCAAACAAATGCACATTCGTCACGTATTTATGTTATGTACAATATTATAATTATGTATTCTAGAATCTAGAATCGAATTCAGCAGTGGGCAGCCAAAAATCAGCAGCAATTTTGTATTATTATTTTTGTAATTGTTGCGAGATCAATGATCAATCAATGTGCAATGATTGGTTTTGTTGCTTTTTGCTAGTCATAAATTACAGTCACTCAATAAAGTTTGTGAGCACCCTAATTTTTGTATAACAAACAAGTTTTAATACAGGTTTCTTAAATTAATCTTCTATTCACTTAAATTCCGTTTTAATGATATAAAAATATATTTAACCCATCACGTACCCATTGAAAATTTTGAATTTTTTTAAAAGTCTACTTTTTCAACTTTTCTCCTCAATTTTTAAATTCTTCAAACAATTCTAAGAGAGAGTAGTATTTTTAATATGGTATTAATTTTTATGATTTTCTTAAAATTGCTTAAACGACACTTTTTGTATGTAAAAGATGAAAAAGTGGTTAAAATAGTAATTTTTTGCGATTTTCCAAAACTAAAAAATACTAGCGAAGATTTTTGAAAATTTAATTACAGTCACTATTAGAATTTTTTGAATCAAAACATTTTTTGTTTGGGACCGAGGAAAAAAGTTGAAAAAGTAGACTTTTACAAAAATTTAAAATTTTCAATGAGTACTTAATGGGTTAAAAAAATTGTATCATTTTAACGGAATTTAAATGAACAGAAGATTAAATTAAGAAACTTGCATCAAAACTTGTTTGTTATACAGAAATTTGACAAAGTGCATACAAACTTGATTGAGGGACTGTATACGACGTTGTTAATTCTTCTCGACGATGAAGAAGGCGACTTTTTGATGCCAACTTACAAAAGAATAACGGAAAGAGCTCTGGCTGCCCACCGCTTGTCTAATTTAATAGCTTAATTCAAATATGCTTTCTGTGTAATCGTTCCTCACAAATAAAACGCAAACAATTCGCAAACGAATGCCTCAAAGCTTGCCCAGCAGCAGCGGACGCAGATGCGTCTGATAGCTCGGGTTGACCGACTCCTGGTTCAACGGATTGGCACGGGCATGCTCCATCAGACGCTCGTAGACGCGTCCATCGTGGCAGCCCAGCGTGGAGCCGAGCACACGATCGTGGAAATCGAAGCCATCCACAATGGCCACCGCATTGGGACGCAGTTCCAGCAGCAGCTGCTCGTACCGTTGCTCCACCTGCAACAACTGACGATGGTTGATGCTGTTCCATTTCAAGACGGCGCCCAGTTGCCTCTGGAATATGTCCAGGACAAATAGTTCGATTAGCTGGCGCAGCAGCTGGCCCAGCTCGGGCTTTAAGCCATCCAATCCCTGCATCGCCTGGATGGAGATGCGTGCCAGGTAGGCGTGGCCATGCAACGATGCCGCCGCTGCCAATCGCCGTCCAGCCAAGTTGGTGGCCTGCTCCTCCGTGTGGTTGCCACGTGTCCGTTGATCCTCCTTCAATTGCCAAGCTTCGCGCACCTGCTCCGTGGCGCTAATCTCCAGCGCACGGGCCACATTCTCGACCAGACTGGGACCCCAACTGAGGGGCGCGCTGTTGCGCAAATAGGCGACGCTGGCGGGAAGCACCTTGCGCTTGAGACCATCCACATAGGAGCGCACCAGGAAACGGGACGTCTGCAGCAACAGGACCGTGTACTCGCCCTCGTAGGTGACGGCGGCACTGGCCAATCCCTGGATGCTGTCAAAGTTGGCCGAGGATAGATAGCCATGGCCGCCACAGGATTTGCGCAGCACATCGATGCCCTCGGCGGCATCCACGGTGCAGACCGACTTGAGGCAACAGCTCAACGCATGCAACTCCGGCAGCTCGCGTCCTCCGGCTGCCTCAGTGTCCTTGTGCGCCAGCTGGTCCATGACACGCTGATAGAACGTCCACAGCACATCCGCCGCCAGCCGATAACAGACGCCACGCGCCACTTGGGGCAGCACCTTCGCCTGCTGCGTCACATGGTCAAGGATTTGTGGCTCAGCCGCGTGGGGTTCAATGGGACTCTGGCGACGCACCGCCGAATAGCTGGAAAGGATTAGTGGCTTATGAGACTGTAGATATTAGTATTCAGGGGTGCCACAGAAAACGCTTTCTCTAGAATTTCACTTAATTTTGTATGAAATCGCTTTCGCTTATTTTTACGATTTCTTGACTTTAAAACTCTAGAGAAACGGAAAAAGTTCAAACTTTTAAACTCTTTCTTTTTTTATCACTAATACACACCTTTCAAATATTAATCAATAGTTAAGGGACTAACATATTTTTGAAGAAGGCTTTCAGCGTTTTTTATTTTTCATTTAAATTCCGTTTGAATGATACAAAAATTTCTTTAACCCATGGAAAATTTTGAATTTTTGTAAAAGTCTATTTTTCAATTTTTTTCCTCGCTCTCAAACAACAAATATTTTGTTGCAAAAAAATTCATTAATCAATTCTAAGAGTGACTGGAACAATTTTTTTTCACAAATTTCTTCGATAGTATTTTTTATAATTTTTTGAAAATTGCTAAAAAGTCACAATTTAGTAATTTTTTAGCAATTTTCAAAAAGTTGTCATAAGAGAATGAATAAAATACTTTTTTGAAGTAAAATTTTTTAGATATTTTTCAAGTATGTATTCTTACAATTTTGTGACTTTTAAATTCTGAGAAAATTCCAATCTCCTTTATTTAAAAATCTGCATAAATTAGACGTTGCTTAAGATTTTCTTAGAAATTAATTTGCAAGTGGAATCAGACTGTGTATTTGTTTGTTTGTTGTCTAGTGTTACGTACCGTGTGGCAATGGTGGCTGCTTGGAGCAGCCCGAACATCACGTCCCGGACGATCATGACGCGCACGAAGACCATGGTGCCGTAGAGGAGCAGCGGCTGTGCCGCCTTCACGAAGCTGCCGTCGGCCTGGACCTGGGCGTGCCGCATGAGCATCTGATCCCGGGGAATGCGCACGTTGCGGAATCCAAGGAAACCATTGTTGACCCCATTGGCGCCCATCTTGGCCCCAATGTCGCCCACGTCGATGCCCGGCATCGGCTCGTGGGTCCGTTCGTCTCGTATGCGCACCAGGAACGGCTGCAGGCCGTGATGCTGGCCTCGGATGTAGAGCTGGGCCAGCACCACAACCATATTGGCCGTGTGTCCCAATCCCCCCGGCCACCACTTGTAGGCAGTCAATTTGGGTGTGTTTAGGACGAATTCTTCACTGGCCGGATCGTAGTCGGCCCGTGTCTCCAGGCCACGAATGTAGCTGCCATGTCCGAGTTCCGTTTGGGCATAGGTGCCAATGATCCCGTCCAGATTCCAGGCGCGTTTCAGCCAACGCTTTTGCTGCTCCTCCGTCGCCTGGTTGAGCAGCGTGCTCAGGAACATGGAGAAGTGCAGGCGGAGTGGAAAGCTCTGCTGGAAGAGCGCAGTGCCCAACGATCCCGACATGATCATGCGCAGATCATACAAAAACTTGATATCCGTTTCCTCATCGCCTCCATGCCTTGTGCGTTGCCATTGACGCAGCTTGACCACAAATTTGATGCCCTTGGCCAATGCGTGCTCATAGCGTTCCTTGTACGACAGGAAGCTCGGATGCACTGCATCCTCGAATTCGGGATCGTCGATGAAATAACGCTCCAGCTCACGTCGCTCCTCCAAGGCAGCTTTGCCCCCCGCCCACCAAATGGCAAAGTCCTCGCTGGCAAATGTCGCCGACTCTCGCTCCCGTTGAAGATCATTGATCCCAGTTGCCATTTCCATTTCCATTCCTCTTTCCATTTCCATTCCCACTGCCAGCTGCATTCCGATTTCACACTGCGATCAAACTCAAGTTGCATTCGCAAACTAAACAAACGATCGTCACCTCGGACTAGTCTACAGCAGAACAAGCTCGACTGTCGCATACCCTGCACCTATTCTGTAAATATTAATATATTGAAATATTTCGAACGTTTTCAAAATTTAATAACGACACGAAAACATTCGAGTGGAGTTCGGAACAGGCCCGATTATATAAAATAAACATTGTTTTAATCAAGGATTGCAAATAAGAGTTATGAGGCGGAAAATAATCAAGCCCTAAAAACAGGACAGGGACATCGAAAAAATTCCACATACATATGCTATTTCTAGAAGGTCTATCCAGCATCCGGATAAACTTTTATTTCCAATTTTTATTTTTTAAATTAAAGCGTTATTTTCAATTTTTAAAATACAATCAAACATAAAAGTTATTTTCAACTTTTATCATAAAAATAAAAAATAAAAGTTTAATTGGAATATCTTTTCATCGGGAGGGCCCATTTCATGAATAAATGTATGATCATTTAATGGGCCATGATAGATAGGTAATGAAGTGTAGATAAAATATATAGGCCGTTTAATGAAATGTGCCCTTTCTTTCAAAAGATATTCCAATTCAACTTTTATATTTGATTTTTATGATACAAGTTGAAAATAACTTTTATTTTTGATTTGTATTTTAAAAATTGGAAATAACTCTTGGTTTTAAACTTTTAAATAAAAATTGAAAAATAACTCTTATTTATAATTTTAATCATAAAAATTCAAAATAACTCTTATTTTTTAACTTTTAAATGAAAATTGAAAAATAACTCTAATTTCATAACTTTTATCAAAAAACTTATCAGAGTTAAGATCCCTGGTTTTATTTTATAAAAATATAATTGACAACAATTGCCAATATTTTTGTTCATGACTGTAGCTGTGAAAACAATTTAGCATATAAGAAATATATATAAATAAATAGCCAAATTGTCATTTTGTTAACAGAACTGCTTTCAATCCTTCTATCAAGTAATATTTGCTGCAGTTTCTGTTGCAGTCGCCCATGTCCACTAACCATCCTTTGCACTCTTCAAGTACAGGGTATAAAAACCTGCGTACGCACATTTACCTACACTTGTTTACATATGTGTGCAAAATTCATAGCGATAAGATACGCGAATCGAAATCTCAACTATAATAAACAATTTGAGTACAAAAGGTCTCTACTTGGGTCCATGGTATAATTATTATATTATTATTAGCATTTGTTGATTTTACTAGATGGCACAATCTGACATTGTTGCTGCTTTTATATGCAAAACTCACTCAACTTGCTTATTGAACAATTTAAAATCATATGAGAGCAGTGTGACCAGCTTGCGTTACGACAAATCAGGTCACAATATAAAAGGACTGCATTTGATTTCGTTCAAGTGACAGTGTGACCGTTGGGCTTTTAAGCAAATAATACTGCGATGTGTTTAATATTCACATTAGAGATTGGCACGGGCCGGGTCGGGCCTCGGGTCCCATGGGCCTTTTACAAAATTTTCGGGTTCGGGCCGACAAATGTCATTTCGGGTCGGGTCGGGCCGGGCTCGGGCCTAACTTCAAAGCCCGAAAACCCGGAACACGCCAAATCTATTGCATTATTTTGCTATTCGAATTTGGTCACACTACAAAAAATTCCGTTTTATCCTTAATTTTTTTATTAAATTTCTGAACAAGCTTATTTCGCTTATGAACACTCAATCAACTGAGCGAAATTAACAATAATGTTCACAAATGACCTAATATTCGTTCAATTTTTTTTTTTTTATTCTTCGGGCCGGGCCGGGCGGGTTCGGGTCTCAAGCAAAAATATCGGGCGGGCTTGGGCCTTTTTTCCATTAGGAATTTCGGGCTCGGCTCGGGCCGGGCCTAAAAAATGAGGCCCGTGCCCATCTCTAATTCACATTACAGACATGGCGCCAAATTAAATTCACAAGTTGCACGCTTGGATTGAATTTACATTTTGTTGTTCTTTTTTATTATCATATAGAAAAGCGACACAGACATTTTTTTATTTGAATGTATATATATATATGTTATACTAATGCGACAAATACTATTTGAAGAGCTGTTACCGATTCAAAACCGGGCAACGACGCATGAGCTCAAATAATTCGTCATTGTGTTAACTGTTGTATGGGTATTTTTTTGTTTCGTTTTTTTTTTTTTTTTTTGGTAACAATTTATTGAGGCTGGCCCACAAAATTTCGTCATATACATAGGTATATTATAGCCCGTTGAACACCATAAATAACCCACGAACGAGTGCATACTTATAATATCGAACACACTTTTTATGGATAAAAAACAGACATGAATATAGAATTGATTGAATTTCAATTAAAACACCATTTACTGTAACACGATAAATTTAAAAAAAAAAAATAAATATTAGAAAACAATCCAGAATTAGAATGACTATAAAATTCTTTCATTTTCGGATCATCCGAAAACGTTTTCGAAATGACAATTTTTCTGTTTTTTTTCCATTATTGTTTAAGCTTTGTTGTTAACATTATGTTTCAAATCATAATTCTCCTGTTCTCTATCTCGTTGTGCTCAATTAACAACAAACAATTAACACACATTCACACTATCTGATTTACAGTTAACAAACACATATATACATACATACACACATACAATATGTACAAGCAATTGGATATAAGAAGCGATCTTTCGATCTTTATTCTAATTCAACTTTATAGCTGCCTTTTTTTTCTTATTTTTTAGCTGCTTTTGGGTGCCAGCCCAATTTTTTGAAGCAGCTTTATTAACAGCATTTTTTTTTTGTGATTAGATCAGGTTTTATCATTTATCATAAAATCTATATACATTTTATTTTCAAATTTTGTATTTTCAATTGTTGCTCACATACACATACAAATGCATACAAACCTCTGCACATATTATTATTAATATTTGATCATTATTGTAATCAAGGCTGCAAACCTTGAAAATTTTGAAAATGTTTCGCCTTTTTTCCAAATTTAGTTTAACCACATTTTTTTATATTCTTACAAGTTTTTAAGCTTATAAAATTATTTTATAATTTTTTTATTTAAAATTTTTTTAAGATTCAACTTTACGTTTATGATTTTAAAATTATGTTTAGAGCAAATTGCAATCGAATATGAAATCGGTGTCTCAATAAATTTCAGATCATTTACGTAAATAATTTTTTAAACAAAATTTTAAATTCTTTTTAAGAAGACTTAGTTAAAAAACGCATTTTGCAGCCCTGATTGTAACAGTTAATTTTTTCTATATATTGCATAGATTTTATCGTATCGTTTTGTACTTAAAAAATGCACTCACACACATGCATACATACACAATTATGTTGTTAACAAGGAATTGTACAAAAAGCGTTCTAACAATTTGTTTTTAGCGTTTATAGTCTCTAGTTGTAAAAGTTACAGTTAAAAAGCCAAAAACAAAACAATCAATATTGTAACTGTAGTTTGTACGTGTTTTACCGTTAGTTTACAATCTATACATAGAAAATACATACATACAATACATACATAGACTGTGCTGTGTGTGAACCACCCAAAAAAAAAAAATTAAAAAAAGTAAAACAACATAGAAAGAAAAACAACAATAACAATCATAATAATCATAATCATAGTAATAGTAATAATAATAATAATCATAATCATAAGAATAATAATAGTTAATAAATAAAGATTCTAGACAATCGTTTGACAATCATTTCACATTTGTTATTATTACATAGTATCATATTACATATCATATTACAGCTATTCATTTTTGTTGTTGTTAAACTTAAAACATGTATAAATTTTTCATATATATATATATATCGTATATTCTGTATAAATCGAGCTACTACTAATCCAACATTTCTTCCATCTCTCAACATTCATAGAAAACAAAATGAAAAGAATATACATAAAAATAGTCAAAATAGAAATAAAAATAATAATGATAATAGTCATAGTAATAATGATACACAAAACAAATGTCAATGTAAAATCGAAAGAAAAAAATAATAATAATAATAGTAAAAAATAGTATTTTGCACGTTCAACATTTATATAATATTCGTTTAACAAATGCAGGCTTTATATAGTATTTTATATATATAAAGATATAGAACAGTTATAGTATGTTTTATCATTTCATAAAAGTTTCGTTAGTTCATTTCATTTTAATAGTATATATAGTATATATATATGCGTATCATATACATTCATACACTCTACTCTATTGCAACTATTATACTAATCTATTGTGTTATACATAGTCTATATATAACAATTATATAACTCTTCTGATTCATACAAGTTTCGCTTGCTCTTTTCTTTTCTTCTCTTCACTTCTCTTCTCTTCTGTTCTTTTCCCATTTTTCTGCTTACATTTTCTCCTTTTGCATACATTTATTTTATTTATTATTTTATTTTTTTTTTTATTTTTAAGTGGCACAGCCACGTTTTGAACTTTAGGCCTGGTTTTCAACTCTTCTTTGCAGCTTTTCTCTTTCTCTAACTTGGCTAGCTCCTTTTTCTATTCCTTCTGCTTCGTCAGCTTCTTCACTTGCTCCCCTCTTTTGTTTTTCCTTCACATTCGATGGTACATTGTTTTGTTGTTTCTTAAAATATTATTTAAATTTTGCTTCAAGGCAACCTTTTTGTATTTGTATTTGTATTTGTGTGTTGTGTGTGTGCGTGTGTGTGTATAAATTACAGACAGTTAGCTAGAGAAAGAGAGAGAGAGAGAATGAGAGTGAGAATGAGTGTGTGAGTGAGATAGAGTATAGCAATAGACGAGCAACTGATGATCCATGATGACAGCAACAATGACGACGACGACGACGACGCTGACGATGACAACAAATGACATCAACAACAATAAACAACAACAATTAAACTACAACAATAACTAGAGTGCGTTGAGCAGGCGGCGGTGGCGGTGGCGGTGGCAGCAGCGTGCGTCTATTTGGTTTCATCCTGATCCATCGGCTCCTCGGAATCATCTCGCGAAAGTGTTCTAATAAATTCGAAAAAAAAAAAAAATTAGGATTAGCTTTTAACTGAAATTGGCATTTGGAGTTGGGTTCATCTCTTCTCACCTGTGCAGCGACTGCATGGAGAGGCCGGCCATGGCATTGACCGTTTCAGATTCGTCGTGCTCGATCTTCAGCGCCTCCAGCGCGGACAGACCGACTGTGTGCTCCAGCAGACGGACGCAGGGCCAATGTGTTTGCTGTGGACAACAAATAAATCAATTAATTCAATTGTTATTTATTAATATTTTATTTATTTAATTACTAACTAGAACTAACACGTTTTTGTTCAATTTCAAGTATATTCACATATTAAATCTTTAGATTAAACATTCAATTTTAATTAAGAAAACATTAATATTTTATTTATTAAAATTATTTTTATTATTTTTCGCGAACTTTTTATGTTTATCAAAAGAAAGAAATGTATTTGCTTCTTTAATGTTGTTATTAGATCTATCGTTAAATTTTAACATTTAGAATTTATTCATTCCGTTTTCTGATTAACTCGCAACATACCAAATAGTAAAATAAATAAAAAAAATAGTAATATATCAATCTAATTCAGGGGTGCCCATCGCCTATGCACACAATGCACATTTTTTTTTGTAATGCACATGGGATAAGGGAAGTAAAACAGAATACACATAGGTTAGAAATTCGTGCACATTGAATTTTACACAAACAACTTGCAGAAAAACAAGAACAACTTTTTCATTGTTGCTTTCTATCCATTTTCGGTGCAGGCAAAACAAAAACAATTGCATTGCGTCGGTTATCTTTTGCTAATCCGAATGTAATTTGTTGTTGTCTTATTGTTTTGTGTACACTTGAAAAGAAAACTTGACTTCGCTTTCAAACGTGTGATGCGTGTGACTTTTTGAGAAGAAACATGTTTCTATTTTTTTTTCTGTGTACACATTGAAATAAAAAAAAAAGTTCGTTTCAAGTATGCGTGTAATTTCTTGTATTTTTATTAGTGCGTGCACATCCATAAGGCAGCTTTGGGCACCTCTGATCTAATTCCTTTAATTCCTTTAGAAATCTACATTATTTTATTGTGGTGTAAGAGTAATTTCTTCCCAATTACTCGCCACCTTTAACTGACTTTCGCATTTTTCAAGATGAAGTCAAAAACGACTTCCAGTTTTTGTGTCTTTCGCAATGCATTGTTTTCTATAAATAATTCGAAAACGATAATTCTTCAAAGATTGTCTTTTATAATAAAAAAAGTGTTAATAAAAATGTATTAAACACGTAAGAAAACATTTTTAAAAATGTCAACTTTTGCTTTTTTTTTCATTTAAAGACGTACGAATGTCGCGTTTTCAATCGTGGAAATAATCATATGCCTATTCGATAAATTGAATAATAATAAAATAGTAAAAACACGTCTATACTTTCTGTAACAAGATGGATATTTTCTTTGATTTATCTCATTCGATCTCTCACCTGTATGGCGATGGTCTTCTGCAGCGTATTGATGGCGTTCTGGCACGGCGGTCGCTCCAGTTCGCTTTGGGCGATTGGGGCGACGGGATCGCCGAGCAGGGCACGGACACACTCCTGTGCCGAATCACAGATGGCCGCCAGATCGTAGCCGCCCTCGAGGGCGAGCACCACCTTGCCGTTGGCCAGTTGGAGGAGTTCTCGGGTCATCAGGCCAAAGCAGGCGGGGGACACATGATAGCCGCCCAGCGGAGCCGGATGTCCGGTGGCTGCATCAAAGCCGGACGAGACGAGCACAATGTCCGGATTAAAGCACTTGGCAATGGGCATCACAACTGTACGGAATGCAGCGATATATTCGGCATCGCCCAGCGGTGGATTCAGTGCGCCGGACCACGAGATGTTCACGTTGAAGCCGAGACCAGCACCAGCGCCGCACTGCATCGACAAAGACAGAAATAGAGAGAGAGAGAGAGAGTTAGCGACTTGGCGTTAGAAAGAGATGGATGTTTATGGATCCTATTTAAATCTAAATGTTCAAATTGTCATAACAAAAATCGAGTTATCGATACATCGTCATAAAAATGATTGAGTTCAAAAAATTGATAATCGTTTTCGATAAGCACTTGAATTCCAGAATTGTACTTATCAACGCGTTCAGGAAATGTTCCCGATTGTCGATCATTTAATTCACTCGTTTCAAACTTCAGTCAGTTATCGTTTTTTTTAAACCCGATACAACGTTGAAAAATGATCGAGTTAAAGTTCTTGAAATCACTTTCGCAAATAATCGAGTTGTCGGTAACGCAAAATTTTTGAATAAAGGTTTCGTAACGGTGAAACGGTTTTTGTATGTTTCGGTTTTGAAATACCGGTATGGTTTCGGTTCACAAAAAAAAATTTCTTTGCAAATGTATTTAATTAAAAAAATTTATTTTATTTGCGCTTACTCAGTGCTATGAAAATTCGATCATGAATATAAAAATACAAAATAAAACATACGAAAATTAAAATCAAAAATAAAAATTAAAAATAAAAAGAAAATCAAAAATAAAATACAAAACTAATAACAAAATATCAGAAACAAGACTCATGAATCGGCAAAAATCAAAACAGTTAAAAATTCTTCGTTTTAATTTATTTTTAACTTGCTTTTTCAATTGTTATTTTATTATAATTATTTTTTTGATGTATGAAAAACCGAAATTAACCCTTAAAAATGAAACGTTTACTAAACGGGTTTTTCGGTTTTAAGGTTTCGATCAAATCCGTGATGGAAACCAAAATAAAGAGTTCTAAAAAAGAAGGGAAGAGAGTTAGGGTTAAAGGTGGACGACATTCAGTAGAGGAATGGAATGAGAAAGTAGTCGTATTAAAAAGGGTTGAGAGGATAAAAGAAAGAATGCAGACCATCAAACCAAATGTCTAGTAGTTTCTGAGCTAATTTGACTTTCCTCCAACAACTTTTCTCACATACAACGTGGATTTTAAACAAATTCCCAAATTATTTACAAGTTGAGTTGTAAATTAAGTATTTGTGTACGATAAACTCACCTCAGTGGGGCCACCCGTGCCGGGAAAGAAATTGCCGTCATCGTGTCGATGTATGGAAAGATATAGAATGTCGGGACTTTGGTAGAATGCTTGCTGTGTGCCATTGCCATGATGCACATCCTAAGCAGAGAAATGAGAGATTAGTTAAGAATTGGAATGGAGTAGATTACCAGGGAGGATAAAAGCTCACCCAATCGACGATGAGGATGCGCTTCATATCGGGCAGACGTTGACGCAACAGTTTCGCCGCAATGGCAATCGAGTTGAAGAAACAGAAGCCCATGGCCAGATTGGCCTCGGCATGATGGCCCGGCGGACGGACGACGGCGAAACCGTTACGCAAATCACCTTTGGCCGTTTTAAAAGCCAAATCGATGACACAACCGGCTGCCATGCGAGCCGCTGTCGCCGTATGCAGCTCATTCCATGTGGTATCCAAATCGACACCGACTCCACCGCAGGACAAGCGCACAAAGCTGGCGGATAGAGCACTCTCCAATTTGGGTCTACTCAGCTGGCCCTGATTCGAGCCAAAGAGCATCGCATGGGCCTCGGTGTGAACCGTTTGCAGTTCCTCCTGGGTCGCTTTGCGGGCACGCAATCGATCGCAACGCTTGACCAGATCCGTTTCATTCAATCTCGCCCAGACACTCTGCAATCGTCCACTGTGCTCCGGATGTGGTGCATTGTCGCCACAACTGCACGTATGCTTCAACATCAACGGATCGTAGGCCAAGCCCGTTGTGATCTTCTTATGCGAGGCGGGAACGGAGGAGACGGAAACGGAGACGGAGACGGAGCTGTTGCTCTCCACGAGCAGCTGTTGCTGCTGCTGACGCAACTGGGCGGCATAAGCGCTGCCCAACAGATGGCGCTTGTGGGGCAACGTTAAATTCACGGGCGGTATGTGATCAGCCGACGAGGATGTAACTATCGGCGACGGTTGCTGACCAGTGTCCGGTATCTGGCTGAGTCCATGTGGGCCCAGCGGTACCAGGGGACTGCTCAGTGTCCTGGACAGGGGTCGCATCACACCCTTGGCCATCTCCTCCTCCTGCAGGTAGAGCAGCTCGCGCTGCTGCTGCAGATACTCCTGATCCCGCAGCTTGCTCGACTTGCCGCCGGTGGCGCTGTTGGAGGCACGATAGGAGGCAGCCGCCGCAACAGCGGCAGCCAGTGCCTCCGGCAGATTCTGTGACGTGCTGGTCGCTATTGTGCTGGTCAGCACCGTTTTGGGCGGCTTCTTTTTATCGGTGAGATCCATCACCTCGGCGGCGGAGTCATCATCCTCCTCCCGCAGCTGCAGCTGCGGCTCTCGACTGGCGGCAACGGCGGCGGCGGCGCCACTCCGAGTGAGCACCGTTTGACGCAGTTTCTGGGTGAGCACCTGGTGCTCATATGCCTGACGTTCCGCCTGAAACCAAAGAAAAAGGGAGGGAAATTGTGTGAATAAAATGATTGTGAAATTTGACAACACTGGCACTGTGAAGTTTGGCAAGCCATTGTGTAATTTGCCATTATTTTTAAGAAATTTTTTCTAGTTGTGAAATTTGACAACATTGTCTTTTGTGAAGTTTGACAACGTTTCTTTTATGAAATTTGGCAACGTTGCCTCTGTAACAACGATGTCTTTATAAAATTTTAATGCTTTCTCAATTAAAAAAAATGAAGACGTAAATTCTTGATTTTAGTAATCAGGCCTGTTCCGAATTTCGAACGTTTTCAAAAAGTAAAAACAAATCTAGCTGTTCCCAATTCCGATCGAAATTGAATTGTTCTTAATTTTCGAGCTCGGTTTCGAAAACGTTTCGAAAATTCAGCAGCTTTCGATTGCGTGAGTTGGTATCGATGATAAAAATTAAAGTGGAATTCAGAACAGCTCGGTTTTGTTTTTTTTAATCTTTTGTAGATGCTTTTTAAAAAAATGCATTTAAAATATACTTCTACGGTTTAAACTTGAAGTAGTGAGGTTTATCGATTCTAAAACGGTTCAACATTATTTTAATTTTCAGTTTAAAATTGAATTACTCATTTTAAAGCTTTTACTTTTTAAACCGGTGACACACGTTTGGAAAACGAAACTTATTGTCGATTTTCGCGATTCGGAACAGCAATCGACTCGTTTTCGGAACTCGGAACATTTTGTTCAGAGAGTGTAACTTCAAGTTGAAACTGTTGAAACTTACCTCGCTGTTCTCGTAGTGCGTTTGGGCCACATTCAGTTGGCCGGCGCCCGTGAGCATGGGATGTCCCAGGGGCAGGGGCGCCGACTGCGTTCTGCCGAGGGGACGATGTCCCTGCTTATGGAGATGCACCTGGGCCACCTGGGCATCGGTGATGGGCACATGGGCACCGTGTACGCCATGCGAGTGTGTGTGCGTGTGTGCGTTGTGCTGATGATGATGACCGTACAGGGCATGGGCGTGGGCGTGGCTGTTTGTGGGCGGCAAACTGCCGCCAGCAGCAGCAGCGGCAGCAGCAGCGGCAACAGCCGCCGCAGCCGCATGGAGATTAACAGCCGAGGCGCTGACGGCAGCAGAAGAGACGCCACCGCCGCTGCCACCGCCTAGTTGCATGTAGGACGACGATGAAGGCAAAATTGTGGAGGCGGCATGAGCTTGAGGCGGTGCCACATCCCCCACCAACGAGGCCTGCGACGAGGACGTGGACGTGGCCGATGCGGATCGCACCACCGGCGACGGTTGCGGTGCGATTCCCGTCGCGGGCATCATGGCCAGCGGTGGCGCCGCCTGGCGGCCAAACGGCAACGCCAATGGACTGTAATAGGTGGGCGGTGTGCCGACAACAACGCCACCTGGCGGCGCAACGCCAACAACTGCACCACTTGCTGCACCACTCGATGCTGCCGTCGCCGCAGCGGCGGCCACATGTTGACGCAGTGCAGCAAACATGGCGTAATTGTTTTGGCCCGCCTGGGCGTTGGTTAAATGCGGACGACCCAACGAGATGTTCGGCAACGAGGGCGAACTGAACAATGGCAGATCGTTGATGCTGCTCCTCTGGCCCGGCTGGTACTGGCTGCCCTCCTCGTTCTCCTCCTGGATGGGCGCGCTTGTCGGTGAGCCCCTGCTCCCGACCACGCCCACCGACAGCGTCGTCGACGAGGGCGGCGAATTTGGACCCGAATCCGGCGTACTATTGCAGTCTACGAAAATGAGAAGAATTGGGCATTAGTAACAAGGAATTTGAAGTAATCTTCCTGTTTCCTCTAGAGCTGGGAATTAAACCGACCTTTTATCGATAAAAATCGATTTTACTTATTTTTTGTGTAATCGATTTGGTTTAAAAAAAAATCGAAATAAAAATTGTGCATGAATCGACAGATATAAGTTAAGCTACATATCGATATTAGTGTAAGGGAGCTGTATCGATAAGCCTCATATAAAATATCGATACAAGGAGCTTCGATAATTTACTATTTTTTTTTAGCAAACACAAAATAAACAATTATACGAAGTAAATTTTACAAAAATGTCATTATTCTACACAAAAATCGGTTTTAATCGATTAAAAGTCGGATCGAATCAATCAAAACAAATATTCCCAGCTCTATTTTCCTCATATAATGAAGGTGACACACAAAGAAGAAGAAGAGGTAGACGTGGAGCTACAATACAACAATTAGCATTAGGCAGTGGCAGCGGCAGCGACGTCGGCAGCGACAGAGTTAATTTTGAGGTTAGGTTTCGATTAAAAAGTACACACAACAAAAATTAGATATGGCAGCGTTGGGTTAATTTAAAGTAAATGCAATAACAACAACAATAATACTAATAATAATACATAACAAAAAAAAATAAAATTAGAAAAATTTAAAATGCAACAATAAAAATCAAGGAATAAAAAAATATGCTAAGATCAACCTTACCAGAATGTATATTTATATGTGTGTCTATAGTGGAGTAAGCAAACGTTTAAGAATAGGCTAAACAAAAGAGAATGCGAAAAGACTGTCATCCCCCAAACTAAAAGTCAATTTATGGAATATTTTGTAGGAGGGAACTATTTTTTGATTAATTTTTAAAATATTTTTAAATAAAAATTTCATTCTAAAAAGCAAAAAAAAACGAGAAAGGATTTCTGATTTTATTCTAATTTTTCAAGAAATATACTGAAATCGAGGTCAAATAAGATAGCGACCGTCATAAGAAATTTGTGAGTTATTTGGATCGTTCAAGAATTTTATTGTATCTACAAACAGATATACTGCTCTCTTTATGCTGGTAAATGGTAAGGCAACGATCGTTCGTCCAACCATCCACCCATCTATCTAATTATCCGTCCCCTCAGACAGACGACAGACGATCTGTGGGAATTAACAACAAGCTGAACCAACATTTGATCTTCCCGCATTGCTTTCTTCATTCAACATTTATGTACTTGACTCAATTTCAATTTTCATTTCCATGCTCATTCATGGAAATTATCGAATCCAAAACAAAGCGCTTTCCAAGCGGTTCCAAGCGGTTTTTACCGCCTCCCGTTGCCGTTGCCATTCCCTGGAGAGATGAACTTTCTTTCTCTCACTCCACTCTGCCCTCTCCCATTCTCTGAGTGTGTTTGACGTGTTTGTGTGGTGTTGTGCTTAAATTGTCATACTTACTTGTGAGAACCGAGTTCTTTTGAAGCCTTCGCTGGGCGGCCTGAAGCAAACGCTCATGACGCCTCGCCCCCGCCGGGCCTCCGATGCGAGCCTTTCTCTCGATCACGCTCTGCTTTAGACGTATCTTCAGCAGATTTGGCTCCGATGCTGTTCAGGTTCAGGTTCATTTTCAGATTTAGTTAACACTCATTCACTATATATAGTACAAACATGTGTGTTTTGGTCTGTGCCAAGGGTGCCCTTCAATCTATCATCTATTTTGGGTTCAAGTCTCCACTTGTGAGTTAGTTAGTCATCATTGAAATATTTTCATGCTTCAATCCAGCGGTGGGCACGAAATTTGAATGCGGGAGCAGCCGCTAGCTCCCGGAGCCCATGCATGCCCACCGCTGCTTCTATCTATCGATTCAATAAGTGATCCCTAATTATGAACGGTTCTTCCTTCAACATGTTCTTTAAATAATTCTCTCTCTGCCCTTCCTTCTTCTCTATCCCATCCTTTATATCTCCCTTTTTTGATATTCTCTTCTATGGTAATCTACAGGATTTAATTTCAACTTAAAGAGATCACTGATCATTTCAAATTACCTATAACCTTAATGATTATTGATCAGTAACTTATCTTTTAGAAACATGTTCTTTCTGTTAACTTTAAATTGAGTGACTGAAAATTGAATCGAATCTTCACTTCTTTAAAACCACAATTCGGCATGCTAAAATGCTGAAACTCCTCTAAACTGAACTTTAACTTAAACTGAACAGTGATCCTATATCTTTTCCTTAATGTTCTTCAATTTCAAAAACCTTTAAATTTCCAAAAGTAAATATCGACAGCTGATCTACAAGCTTATAATATACATAAATCTCTTCAAGCATTTGTTAAGTTATTTATTTTATACAACAAACAATATTTCTCCAAATTTGTCATCGATCACAAGATCTCTTTCTCTGATTTTCTTAAGCTTCCCGTTTTCTAAATGATCACTTTATCCTGTAGACTAGACTTTCTCTACACATTTTTTTTTCTCTAAACCAGCGGTGGGCCCGAAATCTGAATTCGTTAGAGGCCGCTGGCTCCCGGAGCCATTGCGTGCCCACCGCTGCTCTAAACGATCACTGACGCTTCCTTAAGTTAGTTATTTGCAGTACTTGTTTTTATTTTAGTAATTAAACGAGCAATGCAATTGACAACACTTGAAATGTCAAGCAGCGGCAGAGACTTAACCCTAAGTTAGTTAACGTGGCTAAAAAGTGGCAAGGGGCTGGGTTGGGAACACACACATGCAGGACAGGATTGACAACTTACCCGTTTTTCGCAGCGGAAAATCAGATTCATATTTGAGCAGTGAGGGCGGTGGCTGTGGTATTTTATAGGGATGGGCACTGGTAACGGTGCCCGCGGGCAGCGATTCTCCCGAAGAGCTTTTCACCACACCGCTAAAAAGAGAGCAAAAGACATGATAAACTAGGGATGGACCATACAAATAGGGCTGAGATATCGATATTTATGTACTTTAATTTTTTTTATTATTAACCATTAAAAAATAGTATAATAGTTAAGAATATTCCAAAACCAACATTATATGGAGATATCAATATTATCGATATTATCGATACTCAGCCCTAAAACAAAAACTAAAATGTTCAACATTTTTACCGATTGCGATAGGGAGATGTTGTTGTTGTGCCATTTGGTGCCACCGCCTGTGATTTGCGGCTCATCAGAAAGCTCTACAATGGAAGAACAAGAAGAAGAAAAGACTGTGTAGAGATTGAGAGAGCGAGAGAGAGGGGGAGAGGGAATTGGAGATAGTGAAAGAAAGAGAGCGAGTAGTTACACTGAGAATCTGTTTGACTTCGGGACTCGCATTGGCGCTGCAAGTGTCCTTTCTTTTCATCACATTTTCACGTTCTCTTCTTTCCCGTTGTTGTTGTTGCTGCTGTTGTTGTTGTTGTTGTTGTTGCTGTTGCTGGTGTTGTTGCTGCTGGTGTTGTTGCTGCTGATGTTGGTGTTGTTGCTGCTGCTGTTGTTGGCGATGTTGCTCCTCGACAACGGCTGCTGCCGTAACCATGCTCTGTTCCCGCAATTCCTGGAAAGCGCCATGTGAATGCACCGCATACTGAATAAATTACAGTAAGTTCGAGAGAATTTGTTGTTGTTGTTGTTGTTTTTTTTAAGGGGGTCCAAAGAATTAACTTTAAATACTTTAATATTTTAACATACATAGTAGAGGTCAGCATGGCTGCATTCAAAACGTCAAATGAGACATTCATGCCCAACTGAATTGAATAAGTTCGGTTGCGTCTTCCAATGAGTTAAATTACTTGAATGAATAAATGGAAACCGAAAACTTCACATTCAAAAAAGGCCTAGTAAATTAAATGACGAAATAACCGAATAAAACGAGCGAGGGCCTTATTTTTTGTTTCATTTCATTTAAATATCAAATCTAGTCACGAAAACATTTCTATGCCCCAAAATTTCTGATATCCTATTTTTTGACGAACAATTTTAACTGTAACATATAAATTATTAACAAAAAAATATGTTGTATTCTGTTGTATTCATTTCATTCGTTGCTCATTCACTCGATGCCGTTCATATGAGTACTCAAAAATGAGTATTTAGTATTTAATACGATGAGAACCGGATCTTTAAATTTTTTGCACTCAGGGAACTGAATAAAACTCACGAGTACTCAGAGACGCTCAAGTTTAAATGCAGCTATGCAGACCTCTAATACAGCGGTGGGCACGAAATCTGAATTCGTTAGCAGCCGATGGCTCCCGGAGCCATTGCGTGCCCACCGCTGCTCGAATACATACATACATACTCGTATGTAAATATGTACATAGCTTATGTTTTAGTTTCTTGTTGTTGCTGGTCAAGCATCAGATGTTGTTGTTGCTGTTGTTGTAGTTCTTGTTGTTGTTGTTGCTGTTGTTAGTCATCACTGGGCGGCACTTCCGGTCAAGTGCCGGGCAACATGATAATTTATTTATTTTCTTTTTGTGTTTTCTTTGCTACCCACGCGACAACAGCAGCAACAACGACCACAACAATTAGATGATCAACAAGAACAACATTAAATAGAAGCTTTATCAACGAGCTGTATCGATGCGATCCTCTACGATTTTGTATACCCTTGCAGTGGGTATTTTCATTTTCTAACAAAAGATATCATTGAGCAATATTTTTTTTATCGATATTACAACAAAATCTACAAGTTAAAAACCATGATAAATTTTGATTAAAAACGTTACAAAAGAAATCTTAGCTTTATCTTCCATTTTTTCAAACGACACTAGCGAAATAATTGTCGACAATATATTCCTGAGCTGTGCATCAGCTGTTCTCTCAGTCCACACACGCTGTCGATAGGCCAATTATCGATATTTATTTGTGGATTTCGTTTAAGTTGCTGGATACTCAAGCAACGAAATCGAAAACGAAAAGTTTCTCACTCAGTTTTTTTTATATGAAGTTTGACAGTTATTTTTATTTTCCGCGGTGCTGGATACTATGCTTTACACTTAAAATATTTGAACTAATGTGAGCTCTTTAACAAGTGTATTTTTCATTTTAGAAATCCAGATAATTAACGAAAACCTTTTTCTGAAAATCTACAGTAGACTGCAAGGGTATCAAAATTTGTAATTTTTTTGTTTTATTATTAATTTTTTGTAAACAACTGTAAATCGTGATTCGTTGTCGTTTTGTGTACTCACATGATATTTGTGCTCCAATTGCATTTTATGCTCCAGTTCCATTTGCTTCGTCTGTTCCTGATACGTGTGAAAGAGACGCTGCTTTTGCAGCTCCTGATTCTTTTTTAGCTGCAATCAAAAGAAATGAAATAAACAAATATGAATATAAATATAAACATATTTATACATAGTATATAAGTATGCATATGTAACTATTTATATGAAGATCAGGAAGCGATTAAACACTAAGTAAAAAAGGGTGGGAAAGAGATAGGGCAAGAGGGACAGAGAGAGACAGAGCATGTCGCGTGGGCAGTTTGCTGTGAGTAATCATCATTAGAAATCTCATCTCGCATTTGCCGATAATTGTGACTCATTGCCAATTGGATGGCTCATTTTTAATGATTTGACCAATTAGATTGGCTATAAACGGATCAATTCACTTGCCAATCAATTTGTCAACGATTGATTTCCTATTGAGAAAAAATAAAACTTTAAAATACTATCACACTGTGCAGTTAGTTGTTATCAATTAACCCAGAGATTACAGAAAATACTGATTGCATTATCTTCCGAGTTCAGCAAAGATTTAAAAACAGATCCATGCAAATATATCTGAAGATTCCCAGAGATTAGAATTAATATATTCGTAACAATATCTTAAATTATTTTTGTAAAATTATTGTTACAATTATTACAAAATTCATAAAACTTTTCAATTCAACAAAAATACAGCTACAGTCGAAATTCCCTAACTCGAATCCCCATTATCCAAAGAAAAGGTCCGAGTTATGGAGATTTTCGACTTATAGAGTTCTTTTTCTTAAGTTTATTAATTTTACTGACACTCATTTAGCTCGAGTTAGAGATAAATTGCAGTTATAGAAGTTCGAGTTATGGAAGTTCAACTGTAGATATAAACATTATCCATAAAAATAAAGCATACAGTGGCTCTTAGCAAATTTGACACTCTACTCATGAATTAATATTTTAATGAGAATAAAATTTAAATGCAGATTTGTTAATTAATACTTTAATTTTATTGTTTATATAAATTTATATATATTTTTTAAAGTCAGCAAAAAAAAAAACCAACAAACATAGTTAATGAAGCAGTGTATTAAAAAGGTTGTGAGACACTGTATATTTAACTAAAAAATTTAAAATGAATTATAAACCGATGTAATCAGTGAAACGCACAATCTAGTATTAATTTATTTCCGTGAATTGTTATATGAACTATATTGCTTTCAAGTGCACAGTTTTTTGGTTCTCTGAAGCAAACTAGCTTTGATTTTATATTATAAACAATTAATATTAAAATAATATTTCAATGAAAGTTTCTATTTATTTCTAGCCACAGGTGAATTCACTGTAAACAAGTTGTGGATGTTGTGGACACTGTTTAAGCAGTTCACAGTTAACGAAATGAATTAACAGCAAAGCAAATCACGCGTCACAAATTGTCAGAGATCATAAATTGATGATTACTTCAGTTGTTGTTGTTTTTATTATTATTATTGTTATTGTGCATTGCTTTGATACTGTCCCACACTCTCTCTCTCTCTCTCAATCTCTCTTCACACACTTGAGCGCTCTCTCTTGTGTTGTCGTTGCTCTCTTTTACGTACATGCTGCTGATATGTTTCCATGACCTTAACGCTAAGTCGCACATACACAGGCACAAACACACACACACACACACACACACACACGCGCGCTCTCGGAGAGCGAGAGCGTAAGAGAGAGACTGAAAAACTTTTGTGTTGTTTATTGTTGGTTTGTTTTCTAATTGGTTTTTGGACAGTGTTGTTGTTGCTATTTTTATTATTATTATTATTATTATTATTTTTGTTGGCAGGCACTTTTCGTAAACTTTTGTAGTCACAGCTCTTTGGGCAAAAAGTAAAAAAAAACACAAGCCACAAGAAAAAAATTATATTGTAGAAAAAACTACTCAGAACTGTTCACTAATAAATAATCTGTAGAAAAATGCGCCGATTTTAGCTTTATTTATTTATTTTTTGTTAGCAGTTTTTTATTTTTGTACGCTTGAAGCTTTTTATCTATGTATATGCATGTGTATATACATTTGTATAAATTTTTTGTTTTGTTTTTGTATTTATTATGAACTATGGGGTTTTTTGTTTTTTGTTGTTGTAGTTGTTTTTGATTGACTTTGATTTTTCACAACGAGGCGAGACGAAGCGCACAGTTAGAATTGTTTGCTTGAATTTGTATATTTTCCAATTGGATTTGTGATGTTCCAATTCGAATTGATATTGACTGCGGTCGCTGCGCTGCTGCTGTTCGCTTTTGGCTTTGGCATTCGTTGGACGCGCTTTCATTTCAGTTTCACTCAAGCGACTGGCAAACTGGCGCAAAAATCAAATATAAGCACAAATTTAGATACAGTTATTTGGTCTAGCGCTAGCTAGCGAGCGCTCTCTTTCCCCACTCTCGCTCTTTCGCTCTCTCTCTCTCTCTCTCTGTCGCTCTTGCATGGTCAGTGCGGCGGCAGACAAACGGGCATTCATCGTCAAAGCATTCTCGCTTAGCGATCAGACTGCATACATATGTATGAATGCAAGCATATGAATTCCTAGAATCTGCTAATGCACCTGACTCTCTCCCTTCCACACTCCTCCCTCTCTCTGGCTATCTCTCTCTGTTTATCCCATCGATAGAATGACTGCTTCACCCCTCCCCACCCACGACATTTGCCTTGCACAACGCTTTTCACCAGTTGCTGGCTTTGGCCAATGCTATAATTATCAAAGGCCTGTGCTATAATTATAGCGGGGGCCAAAGACAACACACAGGCACGCCCATAAAAATAGAAAACCTGCAGTTGGCCAAGATAAATATACACAAATTACCAACGATGATGAAGCTAATGCTAATATTAATGATAATACTAATGATGTAGTTATGATATTTCTAATGACTGTGTTGCTTCATTTTCAAAGCTAACGTTACAATTAATATTAATGCTCATCTAATGATTATGCTAATACTTATGATAATGTTAATATAATGATTATATTAATTGATAGGGCTAATGCCAATGCAAACAATCGATACTAATGCTGATGCTAATAGTTATGCTAGTCCAATTTTGCTAATGCTAATACCAGTGCCCAACTATACTAATAATAATTATACATACTTTATATTATTTATGATTATTTAATAATAACAATAGGAGTTACATTGGTAATTCTGTTAAAAATATCAGCGCTTATGATTACAATGCTAATTTTAAAGCTATTGTTATTGTTAAATATACAATTATACTAATGCTAATGCATATGATCAATTATTTTAATGCGAATGCTAATATTAATACTTATAATGCGTAATTGTTGCTAATTCAAATCTTGAGCAATTCCCATACTAACACTAGCGGCTAGTTGCTTACTAATTATAATTAAAATGTCAATGCTAATGCTAATGAAAAGACTAAATTTGCATCAATACTAAAGCCAATGATAATGGCGATTTTAAGACAAATACTTATGCTAGTTAATGCAATGCAATGTTAATGCTAATAATAATGATAAAATTTCTACCTAAATTTCAGTAATGCTGATGAAATTGTTAATGATAATTATAGTTGTTCTATTTTACCAAAACAGTTTCAATATGATTCTCAAAATTTCACTTTTGTATGATAATGCAAATGAAATTTGCTAATGATAGTGCTAATTAAATCATCTTTCCCCCAAATCAGTTTCAATATAATTCTCAAAATTCCACTTTTGAGATCAATAGTAAAATAGCAAATGAATCATGCTATTTTGAGAACAATTTTCCTCTCTTCTACTCTCTCTCTCTCTCTCTCTTTCTCTCGTTTTCTTCTTGTAATTATCTATTTGGTTAAATCTGGCTACAATTGCACCCCCTAAGCAGCCTCCCTCTTCCTCTCCCTTTTGCTTCCCCTCCTGGCAACGTTGCAAGCATTGTAGCTAATTTACAATTTGCTCGTGCCACAGATTTTTAAAAATATCCCAACAAAGCGAAGAGTGGGTGGAGGTGGCGGATGGAAAGAGTAAAGAGCGCTGAGAATCTATAAAACATATATAGAAGTGATTAGTTTTTTGTTTTATTTTTATTTTTATATTGTTGTTTTTTTTTCTATTTTTTTGTAGTATATGATGCAGCTCTCTCACTCTAACGCTCTTGCGCTGTCTCTGTCACGCTTTTGGTATTTTTCTATTTGTGTTTGTTAAAAATAAAACCCACAGAGTTTATAAAACACAAAAATAAATTCAAAGGAAAAAAAAATAAAAAAAAACGGCAAAGCAAATGCCAGTGAAAGAGGGTGGGGGTGGAAAGGGGGTGGTGGTGTTGGTGGATGGGGGCTGAAGCTGAGGCAACACTTTAGCAACAGCAACAACAACAACAACAACAAAACACTTGAACCAAAAATACGGAAAATTCAAAAGAAAACAAAACACACACACACAACGGGCTGAAGAAGAAGAAGAAAATGCACAAAGTTAAAGCCCAAAAATAAAATGCGGCTATAATAAATTGTATGCAACAAGGCAACAGCATTGGAGTGGGGGGCGTGGCAGGTGGGGGCTGCACATGTTGCTGCCTCTGACTTGGGCCATGAGGTCGTGTCCGGCTGCAGTTGCTCATTGGCACAACAAAGTTGTGTACAGTGAGCACTCGCTATGAACGCACCAACTTTTAATCATTTTGCTTGAGAATCATTTGTGGGCTCATTATAGCCACTCTGCACTGTCTCTCTCTCTCTCTCTCTCTCTCTCTCTCTCGCTCGCTGTGTGCGATGGCTCGCATTGGATTTTATTTTTAGCACAATCGCCGTTTTATTTAAAAAAAAAAAAAAAAAAACAAACAACAACAACAAGATGAAGAAAAAGCGCAAAATACTCATACATATTTTCGTAGAGAAAACAATAAATATAGAATCATTAAGTTGTACACGCGTTTATATTTAGAACCAGAAGAAAACAGCCAGTGAAAAAGGCGCACATCAAGTGCAACGAATTCTGCATACCCTTCCTTCTCTTGCACCTTGCTTAATTATGGGCAATCTTAAAGAAAATACGATAAGCATCCACTTTATTAACACATTTGCAAAGATTCATTGGTTGTACAGCTAAAATTCATTATAAAGAATAAATAAACATGATAGAAATTGTATTATTTATTTGTATTTATCGATTACTTTCGATTAAAAGTACTACAAGAAAAAGAAATTTAAATTATATACTAAATTATAAAAAAAAAAAACTGAAGAAAATATGATATTTTATATGGAGTAGACAATACTTTAATATGGATAATATTCGATAATCTAATATGCATCGATTAATGTAGCAAATTGGCTGAGAAAACACAGCAAAACCGCTGCACAATCAGAGTATATACAACGTGTACAATACAAATATAGAAGGAAGGAAACACAGAGCAGCCTACTGGCAAGTGAAACAGTCTTATAAATAAAACGATACGAGCAAATACAAGAAATAAGTAAAATAAGGAAAAACCGATGCAAACCTAGATGCTAATGGACAAGGAGGTGATCGGCCAAATCTAAGATATTAAAGAATCCGCACAATCTACGCAGAGAAGAAAGCTAACAATGCAATGCAGTAGAAATGACAGACAAAGATTAAAACCAGAAAACAGAGAAACAAAGAAAGACAATAGAGAAAAAAAAATCAGATGGTTGAAGGCGTAAGACAGAAGAAAATTATGAATTAACGATGGAACTATTAAATATGATTTGTATCTATTAAACTTTATTAGAAACACACGATTTCATCATTCGATTTGATCAGTGAAACGTTTAAGAATGCGGGACAAAGAAGAATTAAAAAAAAAAACAATCCTAACAAGATTTGTACCAATCCAATTGTTCTTGAAAGCACGAAAATAATGTTTTAAGGAAAGTTGGTCCTTTGATTCTATGAAATTTTTAAATTTTGAAAGTCCTGGGTTGAAATGTTTTCAATTTTATTGGGCACATAAAAATCGATTCATTTTAATGTACATACTTACATATTGCTTTTTAGAGTAATGTCTCAAGATTAATCAAACGTAATTCGGATCGTTACTCACCTCCAGGATTTGTTGATCGATGTCCACTGGATGTGACTTAAAGTCCAGAGATAAACTGCTCTGCGTTATACGTAAAAGTCTCTCATCATTTACCGCTTCCGGCGGCAGATCTGCAATAAAATGTTTTGTAGAGTATTAAAAGAAAATATAAAAGAGAGTTCTGTATTAAAAAAAAAAAAAAAAATCGAATATGAGATTAACATTATAATAACAGCTTACTCGCTCTAATTAATGAGATTCTACGTATTTATAAATGGGCGAATCATTAAGACAACTCAGCAATTCCGGGTTCGAATTCCACTATGAATATCAATCACATATCAATATAACTTATTCAACAATTGATACAACTGGCAACATTGTAAGATATCCATATTAATTTATCGATAAAATTGCAGAATTCTAAACATTATTCCTTTAGATACATTGGCACAAATTTAAGAAACTTGTATTGGCAATACACAAAAATATCAGAGATATCGATAATAAAACAAATCTAGCTTTAAAAGCCAGAAATAGTTTTTACGTAAATGTTGTGTGTATGTGTGTGTGTATGTGTGTGTATGCGGGTGTGCTAGGCCTATTAGAGTCGATTATATAGATAAGACGGCGCTTATCAGACGCTTTTCAAAATACATCTAAAATGAATTTTAACATGTGCTCTGTGCCCCCACCCTCTCTTACTATCCATCTCCCTTTCTCTTCATCGCTCTCTCACTCGCTCTCATTGCAATTGGGTCGCTCTGTCTTCATCTCTATCTCCAACGCAACGAGGACGATTAACGAAGCAAACCAAGCCGAGTCGTATATTTGTATATATGTATGTAGGTATGTGTATGGGTGTGTGTGTGTGTGTGTTTGTGTTTTAGCATTGGTGTGAGTGTGTGTGTGTGGCTATTTATAGTAACCTTGTACAAGTTTACAGCGATTACATGGGCCCGGCCCGAGCGCTTTTTTAGATAACCGCTCTCTGTGCTTCACTGCTATTGCTTTTGCTTTTGCTTTTTCTGCGCACGTGACGACGACGACGACGACGACGTCGCAGTCGACATCAACGCCAACTACGACAGAGGCCACAACACACAAAAAGCTAAGCACACAAAAACAATAACCAAGCGACCAGTTCCGTTTTGTCTACTTTTTCAACTCTCCACCACCTTCTTCCCTCTATGCTCTCTTCCTATCTCATCGCACTCCATCTCAGCAGCTGTTGCTGGTAGAGGTGGAGAACTATCGATAGTCGGCACAATAGATATTATTTTCCAAAAACCATCGTTAGTTTTCGATAGTGTATTATTATTTCAAAAATTATAAATTGTTATAAAAAATTCCAACAACATTTTAAAATAGTTATTAATTTAGGTTTTATAAAAGTAGACAAAAAAATGTGTATAATTTTGTATGCCACGAAAATATTTATATAACTTATTAAAGGCAAAACTTAAACGATTTTAAAGCTGCGATGCTGACGCCATCGATACCGCTCGACCATCGATAGTGTCGATAGTGTCATCGATAGTTCTCCACCGTTAGCTGCTACACGTTTTAGCATAGTCTAACTAATTTGATTTGCTTTTGTGGCGCGCAAATAAACGCCAAAAAAAAAAGAAAATATTCCGCTACTAACTGATGACTCGACGCGTCACTGCTGCTGTCGCTGCTAATGGACACAAGGCAAAGTGCAGTCAACACAACAACACAAAGTGTTCATTGATAAACTGCTGGCAGCGAGTCAATCGACTTGAATCTGTTGCTCTCTCTCTCTCTCCCACGCACTCACACACTCTCTTTGTCAGTCGCTCTTTCTTTTGCGCTCGCTATGTCGATCAGCAATTAGACATTCGCCTGGACTGAACTAATTGCGCTCACATTTATGACTAAGCAAAATGTCCAATTGGATTGCTGCTTTAGCAATTACTGGCAGAAAAACAACAATAACAACAGCAACAACAACAACATGTACATACATCTGTGTAGTTGTCTCTGTCCAACAATCTGATTGAATTGCTTACGCTCTTACGGCAAAGCAAAAGTGAAGTAAAATACATAAATAAATCAAGCAACAGCAATAAAGCAAGTAAGGAAAAGTCTAGTTTTGGGCTGCTGAGAGGAATTGCCAGTAGTCTCTATATATAGAAAGAATAGCAAAAAGCAAATAGCAATAGTAGCAACAACAAAAACAAAAACAATGGTATAATACATATGTATGTTCGTACATATATAAATACATGCGCTGAGAGTCAAATGCAGCTTACTCACACAATCATACAAAATAAATATAAATACATATGTACATATGTAGTTTGTACGCATGTGTATCTATGCAAAAGGCTGACCGAATAGGCCGTGACCTGTTGTTCTATATATAGCAGCTATTATAAATCGTGCATGGCTATGGGAGTATATATTTAGAAGCAGCAACATCGGCAGCAGAATCAGCAATAGCAACAACAAAAACGCAGCACAACTCTCGCGCACATTGCACAAAAACTTAACATAAAATATATTAAGAGCGACTTTACAACACCCTACAGACTTGCGCTACAAAGTAACGCTATATATGTATGTAATATTAAATATTTATTTTTAAATCAATATATTTATTTAAAAGTAAATAAATAACATATGTACACATTTAAATTAAGATTAAGTTATTTGATTTTCACCAAATATACCCTGTCTGCGTTTACGCAGGGTATTGGAAAATACATAACCAATAGACAGCAAGAACTGCCAAACTGACAAAGAGAGCGCATAGTGAAGCGAGTGAGAGCAAAACTCAAGAGAGAGAGTGTGTCAATGAGAGCGTCGCTTAAGCAACAGCTGCAGCTGATGTTTGCTGTGTGTGTGTGTGTGTGTGAGCGTTAGTTGTGTGACACTTGTAAGCAATACACTGGCTGCACTGCAGGTGCATGCAAAATGTACGTATGAAAGAGAGAGTGATTGATGCTGCTGCTGCGACTGCAGTCAGCTGTTTGCAAGAAGTTTGTGTCGCCGTCGTCCCCAAGGTCAATTCTGTGTTGACATAGAAACCAACAGAAACAACAACAACAACAAGCACGTGTTTGAAACAAGTACGACATTGAGATTGAAACTGAAATCCAATTGGAAATTGAAATGACAAGTCCAACCATTTACATATGCATGAATACAATGTGTGTTAACATCAACAATATCAAATATAATAATATTAATAAGAACAAAAAAAACAAAAACAATAATTAATAACCAAACCCACTTCTCTGCTTACTTTGTTTTGAGTGATAGCAGACGACACTTGTATGCGTGCGTTCGTCTCTCTGTGTACATGTGTGTGTTGGTGTTGTGTGCGTGTGTGCGAGTGTGTTGGAAAAATTTCCAGCGCTCGTCTAAAAATAGACGGCAATAGCAATTTGGGGGCCTCTGGGGCGGGCCATATATAATGAGTGGGCGTGGCTCTATCAGTTTTTGGCTTATTTCGAAGTTTTAGGAGAGAGCCTTCTATGTGTGAGTGTGTGTGTGTGTGTGTGTGTGTGTGTGTAATCAAAACCCCAGTATAACTTTTGGGAACGTGTGTTACCAAGCAATGTTGCCTACAAGTTTCCATTTTAATGCCAAATGAGCAGTAAGAAGAGAGAAAAGCAACCCATTGCAATTTTCTGAATTGGGAAGGCGCAAAGTCTGTAAACTAGCAGGAAAACGTTACTGCTGTTTCCTTTACATCTCTGTTATTCTAATTGCTTATGATTTACTTTACATTTACTTGTAATTATAACATCTCAAAGAAGAAGAAGCTGCCGTCGAGTTCACACTAGTTTTGGTTACTTTAAAAGAGTTAAAAAATCATGTAATTTTTTGTTTTTAATTTCACGTAAGCCCAAATCAACGGTATATAAGCAAATTAGAATTTTAAATTACATTTTTCATCATGTACTTATTTGCATATCTAATTTCATTCAAAATATATTTTTTTTAATAGGTATTGTCTTTTAGTGTACGCTCTAAAAACGTTCTAAAGGAGTCTGCCAAAGCATCTTTTTTGCATACCGAACACCACAGACATGTCGTTCTCCCTTCTACTTTCCACTTACTGGGCAGTACTTTTTAAAAATGCACAATGGAAAGGAAAATTTTAGTTAGTTAGTTAGTTAGCACATGCCAAAATAGCATCCAAAAGTAAGTTCTATTAAAAGCGAATTAGAGAATTAATTTTTGGCAACTGGTTTTGCTCGGTATGGGAACGTGATTGGTAGTATGTTTTGGAAGGGACAAAGTTATACTGGGTCACTTCCGCTCTCGATATATGTAGACTAGAGTGATTCGATTTTTTTCACAAAAATTGGTAACCCATTTTTGTATTTTATGGTGAGTTCTAAGATGATTTCACCAAGAAAACATAGTTCTCAAATTTCTTGGTCCGCGCTTTTGAGTTGAAAAATTAATTTTTTCGATTATTTATATCTTTGGTGTTTATGGACCTTGGTGTCAATACTCTTTTTTTGGACCGGAACTTTTTAAATTCCACATAGCCAATGAACGAAATATCTTTTAAACATAATTTTCATCCTTGGAACAACGATTTCGCTATTCGTCTCTATCTAAGGAATTAGTCAGAATTAAAGCTATTTTTTGGCCCAAAAACATTTTTTTTTCCTTGAACCTGTATTTTTTATTAACAGAAAATATCAAACATATTTTATTAAAATTGTATTAAAATGTTTTACATTTTTGGCAAATAAAAAATACAGGTTCAAGGACGATAAAAAGGTCCTTTTGGCCAAAATTATATTAAATTCTGACAAATTTTTTAGGATTTATCTTGACATAATCGAATTGCGAAATCGTCGTCCCAAGGATGCAAATTATGTTTAAAGGAACTATGGTTTCTTGGTGAAAACATCTTAGAATTGACCAAAGATTATGAAAATGGATTACAATTTTTTTCATTATTTCGGGCCCATACAAATCGATGCACTCTAATGTACACATGCATATTTATGTGTGTGTGTGTGTGTTTCACCTTGACAAATGCAAAGCCAAAAACCAGCACCAACAACAACAACATCGCAGTTTAGAAATGATTACACACACACACACTGACAGACTGATACACACACAAATCAACTGGCAACAGAAAAAGGAGAAGAAGCAACAGCAGCAGCAGCTGGGCAATGAAGAGAGTTGAGTGAGTGAGAGAGAGAGAGGGAGAGAGAGAGAGAGAGAGAGAGGAAGGGGGTTTGGGTTGATGGGTGGTTAATGGAATGGGCAACAAATATTATACGATATATAAAGCTAACGATTTTATATAACGACACACACACACATACACACAAAATTGAGTTCTTGTTATTCTTGGAATTCCACTACAATAGAATGGCAGGTGGGAGGGGGGGGGGGGAGTGTATAGAATAAACGAACAGCGATGCCAATAGGGGGTGGTTTGGGGGCACGACCTTTGCCATAGCGTTGGGTCAAGGCACAAGTTGTGCGTCTTAATGACAGCAGAACACATGTCAACAGCTAAAATCCCACCCTTCCCCCCTCCCTTTACCCTAGCCAACATTCACTCACTCTGCTTCTTATCAGATACATATGTATGTACAGAAGTATAAAATATTTATAGTGTAACGATTAAATTATTGTATCAATGATATGTTTCTCTTTTAACTTGAAAAGTCTTCATACAGACAGTTTATTCAAAGAAGTATTAAAGTATTATCACACCTGTAATATTCAAGTTAAATTTCGAATAGCTTTTGAACATTTTTTTTTTTTTTTTTTTTTTTTTTTTTTTTTTGATGGGGAAAACATTTTTAAAGCAATTATTTTATAAGAATTTACAAAATCAAGTCTTTTTAAAAGCTAAAAATTCCTTGTTTGAAGCTATTTCCTACAATTTTAAAACTGTTCATGTAATTTTCTTTCCCTTTTCTCTTTGTTGAATACTTGGTGAGCTTTTGTTAAAAATTAATATATTTTTTTGATAGTCCTTACTAGAGGTCTGCACGGCTGCATTCAAACTTGAGCGTATCTGAATACTCGTGAGTTTTATTCAGTTACCTGAGTGCAACAAATTCAAAGATCCGGTTCACATCGTATTGAATACTCATTTTTCACATTAATTTGAGTACTCATACGAAAGGCATCGAGTGAACGAGAAACGAATGAAATGAATAAATCAAAGATTTTCAAAGTACTCAGTTAATATTGTTCCTCACAGTATTGGATATCAGAAATTTTGTGGCATAGACATGTTTTCGTGACTAGATTTTAACATTAAATAAAAAGAAACAAAAGTTACGGCACTTATCCCTCTTACTCGACTTTTTCAGTTATTTTGTCATTCAAATCCCTCTGCCTTTTTTGAATCTGAAGTTTTCGGTCTCTGTTCATTCATTGAATTCATTTAAAGACGCAGCCGAACTCATTCAATTCAGTTGGGCATGAATGTCTCGTTTGACGTTCTGAATGCAGCCATGCAGACCTCTATTATGTATAATCATGCATAAGCATGCACAGGTTGAGAACGTAACATTTCATCAGCTTCAGATTACATGAGATACCGTTACTCTGCAGTTTTCTTTCTTGTTGTTGGCCAAATAAGGCACGCGCACGCACACATGCATACAACAAAAAACTCTAAAAGCTTTCATATATGTACATATGTATGTATGTACTGTACATATGTAATTACATGTCTGTGTGGCCGATCCACGTGCCAGTTGGGGAGAAAGCGAAAGAGCGAGCGAGACAGTGACACAGAGTTGTGAGTTATAAGCTTCCAATTGGACGTTGTCCCAGGCACAGGGTTTGCAAGCTGCACGTGGCATTTGTTGTAACAGTTTTAAAACGTAAGAGGTGTAAGCGGAGTGGGGAGGGGGGTGGTGGGGGGGGGATGGGGCAAAAAGTTAAAGAAGTGAACGTAACGATGAAGAAGAAGCACGCAAAAGGGGCCGTAAGGTTAGCGCTGACGCCAGCGCTGGCAGCGATGTCGGCGTTGGCGTCGTTGGCGTCGTCGTTACACATTTTCAAAGGCAAGTACATTTTTGTTATGCTAAAAATAGAATAAAATCGATAAACGAATGTTGTTGTGTTCGTATTGTTATTGTCGTTGTAGTTGCTTTTTCGTTTGGTCATACAAACAAACAGACACAAAGGCAGCAGTAGCAACAGCAGCAGCGCCGGCAAGAGAGCTTGCTCCAAAAAATAAGCAGAGAGTGTAACTGAGTGAGCGAGCAAGGAGAGAGCAAGAGAGAGAGAGAGAGAAAGAGAGGAGCAAGGCCAGGAAAATTGTTATTTGCACGTGCTTGGCATTGACAGTGGAGGCAGCAACAAAACAACAACAGCAACAACAACAACTGAAGCCGAAAGTTGAAGCTTTAAGCTAGTAAGAGAAACACTAAGTAACAACCCACTTCCTTCCAGTGTTGGCATTTTAGCTATTTTGCAGCTTGACAATGAAAATGAAACAAAATTTTGCGCTGTAATAACTAACCTCCAACCTGCATATTAGTATGAAAAGCTTTAAAGCCTAAGTTAAGAAAGGGACAATTTTTAAAGCATGTCAATAAATCCTTTTAATCATTTCTAGTTACTTTTTTAGCAAATTAGCTTTTTTAGCTCTGTTACAGCTTAGAGTTAAGCATAGTACGCTCTATCTGAAAATATTTTTGTAAGGTCAAAACTCCATATAAAAAAAGGCTTGCAAACTAGTTCGAAATTATTTTGTAAGGCCATTTCTAAACCCATGTACGCTGTACCTAAATATAGGCAGCTCGGAAAATTTTGGGGCAGCTTTTTTTTATTTGAAATTTCAAAACATCGGTTGAATCAGTGTTTTGTAGTCGAAATCTTTTTGAAAAGAAATGGCTACCAACATAAAAGCAAAATAAAAGCCGAATTGAGATTTTTGAACACAAAGAGAGATATAGACTGATTGAAGAGGTGCAACAGAGGCCAATATTGTGGGATTTGACCGACAAAAATCATTTTGATGGGATTTTTGTAATACATAACATCAAACATTTCGAGCGCCCAAAATGTTTTCAGCTAGAGCTTACTATGTTTTAGAGATAGATCTAGCTAACTTTTTTTTTTGTTTTGGCTTTTAAAGCTTAAAATATTTTTAGCGTTGCACTTCATTTTATTGTTTGTCAAGTCTAGCTATTTTTAATGCTCGAATTGTGGCAACACTGCTTCCTTTAGCATGCACACACATACATACTTACTCTCGTTCTCTCTCTCTCTCTCTCTCTCACGCACTCACTCTCCCTCTCTGGCTGTCACAACCACTTGCTAGTCTTGGGTCTCTCGTCTGCTTCTGTCACCCGACCATGGACAATGTTCTTGTTGTTTAGCTGTCGCTGTCGCTAACAGCGCGGCCAAAGGCAAAGTCAGTAAGAACTGCGTTGGCAGCGTTTTATGCTTTTGTCTTCTTATTAACAGTTATTTTTGGAATCGAGACACACACACACACACACACACAGACACACAAATTGCAGCATTGTGTGTGTGTGTGTATTTGTCAGCTTTTGTTTCGTTTATATTTTGAGTTATGTTTGTATTCAAATTGTTATTGCGTACAACAACCTGTCAATCAGTCAATCCGTCAGCCTATCGACCCAAGCAACCAATGAACCGAACCACCCAATACGCATAATAGACAATGCGAATATTTACTTACCATGTATCGGTATTCTATCGTCAGGACTAGACATTTTGCATGGAATCTGTAAGAGATCAAATTGGAATAATGTAAGTAAAGTTATCAGTCTGGTTCGAAATCCAATTGGTATGGAATTCCCATTTAAAATAAAAAAATGAAATGTAAAATTAGTCATTCATTCATTCATGTTTCTGAGTCTGAGAATTTGCAGGAAATAAGCCAAAATGAGGCATGCAACATTCGCAAATTCATTGACACGAAATTTAATAATATATGCATGTACATTAGAGTGGATCAATTTGTATGGACCAAAAAAAACGCACCTTGCGGGTATCAAAATCGTAATTCTAAGAAACCATCCAGAAACCATAGGTCTAAAATTATTTTCGAGCTTCCGATTTTTAACAAGAAATTATGATAAGTTTTGGTTTTTCATACGATTCCCCATATTTCACGCTAAAAATAGGAAGCTCGGTTTTGATTTTAGGCCCATGGTTTCGTGGGCCAGTCTTCTTAGAATTCACTGTAGATTACGATTTTGATACCCGCATTGGGTCGAAAAAAATTGACCCACCCTAATGTACCTACATATGTTTATATGTAGGTTCTAAAGAGATTACACATGGAAAACAACAACAATGAGAACGAGAATCACAGACGTCACAAATTGATAAGCGATTGGCGAGCAACGAAAGTGTGAGAGAGACCGATAGAGAAGCTGAGAGTCAGTCTGTTGCTGCTTCTTCTTGTTCTTAATTGTTTCTTTTGTTACTTTGCACTCTTCGCTTGGGTTTCGGAAAATTTTCCGAATTGATAAGAACATATTAAAATATCTAGTGATTTTAAATATCTGATGGAACAAAATGCAATCGAAAATGTTGGAAATTTGATATGTAGTGTTCATTGATACAAGTACAGTGACCTCTCGTTAAGTTGAATTTATAAGGTATAAGGTGTTTCTATGATCCCAGAAAAAATCATCATGACAAAGTAATCAATATCATAATTTAATCATAAAGTTTATTTAAGTTATCGTGTTGATGTAAATGAAGTAAAACTTGTATACTTTATTTTTTAAATATCAGAGTCTTAGAAATGTCGATTTTATTCCCTGAAGTAGAATTGAAAGTACTGTTAAACTTCCATTATTCGAATTTCTCTCTAATTCGAGCAGTAAAATTAATAAACGTAGGAAAAAGAACACTATAAGTCGAATATCTCCATAACTAGAACTTTTTCTTTGGATAATGGTGATTCGTGTTAGGGAAGTTCGACTGTATTTAAAACTCTTATTCATAACGATAAATGGAAACACGTGACTAATGAATGAAATGACGAAACTCATTCAAGAATAGATCAACAAAATGATATTTTTTTCAATCATATCAATCTTATCTTTCTTAAACAAGTTAAGATTAATACCCGTCAAAATAAGTAAAAGGGGATATTGTATTCGTTGCAATGTATGTAACAGAGAGGAGGAAGCATCTGCGACTCTATGAACTATATATATTCTTATTTAGCATCAACAGCAGTGTCGTTATATCCATATCCGTCTGTGTGAGCGCCTAGATCTCAGAGACTATAAGAGCTAGAGGAACCAAATTTGGCACACAGACTTTTATAAATCCTACGCATTACAATATGCAATTTAATTTACTAATTGACATTAACTATCATCCTACTAAATCGTAACAAGATCAGACAAATAGAAAGTTGGTAATGACTGATTTAAGTTTCAAACAATGTAAGTGCCTAATAGTATGCAATAAAAAATATTTTGAATTTATTTTAATAAGTAGCGGGTATCTTACAGTCGGGAGCTCAAGCATAGGCTTTTCCACTTGTTTTTTTTGTTTTGTTTTTATCAAACAAATTTAGAATACCAAATGTATGACTGTACAACAACCCATAATAGCCAACTTCCAGCTGTGAATGGGAGGAAAATGAAAAATTGCAATTGGCCAATGAAAGAGAAAAAAAGTCTTCAAATTGAGCGTGCATGTTGAATATAAATGTAATACGACGGTTTATGACTCAGCTAGCAATTTGCAGCAGGTAAATAAATTGGGTCACAGGTGCATTCAACGGAATTATCATATTCATAATTCAGCGAATGCGAATGCGAAGGCAAAAGACGATTAAATGATTATCGTCCCTTGGCCTTCAAATCAAACCATAGTAAGTTATAGAAACCGAATGGAACCTAACCCACCTTTCAGGTTGTATAGCATCCAAATCCAAATCCACACCCACACATACACAATTTCCGCTTACTAATTACACAAACAAATAGCCAAGAACCAAGTGAATAAAGAGCAAAAATAAATATAATACACAATCAACAAAACAGACGCCAGAAAAGCAGACAATTTTAAGAATCGAAAACCAAATGAAATTTGTTCTATACTCTTTGGGAAAGCAGTGGGAAAAACCCCTAACAATGTGCTTAGAAAAACTAATGATAATCATTGAACTATCTAATTAATACTAAATACAATTAATTACCAAATGGCGTAATTGAGCAACTATGTATTTCTTTTCTCATTGCCCACGACAAATTAAATTTAGACTGAGAAAATTCATCAAAAATTTTATAAAAATCGAATGAAAATCAATGAAATTGCTTATTAATTATTAATGCAAATACATACAGGTGTGGTCGCCATTTTCAAAGAATTATAAAAAATACTAGCGAAGAGATATTTAAAAAAAATTTGTTGCAGTCACTAATTAAATTCTTTGAAGAAACTTTTTGCATCAAAACAGGAAAAAAGTGAAAAAAAGGAATTCAAAAGATCTTTCCATTGATACGAAACTTTAGATGAAGTAAGTTCAAATTACTAGCAGATTTAACTTTAAGTGTTTTGAAAATACTTTTGACCACCAATGTATATCAGCCAAGTGCAATGTGGTTCATGAATTGTTTTTTTTATCTAGTTTTAAGAAAACGTATTTAGAGAGGGATCTAACCCGAACAAGTGCAACTTAATAAAAAACAATGAAATTGCTAATAATTATTGCAATTAAAAACAACAAGTGCAACATCAATTTAAACGAGTCATGTGGCAATGTTCTTTTTATTCTAATAAACAAACCAATTTTAAGTGGAGCAAATGCATCAAAAATTCATTAAAAATCGATTTAAGAGCTTATTAATAAAAAAAATGCAATAAAGTCTTTCTAGTTCAATCACAATGTCTTTTACAAATACATCAAATATTAAAGTTTTAAAATTGATTCTTGAGCTTATCGGTAGGTTAATTAACTTACTTTCTTCATAAAAATAAGCTCTTTCAAAATATTTATTTAAATTTATGTATTCCTGGGAATGCAATTCTCCTCTCAATTACATTATACAGTCGAACTTCCCTAACTCGAACTTCTATAACTCGAACTAAATGAGTGGCAGCAAAATTAATAAACTTAGGAAAAAGAACTCTATAACTCGAATATCTCCCTAACTCGAACCTTTTCTTTGGATAATGGTGATTCGAGTTAGGGAAGTTCGACTGTAATTATAATTTTTTATTATCAGTATTATACAAAAATATTGAAACCACATACTTTCTGTAAATGTTAGGTTTTGGCATTACAAATTTGAAGATATTTTGAAATAGAAATTAATAAAAAAGATGATTTTTGATTGGTTTTTATATTTTTTTTTTTATAAATATTTAAATGAAATCGAAAACAAATTCAAATTTAAAATATTTAAAATACTCTACTGAAACTTAATTGTTAATTGTAAAATAATAATAATTGTGGCAGTAAAATTAAAAAACTTAAAAAAAATAGTTCTATAAGTCGAGTATCTCCATAACTCGAACCTTTTCTTTGGATAATGGAGATTCGAGTTAGGGAAGTTGGACTGTACGTATTTAAATCAAAAACAAATAAAATGTAGGCAACTTAACAAAAATTCGTCTTTATATAGAAAGTGACTAAACGTTATTTCCATAGTTTTCAATTGAATGAGTATGAGTGTTCACTGTAGTAGCACGCACTTGCATGGGTAGTGTATGTGTTGTAGTGTGTGTGTAGCGTACAACGAATACTATAATGAAACAATGAATCTTTATCGCATTTGGTTCATTTCATTTGAATGCAAATGGAGCTTTTGGCTTCTTGCATTATTAATGTAGAACGTAGAAAAGAATTCATGGAAGGATTCACAGGGGGGAATTTCGTATACATGTACTGTACATACATACATATACTATATAGCATTTACAGTTTGTTGCGTTTTTGTTGTGTAAATTAAGTATTCTAAATTCGCATTGCGTGGTAATAGAGTTGTAATTATAATTGACATTACATTAATTACCGAATTCCATTCAGTTATTTTCTTTATTTATTTTTATCGCTGCCACTACGAATTTCCAACCAAATAAAGGCAAACAGCAATAAAAACAATTGAAATAAAAAAAGCGCAACAAGCAGCGACGTCGACATCGACGTCGGCATCGTAGATATGCGTAACGAAATGACATAAAAATCAAATGACGTTTTTTTGTTGTTTCTGTGAGCGCAGCTTCAAAATGCTCGTTGTTGTTGTTGCTGTTGTTGTTGTTGTTGTTACTAAGCATTGCTGTTTGCTGTTTCTTTTGGCACCTCTGTCTTCCTCACTCTCTAAGCGCAAAGCTTACATACGCACAGTATGTCGAGTAATTGTTTCGACCAAATAGCAATTCACACATTTTATTTTGCAACACATAAAACCATTTCTTTATTTTTTTATTTTCTTATTTAATTATGGTTTCCTATGATTTTTAGAGCTAGCTAAAAAAAAAAAAAATATAACAAGAATAATGTTTAAAAACAAAAATAACTATGGATATTTCCACGATCGCGAACGCGACATTTGTACGTCTTTAAATGAAAAAACAAATGTTAAAAGTTGACATTTTCAAAAATATTCTCTCACGTGTTTAATGCATTTTATCAACACTATTTTTATTATAAAAAACAAGCTTTGAAGACTTGTAGTTCTCGAATTATTTATAGAAAACAATACATCGCGAACGCGATAAAAAATGGAAGTCATGTTTGACTTATCTTGACAAATGCGAAAGTCTGCGAAATATGGCGAGTAATTTGGAAAAAAATACCCTTAAACCATAATACAATAATGCAGTTTTCCATTTTAGAAATAATTTTGACATGTTACTATCATTTTATTTATTTTATAAGTTTTATTATGTGAGTTTTTGATCAATTTTACGTTTTTGGGTGAGGTGGACCTTTTTCTGGAAATGCCCACATGTGAATTTTGTTCTTATTTTCAAACCAATTACAAAACTAACTGTTTTGTCAATTGAAGAAATGTCGTCAAAGTTTAAATGATTCGCCGCCGACGACGCGTCGCTGCTGCTGCGTGACTGACCAGCAAAAGCAAAGAAGAAAAAAAACGTTTTTTTTTCTGAGCTCGCTCTGTCTGCTGAGCCGCCGCCATCGTCTATGTTGATAACTAAATGACAAAGTGAACCTAACCAGTTCAATGCGCTTTGCGTTGCTCCCCGCTGCTGCTGTCGCAGTCGCTGGCTCTGTTGATGCTGGAGAGTGTTGTCAACGTCTCTGTACAGAAAAAGGCCGGTTAAATCCAAACAAAAAGACAGAAAACGGACAGATTTTTTAGTTAAAGGACAAAAAATCTGGACAATGTTTTCTTATGTCATAGCTTCAAAAATACCTCAAATTTTGAAAGTATTAGCTCTTTATTGGCCAGTAAAATATTTTCCACAGGAAATGTATTAATTTTTTTTTTTTTTTTAGTTTCAAAGTTATTTGGCGATTCGAAAATGAATATATTAGATGGCACAAAATTGTATTTGATATATTCCATGAGCTGCTTAAAACAATTAAAAAAGGATGAATAAAGTATAAAATAAAATAAATTAAAAAAAAAAGTGATTTTTTCCGGATAGGGAACGTTTTAAAATTTTACCGAAAATCGCAGTTTCAAACCGGACAGGTCTGTCCGCAAAAAGGACAAATTGATGCTGGAGGAAGCTTTTTTTTTGTGCGTTGCCATCAACGTCGACCCAGTGTGTAGAAGAGAAATGGCCGCGACTGCGATGCCAACTACATTACAAACTTTACGTCGACAAACAACAAAAAGGCGAGAGGCGAAAAATCACCAAATACATACACAACAACAACAACAACAAAGCAGCAGCAGCAGCAGCACTTCATTTAGCACGCACACACTTGTTACATAAATAACGGCGAAATGAGTGTGAGTAGCAAAAATGAAAGAAAAGAAAATAACAACACAAAACGAAAAAGAAGTCGTCGTGCTGTTCAGCGCACACGCACACAAACACACACTCACACTGGCACACAAATGCCTGTGATCTAATAAGATTTTTTTTTATTTTTTTTGAATTGGACAAAAACATACTTGCTTTTATACAGACATACATACATACATACCTCTTCAAAGTGGCGCGAACTGCTCGACGGGCCTATAAATGTTGTTGATTTTATTTTCGCTGTTATTCTTATTGTTGTTGTTTTTTGTTTTTACTGCTGCCAACGCGCGCGACGCACACGAACGCACGGTTTTCCAAACTTGCGTTGAGCAAAAAATACTTTTCACAATGCGAAAATTATTGTAAAAAAAAACCACACACAAGAAAAAAAAATTAAATACTCTGGCAAAAATAAAAGCAACACAGAAACTAAAGACAACGACTCTCGCTCTCTCTCTTTCTCTCGCAACTAGAGGAGCTCACATGTACGTATGTGTATGTATAAAAGTGTGTGTGTGCACACAAACACCAAAGCAGCAACGACGACGAATTCACGACTTTTTGTGTGCGTGTATGAGTGATTGTGTTTGTTTTTTTTTTATTTAAAATTTTTTTTTTTTTTGTCACTTCACATATTCACAAACAGATTCGCATTTTTTTTAGTACTAGTATTAGTACTACCACAACTAAAAATGTACATTTGTATGTATGTACATCTGCTGGTAATATAATTTTTTTTTTTTTGTTTCGCCCACAATTTGTTTAGCTTTTTGCTTGTTTGCTGGTATTTTTCGCAATTGCTTTTCACCACTGTGACAGTTGTTGTTGTTTTTGCTGTGACTGTTGTTGTTGATGATTCTGCTGCCACTTTATTACACGCGTAGTTCGTAGGTAAAAAAAAACAACGTAAAAAAAACCAACAAAAAAGACAACAAAAAGTTACCCAACACTACTGCAACAACAGCTGTTCACACCAGTTTTCTAGCTCGAACTCGGACTCCCTTTTCTAGCTCAAATTGAAATTGTGTGTCAATTTATTTTGTTGAGCCTCTTTTGCTTGACGAAGCAAAAGCAAGAAGAAACAACCGTCTCCGACAACGAAGAGCGTAAAAATGAACAACAAAAATGCGAGAGAAATGCCTATCGATACATATCGCCATGCAATCGATTTCAGACTATCGCCAATCGATAAGTGTCGATTGTAGTAGAATCAGTGTTGCTGCTCAACAACGTCGACGTTTTCCCACACTAACTGCAGTGTTGCATTTTGCTAGGCGCGAAATCAAATACTTTGGCTTGTAAGCTTTCAAATTACATTTGTTTATTTGTAGCGTATGATACAAATCAGACAAAAAAAAAACAAAAAAAAACACGAAAATTATTATTTATGCAAATGTGTTTGTGCAGCGATGAGCGTGGGGGCGATAATATAAAATGAATTATACTATGAATCCGAAAACGAGGTCTCCTTAATAATAACCATAATGACCATGATGATACGGATAGAAACCGCCGTGATGGCCACCATAATAGGGCGTGGCATGATGCACATACTCGTAGCCGCCATAATAGGGACTGGCAAAGCCGTAGCCGCCATAATGACCATGTCCATGACCAGCATAGCCGCCATAACCGTGGCCATAATGTCCATAGCCAAAGCCATAAATGCCACGTTTCTCCGTCTTCTTTTCGGCCACGGTTGACTCCAGTTCGGCATCGGGAGCTGCTGCTGCGGGCTCAGCAATGGCCGCCAGGCAGTTGACCAGGCACATGGCAAAAATCACGAAAACACACTGAAAAAGAATTGAAAGGTCCCTTTAGTCAGGAATTGTAAACGAGCTCAAAAAACTGAATGAAAAAAACTGAGATACTCTTATTTTTTTGAGGAATATCCTGTAAAGTATAAATTTTTAATCCTGTCAAGGATATATTGTGAATTTAAAATTTTTTTTTAGAAAAATAGTTTTCTTTCTCAATTTAAACTTTAAAACTTTAAAATGCTAATGCAATTTTGCCCCGAAATGATTTAGTAGCTTCTATTTAAATAATTATTATAATAATAATATAAATTTATTCATTTTACCATGAAAATAATTGCTAAAATTAAATTTTCAAAAATATGAAACATTTTTTTTCTTTAAAATAAAAAAATTTTGGTTGATGTTTTTGAATTGAAAATTGAAAAAACAGTTATCCTTAAATTTTCAGTATAAAAATATCTCTTATTTAAAATTTTTCAAAACTTTTTTTTTTTAATTTTTTTAAAAACTGATTTGAAGTTATATTTATTTAAATTGGTTTTTAGTTAATTGTGTACTTTGTATTGTTTTTTAAATCATAATCGTGATGATTCCTGGATTTGTTTTGATTGCTTACCAGATACTTCATGTTGAGGATGCTGAGGATTTTGTTTTTGATATTATTTGAATAACAATGATGCGACTGCTGCTGAAGCTAAAGCTTAATTGTTGATTGTTTGCCAGAGTTGCAGGGCTTTTATAGTTAAGAGCCATTCATTGTGCTACAGTTAACAATTATGCAAAAGCCATAATAACAATAACAACAACAACGATTGTTGCCGTTGCCTGCATTCAATGCATGACGAGGCTTCAGTTTCAACTTGAGCTGAAATCAAATATTGTGTCTGTCGTTGTCTCATCGACTAGCCCCAAAAGGTCAGCTTAAATTCCCCTTCCACCCCCTGACCCCTCCCCACCCCCCTTGCACTTCCTACCTCTAACCCTCTACGACTTGGGGGCGTTGCAACTAACGTTTTCCGCTTAGAACTCTTGATTTGTGGCAAGCTTGCGCAAAAAAAAAAAAATTATAAAATTATTAAGTAATTTTTGCAATGACGGAAGCTGTTGCAAAAATCTTAGGGCGCAACACGATCCACGTGTTGACACAGTTAATGCGTGCCACACTCAGATCAAATGTCGCTTTCACCTGACATGCGATAGCTGCAACATGCCATATGCAACATGCAACATGCCACATGCAACATACGCCAGTGAGTAGCTGCGCCACTTTTAGGGGCGCGACAACAAATACACATGTACATATGTAGATACAGTGTGCCAATAAAGTATTTATGCACCCTAACTTTGTAAAATGTTTGAGAAAAATTTTTTGATGCAACAAAATTCTTCAAACAATTCAAAAATCGATTTGCTAGTACTTTTTATAATTATTTGAAAATTGATAAAAATTACTATTTGAACCCCTTTTTCCTACTTTTCACACAAAAAATGACTTCTTTTCAAAATATCATAAAAAATACTAGTGAAAAGATTTTTTAAAAAAAATCCCAAATTCTTAATGGGTACTTAATCGATTAAAGAAATTTTTATATCATTCAAACGGAATTTAAGCGAATAGAAGATTAATTTTAGAAACCTGCATCAAAAGTTTTACAAAGTTAGGGTGCATAAAAACTTTATGGACACACTGTATATATGTTAATACAGTTAGTAACATAACTTTTTTGACAAATCTTTGCATTTTTTATTTCAAAGAAAAGAGAATTTTATTTTCAGCTTTCTTTTTATTGTCTGATTTCACAAATAACCCGTTAACGTTTTCTTTTGTCAAAATAATTACTTTACTTACTGTATGTAACTCAATTGCTCCTATGACTCTCGCAGTGTGGCAAGCAAGTCAAATGGCAAAAAACCCCGTGGGAAATGCATTTTTAATTTCAAAAATTATTTATTCCACAATTGTTTTTGACATTTTTTAATTAAATCAACAGCAACAATCAATTACAGTAACAAACTGCAAGCAGCCACGACTGCAAGAGATACAAATAGTTTTATGCAGATAAATACTGTAAGATATTCATCAAACTAACTGTGCTCAGTTTTTTAAACAGCTCGTTGGAAAAAAAAGTTTTCGAAAGTTTTTTTTTTTAATTTATTAACCCATGCTAGTAATGTATTTTTAAGGGATTTTAAGAGGTTTAATTTTTTAATTAATGGAATTTAGATATGTTTTTGAGTTTAATATTATTTTTGTTTTTAAATCTCAATTCACCAACAATTCGTAAATATTTTTTTAAGAAATAATTTTTGAAAACTTTTTCAACTTATACCGTAAATAGTCTTGTGAAATTCAAAAGATATACTCAAGTTAGAAACTACCCTTAACGAACACATTTCAAATTACAGGGTATGCCGTAAGTCTTGCGTTGCCCGAGGCTCCAAAACGATTTCAGTCAGATGGCTGTCAGATCGTTTGCAATGTAGAAAAATAAAAAACAATAAAAATTAAAAATTAGAACGTTACAGTCAAAATGCTCGACTGTAAGATGCCCAGTACCAGAATTTTTGTAACACTTGAAAAAAAAACTAATATTAAGAGAAATGTGTTTCGACTGTTTTCTCAGGCGAATTCCTTTGTCAAAATTCATTTTTTATTGCAATTAAACATTTTTTTTTATATTTTAAATGTGAAATCTATTACTTGATTTATCTTTTAAAATATTGAAATTTATAAAAATAACAAAAAAAAATAAAACTGTATTTTGCAAATATTTTGCTTAATTTTTAAATGGATTTTAAATTTAGAAAAAAAATCTAAAATTGGCATTTGTCCGTTTTACGCCTGTTTTATTTTTGGATTTCTGAATTTTCTTTAAAGATGTTAAATTTAAAATTTCAGAAAAATATCTCAGCTAGTCCAAAAGTTACCAATTTGAGCTGCATTGCCACAAATCCATCAGCCCATGTGTTTATTTGGGTACTGGGCTAATAGCTCTTATCGAATCAATCCAAACTGCACGATTTTACAATGCGGATTCTTGTTTTTTCCCCCAGAGGGCGCTTTGGGCGGATCAAGCTGCAGTCATAATAAAAGAAGAATGACCTTGACCGCAGTGGCAACAGTTGCATTAATTCAGACGGAGTTGCAGCTCTGTTTCTCCTTGCATTCGTAATTGCTATTGTCAGATAATCAGGCAAAAACTATTATGAATGAGAGACTGAAGCAACAGCAACCACAATTACAACAACATTGTTGAATGAAGGCAAAGTTGGCAAACTAGCTTTTGGGCCAAAAAGTGGGTGGCAACCGCCATTGTCTCAGTGTTTCTTAATATTGTTAAACATATTTATAAAATGCATATTGACAACAATTGCGAGAGGTTAACGCACGGCTGCAACTTCAACATCAACGGCAACATCGTCGATTGCAAGTCGCAACTGCAGCTCAACTGAACTGAACTCAAGTTGCAAGCGGAAGCTGCCCAGTTTGTCTGCCCAGCGCTGCTGCAACATCGCATTTGCTATAGACCAGCGGTGGGCACGCAATGACTCCGGGAGCCAGCTGCTGCTAACGAATTCAGATTTCGTGCCCACCGCTGCTATAGACTCTTTCCACTACAAAAAAGGGATGCACATTCTTCTAAATTTTTACACATTATGAAGCTAAACAAATATCAGGGACCGCAAATAATGATTATTGAAATTTTTTCACATCAAAAAATCAAAGACTAGAGTACATATACAACACAAATATTGATAATGATTAAATTTGAGCGAATAAATAAACCTCACAAATAATTATTATTTATGATTTTTATTTTTTCGCTCAAAATAAAACTCAAAAAAAAAATTTTTTTTCTAAAAATCTCTTCACTAGTAGTTCTCATAAAACGGGTAACTAGTCATTTTAACAATTTGAAAATAGTACATTAAGGTGGATCAATTTTTTTTCGATCCAATGCGGGTATCAAAATCGTAATCTACGGTGAATTCTAAGAAGATTTGCCCAAGAAACCATGGGTCTAAAGTCAAAACCGAGCTTCCAATTTTTAGCGTGAAATATGGGAAATCGTATGAAAAGCCAAAAATTTTCATAATTTCTTGTTAAAAATCGGAAGCTCGAAAATAATTTTAGACCTATGGTTTCTTGGGCAAATCTTCTTAGAATTCACCGTATATTACGATTTTGATACCCGCAAGGTGCGTTTTTTTTCGTGCATACAAATTGACCCTATCTACTGTACATGTACCTTTTTTTTTTTGCATTTTTACATATTTCCGTTTTTTAATACAAATTTGGATATATATTTTTTTTTAATAAATTCTCAAAATATGTAAAATTTTTACTAAAAGCAAGAAAATGTGCTTATATTTTTTTTGCAGTGGAAAGTTTTTTTTTTGGTTTTGTTTACATCGATGGGTTTGCCGCTGGTCACGAAGCCAATCCACAAACAGATGACAACATTATTGACTGCACATTGACAGCGTTTTGTGGGCTAACGTCGATGGGGTTTTGACGTTCTTAACTGATTTATGGACGCATTGTTTAACCAGCAATAGCAACCAGGTCTGTGTCTGGCATTAAATGCCATTACACAACAAGTATCCCAAAAATTGTTGTTGTCTAAAATGTGAACAGAAAGAAATATCAATAACTTTGTTCATTATTTATTTTGTAACACTTAACAAACAATTAGAAATTAGTTAAGAACATGCTCGTTTAGTATTTCAGCTCCTTGGCCTTGTCGTGGGCGCCCTCGTCCAACAGTTTCAGTTCCGCCTGCTGCTTCTCCGGCCGTATCACAGTGTAATAGTGATAATAACGCATGCCAATCATGTACGTGCCCCAGAGTGTGACGCCGATGCACGCGTACACAGCGCCCCGATGCAGTTTATCGAGCAGCGAATTCGCGCTCAGCGGCTTCTTTTGCATTTTATCTTTTTTGCACGTAAATGCAACTTATTCAAAAAAAAATATAAAGTGACGAAAATTCAACGCTCCTCTTTTTAGTGTAGTGTTGGGTTGCTCATGAGTGAGTGAACAAAAAAGAGTTGCTCCCTGAAGTGAGCAAGTGAACATGTTCCTTCCAAATTGCTCATTTAGCACTCACTCATCCAGGAATGAATTTCCCCCAAAGAAGAGATCCCTTCATTCAGTTCGAATAATATAGACCAATTAATTAAGCTGACGGGACGACTATATAAGATTTATATTCTAAATACTTATGGTAATATTAACGGGTGTTAATATTAATTAATTAATGTTTATAAATATATATTATTTGCGCAACAATCCATTCATTGGTTGTTTTAATTTTTTGGGTTTCTTGGAATATGTGTGGTCATGGTGGAGGTGACTACTAGACGGCGGCTTGGTAGGGACTTCTTCAGTCGATTTAATGACGACTGGTGGTGTTGATGGTGTTTTCTTTCTTCTTCCTTCGTCGCAGTTTTCTAGCTAAGGCTAGCTCTGCCTTGTGGGCAATTTTCATTTCCTCTAGCAAACCCAGCTTCTGAGGATGTTCCTTCTTCGCAATCCAGGTAAAATTTTAAGTTGAAAAATGTTAATGGACAACGCACTAATAAAACAATATATCTATGTACACTTCCCCGCAAAATGCACGGCAGTGGAAAATGTTGTGATATTTTGATTTAATAATTGCGCGCGTTGTGTGTGGTGTTGTGTGTGTGTGTGTGTGTGTGTGCGTGGGTCGGAAATATAACGGTAAAAACAAAATGGCTGCCAAAAAAAGGTGGCAGCCTTGGCAAAAGGTTCAAATTGACCGAATTAACTCTTTTCAGAAAAAGAGTTAAATATTTACATTTTATTTTTTTCACAATAAATATTGAAGCTAGAGCTTTGAAACTTTCACAGGAGGATTTCTTATACTTTTTTTAATTTTTGTAATTTTTTTTTAGAATATTTTACTAATTTGTTAATTTCTTCACAACGCAAAGGCTGACGTTTCCCAATCCAATTTTAGAATTAACTTTATGGATTTACAAAACTTTTTACGTTTTTGCTTTTTTCAATTTGCACTTACAAATTTTTTAATATTTTTTTTAAAATTAATAAATTTTATTAGAGAAATGATATGGGACCAATTTTCTATCGATGTTATTTTCTCCAGATTGAGTCATCCGTTGGTTGCCACCTTGTTTTTGGGTCAATCTGATTTTATTAATAAGGTGGCATTAACAGCTGATTGCATTCCCAAAAAAAAAAGGTGGCAGTCTTGGCAACGGTGGCAAAAATAACAATAATGGGATTCCGGAAAGAGTTTTAGATTTGGTTTAAATTTCGCAGTCAGCTCCATACAAAATTTTCACTGTGCCCAGGCCCACATTTCCCTGATTTGCTCTGGGCACACTGAAAAATTTGTATGGAACAGCTGTGAACAGCTGACTGCGAAATCTAAACCAAATCTAACGCTTTCACGAATCCCATTATTATTATTATATTGATAGTTGAATAGTGAAATTATTTATAAGATAAGGATTTATTCACAACTGAGTCTTTTGATAGACATTTTTAATTTGTATAAATTAATTTAAGAAACTTTCTTTTAAGCTCGTATTTGTAAGGTTATAGGAATTTCAGAAATTTAAAACTTTAAATTTGAAGTTTTCAAACATCTAAACATCGTAATCAAATTTAAAAAATATACAAAAATTTAAAGTTTAACAAAATTCTGAAAAAAGACGGCATGCAAAATTGTATGAGTCTAGATTTTTTCTGGCATTTTGCAAACTTTCTAGCTAATTTTTTATGGGAACATTCCTTTTTTAGGTCCCCAAAGAGTTGGCAACACTGGACGTAGGTTGTTCGTTCACTTGAGGAGTAGTTCAATCGAACTTGTTTACTACAACATTTCTGGATTCGGCTGCGGCAAATCTTAAATATAATTTTTTTTAAAAGAATTTGCAAACGGAAAAAAAGACAAAGTCGAATCAAGAATGATATGCCGTCTGTGCCTGTGCGATTTGGACAACACAATATCCGTATATATATTTAGCGATGCTGAGCACGGACTGGCCAAGGTGATAGCCAAATATTTGCAACTTGAGGTAAAGCGTGATGATAGAAAATGAATGCAATGCAATTAAATATAAACATTATATGCTAATTGGCAGGTAACTGTCAACGATATCATATCGAATCGACTATGCACAACATGCTGGCGTTATTTAACCGAATTCGAGCAATTCTGTTTGATGGTGCTGGACAAGCAACAGATGCTGCTGCTGAAAACGGAACCGGAACCGCCGCCCGAACCAGCTGTTGTTGTTTGGAACACGGAGTCGCCACTTGCATTGAATCATGATAATGACAATGATGATGATGACGATAATGATGAACTCGATACCAAGGATCACATATTGTGTGAGCCAGAAATCGATGCAAACAATACGCGAAATTGCAACAACAGCGACGACAGCAGCAACAGCAGCGATCAACACGAATACGGCGATGCATTCGCTGATGAATTCCTTCTCATGGATTCCCCCGTCTCAGTTAAGCCAAAACCAGCTAAAGCCAAAACGCGCAAAGCTGCCAAAACAAAAAGAGTTGAATTGCCAACATCATCGTTGCGTGCAACGCGTGCACATTCCCGTGAGCTGCGACGCAATGCAACAACAGAGGAAACAGACGAATCCAAAACAAAGACAGTTGTCAAGTCGGAGAAATCCGGTAAGCCGGTAAAACCAGTTAAGGCCAAGAAACGCGGTCGTCCCAAGGGACAATTGAACAAACCGAAGCTGCCCAAGGCACCAGATGCTCCAGAGCTGGCGGCGAAGCGTAGCAGCATCAAGGAAATGGATGATTATATTGCCGCCAATGTCAAATTGGATTGTTGTCTCTGTGCGACGCCATTAGAAAATTTCAATGAGCTGAAACGACACTTTCGTACCGTGCACAATTGTACCGGTTACATGGCATGCTGCAACAATCGCTATAAGAAGCGCACCCTGTATGTCGATCACTTGCATTACCATAAGGATCCCCAGTATTTCAGCTGTAAGCCGTGCCGCAAGAACTTCCTCAATCGCAACAGCCAGGATATGCACATGCTGCGCTTCCACTCCGACCAACAGGAGCTGGTGCATCAGTGTGCCATTTGCGAGGCACGTTTTGCCAAAAAGTTTCTGCTCACCATGCACATCAAGGGACACAAGGGCACCGAGCGTCCGGAGATATGTGAGACATGCAGCAAAACGTACGTTATTCCTCTAGACTTTGGCTTTTGTAACGCACTTGTGCTCTAAACCAGCGGTGGGCACGCATGGGCTCCGGGAGCTAGCGGCTGCTCCCAACTTTTTGCTAGCACATTTGGGTGATCGATAAAGTAGGTACTCTTATAGGGTTGTTGTTGATGCTGTTGTAGTTTTTGTTGTAGTGCTCCCAAATTCAAATTTTTGTGCCCACCGCTGTTTTAAATTATTTGGTAATATATATTGCTCTCTCTCTATCTTCCTCACTCAATGTTTCTCACACTCTCTCTCCCTATCTCTTTTTAGCTTCCGCACCAAACATGAGCTGACGGCGCATGTTAAACGGATGCACACGACCGACTTTACGCCAATTATTTGTGACATTTGTGGCGTCAATTTCCGCTCGAAGGCGAACTTTTTAACCCACAAGAAGGCTCTGCATCCGGATGGTCCCGTCGCCGAGGTGCAATGCAATCTGTGCAGTCGCTGGCTGCGCGATGAGCGCAGTCTTCGCAAGCATTTGGCCCGCCACGATGATCGCGAGGGCAACAACAAGTACCGCTGTGTCCTGTGCGGCGCCGAGAAGGCGTCCCGCGTCGCCTTGAGCAGCCACATGCGATACCATCACTCAAGCAAGCGGCACAGCTGCACGCTCTGCGGCAAGGAGTTCAAACTGCCACGCGCACTTGCAGTAAGTAGCAGAAGACTGAGTTCTTATATACCGATTTGTAGTTTATCCTTCTTGAGGAGAGTATCACAAATTTGTGACGAAATGTGTGACAAATCCAAGCAGACTCATTCCCAGAAAATGGTCCACCACTCACATATTGTGAGATTTTCTTCGAAATTTGTATTCAAGTTATTTATTTGAGCAATGTACATACGCTAGAAGAAATTCAATAGGATGAACATATAGATTCTACATTGCAATACATTCACTTTTTCTATATTTTTGTGCATTTTCTTAAAAATTGATTTCCAAAAAGGGTCTTTTGTATTCTAATGATTACACTAAGTAAGATAGTAAGATTGTACACCACATACACCATTTTAATACATAGAAATATATTGAAAGTTTAATTTTAAACAAGTTTTACAAGCTCTTTTCGATATATCGAATAAAATTAGATGAACAAATTCTTCGAACAAACTAGGTGGAAATCTTGTCACATTCGCGATGTCGCGTTACAAATCCCTAAAAAACTTGTAAAATAAATAAAACGATAGTAACATCTCAAAATTATTTCTAAAATGGAAAACTACATTATTTTATTATGGTTTAAGAGCATTTTCTCCTAAATTACTCGCCACATTTCGCAGACTTTCGAATTTGTCAAGCTGAAGTCAAACATGACTTCCATTTTTTGTCGCGTTCGCGATGCATTGCTTTCTATAAATGATTTGAAAACGAAAGGTCTCAATGCTTGTAATAAAAATTGTGTTGATAAAATTCATTAAAGACGTGAGAAAACATTTTTAAAAATGTCAACTTTTGCCTTGGCAAAAATAGGTTCGAAAATAATTTCTTAAACAATTTACAATGAAAAAAAAACAACAACCAAACACTTTGCACTTAATTGAAAAATTTGATTCGCTTATGATTTTTATTTTTCAAGATATCTTAGCTAAATTAAGTAAGACATTTTTGTTATAGGGTAGAATTTAATAAATGTAGCTTAACATTTAAACTTTATAATGTCAGAGGATCAAATAGGTTTTTTTTGTGTGTTTGCTTGTTTATTAATAAATGGATAATTGTCTTTTGCAGGAGCACATGGCGACGCACACGGGCATCGATCTGTATTCGTGTCCATTCTGCACGCGCACCTTCAAGTCGCATGCGAACATGCACAACCACAAGAAGAAGATGCATCCCACGGAATGGGTGCGCAAATACACACAGCCCAGTGGTGGTGGCAACACTGCAGCTGGCGGTGGAGTGGTGGGAACAGATGCCACTGTCAAATCCACCACAGGCACGACAACAACAACAACAACAGATGCAGAGACCGTTGTTGTGGCACTGGATTCACCAATGGAGCTCATGGAGGAGGGCACACAGCAAACGACGACATCGGATGTATCTGGCAGTTATCAGTACATTAGCAACGGTTCCGTTTGTCCCATCTGAAGGAAGGCATTCGGTGCTGACACTGACTGTCCACTTTGTATATAGTTTATTGACAAATTATGATTAATAATGCGTATGGCGTATGACGATACGAACATGTAGAAATTATAGACTTAAATACTATTTTAGCTGTTAAATTAAAATTTAATTCGAGTTGTCTGACTCGTTCTCAGCCAGTATGGTGCGAATTTTCATCAGCAGCTCCTTTTTTACCGCATCGGGGACGAGCGTACGCGCCTTGGGTGTCACTTCCGATATAAGTTGCTCCACGGTGACGCTGTTGTTGCCGCTCTTCTCTAGCAAGATGTTGCGGCACAGTAATCGCACCTCATCCCGCCAGCCGCATTCTGTCAAACGATTGCAGAGCAAATCTTTTATCTTTGAACGATCCCCGGACATGATCGTATATTGGTCCACGGTGTTTGAAACGGTCATGTTTTTCTACTTTTTTTGTCGGCTTGTTTTTTTGTTGTTCTTTCTGCGCTTTATCGCAGCTGTTTGTATCGATAGCGCCGAATGTTTGTACATCGAAAACCTCGAAGAGCGTTACAATCGATAGTTTTGTCCATCGATACTCTTTTCGATAGTGACATTAAGGGGTAAGTACATTTAACCTAGTTCATATCGATGAGCCGTTAAATTGACCTGGAACTAACTGAACGAAACGTTAACTCGAAATTTAATTAAATTGTGAATTCATTTTAGCTCACTTAGCAATACTAGCAATATTTTATAATTAAAGGAGACCAGATAAATTTAAATTAAGCTAAGAGAGAGATGTTAGTTTTTATAAAATTTTGCGAGTTCGTCCCCCCTCAGTTGTTGATAATAAAAAATTCTAAGTTCAACAAAAAAAATTTATGAAAAAAGGATATATTTTCTGTGGTTACAGGGCTACCACGTATCAAACCTTTCGATGTAAATAAATCAAGGCTGCCACACGTTTTCAAATTATTGTGAATGATCCGCAACTTTTTGTGCGTTTTTTTTTCTATTTTTGTAAATTTAAAAAAAATTCAATAAAAGTGAAATTAAAAAAAAACAAAATTAAAAACTGCCAACGTGTTTTTTATGCCAATGTTGCCAGACGGTTGCAGGAGTTGTCTTTCGTGTATTAGAGGTGTGTGTCTCCATCGATGTTTTCGATGTTTGCTTATTAAACAACATGTTTTTTAAAAAGGCTTTTAAGGCTGTTATTAAACTTATTTTGAAGTTCTTGCCTCCCAATATTTTAGAGTGTCGTAATTATCAGGATTGTTTATTTTTTGTTGTATATAAAAACATTCGATAGAGGCCTTACAAAAATCGATGGTTTCGATGTTTTGCAAACATCGATGACATTGATGTTTCTCTCGATCTTTCTCCACATTTAATTGGCATTTGTCACAGAAACTCACTCAGATTGCTCACTTGTTCAGTTGCTCACCTACTCTGTAGTGTTGTTGTTGTTCTGCTGCGTGCATGGCTGCCACTCCTTAATAAAAATCAGATTGACCCAAAAACAAGGTGGCAACCAACGGATAGACTCAATCTGGAAAAAACATCGATAGAAAATTGGTCCCATGTCATTTCTCTAATAAAATTTATTAATTTTAAAAAAATTATTAAAAAATTTGTAAGTGCAAATTGAAAAAATCAAGAACGTAAAAAGTTTTGTAAATTCATAAAGTTAATTTTAAAATTGGACTGGGAAACGCCTTTGCGTAACAAATTAGTAAAATATTCTAAAAAAAAAATTATAAAAATTTAAAAAAAATAGAAGAAATCCTCCCGTGAAAGTTTCTAAACTCTAGCTTCAATATTTATTGTGAAAAAATAAAATGTAAATATTTAGCTCTTTTTCTGAAAAGAGTTAATTCGGTCAATTTGAACCTTCTGCCAAGGCTGCCACCTTTTTTTTGGCTGCCATTTTGTTTTTACCGTTATATTTTCCGACCCACGCACACACACAACACACACAACACCACACAACAACGCGCGCAATTATTAAATCAAAATGTCACATTTTCCACTGCCGTGCATTTTGTCTGGGGAAAGGATGTTCAAATTACGATCAAGGCACGACGAAATAGTAACGTAGAATGCGTGCACTGCGCTCCAAAACCACCACGACTGCTCCACGGCTCTGTTTGAAATATGGGAAGTTTCCTCAAGCACATCAAAGTAAAGTGTAATTAATTGGTCTATATCAGCGCTGGGCACGAAATTTGAATTCGTTAGCAGCCGCTGGCTCCCGGAGCCATTGCGTGCCCACCGCTGGTCTATATTATTCGAACTGAATGAAGGGATCTCTTTGGGGGAAATTCATTCCTGGATGAGTGAGTGCTAAATGAGCAATTTGGAAGGAACATGTTCACTTGCTCACTTTAGGGAGCAACTCTTTTTTGTTCACTCACTCATGAGCAACCCAACACTATGGCATTTGTCACAGAACGAAAGGCAAGAACGGACACGAAATTTTGTGCTTAATTTATTTTAAATTGTTCACCCTTAATTTTGTCGTTTTATTAAACGTATACACACACGCACACACAAAGTCAATAATTTTTAGTATACAGACACTCACACATTAAATTTTTAGCTTATTTATTTAGTCAATTGCGTTTTATTATTTTTTTTATTGGTATCAAAATTTGCAATTTGAAAAGAAAAGAAAAACTATATAAAAAGAAGTGATTTTTTTTTTTGGCGGTACAGTCAGATGTCGAATGGTAAGTGCATATGTACACCCAATGCACGTGTGTGTATGTGTGTGTGTGAAATACAAAATGGAGGTGACCTATTAATAATTATTATTTTTTTTATATATTTTAATTTCAGGTCTCCTCCATAAAAAAAGCACACGTTGCAGTTACTTACAAAGTAAGCGCTCAATTGTTGCTTGCGAAATGGATAAATTTGTGATTGACCAAGAGTAGATCGCAAAATAAAATTGGCCAAAAGAAGCACACTCGTATGTGTGTGTGTGCTCGTGTGTGTGTGTGTGTGTACAATAAAAAAACAGAATTCTTAAATGAAAAAGTCATGTTGACACGTTGCAAGCTAATAATATGTTTCTTCTCTTTCTCCATTTTAGATAACTGAGGTCCATAAGGGTAAAAAAAAAACTTTCGTATTAGCTTTAGAAATCGGTGTGCGCGCGAAGAAATGTGTGCACACCGTTTTCCGAAGCTAGAAAATCATGTGGCAAAAGATTAAAAAAGAATAATAAAATCTGAGTGTTATACGATCTAGATATGCATTAGACACAAGAAAAAAAAATGAAAATAGATGGTATAATAAACAGATTTTAGTGTTGTTTTAGGCGGATGAATAATGTCTGTCATCCGGAGAAAACAACACGAAAAAAAGCGGGACAAAAATAAAAAAAAATAAAATAAAGAAATAAAAATATACAAAAATGCCAAGTAGAATGGTAACGTTTTACAAGCCTAGAATAAGAGCATTAAGAAACACAAAAAAAGGCATGTAAAATGTTACAAAAAAAAAAAGAAAAAATATACTTAAAAAAAATAATAAACAACGTTTTACGTGCTGAGAAAAAAATAAATGAATTCATATTAGCTAATAATTGTAACGTCTTACGCGCCTTAACAAATACATTCCCAATCAATTTGCGTAAAATAAAAAAATATATTTAAACCACTGAAATTAAACATGTGTTTTTTATTTATTAACGAAAACTTAATTGACGTCAATGCACACAGTGTGCACCACGCAATAGAAGAGGATCGAATATCGTTCTGTCTCTTTCTTTTTCACGATCATGAAGTAGAGGGATATATGCGTTTGTCTCCTTTTCTTTCATGAGAGCTACGCGACATGGCATGATGAAATGAATAAGAGCAACAGAGTTGTGAAAATACATTTATAGAACACAATAAATATGCGTTTTGATTTATTTCAGTAAACTCGTCTGTTAGCTTTTAATGTATATTCCCGTCCGCCATTTTAAAACCGTCAAATTTCAAACTCGCATGAGTCTGGCAGCATTATTGGGACTGATGTGAAGTTGGCTGTGCGCAAAATGTTGTTTTACGCGAAGTTGGCTGTGCCTAATGGCTAAATTGCGTTTGGTTTGTGTCATAACTTAGCAGTGACACAAATGGTTGCTGCCAGACATTGAAACATATCGATGTTAGCTAGTATCGATTTATCATGTCTGTCCTGTTAAAGTTTGCAGGCCCGGATTTTAAATAAAAATGTTAGTTGAAACTGAAAATAATTCTTACTAAAATTAATTGTAAAATTTCATAATTCTAGCTTCAAAATTAGAGAAAACACAAAACAAAAGTTTATTGTTTTAAAAAAGGTTATCGACTCTTTTTTGTGGTTTCAAGGTTGCCACTTGTAAAAACTATTGACGACTCTTTTTCAGTGAGCCAAGGCTGCCACATGATTTTTTGTACTGAATTTGGCTGTTTTTTTTTTTTGTCTCAATCTGATTTTTTTAAGTGGCAACCGTGCTCTTAATGCTGTAGAGGTGTGTGTTTATGTTTAAAAAGTAAATAAAAGTATGGAAAAATCCACCTAAAGTAATGTGCATAAGTTTGATGTCGAACGGGTACGGGAGAAGTGTGTAAAGGCCATTAGAAAAGTGAGCTGCTGCAGCTGTTGTATGTGTTATGGATGAATGTCTGTATATATGTATATGCAAATGTGTGTTGCCTTGATTTTGTGTCATACGTGTGTGAACTATATATGTACACATAATTGTGTATAATTCTTGTGAATGTATGTGCAAAGTGCTATGTATTTGTTGTGATTGATATTTAAACGTATTTCTCTTTACAAAAAAAAAAACCTACGACATTTTTGGTTAAAAGACATTGTGGTCCAATTGGAAAATAGCACCACACAAACGTGTACATAGCATGCATGTGTGTGCATGTAAGTACATGCAAGCATACATATATGTATATACATACGTACATATAGACATACGTATACGCGAGTGTTGTGCTGTGTTGTGTCCATTGTGGCCTTTGCTTCTTTCTGTGTGCAGCGCTATAGTCATTTACTTGGACTCTTTTTTTATGGCGTTTTAATTTTGCAGCGCTTGCAGCGCCATTGAATTGAATTACATATGTTTGTACACACATACATATGCATACATACAAGTACATAGCAAAGTAAAAACAAAGGCGAAATAATAAGCAACAACACAACAAAAGAAGAAACAAAGCAATTTCAGGCGTATGAAAATTGGAATCGACAGCGTCTTCTCGAGGTTCATTTGTTTTACAAAACCCATTAGGAAAATGTTGATGAAAAGTTTATTCATTGTTTTTGTAAAATGGGCTGCATAACAACAACAACTACAACAACAAAAGCCAAATAGAACAGCAACAACAACAACAGCAGGTGCATAAACAACTGCTCCGAACTAGTTCAATCGAATTGCAACCAAGCTGTTAGTTAACAGCACTCTGTCAAATTTGCAATAGCAGCTGTTTGCTCAAAATATATATAATATATGTTTAATATATAATATATATAATCACGGTTGCCAAAAACAAACAAAAAATGCAAAAACGCCAATTGTGGCAAACCGTGCAAGCGTTCGCAGCTTACTTCCAAGTAGCGCAGCTCTGTTAACTCCAAAGTGCGTTAACAGACTTATTTTGCGCTAAATTTGAAATGAAACATTTGACATTTTCAAAAATAAATTAAAAATTAAATAAGAACAATTTAAAAAAAAAACAAACAAAATCCAAAATTTTGTAAAATAATTAAGTTCAATTTAAAATTGGTTTGGTGCATTTCGCTCCACGCGTGGAAAAGTTAGTAAGAAATAAGAAAAATACGAGAATTGTAAATTCGAGAAAAATATAACGAAAATTCTGGTAAAATTTTCAAAATTCTAGCTTCAAAATTGAAAAAGTTCACTTTTCGCTCGCGAAAAAATGTCTGTTTTCAAATGGCATAAAAATGGGGAACGAGCGAAAAAATGTTTTAATCACAGTGTGTGAGCGAGAGCGCGGCAGTTTGTGTGTGGTGCGGCTCTATTTTGGTGTGTTGCTGTTTGCTTTGTGACAATCAGTTTGGTGAGAGAGAGAGAGAGAATGATAACGGCGCTTGTGTCATGTGCGTCATGTGCGTTGTTTGTTTTGTGTTTTTTGCATCGCTTCTTATTGCGAGAATTTTTATGAAAAAGAGTTAAATATGAATGCCGTTTTATTGCAATTGAATGTGGACATGTGGACTTAAGCTATAATATACAAAATAGCTATTTCTGAACTGATGCAAAAATGAGCCAATTTGACAACAGGAACAAAAAAAAGCCAATTGCGGCAACCGTGTGCACAGCTGTTTGCCACAAAATATATATAAAAATATCTGACTGAGCCAAAAACAAACAAAAAATGAGCCAAATTGACTGAAAAAGAGCCAGTTTTGGCGCAAAAACGCCAATTGTGGCAACCGTGTATATAAGCTTATATGTGTGTGTACATAAAATTACATAAAATTTAAGCAATTTTAACAATTTGATTGTGTACGCGTGTGCATATATGTACATATATAATTGTAAGAAGCGCAACAACAATGCTGTTTGAAAGCAGGTGATTTTGTTTGCTCAAGCGCCCAAAGAAACGAAGGTCAAGCAAGTGACGTCGCCCGTTGCTGTTGTTGTCGTCCATGTAATAAATATGCTGCTCTTGTGTGTTTTTTGTGTAACTACATTTCATACGTACATACGTATATAATATAATGTATGTAAATATTTTTCATTTATTTCAAGAGTGCAAAATACGCAGTAACAGCATAATCAACCAGTGAAAAGTGAAGCGCGCGTAAAGTGAGACGAGAAGGGGATCCAACAACAACAACAGTAACAACAGCAGGAGGAGGAGGAACAACGCAGACAGCATCATCAAGAAAAAAGTTGACAGCAAGCAGAGAAACGTGAGCGAGAGAGCTTGTGCGTAAGCGAAAGATAGAGCGCACAAGAGTGAGAGGCAGACAGGCAGGCAGGCAATCAATCGAAGACAGCAGCCCAATCCACTTGCTCCACTGCCCCCACACTTGCACAAACACATACATACATCCGTACACACGCACTAAAAAGTTAGTCAAAAGGAAAGCAAAGGCAGTCATGGACTCGGATAACGATAACGATTTCTTGGACAACGTTGACTCTGGTAATGTATCATCGGGCGATGATGGCGATGATGATTTTGCCATGGAGGTGGATATGCCCAGTTCAACGGAACGTCAACTGGACACTGATGACCATCAATATAAGGTGCTAACCACAGATGAGATAGTGCAGTATCAGCGAGAGATAATCGATGAGGTTAATCGTGTGCTTAAGGTGAGTCATAAATAAATATAGTAAATTTAAGCACATGTCAATTGTTTTGACAACAAAAAAATAACAATTTTGATTTTGATTTTCTTATTTTATTAAATTTCTCAGAATAATTTTAAACAAATAACAAATAATGAAATCCATTGAGCTTAACAATTTAAATAAATAAATAAAGTAAACTCAGACCGACATTTATTCGTACACCCTTTTTTTACTTTAACAGTAAGTTTTCACAGTAAAAAAAATATATTTGGAAAGGTCGTTTAAAAAATTCGTTTGAATGATGCAAAACTTTCCTTAACCCATTACGTACCCATTGAAAATTTTGAATTTTTGTAAAAGTCTACTTTGTCAACTTTTTTGCTCGATTTTTAAAAAAAAATATTTTGATGCAAACAAATTCTTGAAACAATTCTAAGAGTGACTGCAAAACAATTTTCAAAAATCTCTTATCTAGTAATTTCCTCCATTTCATACAAAAAGCGGCTTTCTAAAAATAATAAAAAATGCTACTATATGACAAAGAATTCCTTCTTAATAATATAAGAAATAATTTCATTCATTCTGTCATACGCTATATATGGTCAAAAAATTGTTTTGTCATACTACAGTCGGTCAAGTTAATGTTTGACAAAGAGAAAGAAATCACAGATTTCCTTTCGCAAGATTGTTTCAAGTTTAAAAAATTAGAAATAATAAGATTCATATAACTATTTAAAAAAAAAAATAAAGTATAAATCTTAATAACAATATTTTGTTGTTTGTCAAAACAATTTCTTGCCATACTGTACATAAATAGCTTTTAATTTAGATCGTCATTTATCGCTGACTGATTAGCAAAGTATTAATCACAGTTTAATTTTACAAACTGCCATGCTAGACAACAACACAAATTCTCATTTCCTTTGTATTTTTTCTCTGTCGCTTGTAGTTATCCACGCCCATAACACGAATTCTGCTGAATCAATTCAAGTGGGACAAGGAGAAGCTGCTTGAGAAATATTTTGATGGCAGCGATGATAATACAGAAGAGTTCTTCAAATGCGCACACGTCATAAATCCGTTTAACAAACCAGCCGAGTCCGTGCAGCAAAAGGTAAGCAAATGCAAATAATTGCAAACATGCTAACTCACTCTAACACCCTACTCTCTCTCTCTCTCTTTCTCGATATGACAGACCACACGGAGCCAGTGCGAGGAGTGCGAGATTTGCTTCTCATTATTGCCGCCAGATGTAAGATGCATACACAAATAACTATTTATATGCGTATATATTTATGCCCGTTACTGTTAGAATTCAAGGAAATTTTCTTTGTATTCTGTATTCGATTGCATGGTGAAATTACTAATGAGGTGACGTCGTTCAATGTGTTGATTCATGCGGTACACAAACGTTTGCAGGCATACTGTCAAATATTTGATCCCTCGAAAGAGAGCAGCTGTGTTCAAGACGTCACCTTAATTAATTTCACCATGTTCTAAAGCTTTTAAGAGCTAAAACAGTCAAATGTTTTAATGTCACAAATGTCTTTTGTGAACCTCTAGAAATTTGTTATACCCGGTACTTAAAAAATATGTAAAAGGGTATATTGTATTCTTTGAAATATATGAAGCAGGGAGAAGGACCATTATCCAAAGAGACTCTAAATCGGTGGATATTTAAAGCACAGAGTATTTTAAAACAAGAATAGAAGCTTAGAGTTCAAAAGATAAATCGCTCTGTTTGTTTTTGTTAAATTTTATCTTTTATTATTATTGAAAAGTCTTTTTAAAAGCTAATGTAATAATATTTGTGACTGTTTTTAGTTGTTAATCAACACTTAAGTGCTGTTTATGCCGTTGGAGTTTAAAATAGAGTGACGGGTATTTAATAGTCGGGAATTCGACTAGATTGTGAAATTCTCAACTAATTGTATATACGGTTTACCTTTTCGCATTTTGCAGTCCATGACCGGCTTGGAGTGTGGTCATCGTTTTTGCCTAAACTGCTGGCGGGAATATCTGACAACGAAAATCGTTACAGAAGGTCTCGGCCAGAAAATATCGTGCGCCGCGCACGGCTGTGATATTTTGGTGGATGATGTGACCGTTACCAATTTGGTACCCGATGTGCGGGTTAAGGTCAAATATCAGCAGTTGATCACCAATAGTTTTGTCGAATGCAATCAACTGTTGCGCTGGTGTCCGTCCGTCGATTGCACCTATGCCGTTAAGGTTCCATATGCGGAATCTCGTCGCGTTCATTGCAAATGTGGTCATGTTTTCTGTTTTGCCTGCGGTGAAAACTGGCACGATCCCGTGCAGTGTCGTTGGCTAAAGAAATGGATTAAGAAATGTGACGACGACTCGGAGACGTCCAATTGGATTGCGGCCAATACCAAAGAATGTCCCAGATGCAGTGTCACCATCGAAAAAGATGGTGGCTGCAATCACATGGTATGCAAGAATCAAAATTGTAAACATGATTTCTGCTGGGTCTGTCTCGGCTCCTGGGAGCCACATGGCTCATCCTGGTATAATTGCAATCGCTACGATGAGGACGAGGCAAAGGCCGCCCGCGATGCACAGGAAAAGCTACGTTCATCACTGGCCAGGTGCGGATCCGACAACCCATATATACACATAACTATGATTTCAAATGTTCATGCTAATCTTTTAATTGTTTTTTTCACAGATATTTGCACTATTATAATCGCTACATGAACCACATGCAATCCATGAAGTTTGAGAACAAATTGTATGCATCAGTTAAGCAAAAAATGGAGGAAATGCAACAGCACAACATGTCCTGGATTGAGGTGCGTGGAATCTTACTTCTTTGTTTGCAACTTTTGTTTTTATACCCTTCACTTGAAAAATAAGTAAAAGGGAGAAGGAAGCATCTCCGAACCTATAAAGCAGGGATTAAAACCCTAACCGAAACCGTAACCTTTAACCGCTATCAACCGTAACCGACAAAAAAAATTTCATTTGACCGAAACCTTAAAACCGAAACTCTTTAAACCGAAATAACCGTTTCGTAACCATTTCATATATAAGGGTTTATTTCGGGTTTTCATACATACAAAAAAAAATAAAAGTTTAAAAAGCAAGTTAAAAATATGTAATTTAAAACGAAAAATTTGGAACGGTTTCGGTTTTTTTCCGACTCATAAGTCTTGTTTGCGAGAACTGATATTTTGTTATTATTTTTGTATTTTATTTTTGATTTTTTAATTTACATTTTTGATTTTAATTTTCTTATGTTTTATTTGTGAAATTCCTGATAGTATTTTCATAGCACTGAGTAAGCGCAAATAAAATAAATTTGTAAAATGAAATACATATATTTTTGCAAAAATATTTTTTTTGTGAACCGAAACCATACAGATATGTATTTCAAAACCGAAACATACAAAAATTCAAAATTCAAAATTTAAACTTTTTCCTGTATAGTTACATATTAAAAGAAGAGGAAAAAGAAATAACTTTTTCAGTTCTTTGATCTTTTTTGCGCCACTTTATTTATCGAAATAATTTTTCAATTTTAGGTGCAATTCCTGAAAAAGGCTGTCGATATACTCTGCCAATGTCGCCAGACTCTCATGTATACATACGTCTTTGCGTATTATTTGAAGAAGAACAATCAATCCATGATATTCGAGGATAATCAAAAGGATTTGGAGTCGGCAACAGAAAAGCTGTCCGAGTATTTGGAACGTGATATTACATCCGAAAATCTCGCTGATATTAAACAGAAAGTACAGGATAAATACAGGTATTACTATTGATAATCGATATTATATAGTGTTGAATTGAAATATTTAAATATGAAATTGCAGATATTGTGAGAAGCGATGCACAGTCCTGCTCAATCATGTGCACGAAGGATATGAAAAGGATTGGTGGGACTATACAGAATGACGCGAGTCCTGGCTGGATAATTAAGGCAGAATGCAAAATCGGAGTGTAACTAGCAATTGGCATTAACAGTAGCAGTAGCAGATAACAAATAACAGTTAGCAGTTAGAAGTTAAGCAACAACAGCCGTAACAACAACAACAACAACACCAACAACAACAACAACAACAACATAAAGCAGTACAGGAAATGATAAAGAAGAAGAAAGTGTTCAAAATGAAGATGGAGAAAAAAAGGCAGTGCAAGAAATAAATAAACATACAAAGTCAAAAGTAAAAAGTAAAAAGAAAAGAACATTCAATGGATACAACAACTACACAGTGAGGCACGATAATTGGTTGGAGAAAGGAGGCAAGTGGCTGTGGAAATTGGGGGGAAAACTGAAAACAGAAAAGAAATATGAACATAAAAACAGAAAACAGATAAACAAAAAAGCCGTCAAAATAATAATGAATGGAAAAACAGAAAACAAAAACCGATATGCAGTTACAGGATAAAGAATTCAGAATAAGTGAAAAAAGTTATATTAAACCATACGATATAAAATATATATATGCATATATACATTTTTTTTCTCTTCGTGTTGATCAGCAGAACTCAATGGCGATTTCAACTGATCCCAGAAGACTCGCGCGCACACACACACACACACACACACAGACACACACAAACACACACAGACACACGAGCAGATTCAGCTAATATCACAAATCAAACTTGAAAGGATGCCACTTCGTGTTATCAAATTATAAATTTGCCGTAAATAATGAACAATATCAAATTATTAACATATAAATCGCAATAGACTAGTTACACACACCGACACACACATACACTCCACACACACACACAGTTGAAATAGCAAAGTATAAATATTGTAATGTCGAGTTTGTAAGCATTGCCCGACTTCCGGTTCCGGTTCCGGTTCCCAATCTGAATCCGGCACCCGTTTGTATGTGTATCTGTGCTATCCCTAGTAGTTTATATAGTGTACGATCCTAAAACACTTTGTAATGAATTTGAGTGCCTCTTAATTTGTATTTTGTTTTTTTTTTAACATGAGCGTCCCGAAAAACTTGTTTTTAAAAACAAATGCTTAGCATATATTCTGATCATTTACATTTTTAAAATTTCAAATAATTGAATTACATACATTTTTTGTTTCCCGTTTGTTTCGTTTAATTCGAATACGTATTATGCAGCGCATAAATAAAAAAAAAATTTAAATATATATATTGTTTTTTTATCACAAACTAATTAATACATTTAATCTAAATCCAACATTATTTATTTAAGCCAAAACCGAATGTATGCAAAAATGATCTTAACCAATTTCATAAATTTTTCTTTTGGGCGGTGCAAATTGCAGAACCAAGCAATAGATCAAAAAAAATATGTATTATTATGTAAATGCAATATGTAATAAACCGAATTCAAGTTGTACATGTTAATAATCATCAGAGAACATAATGTGCTTGGTAGACATGCCCTACCCTCTCTCTACCCTTCACCACAGCTCCCGCTCTCCTGCTCCGCCTGATACTGCCACTCATTCCCACTCACGCTTCCCACCTTTTCGATAAGCCATACTCTCGCTCTTTGGGCTCCGCCATGTTTCGTTTAGCTCTCAGCTGTTTCGTTAAGCTTACGCTCCCAACACTTTCTTAGACTTACTCTCTCTTTCGTTCTATCGCGCTACTCGCAGCACAACAACAAACCGCAAAACGATAATACATAAAAACCAAAATGAATAACAACAACAAACTTATATATTTATATATATATATATATGCTGCTCCCACTCGAGCGTCGTCCAAGCCGAGATCCGAGTTTAAATCGTTGTACATATACTCGTAGTTGATATTGTTAATGGTTTCTCCTCAGGCTGCGTGCTGCGTCAAGTCGTTCACCAGGTCGCCACATTGCGTCGTCCTCCTTCGTTCTTTTGGCATCCTCGACTCTATAGAACAGCGGTGGGCACGAAACCTGAATTCGTTAGCAGCCGATGGCTCCCGGAGCCATTGCGTGCCCACCGCTGCTATAGAATTACCAATACCAATACCTAGTATACATACACCTGTGTATCTAACTATATGTATGTATGTATGTATGTGCTACCAATAAATATATGTATAACAAATGCGAAACCCCATTGAAAAATGCTGTATAAAGTTTAAAAGTTGTTCAAGTCGATACAAAAATATAATACAAAATTACAAAAAGAAAATTAATTAAAAATGAGAAAAAAAAAATGGAAACACAAAAAAAAAAAAGACAATGCTGTAAAAATTATGTATGTATAATTAATTAATGAAGAAACGTTGCGAATTAGTGAAAATAAAAATAAAATTACAAATCAAATTCAACTGTGTTGCGCTTATTTATTATTGTTACTCGGATACCTTAAATTATCAGGTGTGCTACCGAAATCACTTCCATTTGAATTTCACTTAAATTGTATTCACTGAAATTTCAAAAAAATCTCTCAAACTTCTGTGGCAATGTGAAAAAAATTCAACTTAAGAAAAATAAGTCTGTAAGTCGATTATGTCCATAACTCGAAAAATAATGGTGACTCGAGTTAGGGAAGTTCGAAATTATATATTTATTTATTTTTCTCTACTTTCTCTACTGCTGAATTTGTTCAACTATCCCTTTGTTCGTATATTTTTTCATTTTTGTTTTTTTTGGGGTCACTTTCGTTGTCTAGTTAGTACTGTAGGCGACATCGATTAATGTGTGTGAGTATCTGTATCTCAGTGCCTATTGAATGTGTCTATTCGGCTCTTTCTGTGGGTTTATTTAATTAACGTTAATTCTGGTTGACTGACAATCTTTGCCAATATTTGACCGCAGCTGCAAATGTTCATTGAGCAAATAAATATTAGGTAAGTCGCGTGTGCGCTCAGCCCACAAAAGATACAGATACAAATACATTTACAGCTAAAGATACAGATATATTTAGCTGCCTACATAGTTAGATCGTTTGATCTTTAGCGATTTGGATATCGTGTGAAATCGCAGTTATCGGATTAAGGGTAAGAGGTGTGTATGGTGATGATGGAAGTTGATCCGACACTCGCTCAACAGACGCTGATCCCACACACTCATGATTAAGATACATTTGCACTTGTGCAATATGGATAATCTGTCACATCTTTGATAAGATCAGGCAACATATGTATATGCCTGAATCGTATCTACTATATACGAAAAACATCTCTACAATTACAATATTATAAAAATTACATAGTAATAATTATTTTCAAGATTTTTAAGGATTTTTTTCTTCTCACAGAAATTATTACTTTCAATTTTTATTTTCAAGTTTTGCTCAAAATAAAACTCACTTTTAAAAAAGTTTACGTAATCATTTTAAAGATTTGTTTTTGCCTTTTATAGGTCTTCTGGGTTTCTTTTAAAGGGATATGCAAAAATACTAGGTGAAAATTATACACAAAAGCCATGAATTTAAAGTGAGTTTTATTTTTAGCGAAATTATATATGAATCACTTTAAATTTTAACACATTCGTTTTTGCAATATTTTACTTTTAATATCACGATTTTTTGTGTGGTATTTTATAACATATATTTTGGATTTTACAAATTTGAGAAAATGAAATGAAAAGTTTTATATGTTTCAGTAATTATTTAGAATTCTTCTGATATTAATATTGTTTGGGGTATTTTAATTTTCCCATGTTGAATTAATTTAATTATTCTTTTGCACTTTATTTAACTTTTCATGTAAAGTTTGAAGCTCCAATTATTTTTCTATGAACTCTTAAAATATCTTTAAAGTTGAAGTGTTTATTCCACATGTGTTTTATTCAGAACTAATTAAAGAATTGCAGCTAAAATTGATGTAATATATGATGTTGTTAAGAAACGAAAAGATAAATTAAAAAACATTTGTTTGTAGTTGTTTTTTTTTTTATTATTTTTAAATGGTGTTTATTTTGTATTTGGGGCTTTTGTTTATATGCTTTCATTGCTTTATGTAATAGAATAACTTTTTCTTTTATAATATATGTATGTATGTATGTAACTAAAATTTACAAATATTTATTTCTTCCTGTGCTCTGCCCTAAAGAACGATACGACGAAAAAACAAACAAACAAAAAAAAAAAAAAAACAATAATCATTATTATAATAATAATAATAATAGTAAATGTATATATTGTTACATAAAAACATTGTGTTTGCTTCGGATTAATATATGTATATGTATGTAATATGTATATGTATGTGTATTATGTAACATGCATTAATAATAATAGCAATAATAATTATTATAATTTTATTCATAATAATATTAATAATTATAATAATAATAATAACAACAATAACTGCCAGCAGGCGTTGCTGCTCACACGATGCTTGATCCCTGCTTGATCCTTCAATAATCCTTTCACATCCTACTGCTTCTTCTTCTTCTTCTTTTTCTTCTTCTTCATCATCTTTTACTTTCGCTTCTGCTTCTTATTATTATTCCTCTCTTGCTCTCCTGCTGATTTAGCCGGCGCCGGCGCTTGCCAAAGTATTATTATTAATTGGTTATCGATTATCGGTTATCGGTTCTATATCTTATCGCTGGCTTTTGGGCATTTCAATTCCGATAGACACATTTAAAGCGACATAAACAAAATAAATGTAAAATAATAAGAAACAAACTGCATTTTTCTCTGCACTTAAATTCTATACACAAAAAAAATTGTTATCGTTATCATTAATCATAATTACTGACAATCGGAAAAAAATCGTATAATGTCAGAGGCACACTATACATACAATATACATATGTATGTATGTATATATTTTATATGCAAATACATACGTACAAAAAAACAATACAAGTTCCCGTTACTTCAAATATAGGAGGAGGGGTGGGGGAGTTAGATATAGTGGATAATGGCTGGCGTTATAGTGGTGGGTGTTGGGGGGGGGGGGTGTGTAAGATATCATTTCATATATATTGTATGTTGTATAATAGTTGCGACAACTGTTGGTATTTTTGGTTTAATGGGGGTTTGGGCTAAGCTATTGTTATCGATTGTAATCGATTTCTTATCGATATTTATCGATTGATTAAATGAGCTCCTTTCGCGTCGTATTGGGCAGCAACAGGCACATGAGACCACCGCCAATCAGCAATCCAGACACAATGAACGTCGGCACTGGACAAAAGTGATCCAAAAGCTGGGCAATAACGATATTACCAATAATACCGCCCAATCGGGCAGCCACCATCGAGATGGCCACACCGGTGGCCCGCAGCTTGGTCGGAAATACTTCGGTAATTAGACAGTCAAGGGCCGCATTTGCCGCTGAGATGGCGCCACTGAAAACGGCCGAAACGAGAAGATTCTGCAATGAGCTGCGCACCAAATACATGAGGGCCGAACATATTCCGGCCGTCATCGTGCCGGCAATTAAAAAGAATCGACGTCCCAACATATCCATGCCAAGGATCGCAAACAGATTGGCGGGCAGGGCGGAGGCAAGTGTTATCAGTGATTCCATGAATACCGATGATGGTATATCCGAATTGCAGGTACCGTTATCAGTGGCAAGACGGCTCTGATTTACCACATATTCGGTAACTGTACAAATATCCGCCTCCTGCTGCGGATGCGTCTTCTCGAACTCCTCATAACGATTGAACACCTCGGGGAACCACATCATCAGTCCATAGTAGCCAATGTGGAATGTAAAATTGATGGTGATCGAGACAAGTGTGAATCTCAAAATTGGCGATTTAAATAAATCGCGACTGTGGTCCACCATTCCAGTGATCATGCGATGATATTTGCCCTTGATACCCACAGAGCTCTCAGTGTTGGTTTTCTCATCCACCTCCAGATCATAGACCATATATTCCTCGGGCTTCTTTTTCGTATTCGTCACAAAGATGCCGCGAAAGATGGCCAGGGCCTTATCCTTTTTGCCGCGCGTCAACAGAAATTTGGGTGATTCGGGCAAATAGAATAGCAGAAAGCCAACCAAAAATGATGGGATCGAGCAGACCAGCAGAAAGATACGCCACGAGTTATATGTGAAATATGTCGATGTTACACCAATATTGGTGGGAATTATCAGCCAGGCCAAACCGGCCACAAACAGATTGCCAAAGGTCCAGAAGGCAGCCATAAAGCTAAGCATTGAGCCGCGTTTCGCCTTCGGCTGGAATTCGGCGAAATACGACCAGATGACGGGACCACTGCCGCCCAGCCTGTAAAGAAAAAGTACAAAATTAAAATACTGAACTTTTATTTTATTCTTCAAAAACAACTAGGAACAATCGGATGGAAATTAACCTTAAGAATTAAATATATCATAACAAAACTTAAAGATCAACTCTTCCTGCTACATTTGGACTTTTTCGCCAAATTTAGCTTTTTCCCGCCAAATTTAGCTTATTTCCCATCAAATCACTAAACCTGACTTTTAGCCAAAGTTTAATTCCAAGAAAGAAACTTAAATATTTCCGTTTTTTTTTTTTAATTTAATATATAAATTTGTTAAGCGGACAACTAAAGACCTTCTTCTTTTCTATTTTGCGAGCAAAGCGAGCAGGGGGCTCATTATTTTTGATGAATTATTTAAAATTCATTAATAGCCATTACTCGTATTTATTATTTTTTTTTTAAGAATAATTAATATATAATTTATAATTTATAATAATTATTGTATCATTCGTCACAAAATTTGATATCAGAAATTTTCAGGCCTGGAAATGTTTTCGTCACTAGATTTTTACCTTGTAAATAGTTTTTTTTTTATACTATTATTGCAAACAAGTTGATATAGTTGAAACACAAATTGCGTTTGTTCTTAGTAGAAATTATAATCAATAACAATTATTAACTGTCTGCTGAATAAAAAGATTTAAATTTTAATTGTTAACGGCTAGAACACGACACTTTCAACACGCCAGCAAGCTGCTTGCTATAGCACGCATGTGTATTTAGGCATGTAATCGACACTGTTAACATTTGCAAGCTGGTTGCTGTAAAGTACAAGTAATCGAAACAGCTTACATTTGCAAGCTGTTTGCTATGAAATGCATGCGTATTTTGCACAGTTGAGATGAGCACAGAAGTGCCACAGCAGTCAGCTAACTGAGAGCGCAATCGAGTTGCAAACGTGACGAGTCATGGCCAGATTAATGTTGTTGTGTAAAATTCGATGCCCAACGCCAATTCGCATAAGCAATTAGCAAACGATTGGCAAAACTAATGGCACATGAACATGAATACTCACAGTCTGCAAATAAATAAATAGTAGAGCTTGACGTTTGCTTCAAAGTTGTATTATGGCGCTGAGTCAGCCACAAAAGGCCAAGGCAATCAAAATTTTCCCCAATTTTTTTTATTTTTATTTTTGTATTTTAGGCCAATTCGCACGGGGTAAAATAATAATAAAATAAAAATACTTATGTATGATAGATATATGATCGGACTGACCGATCGATGGAACAACTGGCGACTCTGAAACTCTTAATTAGCATAAACAGTCACGATATTGAGGCTCAAATATTTCGTTGTTATTTATAACAAAGTTAATTAAATTAACACCTCGGCCCCCGAACAATCATACACTGTCCATGTTCATGTGTCACTCGATCAACAACAATAACAACAAAAACAATGACAACAATGACAACAGATGTACAATGTTGGAAAATTGAAAATGAATTTCTGTTGGCATTTTTGATTATAGGCCGGGTTAAACCATGCTTATTGCAAATTGGCCTAGACCGCTATTTTCCACCCTTGGGAGTTAGTTTTTAGCAACATTTTTTATAACAATTTGATTTTAGCTATACAGAGCTTTAAAATCGATTTTAAGGACGAACGAACAGTAGGTTAAATTACATATTCCACAAAGGCCGATACATTTTGAAAAAGTTCTAGTTTTTGACTCAGATCTTTATGCTTGATCGGATAACCCATAAAAAGCCCCGTTTTGAGGGTTTCTTCAATTTTTTGAGAATGTTCGGATAATGAGAAAAATATTGCGTTTAATAAGGAAAATGTTGCATATAATAAACAAAAAAAAGTTAAAACAAAATATTTAGGATACACCTTTCTTCCACTTGAATTTCACTTAAATTTCATTTCAACATTTTTAAGTGAAACGAAATCATCGCTCAATTCAGGGGCCTGAGAATATATCACATTTTTTGTTCGAATTTTCGAATTTTGAGTTGTCGAGTAACTTTTATTCTTTTGAATAAATTGAAAATACATATAGAAAGAATTTAGTACTTACGCAGCACCATTGAGGAAACGGAAGAACATAAAGTAGCCATAAGTCTGTGAGAACGACGAGGCGACAATGCATAAGGCATTCATGAACGAGATGACAATGAGGATCTTTTTGCGGCCAAAACTGTCGGCGATGCTGCCCCAGAAATAGGCGCCGACCATCATGCCGATGAAGATGATCGAGTTGAGCCATCCTTTCGTTTCGGTATTCAAGTCCAGATCACATTGGGCCGATGGCAATATGAAGGACATCGAGATGACATCCATTTCCTCCGACGTACTGACCAGGCCACAAATGGCCAACAGGATATAATGGAATTTGCCATATTCGCACAGCTCGATGGCCCGCTCAAAGTTGGCGACTATCGGGCGGGTCGGTGGCGGTAACGGTCCCTTGCTGCGACGACGCTTTTTATGATTATCGGGCGTCGACTCATCGGAACTATCGGCGGCTCCAGTTCCGGCACCGCCTCCGATTCTTTCTACGTCCTTGCCATTGTTAATTATCGTCTCCGGCTCGTAGCCGCGATTGTCCGTCGCAAACTGATACTCCGGCTGTTTAACGCCCGTGCCCAGTAAATACGGTTGAATTATCGCCCGATTATCAATATGCGTTGCCGAATTGGAATTCGAATTCGAATTCGAATTCGTATTCAAGCTCGATGAATTGTTGGGATTGCTTGCTGCGTTATTGCCAGCGGCAGCTGCTGCGGCTGCGTTGTTCTGATTGTAGTTTGGTTGTAGGCCAACTTCTACATTATAGGCTAAAAACCGAAAGCGAAAAAAGAAAATTCAATATTATTATTTGTAACCATTTTGGAGCGAAGTAAAAATATTCAATAATTTATAATTTAAAATTAATTTTCACAATTTAAATATTGTTAAAAATAATAATTAAAAAATTATAAAATTTCCAAATATTTTTTTTAAACTACACATTTGTTAATTCCAAGACATATATTTTTTTTAAATTAGTTTTAATAATTAAAAAATATTTAAAATTCCAAATATTTATTTTTAATCTACACATTTATTAATTTCAAGACTTGTCTTTAGTTAAAGCTAAACAAAATATAAATATAATTGAAATTCACTTAAATTTTGTATTTAAAATAAAATGTATGACTGCATTTCATAGATTTTGAATAAAAATATTTTTAATACATTTTGATTCAACACTTCAATTTTTGTTCATTTAAATTTTAATATCTTTTTTAAACCCGTTTACTTAAAAGAATTTTTAGTTAAAACTGATTTTACATGGTGTTAAATAAATATTGCTCAATTATTAAATTTTAAATCCAATATTTTACTTCATTTTAAATGATATTTTAAATTAATTAAATATTTGAAGTGTGTTTTAATTAAAAATTCTATTCTTAAACTGAGTTGAATAAATAAAACTTAAAAGTACATTCCTTTAAAAGTAGTTTATAGTCAATCTTCACTGTCTACTTACATTCGCTTTTACTTTTTGCAGAATCACCTTCTACCATTCTATAGTTCAAGTTTTTGTTTGGTTTTTGTGCGCGTAGCAAAAAAAGGAAAAATTCAATGGGACTTTGGTTCGGGTTTTTGGTCCGGTTCGTTAACTGTTTTCTTGTTGACTTTGCCAAGCTCGAGTGCTTAGTAAAGTACAGTTATGCTGTTGGCTTTGCTTTGGCCCTTTAGTGATCTGTAAATAAAAAACAAAAAATAAAGGATTAAATATTAATTGAGGTGCAAAATGTTCTAAAAACATCTTTATTTTCATGTTCAAGTGCTCTCTGTTCCATTGCGTTCAGTTAGTGACAAAATACATGGAAAGGCGGGGATTCCCCCCCTTGAAGATGGGAAAAAGGTGTTGTGGGGGGGGGGGGTGGTATGCACCAATACAAATCGACCCCACGCTCAATCAACCGATCGTTCAATTGGGTGTCTAAATTAATGGTCCATTAAAGTGTAATTGAAGAAAATGAATAAATGCAATACAAATACAAAAATATGTATATGTATTTGTATATATGCATGTATTGTGTTCTATGTACGACACTGATGATCAACGACCTTCGAGAGAGAAAAAGAGAATGAGGCGTGAGTCTAATTGAGACAGCACAAACAAGTCCCAAAATGTACGCCCCGATTGTTTAATAAATAATAAAAAATTATGCCCAAAATTAGACAAGCGAATTAAACAAAATGCCAAGTAGAAGGTGTGCAAAAATAAAAATACATTTTATCAAATGAAATGAAAATTAAAAAGAATCATAATGAAAAGTATATTCAACCAGGCATTGCGACGCATTCATGAAAATACACTCGTATTCTTCTATATATAATATTAAATGGGTAATTGTCGACGCGTTGCGTCGCATTCATTATAGATTATAAATTTCACTAATTTAAAGCACACAGAACAAATGTGCCGATTATCGTATGCTGTTAATTTCTCGAATAATGCTAACGACTCTTAACAGTTTTGGCTAATGTTAATGTGCTGTTAAATGGGAAATTTAAGCAAGTATATTATTTACCAACATAACTAGTTAGACATTTTGAACTTTGATTTTTCAAGAAAGCAATACTTTTAATAAATAGCATCATCAGATGGTTTTTATAATTTTTTTAGGATATTAAATTGGCAAGTTAGCTCGAAAAAAAATGTTCAAAAAAGTATTTTGATAAAATTTGAATGATTTCAATTGCAATATAATATGCACATAAATGTACAATAAATTTTAAAAATTTTGAAATAAATATTTCATGATCATATAAATAATTGAAGTCGAATTTATTATTAATATATATTATTAATATAATATTAATATTAATAAAAGAGTTATCAATATACATAAAACACAACCTAAAAAATTACCTATAATTTTGCAATATTGTAAAAAGAAAAATTTGTATTTCAAATTTTTAATACAAGTAAATAAATTTGATTTTAAGATCTTTAATAAAAGAATAATAAAATAAAACGTAAGCTTACAATTTTATACAAAAAATAAACAATTGAAAATTTGTTAAATTTTTGTAAACATTGTTTAATAATTATTTGTTAGCTTAGTAACATTTTCTTAGGCCAAAGTGAATTAATGAAGCTAATTCTGTATACGTATGTGTATTTCCTTTTTCATTTTCAGTTGCATTTCGTTTTCGATTTCGAATTCGATTTCCGTTTATTGGGTGACAGTGAGCACTGACAGTTGCGTGACATGTCAGCAGTAATTTTGCCGACTGCTTTTTTGTCTTTTTGCCGATTGACACCATTGTTGTTGTTCTAACTTATGATTTATTGAGCGCACGAGCACATACAATAAGCACTGTAGTAATCTTTCACTTTATTTATGTGTATTTAGTGAAAGAACAGTGCTGTGCGAATAAAGCAACAACAACAACAATAATAACAACATTAACATTTATGTACATTAAGTTGTTTTACATTGAACCTGCCAAGATAACAAGAAATCGAAGGAGAACAGGAACCGTAATCAGAAACCGAATTCAAAACGAGCTTTTCAAAACAGACAGCGAGAGAAAGAAAGAGAGAGCGAGAGACTGAAAAGAGTGTGTACGGAGAGAGAGAGCGAGTGATTAAAAAAGAGTATGTTGTATGAGAGAGAGCGAGAAACTAATTCAAATTAATTATGTACTTTATTCAATTTGATTTCAATTTTAATTTCAATTTCAATTTCAATTGCAATTGCTATGCATGTGTTTCAATTCCCTCTTTCAATGCGTACATATCTACATAATGATTAAGTCTAATTAACGCTTAAACAATGTGATTAATAAAGCGATTAAAAACTATGCTTGATGCTTATCTTCCATATTATCATTTATTACTATTATTTTTTTTTCAATCGCTTTGACCTCCGCCTACGCTTCCGCAAAATGTTCACCCTTCACCGGGCTAACAAGTGAATTGGCCTTGGTACCAGTCAAACGGGCGACAGGCGACTAAGCCAAGTTAGTACACCTGATATGGGTCAAGTTGAAGTAAATGTCTAGTAAAAATCTCTACATAATAATATATTGTATGTAACATATAATGACAATTGATATTCGTACGGATATGAAAGAAAGCATAAATAAATCACGGAATTTTGCAAAATATGGAAATGATGGAAATCAAGTTTATTGATTTACGATCGAGAATTGCGAATTTGCATTATTAAATTCTTGCTATTCGAATCGACGGGGGAATCGTAGAATCAATCTAAAACTGAGACTCGAATTTACTTCAATGCCAACTGAAGAGCTTGTACACAAACGGAGGGGAGACACTGTTCGTCAAAAGGGGAGTGCAAATCTCTAAAACCTCTTTATATGGCGTAGCATGTTTTATTTTATTTCAATTTTCTTTTCCGTCTTTTGTTGTTGCATATTTCCAACTAATAAACACTTGAAGAACAGTCGAACTTTAAGTATAAATAGTATTTAAGCAGATTTCTTTTTGTAGAAAAGATTAAGAGAAAGATAATACATAACAATATAAATCAGGGACTGCATTTAATGATTATTTGTTTTTTTTTTGTAATCCAAAAATCATTCACTTGTACTTATACGTAATCACTTTAAGATACCGAGAAAAATACCTATGTATGTTATATTCTTCACTATGGCCCTTTTATACATTTTCACCATAAATAAAAATTTTTCAAGCTTTGTTCACAAAATAATGATTAATTTTTAGTTATACTTTACTTTTCAATGAATAATCATTATTTTTGAGCGATTAAATAAAACTTATTGAATAATCATTATTTCATAAGCTTTATTTTTTTTGCTGAGAACTAAAGTATAACTTAAAATTAATCATTATTATGTGAGCAAATCTATAAAACTTGAAAATAATTATTATTTCAAAATTTTTTTAATATCACTTATAATGATTACAGTTCCTGAAATATAGTGTTGCCAAATTAGCTTATTTCAGGCTAGATCTAGCATATTCGAAAATGGAAAAGCTTATAAAAATTGCAAATAGTTTATAGCCTGAAATCTAGCATATTTTAAAGTTCATAAAGCAATAAATGTTTTCGTGTCATCAACGAAATATTTCATAAGTTTAAAATGTTTCATGTTCTTTGTTACGTGAACTTTATTCTTATGATCGTAAAATTGATTTTCTACTCGATGGTGTCATCGACATCATCAATGGGCTCAATCACAAAAATATATGATCGATGATTTGATATGTTAACTAATGACTAACTAACTAATGATTAACTAACCTAATGATTTTGTATGTTTTCTTGCATTTCTTTTTAATTTTACTTGTAGCTTATTTTAGCTTATTTTTACTCAGAATCTAGCTTATACGGGCGCTGAACACCTGGCAACACTGCTGATAGAAATAGAAAATATTATATTTACTTGGACAATATACATACATACAGTGGAGCTTCCCTAACTCGAACCTTTTCTTTGGACGGGAAGTTCGAGTGTATTGTATATTTATTTATTACAACTGTATGCTAATGTAACAGGCCGAACAAATTATCTTTCAGCTAAGAAACTTTGGGATAGTGATTAATTAGAGTCTATAAATATCTGTTGACATGTTTTTTACGACTCTATTTTGCAGTAGCTCCGTAAATCAAAAAGAAAGAACCAAATCTGTCAATCTTTGGCATGGATTTCAAATTTTAATCATCATGAATTATTCAAAATGTTTGAAGTGAGAATTCACAAGTTGTATGGAATAACTGGAGTAATTTAACTAGCAAGTTTGTGGCAGAGTAACTCAGTGTTGTTTATAGGGTATCTTATAGGTCTCAATTGCATTATGATTATTTTTTATTTGTTACACAGCTGATGTTACTAATTTAGTTCCGATTTGAGATTTCAGATTTGCACTTCTCTATTTTCTATTTGCGGGTTTTGTTTGTGTTTTGATTTTCGTAATTTTTATTTAATGCTTTTTCTTTTTACCTGTTGCTGAAATTCTCAACTACGTTGTTTTTTCTTTTCACTTTTGTTTCGCTTTGAAAGTTATATATTTTGTTTTTTAATCTGTTTTATGCCTGTATGTCGCTTAACTAATTTATTTTATATATAATTTGTAATTTTAATTAATGCAATTTGCGCAAAGTCTGTTTTGGAACTTTTGTGTCAGCTGTGCAGCAAGTGTTTGTTATTATTATTATTGTTATTATTATTAACAATTGTTGCAATAGTTCTTGCTGTTGTTGTTGTCACTGGTGTTGTTGTTGTTGTCAGTTTGGCTTGCAGCTTGAATTGAACTTGCGACCACATTAATAACTATCAATTTGTACCGTCGGCATTTGCCAAACTCCATGAAATTCACAAACAAAAAATGATTGTTATAAACGCGTTTCTCCGATTCCTTTTTAACGTTTACTTCGACTTATTGTTATTATTTATGATTATTGTATACTTGTATTTTTTTTTGTTATTTGTGTTTTTGGTTAACGGGAGCGATCTCGTTAAACGTTCGAGCGCGTCAAACAGTGGAAAGTATCTGAGGCGCGTTACGCGCGCGCTTTTAAATACAACAAGCAAGCCATAAAAAAAAAAACATCTGAGCCGGGAGCGAGCGCAAAGTAAGCATCAATATCAACAACAGTAAACAACAGCAATACACCAACAGCAGTACACCAACACCAATGCCCATTCACCAATACATTGGCGACATCGAAACGAAATGGCAATGGAACACGAGCGACGACTCGTCGCTCAACTCACTGCTGATAAGCGCCGTCGTCGTCGTTGTTAATCACCGATGACCGATTGGACAACGCGACGCGTCGATATCTTTTACCCCATTTTGTTGCCTAGTTATGCGAGGCGCGATATCATGAATTTCCACCCATTATTAATAAATAAGTCTTAATATTAATTTGACTAAATCGAAATTATAATTAAAAAAAAATTAGAAACTATGTGGTTAAACTTAACTACTAATTATTTTGATTATTTCAAACACTTGAGATTTAGTTAACGCAATACTTGTAACAATAGAAAACAAATAAATAAGTATGTTGTACTAAGTATAGTAATGGAATTCTCTAAATTAAATATCGATTCAACATTAAACTTTTTAAATTAGTGTGTTTTTTAGCGTTCTTTCTTATTGCTTAAATTGAATTTCTTTATTTGGCTAGAGGTTCAGGCCCCTTTTTTCATATTGAAAAAAAGCAGAACATGGTTTCTAGTTATCTTGTTTATTTATGGATATGGTTTATACAAGTATGCAATTTTTAGGACTCATAAAAATCTTTGTTGCTGTTTCAAAATAATTTATACAACTGATAAATGCAGAAAACAATGCCAGAAATATAAGAGCAGCGATTTTTTATGATCATCGATATATTTCACTCGATGCATAGCCAAGAAAAACTTCGAATTAAAGTTTTTTAAAGTTTTCTTTGCAATCATCAAGGCATGCGGTATGTTTTCACAACACTATGATATGCGATGCTGCCAAACTTCTCTGCTGAATTAAATGTATGCTATACAAATATAAATAGACATAAGAACGACATTGTACTTATTAAACGAAAAACTGTTATTTTTCAGCAAAGTATCTCATAATATTTTTTTTATGTTAATCTGCCGTTATAATGCTCAAGCTAAGCAATGTTGCCAAACTTCTTATCAAAGTATTTACTGATTTCTATGCAAAAAATACTTAGTAAATTGCAGTAAATCTTTAAACTTAAATTGATGAGCAGAAATTGTAGAATATCTTGAAAAAATAAATTTTTGTTTGCTTTGCGATATGTTAGAAATGTCGTATAAACGCTGTAAATTGGCGGCTGCTTAATTAATATTCGAAATGTGAACGGGAATAAGATTTGTAATGCAAATGAATTGTTCATAGATAACAACAATAATACGAAATGGGCGGTTTAAGTGGATGCTGTTGCAACTGTACCACACACACACACACAAGCAAAGATTTTTGCATTCTTTTGTGATTGTTATTAATATTATTGTTGTTGTTGTTGTTGTTTTTATGGACATTGAGTTCTTTCACTGTCTCCGTCTCTTTCCGGGGTCCGTTGAGACAACAAACAGAATGCTGATAAGCATAGAGAGATTCAAAGCATTGTTATTGACAAATTGGAATACAAATCGGAATGGGGAGATACAATGATCTTGACACTTGATTTATTTCTAAATATGATAGAAATCAACCGAAGAACTATTTCCGATTTTATTGACAATTGATTAGAAAGTGCACAATTTGAGACAGAGAGAAAGAGAGAGAGAGAGTGAGAAAGAAAAGTAGCTAACGAGTAAGTGAGACAAAACGAGAGCATCCCGCATTTCGATGCATCAACAAATTAAAGCAAAATACATACAACAATTAAAGACTTAACTGATCAAAGAATAAGTATTTGTATATACATCCTATATAATAGGCATTATTATACATATACTGTTGATTTAATTATTTTATATAGATGTACTTTAATAATATACACAAAGCGATTATTGATACACTTTTAATCGTTGCCACATTGAGCTCGTGTGCGCATACCATGTGACTCAGTGTATATTGGCTCTTGGGAGAACTTGGAATGATGATGATACTTGGAACTTGCCGCAAATTGTAAGCGACTTAGTTAACACTATTAAAATTTTTATATTTTTTTTTTAATTTTTCGAAATTTGGTTTTCAATACCCTGCAACAGGGAGTTGGGCTGTCATAGAGATACAATATGAACTTATGTAGGGAAAAAATTCCTTAATTTTGCAAATAGATAGATTGTTATGATTCTTAACCCTATTTTATTAAGACCATATCAAAATTTTTATGAACACAATTTGCTAAAAAATAAATAAATAAAAAAATGCATAAATATTGTAGATTCATTGAAGGAATATCTGCATGATGGAATTTCGCTGCAGAAATAGGTTTTAATGGTTAACTAAATTTTGCTAATTATCTAATGAAACTCATCGAATCCCAACTATTTTTGCTCCATAAAAAATTTTGTTATTTTTATCAAAATTTTGTTCAACTTAAAAATAAAGTAAAGTTAATCGATTGTAGGAAGGGCATTTAAAATTCTTCACAATACTAAGTAGATTGTTATTTTTGCTCTTGTTGCCAGTATCAGTTTTTTGATTGGAAAACAACAAATATATTAAAATTGTGACTCAACAAACAGCTGTGTGATTTGTTTTCATTATTTTTTTTCTTTTTCGAATATATGTCACATCTCTGTGACGTCAATTCGAGTGTGGAACCGAATAAAAAATGTTCTCAGTCTTTAATAGCCACGCGTGTTTTACTATTTTTTTTTTTTTTTTAACATTTTTGGATATATTTTTAACTAAAAAGATTTATGTTAAGCATTGTCAAATATTGAAATTGGAAAATGAAACTTTTCTGTTGAGAAATATTGAAAATTTGCAAGATATGTATGTGTACATTGCTCGGTAAAGTTCTGCGGAACGTGCTTAAAAATATGGAAATATTAATCTTTCACATACTACATAAGCATTTTCTTATTGAGTGTGAAAAGACTTTTACATAATACAAGTCAATTGCGATATCGATTGAAAGACGTGTCTTCACTTTACTATTCATTCAACGAGCTCACTTTGTTGGGGCTTTTGTATTGGCATAATTAAATTAATTAGTATTTCAAATGCTTAGAAATGGCTAAAAAGAAATACAAAACACAAACAACAACAACAACAACAACAAACAATCGAAATACAATTGTCTAGTGATTGTCAACGTTTTTCAAAAAATTTTAATAATTATTCCATTTGTGGTTTTGTTATTTCACCTGATTGACAACGTAATTATGAAAATAGAATAAAGAAACAAAAGAACACTGAATATGTATTCTATTCAAGTCCGTGCTTGACTAGCTACCACATACCCTCTAATTCTCAATTTATTCCCATCGAAATTCTTGAGTTATTTTCGAATTTTGAAAAGTTTTGAAACAATATAGTTAATAATATTGTTATGAAAATAATGTTGAGAGTTTTGACTTGTTAACTATCCTCTTTTAATTTTCATAAAATAGGTAAACATTGACTTTAAGTTTGAGAACAAAATTTGAATGCACACTGCATAAAATAACAAGTTTATGTTGATGAAAACATATAAATATGCATATTTAAGATGTGTATAATAAAACGTTTATTTTTTACGATTTTTTTTTTATTGACTAGACAGATATCTTTTAGTCACATGATGTTTGTAAAAGTCAACTGCGATATTTAATATCATCCATAACTTTAATTTATGAGTGAAAACAAAGGGAAACTTTTTATTAATATGAAGCAAAATGTCTTTAGTCACTTTTAATAGGGTGTAAAAATACCCTCATCAAATTATTAAAAAGTAATTTCAATTTAATTAATTTGTTCACTTTTTTCAATTGTATTTAATTTTTTTTGCATTTCTATTGCAAATATATTGCCGATAGGGAAATGATCAACGTGTGGTTGTTGTCTAAGCTGTGGTTGTTACACTTGCTAAACGATCATCTTGGCGTCCTTTGTTTATTGTTGTTTTTGTGATGTTTTCGCTGCCCATTTCTGTTTTTCTTTTTTTTTGGGGCGTTTTTTTAATGCTGCAAGCACATGAAAAAAATTTAAAATCCAATAACAAAATAACAATAATCCGTAAACAATAACAACAATGGGCGAATACACTCTGTAGATGTATCTGTATCTGTATCTGTATCTGCAACTATACATCTTTTGTATCTTTTGCTGTTTTTTGCTGAATAATTTAACATCGTGCGCATAAAAATGTTCACCGAAAACTCGTTCGAATCGGTTTTCGTTAGTTTATTCTTTCAGCTGGGCCACGCCCCTTTGCTGCAAACCGCCCTTTTGACTCGCCTTCTCTTTGACGTTCTGCTCATTGTTTTTCAGTTTTCTTTTATTTGTTTTTTTTTATTCTCCAAAGTATTTTTCCTTCAATTGCGTTTTGTTTCTGCGCAAACATTTCAATTAATTGTTCAATTAATTGAAAATAATGTGCTAAAGTTAAATGCTCAAAAACAAAATTGTATCTCAAATGTGTAAACGAAAAAGAAAAAAAAAAAAAGAAAAAATGTATTGAAATTGAAATTAAAGTAGGAATGGGGAACTTGAATTGAAATTCAAATTGAAATTGGGTAAACAACAAAAACAAAATGTATGCTCATTGATTGGGCAATAATGTTTTTGAGGCTTCCGAAAGTTCTAAGTAAATAAATGTATGAGTAACGTGCACCAAATTGTGAAATATTGAGCATCATTCATAAACAGATCGCTGATCGAGACTTGATCTTTTCCCCCTCATTGCTGACTCAACACTCTAGCAACAGAGTATTTATGATTAAGTTTACTGATCGTAATATACTGATCACTAATCACTGATCACTGGATAGATTACTTTAGAACCATGCTGAGATCAAAGACTTGAGTTTTGAAGAGACTGTTGTTAAGAGTTTATTTAATACATAGAGTTTAAAATACGCCGATCGCTGACTATTTGATCACTGCAATATGATTATATGGAATCTGTTGCTACTCCGATGATACTGATTTGCTCTGCTGATTACTCATCACAGATGACGCACTTGACTTTTTTTCTAAGTGATCTTTTCTTAGAAATTTCAGAAATGTTTAAGGATTTTTAATAAAATGATCAAATTCAGCACAGATCTTTTAGCTAATTTTCAGTTTGTTTCCTAGAAGCAGACAAAAAGACCCTGAAGAGATCGTTTTAAAAGTGATCTTTGATGACAGATTGTTGATTTTAAGGATACTTTTTAGGTTATTCTTAATTGTTTTTTTTTGGAATTAGTTCCTTGTATATTTTCATTCCTTGAGAATAAAATAATACCCTCAATTGACCACTTTATCACTGACAGTTACTTAAGAACATTGTTGTCGATTGTTGACAGAGTTAAATTTTTGGATTTTTTTTATTTGTTTTCACTTTTGTTTTCACTTGTGTCGCATAATTTAGCCTGAATTTATTTGGCATAATTTATTTTTCATGCATTATGCATTTGAGTTTTGGGTCTTGTTTTTAATGCAAAGCTAAAAAAGGACATAAAAAACCCAAAAAAAAGAGTAAAAAACAAATAAAATATGGTGTAATGTCTCCGGGAGCATTTTTTTGTTATGAAATTGTGATGAATTCGGAAAGTTTTTCTTTTTGATTTGATCTAAACAGGAAGACGCGCCTCGGATTTTGATTATGTTGAGCGAATATTTTGTATTGTGATCTAGTGTGTGTATCCTTTATCCTGTTGGACTTGGGTGTGTGATGTGGGGATGTGGAAAGGATCTTGTCGATCTGTGTGTGTGTACGCACCTACTGCTTGTTGTTGATCTCAAAGATCTGTCGACGATAAATTCGGCGCCTGATGGTTTTTAATATGTTGTGGCACGTGAATTAAACACAGCGGGTGGTTTTAACGGTACTCTGGTTGGGATTATATAGAACAAAAAATCGGATCACTAGATGGAGAGCTCCACGCAGCTCCAAAAGCGATGGGACAATGCGTTCAGTTTGGCGCCGGGGCAACGTTTTTATAATCGGATCTGGCGGACTCCCTTGACCAAATCTCTCTCACTATCGTCCCGCTCTCTCGCTCTCTCTCTCTCTCTCTCTTGTTCTCTCTCTCTCCGTCTTGATCTTGCTCTCCAGCAATTCTTCTGGCTTTATTGCTGCGTCTTCATCTTAATGTTTTTCGTTGGCGAATTCATATTTGTTAGCTGTCATCGTTTCTTTGTTTTGCTCTTGGGCACTCTCCATCTCACTATCTCGCTCGCCGTCTCTCTCTCTCTCTCTCTCTTTCTCTTTCTCTGTATGTGTGTGTCTCTCTGTTGCCTTTAGCCTCAAGTTCTATTGACATTATCTCGGGATCGGGCCGAACATCTTCGTCATCGTCTTCGTTGCTGTCGGAAAGATTCTCCGACGACAACGACAACGACAACGACAACGACAACGACTGATGCTTATCACTGGGGCTCGTGCTTATCTCCTCGGGCCCAGACTCTTGCCCAGAAACACACACACATACACACACACAAGGTGGTTAAAAAGTTGCACAAAAAGTCAACGTCTCCGACGAGGGGCAGAGTGTTTAAGACTTTGATGGACAAATGTTTGGGGGGAAGGGCATTTTGGTAGCGCGTCAACAATATCCAGGCACAACAGAAATAGCTTCATATATATATATATATATATATATTATGAAAGAAAATATTATATATTTACCATATACATATATGTATATTTATATCTATGTATATGTACTGCAGCTGTATCTGTGCTTCTGTATCTGTATCTGTATCTGTATCTTTTTTACTGTGCCTGTCTCGGACGACATTTGCGTGCTGATAGCTGCTGTTCATGACCACCAACACCCACCAGCATTCACCCTCCCACACTTTCCCTACTGCCTACTATCTGTCTGTCTCACTGTCTGTCTGTCTCACTGTCCCACTGCCTACAGCCAGTGGCGTGCAGCGGCAAAAGATCTGCGTAATTGTCTTGTTTCATCAAAATTTTTTATGCTGCAAACGTTTTTTTATTTTTATTTTTTTTTTATACCCCGTAGCACGACAAGTGACAAACTGCAAATGAGGCCTTAGCGGGCTAAGGGCGGGGAGGGCGGAATGTTTACTCATTCCCATGAAATGGAAATGGAAATGGAAATTAAATCGAGCATGCCAAGTTCAATAGTGTACACTTTGATTGTAATGCCAAGTGCACATTAATTAGACATTGCTTGCAATTGATCCCCATAAATGAAGTAAAAGAAACTAAGTTTCGGAGTTGTCTCATTTTATAATTATTCATTGAAAAATATGTAAAAATTAGATGTATATAATTCGGAGTAACTTTCAAGCTTATTGTCTATTAATTTTTTTTAAGGAATTTTAAAAGAGAAGAAAAACCAAGAATAAAATTTTAGGAATCCAAAATTGGGAAGAAAAAATAAGGAATCAAAAATTAGGAATTTGAACTTACGAATTTTAACTACTTTCAGAGAACCAAAATTGGGGAAAAAAATTTGGAAAACAAAAATTAGGAAAAGTATCTTTGGTTTCTGTCTTTGGTTAAATTCTTTCGATTTTTAATTAAATATTTTTGATTTCGGCTTTTCCAAATTTTTGTGTTCCCAATTTTTGTCTTCGTAATTTTTGTTTTCCCCATTTTGTCTTCCTAATTTCACTGTTCCTAATTTTGGATTCCAAATTTTTTCTTTCGAATTTTCGTATTCTGAGTAATATTTTTCGACATTGGTGCAAGAATTCGGAGCAGTAAAAACAAATTTTCAGCATCTATTCTTAAATATATTACAATTCATCAGATATAACGACATAAAATCAGCAACATTTCGAATTCGGAGTATTTTTTCGGAGTAGTCATAATATTGTAATTCGCTAAAGATATTTTTAATTTAATCACTTAAGGATGAGATATCTACAATTCGTCATAATCATTTGGAGTGCTTTCCAGCAAATTGGTTGCCTTATATAATCATAACATCATAACAACAATTCGGAATCGTAGTCTCCAGTAGTCTTGTAAGCTTAACATAAGCTGTTATGCACCGTATTCATTTTCACAGATAATTATCTAAAATGTGTTAATGATGTGTAATAATAGTGTTTAGTATTTTTTTCAGAGTTTAATTCACAGCGTAATTTGCAATGTTACTTAAAAGTACACAAGATTTATTACATGTATCTTCGAGAATGTTCTGATAAATATTTCCAAAAATTTCACTATTATTTTTCGGAGTTATTTTTGTCATTCAAAGTGGAAATTTTGTAAAAGTAGAGTGTTTATCAGCAATTCGGAAAATTCTGCCTTAGCATTGTTCACACACTTTTAAAGTTTTTCCATCGATTCGGAGTAATATAAGTAATATATAAAAAAATATGAAAGATATAAATAATATTGTTCTGTCTGTATTTCAGAGTGTTTTCAGTGAAAAAGTCAAAAGGGCAAGTTGAATTTGTTTCGGAAAGAATCGCATGGAAATGTGTATAGCAAGTGGATGTGGCATGAATCTGAAATACAAAAATTATTCAAGAGAATTCGGATAGCACAGAGTTGTTTATGTTTATCCACTGTCAGCTGTCAACGCCGAGGCAGAGGCAAACAATTGCCGGGTTGGTCGACTACGGCTATTTCGTATTCCGGCCTGATGACAGTGGCTGTCAACCCTGCACCCTCGTGACCAGGGCTGACACAACTGACAGAGCTGCCAGAGTCTGTCCATGGCCATGTCCCTGTCCTTTGACTGACACAATTTCGCCTTCCCTCGCTCAATGTCAGATAAACAGCATAAGATTCTCAGGCATTCAAAAGTTTTCCAAAATATGTATCTGTATCTCGTATCTTTGTCAAAGTTGTACAATGTACATTGTTTGCATAGCTTAAGATATTGTGTTATTCGTATTGTAGTTGTATTATGGTTATACTTTATATGACTACTTATTTGACTCCAGGGCCTGACGTCAGTCCAATATACACAATTTTATATATGTTTTATGACGCTGCGGCTTATAATTTTGTTGATGTTGTTTTGTGGCTTGTGCCACTGATGAATTATGGCCCGGATAGTATTACCCGTATTATATCAGCAGCCACACACGGGACAACAAGCCACAAAAATAAAAAAATACAGATCATAATCTGTTTATCTGATAAATGGATAATCAACCACGTGCGTGAACCAGTAAAACTCTCAAAACTTAGCCTCAGACTCCTCCTGAACTTGAACTATTTATACCAAGTTCTTTTGCGAATCCTTTTCTGGAGTTGATCGGTTATTGATCTTCTATTTAAAGATAACGAGAGATAATTTCAGCTATTAATCTTAATTGTTTTCTGAAAATTAAAAGATCAGTAGATATCATTAAATTAAAATGGAAGATCAGCATTAATCTTAGCTCTGACTTCAACCATTTATTGATCAGTCTCAACTGATTGTCAAATTAATCTCAGCAATTGATCAGTTACTGATCTCGAGGACAGTTGAAGCTGAAGAATGATCACTCAATTTATGGTCTAATTATCATAATTGGTCTTATAATCATCTGATCCTTCTAACTACAGAGTTTCTTGCTAGTTAATGATCAGTTACTGATAATTAGGAGATCAGTTGATCATTAAGTAAGGTTCCATAGAGCATCTTTTTGGGAAAAATTGTACTTTACTCTCTGTGGGGAATTTACAACAGACCAAAAAGATTTTACAGCTGTCATTTTGGATAAAGCAACAATAAGTTATATTTTTTTGCTATCTTTTGTTGTGTGAACTGTCATTATAAGATTGTAAGAACATAACATCATAAAGTACTTATTTAGATGATCATTGACGTCACGTGAGGTTCAAAAGCCATCATTTTTTTTTTTTTGGGGAAGTTTTTAAGCTTAATAATGATAATCTTGATCTTGACAGCGATTTCTAAAATAAAAAAAACATAATGAAATCAGTCAATAAGCTCGTTAAGTACTTATTAGCTTAAATTTTGACTGATTACTCTGATGAAAATCAACTACTGATCTTGAGAATTGTTCTTGAATTCCCCGGACTTTTTAAATATTTGTGCAAAATCATTGCAAACATAGACGAGGCAAAACAACAAGTGACTTTATGATCTGTTATTTAATATTCAGAAGATTGTAAAGTTCTTATTTGGTTGCCCATTGACGTCACGTGAATGTTAATAAAGAGTTATTTTTGGGAAAAGTATTTAGCGAAATGGAGCTGCGTACTAAGATTAATTTAAAAATTAAATTGCCGTTTTATTATTGATATGAAACATTGGGAATTGGAAATTGGCAAGTCTGAATTAAAATCTGAAAAACGAGTAACTAATGAGATAGGAATCATGAACATGAAAAATAATGGGAACTAAGACTTGAAGTACTAAAAACTGGTAAAATAATGGGGAACCATGGTACTAGGAAATTTTGCTGGGAATTCGAAACATTAAGTAAGAAAATTAGGACTAAAAACCTAGGAACTTTCTACTTGGATCTGCGAATCTGGAAACTGGCAGCTAGGAACTGAAAAATTAGTAACTGAGCAACTACGATTTCAAAACTGAAAACAACGAACTGACAACTGAAAGCTGACTCAATTCGAGGTTTGTTGTTTGTTTCTTAAATGGACTCAATCAAACTGAGAGTGCGTTATTAATGATGCATGCTCAATATCAATTAAGGCAAGGGAATATTTTGAGTACTATATATGTGAATATACAAACATACGTACATTCGAGTATATTCTTGAATATCTGCAAAAGATATTTGTATTATTTGCACTCATATCGTCTGGCAGTTTCTCAATTCAATTCAGTTTGGTGACTAATTCATTTGGGGACTTGGTCAGAAATCAATTCCCATAGTTCCCTATAACTTACCCTCTTCCTCACTTACTCTCCCGCTCTTTCTGTCTGCCTGTCTTTGGTCTCTTTCTGGCAGCAACTGGTTCAAACCGATGACAATCAGTCCATGAACCTTTCGACAACATCATCAGCTGGAACGGTAACTGGCAACTGGGCGTTGTTATGCATCAATTGATCTCATCACTAAAAAGGGCCCACTGAGGATCGAATCACAGCCAACAACAACGACAACAACAACAACAACAACAACAACATATTGCATTGTTTATTAGCTTCGTTTTGTTGTTGCAGAAACTAAAATCGAGTATGTAACAGGTTTTAGGCGCCCAGCTGCCAGGGTATGCACGACTAACGAATACCAATCAAATACAAATATGTAAATAAATTCTATATATTAAATGACAATTTCAAGAAAGACACTAAAAGCCATTCCAATCAAATTCAATCCTCAAGCTGGCAAGAGCGACTAAAAAAACTACTTAGGTAAAAAAGTTTTTTAAGAAAATTTTTTAAGGATTTTCAAAGAAATTTTTTAAGAATTTTCAATATAATTTTAAGAAAATGATAAAAGTTTTTCCAAGGCAAACCAATCCCTAAGCTGGTAGTTTTTATAGGTATGCAGGACTAGCAAATACCCTCTATATACAATTTTTCAGAATTTTTTAAGTAATTGGAATAAAATTTTAAAGACTTTTAAAGCTTTTCCAATGCAAATACATATGCTTAAGCTGGTGGTCTTTATAGGTATGCACATAAAATATTTCAAATATTTTTAGAGAATTAGAATAAAATTTTAAAGAAAGACTTTAACAACATTTCCAAGGAAAAATAATCCTTAGACAAAGTGTTTCATGAAATTTTTCAAAAATGTTTAATTCAGTTTTTTAAGACAGATATCAAAAGCTTTTCCTAAGCTGGTAGTCTTCAATAGTTTAATGAATTAAAACAAAATTTCAATAAAAGGCTATGTATTTCTTCAAGTTATAAAAGGTTTGCACGACTAAAAAATACCCACCAAATAATAAAAGTAAAATGTGATTTTGCAGTTTAAAAATAAAGTTTGCATTTTTAACAAATATTTATTAGGTAATTGTTGAAACTATTTCAAATAATTTTTTAAAAATATTTCGAAGGAATCTTTAATGGGATTTAATTGCGTATTTCAATGTTTTAAAAGCTTAAATACTCATTAGTTAAGCGGAACTGTGACAGCTTGTTTTAATTTCTGAAGGCATTTTTAAAGTATTTCAAAGGCATTTTGAAAATTATTTCTAATGAAAATCAATTGCTCAATTATAGATGGCAGTAAGTGAGCAGAATAACTGGTTTTCAATATTATTTGAGAATTGTTGTTATGCCAATTTTAATGGAAGGAAATTGTTTAATTTGGAGTACCCTTTTTAAGAATGCCAAATTGCTTATTTTATTTAAAGTAAATTAAAAAAAATTAGTATATTATAACAACATATTATTTTAGATCATATTTTAAACTACAATTTTTCCCCAATTAATAAAATTAATGTTTAGTTTATTCACAATTTACTTCGATAATAAAGTCGTGTAAGCAAATAAATCTATTCATTTAAATAAATATACCATATGGTTTTTTTTTTTGATAAGAAAAGATCTTTTAATTACTTAATATATGCATTAAAAAGTGATCAATAAAAGAATAAAAATGTAATCTAAAGTTGACCAGACAATTTAACCGTATAATTGCGTTTAATAAAGATTAAATACTAATCTAAATACCAGTTATTTATGTAATACTAGGGGGCTCCGCCCTCTGCTCGCTTCGCTCGAAAAATTGAAAAGAAGGTCTTTAGTTGTCAGGTGTAACAAATTTATAAATTAAATTTTATGTAAAAAACGGAAATATTTAAGTTTATTCCTTGCAATTGAACTTTGGCTAAAAGACGGGGAAAAAGCTAAATTTGGCGGAAAAAAGCTAAATTTGGTGAAATAGCCCAAATTTACAACAACAGAGTTTTTGATTATAAAGGTTAATTTGCATCCGATTGTTCCTATGGCAGCTATATGATATAGTAATCCGACTTTGACCAAATTTGGTCAGTCTGAGACATAAATCTGTGAATTTGGTTGAGATATCTTAAGAAACAAAAAAGTTTTCCATACTAAGCATTTCCGTGATCTTTGACCCCGATTTTTACCCACTTATAGGTCGAATTTCGCAAAACGCCGTCTCAATGCAAATTATCTCAGCTTTGTTGTGTGAAAATTACAGCTTTCTATCTTTTACCGTTTGGACTACACGTCAGTCAGTCAGTTAGTCAGTCAGGACAAAGAGTTTTATACAAATATAAATTTTGTATGTCGTATAGCGTATGTGAAACTTGAAGCTAGATCATATATGGCAATATGCGCAAGGTACAAACAAAAACAAACACAATAATAACAACAATAATAATAAAAGAAGGAAAACAATAACAATATCACAATTGTCACATGTCGCTGTAGCTTGTTTATTATTATTTTTATTTCTTCAGTCATCTCTTTTATCAGTTTTTTTGCATTGTTTTCGCTTTATGCAAATAAGATTTCGCATTTAGTTTTTTTTTTTGTTTTTGTTGCATTCAGCATTTGATTTAAAATGTTTACCGCTCGTTTTGTTTATCTGCAGGGCGCTACTAATTCCGTTTCTATATCTTCTATCTGTAATAGACGTCAGTTGAATAGTTAGCTAACTACATATAAATCATAAAGTTAAGAATATTCGTAGTATTTTACGACTCAAACTGGTGGCTACCGGTTAAACAAGCCTAGACACGGGTCTCCACTTTAAAAGGGTATCCATAAAAATCTATGGCTAATATACTTATAATGCAACTTTGTATAAACGATAGATTATCAGATTTTATGCCAGCAGTAATTATTACATCGTTTTGAGTTCTATACTTATTGTACTTATTTTATATCATAAGTGAATGAACCGAGTAAAACATATCCATGGTATTTTTTGCTTCACTAGAGTTGTTGCTTTAGTTTTTTCATTTAAATAATACCTTTAAATAAACTTAAAACTATTAAATATTTGTATAGAGAATCAAACTATCGAATTGCTAAAAAAATTTATACATAAAAAAAAAAATTTAACTTCATTCTGTAAAAGAACTATAATGAAAAAACTCCAGTGAGTTATCCATTTTCCATGGAAATTTATTTTAATATTTATTGATAGTCAGACAATTGATCGAGTTAAAGTATTTTGTCTATTTTTCGATGTAAGACTCGCTGTTCAGTTTGAATTTAAATCATTAATCCTTTCTCAACTGCATGATTATAAATATTACCCATACGCCACCGCATCGAGTATGATGATGGATGCCTGAGTTTATCTTAGTCTTAGAGACTTCCTTTTTTGGATTTAGTTCATCAATGACTTTTGCCAAGCTCATCAAGGTGTCAGAAGAGAATTATGTGAATGTGGCATAAACAAATAAATTAATTTACAGTGGCATCAGCTAATTCGATAGCGAGGCTTTTTTTTATACCCGTTACTTAAAAAATAAGTAAATGGGTATTTTGCATTCGGTGCAATGTATGTAACAGGGAGAAGGAAGCATCTCCGACCCTATAAAGTATATATATTCTTGATCAGCATTAACAGCCGAGTCGATATAGCCATGTTCGTCTGTCCGTCCGTCTGTGTGAGGGCCTAGATCTCGGAGACTATATGAGCTAGAGCAACCACGCAGATCAAGTTTGCTTCAAATTTTTGTCAGTTTTCAAAATATGATTTTTTGACTAATTAACTTTAACTACTATTATTACCTATCATAACAAGATCGGACAAATGGAAAGGTGACAATGGCTGATTAAAGTTTTTAACCCATTTTATGCTGCGATACAAAAAGTAGTGTGTTTTTCATTAAAACCCACTTTTCAAGTCTAAATTGGACCCTTTAAAATCGAATATGAGGTTAAAAATCAAATTAAAATTCACATTTATTTAAATTTAAATATTTTTTAAAATTAAAACTTAATTTAAATTAAATTTATATTTTTTAAATATAGGATGACTAGAGTAAAAATTTTTTTGGATTTTCTAATTTTCTTAATTTTCTATTTAGAGTTGAATACATTGCGTTACATAAAAATATCGCTCTGAAAATTAAAAATTTCGCTGTTCGAGTAGACAGAAAATGAGTTAAGCTTTGTAACTGCCTAAAAGCATGCAATAAATATATTTTAAATTGATTTTGATAGGTAACAGGTATCCTATAGTCGAGAGCTCGACTATAGTCTTTCCCACTTGTTTTCATTTGGTTTTGTTTCGTTTTTTTTTTTTATGATGTGCCAAAAGAAAATGCGCCTGTGCCTTAAATAAATACGTTGGTTGGGGGATCTGTGTTAAGCTAATGTAATTATGCAGCTAATTGCACAATTAACGGAGGCTGCCCACCACACAATGGAACTGGAAAAATCGTCAGAGTCTGTACATATATACATATACATATATGCATAGTCATGGCCGAAGGGCATTGCAAGTCGACACAGAGAGAGAGAGAGAGAGAGAGAGAGAAAGAGAGGAGAGACAGAGACAGAGAAGACGTTTGCTGAGAACTGAGATACGTGTTCTCGTTCCATTTTGTCTCGCAGTCTGATTTGTACCAATTTAAAGCGGTTCGAACCAAATGAAAATGAAATAAGTATGACGACAACGGTGCGTATACGTGTTGCCAACAAACGCAACATTCTGCCGAGTTGGAAATGGAAAACGATCAAGGGGATGTGGCTGTTTCGCCTACGCGGCGAGTATTGAGTAAAAGTTTGGCAAAGCAACAAAAATCAAAGCCATCATACATGTTCATATAAATAAATAAGCTCGAAGGAAAGTGACAAAATATCATTGAACTTGACAGAATTCGAATAGGAAAGACTACGAAATTCAGCTTTCGAGTAACCAAATGTGTATAAGCAAGTTATCTGACTAGTAAATACCCTGTACTTAAGTACTTCAATCGATGGAATTTTTAATCAACAAAATGTTTTAGCGAATTTTGCATAATAAACAAAAACTATCCAAATAACTATATAAAATTAAGTGGAATGTATGACCATATCAAACCATCATGAAAAAAACAATAAGACTTCTCGTTAATTAAAATTTTAATTTTTTGTTTGTTGCGCACGTTACACTTTTTACACAAATTTTGACTTAAAATTATTAAAATATATTAGATATCCTTTCAATACGGATTTTGAATTAATTAAAAGAAAATGAAACAATATCTTTAAATTGGTAAGCATCTAAGACTCAGACGGCTATTTTGCACACTTCTTTGGCCATTGAAAATACACTGAACAAAAAAACCACCGTAAAACTATTGTTTTTATATTTTGAAGCTTAATAACGTATTTTATTACTACCAAAAAAAAAAACTATTTTAAAAAAAAAATTATATTTTTGACAAAAATGTTCGGATAAGCCCGCAATTTTGGTTTAAATAAAATTATCACATATGTAAACCCCCTTCTGCCCAAATTACAGGGTATTGCTAAATTTAAAATTGACTTTCTTGCCAAGTGAGAGACATTGCACATTGTTTGCTCGTGTTTGTCGCTTGTTTCTCAATTCAATTGAATGAAACAAAACAAAAAACAAGTGGGGTAATTCCCTTCCCTTCCCTTCCCTGTCCTCTCACCCAATCCAATTCAATTCAATAATCCAACAACCCGATCGGGCCGCACTTCCCTTTCATTCCACATTCCACGAGAGACACGACGCGATGCGATCAAATAAATCGTCATATCTGAAGGTAAATATTTTGATTTCAAAGCAACTGAATTTATGAGCATTTCATTTGTCGCTTGGAAATGCGCACTAAACTGATTTAATTGCATGCCCAAGGAGGAAAGCGCTGGAAAGTTGCGTTGTCAGGCGTTGGGGGCTTAGGGGGTTAGGGGGCGTGGCATTTGGTGTTATTTTATGCATTTTTATGTAAAGCAACTCACCCGCTATTAGAACTCGTCGTAATTACTTGCATATTGATATTCAATGTATCATCGAGTCTATAGAAGTGCAAACAACAACAACTCACATGACGAGCATGCTCGACTAGCAGTTACTATTTATAAATATTCTAATATGTGCTTAATTTAAACACTGAGCACAAAAGAAACTATAATTTTCCAACTGTTCTCTCGAGTCTGTACTACCCGATGATATTCTTTATTTCGACAACAGGGTATATCAACATTAAGTGTGCAAGTTAGAAATAGAGAAAATTGCGCGTTATTAATGCTGCCCCATTAATAGGGGAATTTCCCAATAAATAACAAAAAACACGTGTCTATACTTTGTACACATTTTAATAACTGACTTGATTCCAAGAATCTTGCTCAAACTGAACCCTTTTTTTTAATCGAAGGTATTTAACAAACATATTTGCATTTTGGAAAAATGCACTTTTAAGTAGACTTTGAAAGAATTCCCCTTCATGGGGAAATCTGTTCAAAAATTGTTATATGAAAATGTTCTGGTTTTTATCTGGCTTTAAATTCATTTATCAATGAATATTCATTTTGAAAAAATTAATACAGTCGAACTTTCCTAACTCGTATCACCATTATCCAAAGAAAAGGTTCCAGTTATGGAGATATTCGACTTAATTTATTAATTTTACTGCCACTCCATTTAGCTCGAGTTAGAGAGAAATTCGAGTTATAGAAGTTCGAGTTAATTACACATTTAAAATTTTGAAAACTTACATTTTTCATTTGAGAATAAATAGAAATATTTAATTTTTCATTTTATCGGTTTTTAATTTTTGATTTTCTGCATGATAGATTTAAGCATTTTTCACTAAATGTAATATTGAATGTATTTATAGAATCGAATATATATAAATTTTTCATATTTTATTATTATTTAAAATATCGCAAATTAACAAGTTTCATTTATCACTATTTATTATTATTTAAAATATCACAATTTAACATAAATCAATTACACTTCAAAACATTTAAGTTTAATTTTTTATTATTATTTAAAATATCCCAATTAAAAATAAATTAATTAAGTTTGAATACAATTTATTAACTTAACTAATTTCTAATAAATTTAATAATTATTTGTATTTTTTACAAACACCTATTAAAAAAATATGGTTTTTGATGTCTTCAAAATTCCCTAATACGGAAGAAATTCAACAAACTTTAAAAAAAAATCGACCCTCAAGGCTGGAAAATTAATCTTTCTTTCTTTTCTGCCTTCTTCATGTTGTTTTTATCTTACCTGTAATATTGATGGCACTGCCAATGTCGCGTTTGTTGTTTAATATAATTGTTGTTGTTGTTATTTTTATTACTGTTGTTGTTGTTGCTTTTGTGATTGTAGTCGTTGCAGATTTTCTGTGTGCCTGCTATTTTCTTGTTGTTATTATAATTGTGCTTCAATGTTGCTTCCATTCAAATGTTGTAATTGATTTTAGTTGAAGATATAATGTTTTTACTCTTTGGCGACTATCGATACGCTCTGTTGAAAATTATCATAAATCTTACTGACAAAAAAGAAGAGTCTAAATTTGGATTTAATTTGGATTTAGGTTTTCGGTTATCGGTTACGCAAAATCTTTGAATAAATACCGGTATGGTTTGGGTTCACAAAAAAAATTTCTTTGCAAAAATATAATTATATTATTAATATAATAATAAAAATTAAAAAGGCATAACTTTCTTAATATTTCATTCACACATTTATGTACAATATTTCACATATTCTTCAGCTTGATGTAGTTTAGCTACATTTTAACAATTTTAATATTTCATTTAACAACTTTATTTTATTTGTGCTTATTCAGTGCTATAAATATTCGATCACGAATATCACAAATAAAAATTTAAAATTTAACATAAGAAAATTAAATTCAAAAATCAAAATTAAAAATGAAAAATAATTTTTGTTTTGGATGTATGAAAAAAAGGTTAAAGGTTTCGGTCAAATGAAAAATTGTTTTTTCGGTTACGGTTTTAAATTTCAATCGGTTTTTACCGGTTGAAGGTTCCTGGTCTAAACTCTAACAAAGTGCTAATATGCCCAGTGAATGCGTAAAGTTAGGGTATTAGGAATGGTATTTGTATTGCAACTCGTACTTATAGAGATCTACAAATTTATTTAGCTGCCTATTTTAATAAACAGTTTTACTTACTTGATGTGAATCAATAGATCTGTATAGACCCGTTGTTAGATTTGTAAACACAAGAAAAAATAACAACAAAATGATCAAATAAAAATTGTTTGCCACTTTTCGCGCAAAATGCTTTTTGCTATCTTTATTTTGTGTTGTCTATTCGTGATTTCACATATGTATATCTGTACAACAGTTAGAGAATTGTCACAGTGTGTGCAGCACGTGAGGATATTTTGCCTGATCAGCGTTTAAAAGCTGAAGCGTATGAAACTTGCACTTTGACCGATCGTTGGTAAATGAAACAAAACGAAAGCTGACGAGCGACAACTTAACGAACTTAACGAACACAAGGAACGAAAGGCACGAAGGAGCGCAAACGATACGAACTTAACGAACGATTTGAGACCAAACAACTTTTAAAAACGACAAACGGAAATTTTTGCCTTTGGGCCTTTTGTTGTGATTCGGGCACAAAGTGCGTCTGTGTTTGGTAATTTTCCATTGGAAAATCACGCAAAAATTTGAAAAGTGCCTCTAAGCAACAAATGGGAAAGAGCAAATGGCAAAATCGAGTGAGCGAGAAATAAAATAAATAAGGAGAGAAAAAGAATATATTTTCGAATTGAGCAACGAGAAATGAGTATAAATTCAAGTTTTTTTTTTATATATATTTATATACGATGTTGTTTTGTTTTTATTTCGTGTATTTTCGATATTTTGGCAGTTTTCTTTTTATTTTTCTTATTGGTTCTTAACTTTGAATTCTGCTTTTGGTATACCCTACAAATTGGTCAATACGACCTGAAGGTCGATTGGTTATCTTATTCCCTTAATTGTGATTAAGTTTATTCACAGTCCTTAGTTGCATAATCTCAAGAATTGCATATATCTACGTAGTTTCGACTAAGAAAGACCCGTTTAAACCGGTTCAACCAGTTTGCGTGCCTAACTGCGTCAGAGAGCGGCAAAAATCGAAGTGTCATCCAAAAATAGATCACATATCGAACCATTAATTCTATTAAAAACAAAATAACAACAACAAGATCCCTCATAGATATGTATGTTCATATATAACACAACATGTGTATGAGAGCATGTCTTCTCATAAATAAATACACTATATACTCGAACTACAGTTGCTCGGACATACCACAGACGACATCGGACATCGGACATGGGACATGGGACAACGGACGACTTCAAGTGGCCCAGTCCCAGGTCGACCTTAGCCATATGCTTTTGATACCCTGTCGATGGCTATTTCAGTTTTAAGTCAACAAGAGATTTTTTAGATATTTATAGGAACAGTGAAATGAAACAAAAATATCAGAGTGTTAAGCTGGAATGAAACATCTTTGCACTAATGCTCATTTTTGGGAATTTTTGAAAGGGCCCAAAAGGTTTTTTAAATTAAAGCATTCAAGTTAAACCTTATTTATTATTATTTTGTTTTAAATCTGGCAATTTTGGCATCAGTTTATCGTAAGACGTTAATTTACCAAAAAAAAAAATTTAAAATTAAGACTCTAAAAATGTAATTAAAGTAAAAGACTTAAATTTTTAACATTAACAAGATAATGAGAATTTACATAAATTAAAAAAAAAAATAAACCAAGGAATATTTTGGAATTAAAACACAATATTTGTTATAATAGTCTTTGCTGCCATTTTGATAAGTGAATAAAATCTGCAAAATGTAATTAAAGTAAAGGGCTTAAAATTTAAGTTAAAAGAATAAGATTATAAGAATTTACTTTTCTTTTAAGCATACATTTAAATGAAAAAAAAAAACGGAATGGAATATTATGGAATTGAAACACAATACTTGTTGTTATAAAAGTCGTTGCTGGCATTTTTATTAGTGAATAAAATCTTCGGCTATATGTTTGCAACTAAAGATTTGTTTGTTTGTGCGTAAGCTCAAAAATGAGAAAAATAAAAAAAAAAAAAAAAATATATAAAAAAAAATTCAGATAAATAAACAAAATTTTTCGCAGACTGCTGAAAATTGTGCGAATGTGACGTGACGCGGCTATTTTTTTTTTTTTTTTTTTTTTTTGACTTCACGTTTTCACGTTTCGCGGAAATCGACGCCTGATTTTCAAGTACTTATGTCTGTCTCTCTGTCAGCTATTTTCTCTCTCTCTCTCTCTCTCTCTCTCTCTCTCTCTCTCACTCACTCACTCTCTCTTCTCCCTCTCTCTCTTTGTGCTTGTTGTTCAAGAGATTTATGCCTCAGGTGGAGGTCAGTCAATTTCTGGGGGTCGATTCAGGCTGTGGCAACTGCCAGGGCCGATCAAGCTTAACTAGGGGTGAACACACAGAGAAAGAGAGAAAGAGAGAGAGAGAGAGAGAAAGAGAGATAGATGACTGGGGCAACATGTGAATGCAACAGACGCTGCTGCATCTGGAATGAGCCAGAATCAACCAGAATCCCATAGGCAACTCTTAGTGGTGTAATGTTGACATTGATGACGCCTTCATCCCAGACAAATTGATATACATTTATACATATGACTAAGCACATGTCGAATTTTTCATGCATAAACATATCTGTATATAGAATATAAAACTGTTGACAATGTTGATGTCTGAGGATTCCACGCTGACTGAGTTAATCCGATTGCAAAAACAAACCCGTTCAAAGGCTTCGATATTTGCGTCATTGTCACGCTCCGAAGCCCTTTTTCCCATAGTACATATAACTCGTTATTTATCTATATTATATATATAACTGACTACAGTTGAGCTTCCATAACTCGAACTTCTCTAACTCGAATTTCTCTTCAACTCGAGTGGCAGTAAAATTCATAAATTTAAGAAAAATAACTCTACAAGTCGAATATCTCCATAACTCGAACCTTTTCTTTGGATAACGATGATTCGAGTTAGGGAAGTTCGACTGTATATTCATATCCACGTTTATTGTGCTTTAATTTAAATGTTAAATAGCAATAAACAATATTAATAACAAGTTCGCTCGCTAAACAACAATTTCCCATGATTTAAATGCAAATCTTGTGGAATATATAAATCAATTTCCATTTGAATCTAAAATGCAAGGAAACGACATTTTTTGATAATTTTCCCTAGATATAAGTTTATAAAAATACATGTGTAACTTTATTTTAATACACAATAGCCTTGAATAAAGGTCACACATTAATTTGTCGTAAAGGGCCAATGAACCAACACACTCAATAAATATGCTTAAAATTAAAAATTTCTAATGGATAATGTCAACTAGAATACATAAATACCCTGCAAACGGTTATTTCTTTAAGGCATATTTTCAAAAAAATTTTTTAAGAAAAGAAAAAGACTTAAAGTTATTTGACTAAGTGACTGATAAAGTGAATGCAATTTTTTCAAATACAATTTGAATTGTTATTAAAATATATTTCAGAAACATTTTAGATGTAATACGCCTTTTGCCAAGGGCAAAAATCTAAAGTTGTAAAGAAACAAAATGTTTTTAAATAATAATTATTTTTTGGAATAATAGAACACATTTCCAAGCTTCAAAATATAGACACAAAATGGTTTTACGGTGGTTTGTTTGTTCATGGCCGAGCCTAACCAATTAATTCCTCTTTTTGCCTCTTACTTTTATTAATTATTGTAAAACAAAAGTGTATTTTCAATGGCCAAAGAAGTGTGCAAAATAGCCGTCTGAGTCTTAGATGCTTACCAATTTTAAAATTTTGTTTGATTTTCCTTTAATTAATTCAAAATCCATATTGAAAGGATATCTAATATATTTTAATAATTTTAGGTCAAAATTTGTGTAAAAAGTGTAACGTCTGCAATAGAAAAAAAAATTAAAATTTGTATTTAACGAGAAGTCTTATTGTTTTTTTTATGCTGGATTGATATGGTCATATATTCCACTTAATTTTATGTTCTGGATATTTTTTGTTTAGCAGCAAGCTTAACTTTTCTTTGGAAACATTAAGGCTGTTATCTTATAAAATAGGTTTCAACTTAATTCCTATGATTTGCATTTTCCAGAAAATTGCATTACAATCTACCAACCTAAAGGGGAGCTGTATCACGGTTTCGGTTATGTTCGCATTTAGGTTTTCGGTACCGGGAAGATTTCGGTTCATAAAAAAAAAGTATTCAAAATTATTTAAAAAACATGTAAATTTGAAAAAATAAAAATATTCAAACATTTTAACATTTAACATTTAACATTTTATCTTTTATTGAGACTAATGTACAAATTAGAAAAAAAACTAAATTTATTTTGAAAACCAAAGTAAAACCGTAGTAACATTAAATTAATAGCTTGACCGAGCCGAAATTAACCGTAATGCACAATTCGGTTACTAAACGGCTATTTTGCATTCAATAATTTCGGTTTTTTTTCGGTTACGGTTTCAGTAACGGTCAGTTAATAAGAGATCAAAGAGATTTAAAAAAAAAAAAACAGGATTTATAATGATTTTTATTTTGTGTGAAACTGATTACAGTATATATTTAAAGTCGTATATCAAGAAAATGTTACTTTTCTATCGCATTTCTCAACAAGTGCGAGCTCTTCATACAAATTTATTTATATAAGAACAAATATGTAAACATAAAGTATAGAAGAATTTGTAAATACCATTCCATACCCAACTCGATATACTAGATATGTTGTTATTACTGTAATTTTCGTTTGTTTATAATTTCATATAAAACCAAAAAATATAGATATATATGTTTAATTATGGCGATTTTTTTTTTTTGCTTGAAATCAAATTAATAAATTTCCTTAATGCTCTTCTCGTTGTTGTTATTTGTTGTTCGTGTTGTTGCTGTTGTTGTATTTGTAGTTGCTGTTGTTGTTGTGAGTTTCCTTTGCTTTGTTATGATTTCATAATTCCACATTGGAATTTTTTTTTTTTAAATTTGTGGTTATCTTTTAATATTGATTGTTTTCTTGATTTACAAAAAATTTCCTTTGCAATAAGGGAAACTTTGATATTTTTATAATTTCAATAAATTATTTGCATACATTAAAATTTTCGTATGTATATATTTTGACTTTATTTATTGACTTATGCATGTATTTTTTTTTTTGCTTTTTATTATTATTAATTTTACATTTTTTGGTTGAATTGTTTTTATTTTTTCGAGTATTTTTCAATCGATCAATTGACTTTTTTATTTTTGAAATATTTGTTTCGCTTCTTGCTTCACGCTCTAAAAAACGTAAAACAACAAAAAAAGAAGTTATCGAAATTCAAATGACGCGCGAAAGAGATGGCTATAGCATATAGAATATCGGTATATGTAGGTCTAAGTAAATATATATATAAATATGTATGTATATTCGATTTGTATGTATGTAAATCGTGGCACGGATAATCGCAGATTTCGTGTGTTAATGTCGCGGCTTGAACTTTAAAACTGGCCACAGAAATTGAAAACGAACAAAAAATTCAGATACATTTTTCGCATTGTTTAGTGCGCTGTTTGAGCTTTGCTGTTGTTGTTGTTGTTAGTGTTGTTGTTGTTGTTAGTGTTGTTGTTGTTGTTAGTGTTGTTGTTGTTGTTAGTGTTGTTGTTGTATTATGTTTACTCGTATTATAATTTGTAGCCTAGGTGCAGCAGCGCTGCCTGCCTCAGATACAGATACAAATACAGATTGAGATACAGATACAGATACAAATACGAATACGAATACAGCTTTAGCCTGCCTCTCCGTTCCATCACATTGGAGCGCTCAATGAGCTCGAGTGTCATCCACTTAGGAAGCGCCAACCACTGAACTCGCCACACAGTCCAGCAACAACAATAGCTAAAAGATAACAACAATAACAATAACAATAACAATAACAATGGTATGTGGGCGGGGTTAGCTGCGCAGGCGCAGGTGCAGACGGAGGTCGATGTCGATGTCGATGTCGAGCTGCCTGTTGATGTTCATGATTATAATACAATGGACGATAATGCGAGCGATCATGTAAATTAGATTTGTCTCAGTTGTGTGTTGTCTGTTGTCTGGATGACGCTGACTACTGATGACGACGTGACTTGAGCCAAATCAAACTGAGCTCCTTTTCCAGCACCAAAAAATAAAAAAATGACAACCTTTTTTTTTTTATATGCCACAACATTTATCGCATTATTTTGTTCAAGTGCTCACAACAACAACAAAAAGGTAAGAAAAATAGAAATCCGCAATAGAAATTATATCAAGTATGCTCATTCACTAACTAAGTACAAGTACTAAGAATATATACGTATGCAAAATTTAAATGTAGTACTAGCAATAAAAGAAAAGAAAAAAAAAACGAGAGACATCAGCAAAGAAAAATCAACGGAACGTTGTGGCAGCCAAATTGAATTAATTCAATTAATTTGCATTGTAAGTACATATCAAAATGGCAGAATTGTAATAAAGAAATTGTGGGGAAGCAACTAACTAAACGACAGAGTGAGTGAGTGAGTGAGTGAGAGCTTTAAATGAATAACGTTTTATGGTTGTGCCAAGTACCACTCATAAGCAATTTGTACAACTGAATGCGCATATAAATATACTTATATACATATTACTGCTTTATTTTGCCGCAAATGCGGCGGAAGGAAATGAAATCAAATTACTTGAATCTTGCGCTAAATTCCATTTACATTTTTCAAAACCAGTATTCAAATTTTTCAAAAAACGCGCGCATTTGCAGTTGGCACGAACGCAAACAAAAAGCTGGTTGCTATGTCCAGCGGATGCAACACTGTGTGTGCGATAACAACAAATGGCCACACACTGTGCAACACTGTGTTGTTTGCTTATCGATAAACGATAAACACTGATATCGAGCATGGCCGCCAACTCTCTGACAAAGGTTCTTTTCCGGTTTCGTACACGACGAAGGAGGTACGCTGAATTGGCAAAGCCGCAATTAAATTTTAAAACATCGTCAAAATATCAATGTATTTACATACAAAACGCGTTAAATATGAAAGAATATTAAGTGCTGCAAACGCTGTGCAACAAATTGCGCCCGAATTGCGAAAATTAACAGCCATTAAATGACTGTAAAAAATTGTGTTGTTTTTTTTTCTGTGTGCATATAATTTTTTTTCTTGTTTCTTTGAAAGTGACTAAAGTTTCATTTAATATTTACTATATATATTTGTAGATATTAAACAATGGGCCGTTACTCACGTGAGCCAGATAACGCCAGCAAGTCGTGCAAGGCGCGCGGTCCAAATCTACGTGTTCATTTCAAGGTAAGTTTGCAAGTTTATTCCTGCACGGACGGACGCCAAAGCCGCTCGTGTTGTTGTTATTGACATTGTTTGGGGGGGAGCAAAAGTGTGGTTACGTGCAAGTCTGTGTGTGTGTGTGTGTGTTTGCAACATAAATCAGTGTATTGTCTGCCAAATTAAGTGCAGCGTTTCACTTTTGCATTGTTGCTAGATAAATAGTTTTTCTATGGACAAGTTCATCAGCTGAACGCAGTCGAAACTCAACGATGCGTTCTTCTAAAATCTTGTGCACATCACCAACAACAACAACATTGAGACTTTTGTGGGCATGCTTGATTTAAAAAAATATGTTCGCTTTAATGTGGCGAATATTTTGATTTATGGTGTGCCCAAATTAAACTCCATTCGGGTTAAAACAGCGGCGAGTTGCAATCAATGCAATCGTCTCTACCTGTAGCTCGACACAAGTTTTGAAATATAACTGATTCGATTTGATTTATATTTTCTAATGTAATGTAATTCAAGTTTAATTAATTCAATTTCCATTCATAACCTCTCTCATTCAAAATGTGACAATTAGAGATGTCAAAACATTGATGCCTCTACTCACAAATACTAGATACTAAATGAAATCGAATCGAGTCTCAGCACTAATTGATTTTCGGCGCTGCAGCTTTTTAGATGATTGCACATGAATCGTGTAATTATTGAGAAAATGTCGGCGCCTAAAACAAAACTTTCAAGTCATGTTAAAACAGCGGCGAAGCGCGTTCAATGCGTTCGTCTCTACCTGTAGCGTGGCACATTTAAAATCAAAATAAATAAATGTACAAATTGCAGTTATGCTTATATTAAACATGTGTTTATGTTTTCATTTTTTGCAGAACACCCATGAGACCGCACAGGCCATCAAGCGTATGCCACTGCGTCGTGCCCAGCGTTTCCTCAAGGCCGTTGTCGACCAGAAGGAGTGTGTGCCCTTCCGCCGTTTCAACGGTGGCGTTGGACGCTGCGCCCAGGCCAAACAGTGGAAGACGACACAGGGTCGTTGGCCCAAGAAATCGGCCGAATTCCTGTTGCAGTTGCTGCGCAATGCGGAGGCAAATGCTGACTACAGAGGACTCGATGTCGATCGTCTGGTCGTTGATCACATTCAGGTGAATCGCGCCCAATGCCTGCGTCGTCGCACATATCGTGCTCATGGTCGCATCAATCCCTACATGTCGTCGCCATGCCACGTCGAGGTCATTCTCACCGAGAAGGAGGAGGTTGTCGCCAAGGCCGCCGATGATGAGCCCACAAAGAAGAAGCTCTCCAAGAAGAAGCTGCAGCGTCAAAAGGAGAAGATGTTGCGTTCTGAATAAAGAAATATTGTGTGTCTGGAATATCGCCAGTCGCCCATGCCGGTGTTAAACAAAACTAAAAAAACCAACCATTTTTTTAATTATACAAACTTAAAGATACAGTTGCAAATGTGTGTGTATATTTAAGATATTGGAAACACTCTTGAGGCTGACCAGAAGTCATTGCAAAAACTCCACCCCACACTTAGAAGATGCTACCAAGCTTCATTTTTTTTTTTATTTCCTTTTTTTTTTAATAGACTAGACGAGCGGAACAGCAGAGTGACGCAATAAAAAAATGTATTACTTTTATTTGACTTCAATGGATTCTCATAAGAGCTTAAAGAATTTGTTTAATAATTTGTTTTTCGTTTTGAAGATAGTTGAGATAGGAGGTAGAGAAACATCGATGTCGTTGATGCTTGCAAAACATCGGAAACATCGATGTTCGGTGGGGCCACTGTCGAATGTTTTTACATACAACGAAAATAAACAATCCTGATATTACGACCCTCAAAAATATGGGAGAGAAAGAATTTCAAAATCTTATAATGTTCAGTACATAACAGATTTTAGATTTACAGATTTAAAAGTCGTCCCAAAAAATTGTAGGTGTATGAGCATTGTTTTTTTTTTAATAAATATTGATAGCTTGAAAGTTTCACAGGAGCTTTTTTTTCGATTTTTTAAATTTATTTAGCGCTGGTCTGGCAACGCTGCCAATGTTGCCCTAGCTTTGAAAGTTGAATCAGCTTTTTGTTTATATGCTATCAGTGTTGTTCAATTGAATTGCCATTTTGACAAGGGGGAAAACAGCTGGGCGGCAAAAGTCAATCAGCTGTTTAAGCGTAGACTTGGCTACGCTTTACAAACTGTTTGTTTACCAGCTATACAGATACAGAAACAGGAAACATTGGTTTACTTTAATAAGAGAGACAAATTGAGTATCTTTAATTATATATTATTATCGGTTTGCAATAATTCATCTAGAGTACCTTTAAGATAAATTGTAGAATGAAACAGTCAAAACATAAGAGTCAAAGGGAGACAGCAACAGCAGACATAAGGTAGACAGAGAAAGGAAATGCTTAGACCCTGTACTTAAAAGGTACAAATGGTGTGATAAGTTCGTTAAAAGGAAGGCCAAATGAGGCGTAACAGACTAATAGAGAATATAAATTCTGGACTCTTTTAATAACAGTTGTATAATTTATTAAATTTATGAGTGAATTGATATTATCGAGTAGGTACAGTCTCTTAGAGTTTCTGGGCTTCATTCGCCTGTTGGAGCAGCTTATCACTGTTGGCCGCACTGAAGAGCGGCTTGAGTCGCACAATCTGTTGGTTTTCGTGCTTGCTGACTTGGCTGTGATGAACCAGCTTTTGTTTGCGCATGAAGCCCTCGCCACAAACACTGCAGGCATACGGTTTCCTTATGCTGTGCACAAATAGGTGGACATCGCGATTCTCGGCGCGACCAAACTGCTTGCCACAAATTTGGCAGCTGTAGTTCTTGTCGTTCGTGTGGCACAATTGATGCTTCCTCAGGTTGACTGCATTGCTGAACGTTGAGCCGCATTGGTCACAGCTCAAGTCACGCTCTTTGGTGTGCACGGACTTGATGTGATTGTCGAGCAGGCGGCGACGCTTGAACTCGCGTCCACAATACTGGCACTTGAAATTGGACACCTTCAGATGCGTCGCCTTCTGGTGACTCCGCCAATTGGCGCGCTGGGCAAAACTCGCCTCGCACAAATCACACTTGAAGGGTCGCTCCCCGGTGTGGGTGCGTTCGTGCTCGACGAGAACAGCGCGACGAGCGCACACCTTGCCACAGTACGAGCACGTGAATTCCTTCGGTGAGGCGCGACGACGTCCTTGTCCTTGAGACTTCCTTGAACCTCCTCGAGGGCATTTTTTGTTTGTGCCATCTACAAGCAAATCTTAAATCAATAAATGTAATAGTAAAAGAATAATGCCATGTTTACAAGACTGCTTTAACTGAATTAAACACTACATATGTTAAAAAGTTATAGTAAGGTTAAGGGTATAATAAGGATAATCAGTGCAATTGCGATTAAAGTCAATTCGTTTTCTTTGAAATCGACCTAAGCTGTCGTATAAACTTGGCATTATCAAGGATTCCCACCTGAGCTCGTTTCTAGAACTTGGGCACTCTTTTCATTGTCATCGACATCATTAAGAAAATGCGGATCCACGGAGCAGCGTTCTATCAAGTCGGAGGCATCGGAGCAGCCTTCTACCAAGTTAAAGTTATCGGAATATCGCTCTATGAAATCTGTAGGGTATTCCTCTTCTTCTTTGTCCACGTCGAAGTCTTCCATCAAGTCTTCCTCGCTTAAGTTTGTATTGTAGGCTTCCTCCGTCTCCGTCTCCTTGTCCAAGTCTTCCTCCAGATACGCCTCATCTTCTTCTGACTCCTCCTCGTCCAGATATTCGTCAACATCGTCTGTCTCTTTCACTCTAGCCTCATACAATTTGATTGTTTGCTTGTGAGTCTCAATGATTTCCAAACGCTGCTTGACTAATTGACGCACCAAATCCTCATAATTAAGCAAACTCACCTTGCAGGTGCTGCACACAAACTGCAATTGAGATCGTTTAGAGCACAGACTGATTGGATTGATTGATTGAGAGAGAGAGAGAAAACTCAATTCTGGTTACTTACTGGCGAATGCATTTGCTCCACCTGCAGCTTGTGGCCCAGAACTAGGGCCAATATGGAGGCCAAAGTGTTTTGCGCCTTGCCGCTCACATCGAAACGCTGTTCGAACAAATGCTCGTACACCTTATTTTCAACAAAGCCGTGGTTGCATATATAACAACGCCCCAGCTTGCGATAATTATTCATGCAGCTTTTTTTTGTGTTTTTTCATTCACATTCATAAAATGACATTTTAAATATAAATTTGCGATTATTTGTCAGCTGCTTTACAATTACAAAAATATCGATAAGCGATTACTAGCTAAATATACTAAACAAAGCGAGCGCAATTAAATTGCTTATTCTATTTCCATGAATTTTTTTTAAATAAAATTTTATTTCCACCTTCATTCGATACATTAATTTTTGCACATCTGGTTTGTTTTAATAGTCAAATGTAGGCAAACATGAAAAATACTATTGCCAATAACAGTGTGACCATGCTAGAAATATTGATTTATATCGATAAACAGAATAAAAATAAAACATTACCCATTCGATTGCCGAGTTTTCTGAGGTAGAGTTGTTCATTCTAGTTCAGATGAAGAATACAGTTCAGTAGTTCAATATTTATGTGCGTCAAGATAGCAACGGTTCTTTAGCAACGAAAAACGGAACTTGGTTCATGAGTCGGAACCAGTTATGAACTTTCTCATTTTTAAGCGTTATTAGACCTTTAATCAATAAACTAATGATGCAGAATAGTAGAAAATTAATTAATCTATAGTTTAAAGCAAAGTTTTGGCCATTTCAGCTTTTCAAACGGGTGTAACAAGTGAATAAAGAAAGCGAAAAAAATTACATTGTCACCATTTGTTAAAAAGCCAAGCTAAGGGTGGACGGCGTGGAAAACCGCTAATGCACGATTAAAGAGTGCAATTTCACCTTTCTAATGGTACCATTTATAAAAGAAAGTTATCTGCTCGTTTTTGAAATATTTTGAAATGAGCGAAGCTACCTCGGTGAAAGTCCCATACAAAATGACCGCCAAAATGACATATCTTGTTTTCAAACCATAATTGCTAATCGTAGGACGAGCAGCGGATAACGTGGCATATAGAAAATTAAAGGTACAAGTTCGGGGAAGCTATTGCAATTAAGCTTAGAGAAAGTTATCTATTAGTTTTTTAGAAAATTAATTAATTGTAAATCAACCCCAAAAAAGTCCATGAGCAGGTCCTATCGAACTGGTAGCTCCAACGTGAACTGAACTACTACGCAAAAGAAAGCTCGCTGATATGGGGCGGATTATATGCGTACGTCTACAACAGAAAGCTGACTGCTAAATAATTTCGTTGCTAACTTACATTTTCGTTGCTAGAATAAAATATGAACGGCGGGAAATGCACAGTATGTGGGAGTATTGGCGTTAATTTTATAAAAATTTAGCCGTACGCATTATTCTATTCAGAGCTCACATTGCTGAGCAATTCGCATTTGTATTTTCATAAAAATGAACATGGCGACTCTTGTTGATAAGTAGATGAGGTCACACTTTTTACATTTTCGTTGCTAGAATAAAATATGAACGGCGGGAAATGCACGGTATGTGGGAGTATTGGCTTTAATTTTATAAAAATTTAGCCGTATGCATTATTCTATTCAGAGCTCACATTGCTGAGCAATTCGCATTTGTATTTTCATAAAAATGAACATGGCGACTCTTGTTGATAAGTAGATGAGGTCACACTTTTTACATTTTCGTTGCTAGAATAAAATATGAACGGCGGGAAATGCACGGTATGTGGGAGTATTGGCTTTAATTTTATAAAAATTTAGCCGTATGCATTATTCTATTCAGAGCTCACATTGCTGAGCAATTCGCATTTGTATTTTCATAAAAATGAACATGGCGACTCTTGTTGATAAGTAGATGAGGTCACACTTTTTACATTTTCGTTGCTAGAATAAAATATGAACGGCGGGAAATGCACGGTATGTGGGAGTATTGGCTTTAATTTTATAAAAATTTAGCCGTATGCATTATTCTATTCAGAGCTCACATTGCTGAGCAATTCGCATTTGTATTTTCATAAAAATGAACATGGCGACTCTTGTTGATAAGTAGATGAGGTCACACTTTTTACATTTTCGTTGCTAGAATAAAATATGAACGGCGGGAAATGCACGGTATGTGGGAGTATTGGCGTTAATTTTCTAAAAATTTAGCCGTACGCATTATTCTAATCAGAGCTCACATTGCTGAGCAATTCGCATTTGTATTTTCTTAAAAATGAACATGGCAACTCATGTTGATAAATAGATGAGGTCACACTTTTTACATTTTCGTTGCTAGAATAAAATATGAACGGCGGGAAATGCACGGTATGTGGGAGTATTGGCGTTAATTTTCTAAAAATTTAGCCGTACGCATTATTCTAATCAGAGCTCACATTGCTGAGCAATTCGCATTTGTATTTTCCTAAAAATGAACATGGCAACTCATGTTGATAAATAGATGAGGTCACACTTTTTACATTTTCGTTGCTAGAATAAAATATGAACGGCGGGAAATGCAGGGTATGTGGGAGTATTGGGGCTAATTTTATAAAAATTTAGCCGTATGCATTATTCTATTCAGAGCTCACATTGCTGAGCAATTCGCATTTGTATTTTCTTAATAATCAACATGGCAACTCATGTTGATAAATAGATGAGGTCACACGTTTTACAACAGTAAATAGATGGCGCCAGCACATCGTCACGAAATCCTTGATTTACCTATCCGGAAAAAATGATTATTTTTTAATTTATTTTACTTTATTCTTTATTCATCCTTTTTTCATTGTTTTAAGACGCTGATAGAATTTATCAAATACAACTACAAATTATTTTACTGGATAATAAAGAGGTAATACTTTCAATATTGAAGTTTTTTGAAAGCGATATTATTTTATTAATTCATATTATATGTATTATTATTATGTATTCAATATTGAAAGTATTACCTCTTTATTATCCAGTAAAATAATTTGTAGTTGTATTTGATAAATTCTATCAGCGTCTTAAAACAATGAAAAAAGGATGAATAAAGAATAAAGTAAAATAAATTAAAAAATAATCATTTTTTCCGGATAGGTAAATCAAGGATTTCGTGACGATGTGCTGGCGCCATCTATTTACTGTTGTAAAACGTGTGACCTCATCTATTTATCAACATGAGTTGCCATGTTGATTATTAAGAAAATACAAATGCGAATTGCTCAGCAATGTGAGCTCTGAATAGAATAATGCATACGGCTAAATTTTTATAAAATTAGCCCCAATACTCCCACATACCCTGCATTTCCCGCCGTTCATATTTTATTCTAGCAACGAAAATGTAAAAAGTGTGACCTCATCTATTTATCAACATGAGTTGCCATGTTCATTTTTAGGAAAATACAAATGCGAATTGCTCAGCAATGTGAGCTCTGATTAGAATAATGCGTACGGCTAAATTTTTAGAAAATTAACGCCAATACTCCCACATACCGTGCATTTCCCGCCGTTCATATTTTATTCTAGCAACGAAAATGTAAAAAGTGTGACCTCATCTATTTATCAACATGAGTTGCCATGTTCATTTTTAAGAAAATACAAATGCGAATTGCTCAGCAATGTGAGCTCTGATTAGAATAATGCGTACGGCTAAATTTTTAGAAAATTAACGCCAATACTCCCACATACCGTGCATTTCCCGCCGTTCATATTTTATTCTAGCAACGAAAATGTAAAAAGTGTGACCTCATCTACTTATCAACAAGAGTCGCCATGTTCATTTTTATGAAAATACAAATGCGAATTGCTCAGCAATGTGAGCTCTGAATAGAATAATGCATACGGCTAAATTTTTATAAAATTAAAGCCAATACTCCCACATACCGTGCATTTCCCGCCGTTCATATTTTATTCTAGCAACGAAAATGTAAAAAGTGTGACCTCATCTACTTATCAACAAGAGTCGCCATGTTCATTTTTATGAAAATACAAATGCGAATTGCTCAGCAATGTGAGCTCTGAATAGAATAATGCATACGGCTAAATTTTTATAAAATTAAAGCCAATACTCCCACATACCGTGCATTTCCCGCCGTTCATATTTTATTCTAGCAACGAAAATGTAAAAAGTGTGACCTCATCTACTTATCAACAAGAGTCGCCATGTTCATTTTTATGAAAATACAAATGCGAATTGCTCAGCAATGTGAGCTCTGAATAGAATAATGCATACGGCTAAATTTTTATAAAATTAAAGCCAATACTCCCACATACCGTGCATTTCCCGCCGTTCATATTTTATTCTAGCAACGAAAATGTAAAAAGTGTGACCTCATCTACTTATCAACAAGAGTCGCCATGTTCATTTTTATGAAAATACAAATGCGAATTGCTCAGCAATGTGAGCTCTGAATAGAATAATGCATACGGCTAAATTTTTATAAAATTAAAGCCAATACTCCCACATACCGTGCATTTCCCGCCGTTCATATTTTATTCTAGCAACGAAAATGTAAAAAGTGTGACCTCATCTACTTATCAACAAGAGTCGCCATGTTCATTTTTATGAAAATACAAATGCGAATTGCTCAGCAATGTGAGCTCTGAATAGAATAATGCGTACGGCTAAATTTTTATAAAATTAACGCCAATACTCCCACATACTGTGCATTTCCCGCCGTTCATATTTTATTCTAGCAACGAAAATGTAAGTTAGCAACGAAATTATTTAGCAGTCAGCTTTCTGTTGTAGACGTACGCATATAATCCGCCCCATATCAGCGAGCTTTCTTTTGCGTAGTAGTTCAGTTCACGTTGGAGCTACCAGTTCGATAGGACCTGCTCATGGACTTTTTTGGGGTTGATTTACAATTAATTAATTTTCTAAAAAACTAATAGATAACTTTCTCTAAGCTTAATTGCAATAGCTTCCCCGAACTTGTACCTTTAATTTTCTATATGCCACGTTATCCGCTGCTCGTCCTACGATTAGCAATTATGGTTTGAAAACAAGATATGTCATTTTGGCGGTCATTTTGTATGGGACTTTCACCGAGGTAGCTTCGCTCATTTCAAAATATTTCAAAAACGAGCAGATAACTTTCTTTTATAAATGGTACCATTAAAAAGGTGAAATTGCACTCTTTAATCGTGCATTAGCGGTTTTCCACGCCGTCCACCCTTAGCTTGGCTTTTTAACAAATGGTGACAATGTAATTTTTTTCGCTTTCTTTATTCACTTGTTACACCCGTTTGAAAAGCTGAAATGGCCAAAACTTTGCTTTAAACTATAGATTAATTAATTTTCTACGATTCTGCATCATTACTTTATTGATTAAAGGTCAAAAAACGTTTAAAAATGAGAAAGTTCATAACTAGCTCCGACCCATGAACCAAGTTCCGTTTTTCGTTGCTAAAGAACCGTTGCTATCTTGACGCACATTCAATATTTTGTGAAAGAACTAATCGGTCATTTAGTTCAATAGTTCAGTTGCTTAACATTAGGTATTAAATTTAACATCACCTCCGTATGTTCTGTTGAATATATGTTAGTCCGCTCTCTCGCTCTTTCGTGTCTTTGTTTTCTTTGTTTCTCGCTCGCACAAACATCGATAGAAATTTTGGTCCTGTCATTTTCTCTAGTTTTTTCAAAAATCAATTAAAATATTTTTTAAAAACAAAATTCAAAAAAGGAAAAAAATTCAAAATTGAGTAAAATAATGAACTTTATTTTAAAATTGGTTTGGTGCAATTCGCCCTACGCGTGGCGAAGTTGGGTAAAAGTTCTGAAACAAATCTTATAAATACGAGAAAAATGCAAAAAAAAAATTTGATAACATTTTCAAAATTCTACCTTCAAAATTAAGATCGCGCGCTGTTTTAAATGAGCTCTCAACTTTTGCAACAAAGTTGCAAGTTAGAGTAGGGCAGAGCGTTTTACGTTGGGAGCAAGCGAGCGCGCTGCTCACATATGACAATGGCCGCCGAGAGTCACACCAGCTGCAAAGTTCGTTCGTTCACTTTGGTGAATAGTTCAATCGAACTTAGTCCGAACGATACGATTCAACCTAATATCAACAACCCTAAAAACTAGTCCAAAATATAGCGACTTTGTTTGGACTTATTTAATTTGTGTAAATCAAAACGGAAAGTTATGCCCGAATCGTTTCAACAAGACGCAAGCAGCAGCTAACCGTTCGCCTGGTGTATGTGCAAATGCAAAATGCAAACTCCCTTCGTTGAAGAGTATTTCTTTAACCTTTGTTGACATTGAAATGTACCCGCTAGAGGCGGAGACAGTGCGTCGACGTCTGTCTGCTCTGCCCTCTGTCCGAGTTGTGTTGTGTGTTAGAAAAGGAGAACAAACCGCAATAAACTGCACCTACAATGTGTACGATTGTGAATGACACATGTGCTTAATGAAACCGCGCCTCCATTTTTCCAAAAAAAAAAAAAACTAAAACAAATGAATGCAAAAGATAAACGCTAAACGAAATTGAAACTCACTACGGGACAACAACAACATACACGCAAGCAAAACAGCGACAGCGACGCCGACTGCGGCTACCAGAGAAGAGCAGCGATCAAATTCGAGTTTGAATTTCGAATTCGATCAAGTCTCAGTGCTAGTAAAATGTGCATTAAACAGATCAAAACAAACAGCCAAAAATAAAGATAGTGAGGGATAGAGATAGTTAGTGAGCGGGAGAGTGTGTGACGAGTGGGGAGCTTGTGTGTGTGTGGGAGGGAGAGTGTAATTACAAATGTGATAAAGTTGGAAACGCATTTGTCGTCCATTTATTGGGCCACGCGTTGTGTAATCATTCATAAGTACTACTATCTGCGATATATTGTGAATAGCGAATGCGAATGCTAATTCTATTTCATTTCATTTGATTTTATTTGATTCTTTTTTCTGTTTAAATCGATTTGTTGTAGTTGGCATTCGCTATTAATTAAATCAGCAGCAGAGGCAGCCGTAACAACAGCTGAGTGTGAACGAGTGAGAGAGTGGGAATGAGAGAGCAGCAGCAGCAGCAACCCACATTTAACTTCCACAACAACAATTGCTTCTTACACCAGCGAGAGCTGCAAAACACCGGCACAACAGCAGCGACGGCGACAACGATTTGTTGGTAATTAAAATAAAACAACAACGACGACAAAGGGGAAAGAAAAGAGAGAGGGCGAGCGAGAGAGGCAGAGAACACGGCCCCCAGTCGCAACGTTGTCGGCGCATAACGAAACAGATTTAATTCGTGCATTGATCGTGTCGTGTCGCGTCGCCTCAAGTCGCGTCGTTTATAAAAATAGCAACAGACGCTAAGGAAAAACACTGGGCAAAGGAGAGAGACCAAGTGGAGGGGGAAGCATTGTTGTATTCTGTGTGGACACAAAACTGTGGATTTGGATTACATATAATAACGACAATAATATCAGCAACATCACCACCAATAACAGCAACAAAAACACTCTTTAAGAGATAGAAAAACAGAGAGAATCGAACTGAAGCAACAAGACGCGCTGACGCTGCGGACGTTGCTGAGAACGCCGCCAAAATTTCACTGGATATAATGGCCAAGGACGAGGAAGATGATCTGCTGCCCGACAAGGATGCGGCCAAGGGTTTCTATGCCAAATATGAACCCAAGGAAATTTTGGGCAGGTAAAAAAATACCGCTAGACGGAAATTGCATTAATATTGGTAATAAGACTTAACCCTCTAGTGCCCAAGACCGCCTTTAGGCGGGTTAAAAAAATCTTAGTTAAAACTTTAAAAATTAATATAATTATATTAGATTTATAATTAAAAGTATATTGCTACAAAACTTTATGAATAACTAAATATTCCATCAGCCAGTTTTTCTTTTACCGCTCTACGATGAGATTTACTACGAATTTTCTATGTCTGAAAATTAGTGAATGCTCAAATTTCTTTTTTTGCCTGGGCACTAGAGAGTTAAGATCATTGGTGACAATTTGTCCTTATTTAGCTATTTACATACAAAAGCTTTACGTTTTCTATATAAAGAAAATAAGTAAAAGCGGAAATTGTTTTTTTTTTTTTGTGATCTAAGTGCATTTAAGTTTTGCCTTTTTAGAATATTTTTTATCTTTGTTCTTTTCTTCATCTTTTTTTTTTCAAATCTGTCTGTTTAACGGTCATACACTATTTACATTTGTACATATAAGTATAAGAAAAAAGTATTTAAAAAAAATATAAAATATTATAGATTTATTATTAAATTAGCTTAACTTGGTAACTTTAAGTTAAGACTGTTATAAAGCCTGATACCTCAACCTCATCTTCAGTTCGTTTTAAAGTTAGCATACAAACTTGAACCGTTTCAAACTGACTACAATACCAAATTCCCAATTAACTAGCTAAGCTTTATCCAATGGTTTTATTATACATATGCTACGGCGTAATTTTCTAGCTTCTCATAACTAATATTAAATGTCAGAGAAACCTCAGCAAAAGGCACCACAAATTTCATTGACCTTTTTGAAAAAAAAAAAAAAAATTAAAGAATTTCATGAAATTGTAAAAAGTTACACAAACAAATTCGAAATTTACTGTAAATTTAGCTAAAAATTGGCTACAATTTCAATTTAGCTGGAATTCAAGAGATATTCAACCGCAGCCAACTTCATGTGCAATATTGTGTGCTTATCGTAGAATTAGGAACAGTTTATCCTACTACTACTATCCTATCCTATTCCAAACAGCTTACTTTGGTAAATAACCCAAGTTTTAAAGCTGAAAAATCATTTGTAATTAAAAACTAAGCTATTTTCTAAAAAAAAAAAAATACATAATAAGTACAACTAAATACTAAAAAATAATAGCTATGCAACAACTTTATCTTATTTTAATCTATTAGTTAAGCATTTCATTAGTGATGATCGATATTACAGTTGAATGAAAGAGTTTTTAAGATATTTGTTTGTACATTTTTTCTTCAGGTAAATTCAAATAAATTTTTTTCTTGATTTTAAATATGGACACAAAATATTCTTAAATAGTTGTTAGACAATTTGTTCTTTAGAGGTTTTCAAAAGCATTCTTTTTGCTAATTTTTTAAACCGAAACTAAGAATCTGAGTTTTCTATTTTTTTGGATAAGTTTCCTATATAATTTTTTGCTAAACGCCTATACTTACGCAAAAGATATCGAAATATAGTATATTATTGTTCAAATTATAGTGAAACTTGTTCTTAGTGAATGAACTTTTCTTTTTTAAATACATGAACTATGGATGCATCGAGAGGGCATTTGTGATTTCGACCTGTGCTCAAAAACAAATATCTCAATCCGAGTATTACATATTTAATGTTGTTATCGTTGTCATTATGCAGAGTTTGCAGAATTGTAAACTTTTGTTTATTAATTTTTGAATGGGTTGCCTAACTGAGCTATGACTCAAAGACGAATATGGACAATGAGGCATAAAGTGGAGACGTGTGAACTGTCAACGACTCAAGATCAACCTTGAGTTGAACTTCACAAAATGGATAGATAGCTAAATGATGATAAAGCAAATGGGATGGGGATAGATATTTGGTTAGTTAACAGTAGGTAAATACTAGTTAATAAAGCTGTAAGTGCAATGTAATCCACATTTGATAAGCTGAACATGAAAAAACAGTGTGCCAGTTATGGAAATAATTAGGAGCTGTAAAATGAAATTTTCAAATGTTAATAGAAAAATTTAAAATTAAAAGCTAAAGTTCTTTAAATCAAAATAATAATACAATGTTTTTAAAAACAAAAGAGGAAATGCAATTTTATAACCTTATTCAAATATAGAATATCTGTAATTTTCTGGTTTTTTTTTTTTTTAATTAAAACTCTTGCTTCGATCCTTCGTAATAACTTAACAAAATATATCGCATTTCACATTCCACAGGGGCATCAGTTCAACGGTGCGACGTTGCATCGAGAAGGAGACGGGCAAAGAGTTTGCCGCAAAGATTATCGATCTTGGTGCCACAACAGAATCTGGCGAAACGAATCCATATCATATGCTCGAGGCAACCAGACAGGAAATCTCAATTTTACGACAAGTGATGGGCCACCCCTATATAAGTGAGTGTATAACAGTCAAACAGTATAACAGTTGATGCGTATAATACTAATTTTATTGTTATTTGCAGTTGATTTACAGGACGTCTTTGAATCAGATGCATTTGTATTTCTCGTCTTTGAGCTGTGCCCCAAAGGCGAACTCTTTGACTATCTAACATCGGTGGTAACACTATCCGAAAAGAAAACCCGCACCATAATGCGACAGATATTCGAGGGTGTCGAATATATACACGCCAAGAGCATTGTCCATCGCGATCTAAAGCCGGAGAACATATTGCTCGACGAGAATCATAATGTGAAGATCACAGACTTTGGTTTTGCCAGGCAGCTGCTTGATGGCGAGAAACTTACAGGTAGAGAATCTACCCTATGGTGACAATTTCTGTAATACATTATACGTTATGAGTTTTGGCAGAGACTTACTAACATTTTAACTTCTGATAGAAATTTTCATAGTAATTTATAGAAAGTTTTTTTTTTTTTGCTATCATCAATTAGTATACCAAATTTCAGGAGTATCGCCCAGGTATTTCCAGATTTGCGATAGACCTCACTTTACTACTGATAAAAATTTCTTTAAAACTTTGTTGAAAGTCTTGGCATTTCATTTATTTTGTTGTTTTTAACTTGCAAACCTAACTTCACCACTCGAACTCAAGTATTTTCAGAGTTACCATGGATTTCACTCAAATACTGACTAATATATTTGTCTCTTTCTATGTCATACAGATCTGTGCGGCACGCCGGGTTATCTGGCGCCGGAGACACTCAAATGCAACATGTTCGAGGGCTCTCCAGGCTATTCTCAGGAAGTGGACATGTAAGACACGGAAATATCCCTTTAAAGATTGATCTATATTCAAGTATTAAAATTTTGTAGCTGGGCCTGTGGTGTCATTATGTTTACCTTGCTTGTCGGCTGTCCGCCTTTTTGGCATCGCAAGCAGATGGTAATGCTGCGTAATATTATGGAGGGTAAATACAGTTTTACCTCGCCCGAGTGGGCCGATATTTCAGGTAAGTCTATAATGAAAGTGATCATGAGTAAAAGATATATAAATATAAATTCTTTAATGTTTTTCGTACAGAGGATCCCAAAGATCTGATACGCAAATGTCTAGTCGTTGATCCAGCGCAACGTATCACCGTCAAGGAAGTATTAAGACATCCATTCTTCAATCAAATGGTAAGTGACGGCCTTATAATAATTTTCCAATCCCCTAGGCATATTAAATACGAGTATATAACGTATTATAGTCGAGTTCAGGTCTACACAATATTTATATATAACTTTTTGGTATTATTAAGTTCCCACACACGAGTTGAAAATTTAATTGTAATCGACTTATAGTCGTCTTATAGACAGGTCCCCGAAGAAACACATATTTATACAAATTACACGGAACTACACACAAATGTGACTCACATTCCCGCTAGCTAATTAACTGCTTTTTTCTATATCTACTCGTAATATCTATATATATATAATCCACCCAATTCAACTCTTGTAATGCACCTGGAAAAATATCATATTCACAATTTAAATCTATAAATTTTCCTGTTTTTAACTAGATAGAAATCAACCTGCTAATTTTTAGCTTTTTTTTTTTGTTAAGCATATCTTAAACTATTTTTAATTGTTTTCCCATACTCTATTACTATTATAATTATGTTTTAATTTTCATTTTTGTTATTTTCTTTAAGAATTTATTATTATTCAATATATACGTAATTTTTCTCTTTTTCTTACATATAAAATACGTTTACTTAAAAACAAACAAACAAAAAAAAATACTAAATATGACAATGAAATTGTAAAAACGAAAATCAAACTTATCGAATATATGTATTTGTAACGACTAAATGTAGTTGTTCGAGCAAAACATTGATGGCCTCAAGCGCAGCCTCTCGACCAAGTCCAGAAGAATGAGTCGCATCACTGAAATCGCACTGGTAACGAATTATGTTTGGACTAACACCGACTACAAAACACTCTATAACAACAATAATATCAATAATAATAATAATAAACAATACAAATCACATACATGTGTTGCATTTTGCTCTGATCCGATAATTGGATCTATAATCCGGATCTGTTCTCAACATTTCTAATATTATTTTTAACACCATGTATGTATGTATGTGTTTATAGCATAGTTCCTGCTTGTGCTCGTCTATTATAAAATCTTGAGCATTTTGTCCATGCATAACCTTAAAAATAATAATAATAATAATCTAAAAATACATACATTCAATACGCATTCCGTCCAGTATTATAAAAAATAATCGTATAATTACTTCATTTCCTTAATAATTATTTATCTATTAATACAATTTGTTGTTGATTGCGTCAAACGCTCGCTATATGTACATGAATCTCTACTGCACTTACTCTATACATACAAAGAGATGCCCAGAAACCGCAGCGTTTTAGCGTCTAGCGTTTTCAATAAGCTTTTCGGACTAGGCTAAGGGTTGACACCTTTTCAATTCCAAGGGTTTGGTTAGCAACTTTTTTAGGTTTTTTATTGCAGAACAGTAAGATTTTAATTTTTTTTTCGTTTTAATTTATATAATTTAATTTAATTTATTTATATAATAATTGATTTTATTTAGCTGAAAAAAATTTAAAAGTAATTGGCGCGAGAAAATAAAAAATACTCGAAATTATAAACGCTAAGCGCTAAAACGCTGAGATTTCTTTGGCACACCTGATAAACTAGTTGCTTGTCTAATTTGTCGTTGATTTGACTTCACGCGATAACGATAACCGATAACACAAGCAGCCAACATCCGAACAGCAACTCAAGCTTAAAAAAATGATCAAAAACAATAGTCAAAGCTCATGTGCATGCATGCCATCTCTGTCTAGCATACTAAATTGAATTACCCCTATTTATGTATTTTGTACATATGTATGTGCAACATAACTGCATGTGTGCGCAACAAGAGCATAACAAATAAAGGTGCATATAAAAGAGAAAATTCCATTTAAGAACAGGCATTTATTTCTAGGCAGCACTTAAGTTACATTAAGGTCTAGCATTTATTTGTTGATTTTAAGTTTAGGTTTATTTATTTATATCAGAGATTAAAACCCTAACCAAAACTGTAACCTTTAACCGGTAAAAACCAATTGAAATTTACTTCAAAACCGAACCATACAAAAACCGGTTCACCGTTGCGAAAACTTTATTCAAAGATTTTATGTAACCGATAAGCTAAATGCGAACGTAACCGAAACCGTAACTGAAATCGATATTCGCTTCGGTTTTAATCCCTGATTTATGCACAAAAGATGCGTATAAAATAGATAATTTAAATTCAAAACAGGCATTTATTTCTAGCTTTAATTTAAGATAATTTTAAACTAAGGTTTATTTATTCATAAATATTATCCTTTATTATGTACATTTTTGTTATATGTATATTTTTGGACTTTAATTTTTCGTGCGTGCATATAAAAGAGACAACCATAAATTGGTTTATTTTAAGCTTAGATTTATTATTTTATATATATATTCATTATGTTTTTTACGTGGATTTTTGTTATACACATACAATTCATATAAACCCTAACAATATTTACAATTATTTTCGATTCTTCTCTCTCTCTGCCGACGCGACGCATCTGCCTCTGCCAATTTTGCCGACTGTCGTTTGCCATTTGCAATTGCACTCTCTTTTTGCCTTGCTCTCTCTCACTCTCGATCAACCGATCAATTCGATAAATGTCAATTAGGTTCTAATGGGCGATTTAACGATGACGCGCCATCCGCCTGCGGCCCGGCAACATTTCAATATGGCCGGACAATACCTCAATTATGCAGATGCAAATTCGATTCCGAGTTCAAGTCAAAATCAAAATCCGCCACAATTTTGTTATAGCCAATTGAACAGCGGCGGATCATCCTATATATATTATACAAGTGCGCCTCAGAGTTCGTATTCATCGAATCGATTACGCGATATTGCTGTCGCCATTGCACCGGATACGGAAAGGCAACAGGCGCCGCAGTATCCGCACTATTCACCGGAAGCAGCAAAAACAACAACAACGACCAGCAGCAACAACAATAACAATTTTACCTCATCCATGACGCTAACGGCAACCGTTTACTATCAACAACAACAATTGCAACAACAACATCAGCAACAGCAACAACATACGACATCAGCAATAAGAGAGTTGCAGCCAGCAGGCGGCGACAACAATAACGATAACAATAATTATGAGAGTGCGGCAAATGCAAACGCAAAACATTCATTATTGTATTCATCAGTGCAGGCAGGTTTTCCTTTTGTTTTGTATTTATATGATTTTTATCACGTATCTATTTAGTTTTGAACATTTTCTACACTATTGCTTAACGATTGATTTATCGATGACACTTTTAGTTGCTTTTTAGTTGATTTGATTAGCGCCAAAATGCATCACACTCACTCACTTCACAGATGAAGCCATCAAAATTCACCACCACCACACACTCACGCACACACACACACACTGTGACAGCGGCGTTAAGGCACACTCGACAACATTCACATTTCAACTCAACATTCATTCCATTCACTTTAATTGTATCCATGTAACAGGGTATTAAAGAGTATTATTAAAATTACCGTAAACAGACACAAAAAAATAAGTAATAAGTGTTATTCTTAAATTAAAATAACTTTTTACCATTTAAAAAAATTTAAAAGTTATAAAAAAAATATCGAAAATGGCAACAATAGAATTAAAATCTCTTCCTTTCATTCTATGTCTTTGTTTCTTTGTTACCTTGGTACATGGACCATTTACTGCTTAACTTGAAACATTTAATTTATTTTTAAACTTATTACTATTAATTCTTTTTAGCTCTTTCTAGTCGTACAATTTGATACAATAAATAAACTGTTTGTATTATATGCACCTTTGTAGTATTTAGTTGATAAACATTTAAATATCTTATTTGGTTATCTGGATGATTTGTGTATCGATAAGTATCGCTTGTGCCGATAACTTTTGTAGTATGTATTGTACAATATATCACCACTAATCATTACGCTCTTTCTTATAATATTAAATTCACCACACCTGATTTGTTACATACTCGACTACCTGTATTTATGTACCTGCATGCCTAAGTGTTTATATTCGTTAAGTTAATAAACCAATCAATATACATACATACATACAAACATACACATGATTTAAAAGATTAAACAAAAAATACACAAAAAAACAAATGACGCTTACCGATTCACTTACGATGTTTTTCGTTTTGTTCTTAATTTCTCCTCTGTATGATTTTGATTGATATACACGTTTTGTTTTGTGTGTCATGTTCTCAATATTGTCAGAGTCTCAACGCCCTTATAGGATGTGTGTCTATAAGTCGGTGTTGTGGAGACTCCCTTGTGAGTAGACCAAAGAAAAATCTGAGCAAAACATATTAGTTACATTTTATATTACCGTATACATATATAAAGTTAATCTAAATTAAAAACTATACATATATATTGTGCGTAAGTTACATGAATATGCATATTGTATATGTGTGTGTGTTATCCTTGAGTGCCGTCCCTTGCGCACTCTCTTTTTCTCGCTCACTCACCCACACACTGGAAATTAAAATTAACACTAAAAGTTTTCTGTCCCGTTATTGTGTTTATATTTGCTTTCGCTTTGAAAACCAAACCCACCACACACACGCACTAACACACTCACAGACACAGCAAAGTCAAGAAAGGATCAAGATGAATTTATAAGTAGGTGATGTACTCGTTTAACGTGCCCTCTTTTTCGGGGCGACAGCGCACAAGAGTGAAGAGTAAAGAAAATCCAAACAAAACATGTTAACCATATATCTATCTCTGTCGTCGCCCCGAAAGAGTGCGAATACATCATCTACTTATAAATTCATCTTGGAAAGGCAATCGTGGAAACGCAAAACTCTTTTAACGTTCTCACAACATGCATAACAGCATGCAATTAATAGCTTTAGCCTCTCTCTCTCTCTATATCTCTTTGATAAACACGCACACCTCACACACAAAACACACACAAACACAGCGTCATTGTTTTAAATCGCAAATTGTGTTGCCCATATGAAATGTATAGTATTTAATCCAAATCAAATACTAAATAAAAAAAAAACACACACATGTGTTGTATCAAAGAGCTTTTAACACATTTGAACCACTTTAACCAAACTAATCTCACGGCGAATGGATAAAAACTAAAACAACTAAAGAAAAATAATAATCTTTTCAAAAACAACAATAAATTTTTCAACTAATTTCGGTTTTTTTTTGTGTATTTAGCTGCGGAAACAGAGTCGCTTCAATGCGCGCAAAAAGTTCCAATTTGCCATATTGGTGATACGTGCTGTCATTAGGATACGACGCCTGCGTTATACTGCGGAGCCCCTACATATTGAGGATGCCATACGTGATCCTTATCGCGTCAAGGTGCTGCGCAAGGTGAGAACTTATCTAAAGGTTGCTTATTTACCGACCGCCGAATCATTTTTGGGCCTGACTTTTGTGCGAACTTAGTGGAGTGAAATACATCTTACGTTATCGCTCTCATTGTGTTGAAAGAAATAAGAACCCAGGTGAAGCGAATACGCTACCTATAATAAATTCACTACACAACCAGGACTGGCTAATAAGAGTGAAAATTTTCGATGAAATGAAATACTAGAATAAACATAAGCATTGATTTTTGAATTTTTCTCTCTTAATTTTTCATTTTTGATCCAAACTAAATAATGTTTTAAAATGCTAATTGAATTTCAATTCCTGATCAAAACTCACCACACTTAAACTTGCTTCCTTCCAGGTTATCGACGGCTGTGCTTTCCGCGTCTATGGCCATTGGGTGAAGAAGGGAGAGGGACAGAATCGTGCTGCCCTGTTCGAGAATACTCCGCGCACCGAACTTCATGCGCTCTACATAAACAATCTCAGTCGATAGGAAAAACCAATCGGAACGAAGCCCACGCAATACGCGTACAAATACAAATCCAACACACACAAATGCACATACATATATAATACGCACACGCAAACGAAAATGAGCAAAACAAAACTATAAACATATGTACATACATGCGTATCAAAGAAAGTGTAATCAGCAATCGTTGAGCTTCGATTGTTGTTGTTCCTTTTCACACACATCCATATACATATGTTTTTTTTCGGTTCGTTTTATTATTCAATCTGCTTCACATCATAAAAATTCAGATTTCGTATGTACAAGATTTCGGATTTAGTTGAACTACTACGAACTTTATATATAGTATATACATACAAAAATATATATTATGCTAGCTTTACTTATGTACATACATACTTACATGCATACATACATATATAAAAAGTTTTTTAAATTGTCGCAAGTTCAACGACACACAAAACGCAACAAAAACAACAACTGCATAACACACACAAACAAACATACATACACACATGTGCATACATCAATACGGATGTAATAGAGTAGTGTAGAAAGAATCAACCGTAAAGGCAGAGAATGAACGAAAAGCAAGAAATATGCAATACAAACAACCATACATACATAGATGCATACATATGTATTTTCTGTTAACGATTTTATTAAATTATTTAAATATATTGCTAAGCGTTTACATTTTAATTGTTATGTTGTAGTGTATACAAAATAAATAAAAACAAACAAAAAAAAAAACGAACGAACGACTGCAAATCAAACGCAGCGCCTATCGGTTTGGATATCGATGGCGATAACAAACGGCTCATCGTTTAAATGTGCTTGGTGCAATCGTAAGCGCGCTCACAGCACTCAGGATAGCTGCGATTCGTGTTGACAAAGTCACGCTGCTTGCAGCCCTTGGGTGGCGCCACCGCGGAACAGGTGCGATACTCAACATATCCATTGTCCATGCAGGTAACGCCAGCACATGGATGATTGGGCGCCTTGCCTGCTTGTCCAGGCGACATAATCACATCGGAGGTCAAAACGCACTTGCCCGGATGTGCTAAAGGAAATATCAGTTATATGTATTTACTTTTGTTATTATGTTTAGGTATTTATGTACTTACAAGGATTGTTGTGGTTAACGCGTGCAATGGCTGCCTCTGCTTGCTGCTGGCAGAGCACAAAGAGAGCGGCGCAAACAAAGACGGCAACAGTGTTAAAGTGCGACATGTTTGTTATCGTTATCGATTTATGTAATATTCTCAAAATACAGAGAGAGACAGTGTTCGAAGATTTGTTGTCAGTTGGAATGTAAGATCGCAAGTGCTGTTGATTCTGTGAAAACGTCAATGTTTTATACTGTCTTGTTATCAGAATTGAAACCCAAAAGCCTGTGTGACGGCTTATCGAGATTGTCGTCAGCTGAGCCGATCCGAGCTAAGCTCCCAACAACTTGACCTTGTCCAATTCATGGCGTATGGCATATGACAATGTATATCGCTCCTTTTCGCGCCCATGCCGGTTTATCGCCAGCTGCCTGTTTGGCTGCTTTTTAGTATACCCTTGCCCAGAAAGGTGGCATTTTCAGTTTTGTCAAAGAATATAAAATGCATTCATATATAAAATATACGAACAAATTGATGTTTCAAAAAAATTTATATTCGTTTTTCAAATGAATTAAATGATTAATTTTAAATGTTATTTTTGCTTAACGCTTATTAAATATATTATTTCAAAATAATATTTTTTAAAATCAAAGGGAATCGCAGCTTCGTTGTGTCGATGATAGGCTTTCCTTTTGTTTGTTGTTGTCTGTGGCGACTTCCCTGAGGTTCGTTGAGTACTTAATTATATTATGCGTTTAGTATATACGCATATAAATAATTTTTGTGAAATACTTTAATTGTTAATTGATACACACACATACTTACATGTGTTTTTGTTTTGTTTTGTGTTTTTTTTACGACCGGCTGCCGCTTATCACGTTTTTCATTTCATTTTGCTGCATACGGTCAATTGGCGCCTGTTTTATTTTTGTTTTTTTTTTATTTTATTTTTTTTGGAAATTTTTGTTCTTGTTTATAATGAATGTGGCATTCCTGTGGCTTCTGGCATCTGATGCTGACTCAACGATTCATTCGCACACAAGTCATACAAAAAAACGTCGCAAACTTTCACCGATCGTCGGCTGGGATCTTCAACCTCTTCCCAAATAACCGTCAAAAGTTCAAAATAGCAATCGATATAAATATACAATGTGCATATCGATAAGTGTCATTGACACGGCAACAGTTCAAATAAACTCAGGTCGGTGCTTTCAGAAAGTTAAAGTGGGTAGCTTGCAAAAAATTAGCTAGAAGTAGCTAATAATAAAAACAAATTACTGCTTGTAGATAATAATATCTGCAACTTTTAAAAAAATTGCAACTTTTTTTTTTAAATGCTATTAGTTACAAATTTTTAATTTTTCTTTAGCAATTTTAGAAAACTATTTAGAAAACTAGCAATTTTTTAATTTTCTTTAGTATTTTTTACTTTTTTTATAGCTTTTTGCAAATGATTTTACAAATTAGGTTTAATAATGGTTCACAACGAAATGGGGACTCTGGTATTTAACTCAGTCACTCGATAATATGAACAACTTAAAAGTTTTGGCTCACTCTTTTGCTATGTTTTTTGCCAAAAGTTTATAACAAAATTTTTGGATTCACATAAAATTGAAATTTCAATAATAATAATAGAATACAAATTGAACATATAAAAGTTAAAATATTTTAACATATTTTAAAATGTTGTCATAAATATGCTAGATCATATGAGTACTTGACTTAAATCACTAGCAATGCTGATGTATGTAAGTGAAGCTGACGAGTTAGATAGCACCATAAGAATACTCTTAATTTTGTTTAAGATATGAAATCATGTTCCTTTATAATTTAGATCTTTTTCTTTTAAACGTATATATATTTTTGTTGGAAACAAAAATTTTAATGATTTAGAATTTTTTTTTTTTTTTTGGCAATTTTCACATAATTTTTAGGTATTTTTAGCAACCTTTTTTTCCAAATCTAGCAATTACTGCTTCAAATATTATGGCAGCACTGATGCACATACGGAAATATTAAAATGAGTTATTAATTCTTAATCGCATTAGCGCGAATTTCAAAACCTTGAATTACGTGTACAAGCTACCCGTAAATCACTGTAGACGACACTCCACGCTAGTGACGAAAGCATCACGAAGGGCTCCAAAGGCGGCTAGTAGTATGTACAGGAAGAATGGAACACGCCCAGGACAGCTGCAGGTAAACTACATGTTTAACTGAAATTTGGGTATTTAAATACCCATAAGCCTAAAATGGGTTAATGTTATCCACTGCATATAAAATCTATATTATAGATCAGTGATGGGCACGTTTATCGAATCGTTATCGGCTGCTCCCACAGACACGAACCACCGCTTGCCAAATGCGAGGCTGGCAGCTGCTGCGAACGCACGATTTGAATTAGTGCATATCTTGCCTTCGACGAGAGCGCAGTCTGCGTCGCGACCTTAAAAATGAAACAAAAAAAAAAATATAAAATTGTAAAGAATATTTTTTTTTATTTGACATGCATTTGTTTTTCGCAAATTTCAACTTTGCAGTTGTTCAACACTTATTTCATAAGTTGAAGAGTTATCTATCATATGCAATTTAAATTATTTGATTATCTCATTTGGTTCAAAAGTTACAATTTTCGCAAAGCAAAATGAGCAATGGCCCCACTGTGCGTCGCTTGACTTTTCAAGTTGTCTTTCAACTGCACTGAAAGAAAAAGTTAAGCTCCTGCGCAATACATTGTGTGAGAATGCGGTCGGTATTTTCGTACTCCTAATGAAGAGTTGTGGCTTGCATTCAAAATTTAAGTCAAAAACATTGTTGAATATCAGAGTTGCTTAGCTATTTCTTACAGTATATTAAATAAGCGCGCATAGCTTCCCCGTGTCGAAGGACCAAATGTCCTTTAATCATAATTTTCATCCTTGGAACGACGATTTAGCGATTCATCTCTATCCTAAAAAATTAGTCAGAATTAAAGCTTGTTTTTTTGGCCCAAAAAAATGTTTTTTTTCTTGAACCTATTTTTTATTAGCAGAAAATGTACAACTTATTTGAATACAATTTTAATACAACTTTAATAAAATATATTGTATATTTACAGGTTCAATTAAAAAAAATGTTTTGGCCCAAAAAAAAAAAGTTTTAATTCTGACTTATTTTTTAGGATAGAGATAAGAGTATTGACACCAAGTTTGTCAGGATCGAACCATAAACACCCAAGATATAAATTTTCAAAAAAAAGTTTATTCATTACAGATTCATCATTTCATTTCCACAGACTATGGACTGCTTGACTTTAGCGTTCATCTCTGCCTTTAGTTTTTATTTATGTATTAATTATGCTTTGTTTTTTTTTTTTTTTGTTTTGTTTTGCTTATATAATATATTGAATTTCTCATTTGACTTTAGTTCAGTTTGTGGAGCGTTTCAGAATTGAATTTTGAACTGAAGACTGGTCTACACACCGAAATCAATTCGGAAATTCACCTCTGACTCGGACTGTGAATCGATCTCTGATTCGGATTCGGACTCTGATTCGAACTCGGACTCTGATGATCTCCACATTTGGCCCGAAGATCTCAACGCTGAGTCAACTCAAGTGTCTTTCTATCCGCTGTCTCCGTCTCCTCACTTTCCCCTCTATTTCCAAGGCCAATCGATGAAAGTCTTCTCCAAGTTTATGACATAACTTTTGTCTTTGGCCCCCACAACATGTTACCAAATTAACTTGTCTATTGTTGTTGTTGCTTATCTTTTCATGTTTTTTACATTTTTATGCGCTAGCAGAGGGTATTTTAATTTGGTCACAGAATGTGTAACGCATTGAACTAAATAAAATTTGGCTTGGGATACGTCTGGTCTAGTCTTTTAGTTTTAAAGCCAGCCAGATCTTAGTTCCAAACTGAATTGTTGGAATATTAAAAATTAAATTTAAGTTTGAATAACTTTGTTGTTTCTTGAGATTTTTCAGGAAAACTGACAAGTTACTTTAGAAACGATATTTTATACACTCGGACCAAATTTGGTGCAAATCGGACTAATTCATATCATAAAGCTGTCATTTTAATATCTTGAAATCTTTAATAAATTAAGATATACTTTTGCAAGTGCATTAAATCTTCGGTTAGCCGAAGAAAAATGATCACTTTTCTATGTTTTTTTTCTTTTTTCAATATATATTTATGTTTATTTATTAACAAAAAATAATTTAACAATGATGATAATAATTAGCCTAGTAAAAAAAAGTATTGGTATAAAAAAAAACAATTGATTTGGTCTAACTATTAGAGGGAGGAGCTGCTTCTCTACCAGCCCTGACTCCAACCAGCACTTGAGGCGGCTCCACCTTGGCTCCAGCCGCCGGTGGAGGCCCAACCACCGCTTGACGAGGATCCTCCCTGACTCCAGCCGCCACTGGAGCCACCGGAGCCAGCTGCTGGCAACTGTTGCTGCTGCTCCGAGACCTTCATCAGCTTCAAGGTGCCGCGCTGCACCACATGGCCGCTGTTGAAGAAGGCGCCCTGTGCCTTGTCCGCCTGCATTATGATGGCCTTGCCCTTGTGCCCGAAGGCGTCAATCAGCTGGCCATTGATGTCATCCACATGGCCATAACCACCATAACCACCGTGGGCACCATGTGCACCACCATGCAGGGCATCCTCTTGCAACACCAGCTGAATAATCTGTGGCAAAATGGCATTCAACTGCTGGTTGTGATACGAGGAGGAGGAGGAACCACCACCATAGCCATGTCCAGCGGCATAAGACTGTCCATAGGACTGTCCATGTCCTGCCGCATGATAGGCAACTGGATGCTCCACCACCTTGTAGACCTGTTCGCCATAGGAACCATGAGCAGATGCACCGCCATGTCCATAGCTGACGGCACCACCGCCACCACCACCACCACCGCCATGTCCGTAGCCATGACCGCCATCTTCCAGTATGATCTTGATGAGCTGCGTGGAGCCACCGCCATGTGAGTAGCCATGGGCATAGGAGCCACCATGGGATCCGCCATAGGAGCCACCATGACCTCCGCCTCCTCCATGTCCGCCTCCACCATGTCCGCCTCCTCCATGTGGTGTTGCTATGACATTGTAGGTGGTCTTGGTGCCACCAGCAGCAGTTGCACCACCGCCAGCACCACCGCCGAGCAGCGACAGAAATGTCGCGTTGCACGCACCCAATGTGGCCAAAAGACAAATGAAGATCTGTTTGCCAAAATGCATTAGTTTAAAATTCCAAGTTCTCTCTCTGTCTCTCTGTCACTCTCACTCACCTTCATTATGGTTAACTCTTTGTATATCTTTCACTCTCTCGCTCTCTCACGCTGTCTGTCTCTGTCAGCTGCGTGTGCTTCGAGCTGTTCCTGGTCAACGAATGATGAACGCTTCCAGCTGACATCGAGCTTTTATACAAAGAAGCCAGCAGCTTCCGTCAAAGCTTCCATCTTCCATCTTCCAGCTTCCATGTTACCGTTACACCAAAAATGCATACATAAGCAGATAAGGGCCGCCGGGTGTCCGGCTCAGAAACAGCTTGCAACAGCGGCAGCGACGCCAACTGCGGCAGCGACGTGCTGACGTCGCACTGCACAGTGGGCGATTTGGCAGATCCCGAGTAACGAAATTAATTACTCCAAACAAAAAAAAAAGAGCATTTGTCGAATTTGGTAATTTTAATTATATGTTAACAAAAAACAAGCAAAAGTAAAAAACAAATTAAAAAAAAATATTTTTTTTTTTTTAGATGTATAATATTTTAACAAACAAAAAACAAATAATTATCCTGCTCAGAACAGTTCGATTTGTGAAGAGCATTCGACTAATGCTAAACATTTTTCAGAAGCATCTTTTCCATACTTCAAAAAGTGCCTTCCTGCAGACTGACACGATTTTTGAAAAAAGCCATAGTTTTAGCATGGGGGACTCAGGGGCAGCCGATCTAAGACAATTTACATTTTGAACGAACAATAATTTCACCCAATTATATATTTTTTTGCTGGCTCTACAGAAGATGGACTTTGCTTACAAATATAGTATAAGAAAGCATGTAAGTGTCAATCCAAAATTAATATTACAACATGTATTCACAGGTTACAAAACATTTATTTTCTTTTAATACATTCATTTAAAAAAAACCAAATATAGGTCAATATTTAAGGATTAGTAAGAGAATTTCATGGGCATCAAATCTTCGGCGTGCCGGGGCCTAGAACCAGAGTATATTACTGTCGAGTGCTCTCGACTGTTTCGCGTATTTTAAATTAGATACATATATAAATAGTATATATGAAATAATATAAATCGGTTATTCCTCTGAAATACTAGTAAGTTGTATATTTTCATATCTGTATAATCAAGATTTTCTTAAAGCGTTAATTTTCCTGAAATAATAACCGAACAAGGAATTCATTTTCCATTTTCTTTTAAATTGAATTATTTTCATTTAAATTATACCATATAATTTTTTTATTCTCTCGGAACTACTGATTCAATATGCCCAAACACTATTGAAAGTTCAATATTATTCAGAATATGCAAGAAATTTAAATATGCCTATGAGTGTGTCGTCGAGAGTATGCATTCGAATTGTAGTTTTCGTTCGCTGGATCGACTAACACGCCCACTGTGCGTCGACGCAACTCGTGAGACTCATCGGAGATGAAGATTGGATAGATGAAGAGTCCGCGATACGCACGCCAATGGGAATATACGCAGTTTACGAATACTCATAATCATACTCATACTCATACTCATAAATATAACTACAAATGCTCACAATCATTCACGAATATGAATGGGCAAGGGGGAATGCTGAGTAGGGGAATAGGGGAATTAAGCGATCCACGCGTATTGCGATTGTCTTCGTCTCAACATCGTCTCATCCGTGGGCCTCTTGTAATTCACTTAAAAATATTTAAGAAATGAAACAACAACTACAACAAATAGTAACAAATTTTGACCAACGCTTCTCTTTCTCTCTCCTTAACCCACAGTGCCCCCTGTCTAATTTCGTCTTACAGGGTGTGTAACATAAATATAACGGTATGCCGCAGAAAGAAGATTGATGATCGCCATCGATAAATATCATCGATTATTGTCGATAATATATATTTAAGTATTTTACAAGATAATAATTCGCTTCAATTATAATTCTTATCATCTTTTATTATTATTTAATCGATAATTATGTTTAGTAACTACTACAATTGTTTAATTTAGTAAGCTTCAGGAAATGTTATTTGTTAATTAATTGCGGTCACTTCATGTCTCTAAAAAGGGCACCCTGTAGCTTTTGTTTTGCTTGAAATCCCAAAATATGCAACAATAACATAAGCATTAACGCATCTCCGAACCAAACGACCCAAATCCCCCGACCCACAATCCCCCTCACTTCCCGCTCACGCCACTAACAACAACAGCAACAGCAACAACAACAAATTGACCGGCTTTTTGCATATGATTATCGATTTGAGCGGAGCGTTATGCTGTCCACGCTTACCACATACTCTATATGTATGTTATGCAAAGGGTATGTTGATTTTCCTATGAAAGTAGGCACAATTTTTGTAGTTTCTATAACTCTTCTTATCTATATATCAGGGGTTCCACAGAAATCGCGTTCGCTGGAATTTCACTTGAATTTCATACAAATTAAAGGTATGCATGTACATATGTATTTTAGTGTGCCTACATAACATACCTAGGCACACTTAAAAAAAAGAAAAAACTATTCTTTTACAAAAGATGTATTCAACAAAATATATTCGTTTAGTGTTTTCTGTTTTAAATTTTTTAGTTAAATAACAATCCTTTAAAATACATATGTATATCATTGATAAGCAATATATAATTGTGATTTCATTGGAATATTGAAAAATTTGAATATGATGTCGACTTGAATTTTGACTGTGGCACGGAGAAATGAAATTTACGTGAAATTCAAGTGGAAGAGATTTCTGTAGCACACCAGTATATTTGATTTTTATTTAACTACTCAGCAAATAACAATTTTCTTTAATTGTGCTTTGTAGTTTTTTTTAATGTTTTTTTTTTATCTGAAAAGCAATAATAAATAATGTCAAAATAAAGCTGTTAAAAAATATTTTTATTGTCGTTTTCAAATATAAATGAAACCTTTAAAGCATTTAATTTGCAGATTAGTTAATATCTAAATATTATCTGTCAGATTGTTAGGGTATTTGATGGTCGGTATTGCGCAGCTTTGTTGTTCTTTCTAGTGTTTCGTATTGTTATTTCCATGTTGTTGCAACAGGCAACAACGGCAACAACAACAACAACGACGACAACTCGAACTGTTGTCGATTGAGCCAATCTACTAAATACATAGGCGAGTTTTGAGCCACAGTCGCGGTCGCGGTCGCTGCTGCCGTTGGCGTCGCCGTTGACATTGCAGTCAGCGTCGCAGTCGCAGTCGACATCGATTATATCATTATATGATGAGATTTGAAATTTGTTTAGTTTTGTGTGTGTGCATTTTTTTTTATTTATATAAATTATTTAATGCGCATTGTTGCGCATATTTAATTTGAAGACTACCCTAACATCAGTCTCTAGTCCCGCCCCCCACTGCCCCCCCTCGTCGGACTGGCCCTTTCCACATTACGGTTTTAGCCAAATTAAAAGCGATTGGCATTTTATCACTGGGTATTTTGTTGACAGTGTCAAAGCGGCCATTGAGTCTGGTTCAAAAGCAAAAGAAACAACTTTGATTATGCGCTCAAGTTGTTTGTTTGTTTGTTGATGAGGATGATATCAAGTTGTTACTATTGTTGTTGTTGTTGTTGTTGCTGCATTTGCAAATAGTTTTGTCACTCGGTCTTATATTTAGTTAATCAATGACCAGCATTCCACTTCCTCACCATCATCACCATCATCATCATCATCAGTTTCAGACCTATTTAATTTTCCTGTTTCTTTTTTTATATTTACAATACCCTGTCATTTCATTGCTGACTCACTCTCAATTTATTGATTCATCACTTTATTTAAGCCGCAATTAGTTTTTTTAATTGCATAACATTTGAAAGACAACAATTACTTAGATTAATTATGCTTATTATGCTCACTATATATTTATTAAATTATTTTCACAACTTGAACTTGGATTTCCAGCAATTTGCATTTGGCATTTAAAAATTAGTTATGCTACGTACATACATATGTATAATACTATGTACAATAGTTATACACACTCACAATACTATGTAGATAAAATTATTTCTATTTAAAAACATCTCCTACTGTTCTTTTACTTTAAAATTCATTTTCAACTTACTCTTAATAATTGAAATATATAAAAATATATTAATTAAAAAATAAATAAAATAAAAACCTTTTATTCTGCAATGATAAACTTGGAAAAGTTGCTAAACAAACACTTGGGAATTTTAATCGGAGAAGGGGCCAACCCTAGCAGCCAAGTTCGAAAAGGTTGGTGAACATGCTAAAACAATAAATCACTCGAAGTTCTGTGGCACTGAGAAATTTTCGGAGTGGAATTGCTTTTCTCTAAATTCGCTTTCACTTGTGATTCCCGTAGCACACCTAATATATTTATTATTTAGATTTATTTTATTAAATATCTCATCTTTCATTTTGCTCTGCATAGAATCCTATTGGTAGTAAACTTTATATAGTAGTTGCTGACTTATGATCATATTTTGATTACTTTCTTAAAATTGTTTTTTTTTTTCATATTTACCGCATTTTTTCATATTCATAAACAATATAATAAATAAATAGAATTTTAATAAAAAGGATGAATTCTTTAAATTATTAAATGACTGACTCAAAGTTGTTACAAAATTTCATCATTGGAATCTACTAAGTAGTTAGATAACATTCAATTAATACAATATACTTATAAAGACCAAAATAAATCGATCTAAAATTATCTTTAATTTTCTTTCGTCTATTTTCCGCAAGCAGAATCAAAATTGTTGCTTAACCCGCCACTTAATTATAAATTTGTGAACAATTATCTTATGAACCCGTCCCTTCACCTCCCACTTCTCCCCCCCCCCTTTCTGTTCACTTTATCATTTTTCTTGTCTTTTTTGTAAATTTAGCAACAAGTTCGATTTGTGCCTTTGATACGCCCATTTTCTCTATTTGGTCATTTGGTTCGCACGTCAGATTTCCGCATTTCGACAGTTTCCAATGCTTTACATACGCATATATCATCTACACACACACACACACACACACACACACACACAGACATCTCAGATATGGTTATATCATCGAATCTACAACACACTTATGTAGATTTTTTCAAAATTTCATTCATAATTATTGGCCAATCATTCAATAATGTGAGACACGATGACTCCGAATCCGATTCAGATTTGTCTCTCTGATAATGGGATGGATTATTTTAATAATAAGCAGAGCTGTGTAATTACCGTTCAAATATGCCAAAAAGTGACCATGGAGGTGTCACAATTGACACATGCAACTAAATAAGTTGCAAATAAAATTAATTTAACAATAATTTAATGACCATGGAAGACCATTACATATAAGAAAAGTGACCATGGAGATAGGAGTGTTGACACTTGCATCTATTTAAGCAGCTCATGAAACTAATTTAATTGCAAGTTTGTACATGAAATGATATAATGACTAGTCATAAAGTGACCATGGATGACGTGAAATGTCACGGTAGTCGACTAAAAAAAAATTCAAATCACCTTTTGAACCAGGGATTAAAACCCTAACCGAAACCGTAAAATTTAACTGATAAAAACCGATTGAAATTTAAAACCGTAACTGAAACCGTAACCGAGAAAAAAAATGTTAACTTGACACAAACCTTAAAACCGAAACTCTGTAAGCCGAAATAACCGTTTAGTAACCGTTTCATTTATAAGGGTTAATTTCGGTTTTTCATACGTTTAAAAATAAAACTTTTTTTAAAAGTTAAACATAATTTAAAACGAAAATTATTGAAAATATTGATTTACTTATGGTTAATTTTATTAGTGATATTCATTATCGAATTTTCATAGCACTGAATAAGCGTAAATAAAATAAATTGGTTAAATGCAGGGATTAACCCCAACCGAAACCATAACTTTTAACTGATAAAAACCGATTGAAAATTAAACCCTTAACTGAAACCGTAACTGAGAAAAAAAATGTTAATTTGACAGAAACCTTTATACCGAAACTCTGTAAACCGAAACAACCGTTTAGTAACCTTTTCATTTATAAAGGTAACAATACCGGTATTTCAAAACGGAAACATACAAAAACCGGTTTACCGTTACGAAACCTTTATTTATTGTACTAACCATGCGGATGAGTCATTTTTTAAACATGTTTTTAAGTATTAGCTTTATCAAATATTATATTAGTAACATATTCAATAACAAAATGAATATACCTGATAGATAGGGCATAAGACTCGTATTTGCCAAGCTATCGACTTAACCAATGGCTTATCAAATTGATATTAATCTGTTTTTCTTTTAATCATCTTCAGTTGAGTTCGGCACGACTTGTCGGCTGGAGATGGTTAGAGATGGTTGGGGATGGGTTGGAGATGGAATCGAGAGCGGAGTGCCCCCAGGTTGATTACAAAATGATCAGCTAATTAGTTAGCGTGTCGATTGCCCATTAAGCGGTTGGGCGGGCTTTTGTACGAGTATACCCTTTCAGTGGGTATTTTAAATGAGAGACGGACTTGTAAAAGTTTATCTGTTCAAAATTATTTTTAAAATTTATCAACACATGTCTGAGTGATTTCGGACAAAATAATAAAAAATGTCATGGCAAAAACTTTTATTATTTAAATTCATTATTTAATAGTCAAAATGACAAAAATTGAACATACATTTGAATGGCAAAATACTAAACTTCAGGATCCCCTAAAAAAAAATTGTTTAATTTCAAGTAATGAACTCATTTTATTTTTAAAATCCTTTTTAAATAATAAAATAAATTGAAGTAATAGTGAGTAAAAGTGTGCGACAATATTTAATGTCTATGAAAAACAATTGATTTATGATAAAACACCTATTGTTAAATTTAGGCCATCTCAATAAGAAAGAAATAATCTTTTAGCCATAAAAACTTTCGAAACTTACAGTTTATTAAATATATTTAGTTTTTATTTGTAAACAACCAATTTTTATCCCATCAAATAACAATTTTGTAAAAATTGTTGAAAATAGTTCGCATTTATTGATAATTTAAAATGTTTGCTTAGAATTAAATTTCTTTATACTCTAAATTTGTAGTTTGCCAAAAAAAAATACTTTATCTTAACACAATCTTTTACACACCCACACACACACATACGCACACACATATATAAATATATATATATTTTTTTATTGCATAACAAAAATATACTCCAAATATCTTAATTTTTATTGGACAATTGTGAAGCGAATTGACCAAGTTTGCTACAAGTTGGTTAAACTAAGCTTTGATTCACATCAAAAAATTTCTAATAATAATACCAATATACAATATATATATATATATATATACATATGTATATATAGTTGTATACGTGTGTTCCTTCTGCTATAGTTACGCCCACAGCCCGTTTGTTATTTTATTTAGATTCTCATAGTTCGAATAATTTTTTAAAATACCCCAATTAATTTCAGCTTATTATACGTTATATTTATTTTTGTTTTCTTGTGTGTTGCAAAAGCAGTAAAGTAACTTACAAACCCATACTAACACACAAGCACACACACACACACACATACAGAAAGAAAAGGAGAGTTTATTAGAAGGAGAGAGAGAGAGAGATTTTTTTCTATTGACATTTTAAGTACTTAAACTATAGACTGTTATTTTTTTACTTTCATATTTTAGTTAGGAACACAGAAGTTTGGACGTATCTATGGCTGTGTGTTTGTGTGTATGTGTGTGAGTCAATGTGTGTGTGTGTGTGGTATTATTAAATAACAGTTTGTTAACTAGTTATTACACCTTATATTGTAAGTTCAATTGGCCTGTTTTTTATTTAAGGTTAATTTTAAATATAAGTTTAGTTTAAGCTTAAGTTTCTCTTATTTTTCATATCTGTGTTTCTTCTCTTCACTCTCTTTTTCTACCTATTTCGATTTCATTTCTTTAGTTTTTCTTGAAAACACAGCACAACATTTAACAATTGATTAAGTACACTTTCAGTTTCTCAATGGTTCCGTTTCGTATTCAGCTTAAGATTCAGATACAGATACAAGCACATACACACATCCATACCTATAAAAAGTAGTAAAAGGGAAGGGAGTAAAAGAAAGATAGGGATAGAGGGTATATGCATGATCATACACTTAAATGCAGTGTTAAAACTGAAAAACTATCGTTAATATTATCGGCAAAAAATTAACATACTTAGTTGTCAAACAATAAATTTCTAAATTTTAAAACTCACTTAATCTGATTTACAAATCATTTAAATCAATTTAATAATTTTATATTTAAACGATAGCGTTATAGCTCTGCGAGTTTTTGCCAATCGAATAGAATCTATTGCTTCATCTACTATAATTATAATACGTATAAATTTTTGTTTATGGTATATTTGAGACTACAACCAAGAAAAAAAAACAACCATCCAATAATATCATCCAACTGTGAAACTTAATATTAATCGATCAACTATAAATCGTATTTAAAGTAAGAGATGAAGCAAAAAAAAAGCAAATAGATATGAGAAAACTTATAAAAATAAATCACATTAATCACATGCTAATACATTATATACTTAATGTCTAAAACAAAGCCTAAAGCGACTAAATATATTGGATTTATGCAATGGAGTGGAGGGAGGAGATACTTATGATACATAAATAAATAGAAATATGTATTGAATTGAAGGGATCTTCAGATACACACATAATACTCACACACATACAAACATACATATATTATATAATATATAAATCTATATGCTAAGTAGTTGGTAAAGCTAATACAGTTCTTATTGTTATTGTTTGTTTTCTTTGTTGTCTTAAAATCGTAAAGTTTGTTTTGAAATTGTTCTGTCTATGTTTTTTTTTTGGTGTTTCTGCTTCTTGTGTTGTGGTTGTTGATCTTAAACATTTATAGATTAATCGTATCCAAGTCCTGACAAGGTGCCCGTGGACTCATATCATCGGTGCCTGTGTCGCTGCCACGCCTTGTTTCCCCGCTGCCACGCCCATCGCCCCTTATATCCGCCATGGACGAGTGTATTTGATTATTTTGATTGTGCCGCAGATTCGTAATGTTGTTGTTATTGTTGTTGTTGTTGTTATGCTGATGATGATGATGATGATGATGATTGTTATGATGATGATTTTGGCCAATTGTTGTTGTCGGCGGCTGTTTGCCAACAATCGCATCCGCGGATCCAACATTATTGTGCAACGCCTGCGTCTTCTTGGTGCCCAGTCCCAAGGGGAAGGCAAAGTCCTGCGGCAATTTGTGCATTATTTTGCCCGATGTGATTAGACGACCAAAGCCCTCCTGTATAGTAAGAGAGAGAGAGAGACAGAGAGAAGGAGTGAGAGTGAGTGAGAAAAGAGTGAACACAGAAACAAAATCTGGGATTAAGAAATAAAATCAATCCTAAGCAATGTGAATTTCTTTAATCGATCACGAAATACTTGATGCAAATATGATTTTTCGACTCCTAATTCGTTTATCGGTGCTTCATGCAATTTTTTTTATAGCAAAATTAAATGTTTTAGCCCTTTTTTTTTACTATTTTAATGCTGATTGGTTGCCATATTGTCTCAATTCAAGAATAATATCTTGAATACAAACTTAACAAGCGGGAAAGGCTATAGTCGAGCTCCCGACCATAGGATACCCGTTACTTATTTAAATATGTGTACATATGTATATACAATATTTTTATTGCATACTTTTAGGCAGTTATATTGCTTAAAAACTTAGATCAGCCATTAACACCTTTTAAGATTTAGTAGGATAATAGTTAATTAGTAGTTATCGTTAATTAGTAAAAAATCCTAATATCTTGAAAATTTTGCGTGGCAATAATTTGAAACAAATTTTGGTTGCTCTAGCTTTTTTAGTCTCTGAGAGAGAATGACTTGGTTATATGGACTGGACTGTTGATGCTGATCAAGAATATATATACTTTGTAGGGCTTCCTACTTCCTCTTACATACATTGCAACGAATACAATATACCCTTTTACTTATTTTTGAAGTAACGAGAATAAAAAGTACATACTACATTCAAGAATATTCAACCTGAATTTTAGAATGACTTTTTTTTGTTTTGTGTCGAACACACGAATTCCCACCTGGTGAGCAAAGGCGTAACCCGAGCGCACGGAGCGACGTCCACGGCGGGAGGACGGAGTGCGACGAACGTCGCTGGAGATGCGGGAATGCATCTTTTTAAGCGATTTCTGGCGAATCTGTAAGGAGAAGAGTCAGAGAGAGATTAACAAATATGTAGAAAAAGGAAAAAAAGTGGACAAATGGAAAAGAAGTGCAAAGAAAGGGTGAAGAAAAAAAAGGTAATACTTGTTGACCACTTGGAAAAATGTAAGAATTTAAAGAAAAATCATAATAACAGAAAAAAATGAGATATTACAAGAAAAGGTAGAGAGAAAAGACTTGGGAAAATAAAGCAAAATGGAAGACTGAAGAAAGGATGATAGAAAGAGGAAATAAATAAAGTACTCACCTTATCGGACAAACTGGGATGCACATCGAGCAGATAGTACTTGTAGGCCAGTACAGGTGCCATCAGCATGACGACCGTGATCAGCATGGTCACCCAAAAGTTGAGATCCTTGATGGCCTGCGTAAGGGATCCCACGTAGGGTCCGCCGATAACATAGTTGTAGAAATAATCGAGCACAAAATACCAAATGAGACTGCCCCAGATTGTCACATGATTGACAATTGTCCAGTACGAAGTATACAATGCAATCTGAGACAAATAGATAAGAGATGATTAACAACAGGCTACAAATTCCACAAAAGTCAACTGGACATACCTGCGCTGTATTGTCGACAATGAGAATTGTGGCAACGACAGCGCCGAGAGTCATGTGATCGCTCAATGTGTAACCATTGTGGGAGACGCCATCTCTGTAAACTCCATATGGTATTAGGAACAAGATGAGGGAGGTAAAGGCGCCATGGAGGACGCTATAGATGAACTCGCGTATGTTGAACAATTCACTCTTCAAGCCCGGCGTATAGAGACGCGGATACTCCAGGCTGTTCTTATCCGAAACATCCTGCTCAAAGACGCCCAGCGCCAGCACCGGCAGCGATGTGTAGAACAGATTGTACACCGATATGAACATGGGATCGAAAACGGTCTGCAAAACAAGAAATTCGAAATCAAATTAAACTACTTGTGAAATTATAAAGATTTTCTGCAAAATGGCTTCACAATGTCGCCATCTTCATCGTGTTCGTGGACAAGATTTGAATAATATTTGAAAAGTTGGAAAGTAAATTTCAAAAATTATTGTATCATTGTCCATATAAATGCTTCTTGTAATCCTATAAAAAAAATAATAATAATTAATATTTTTATAATCACATTAGCAAGAAAAATCTTGAAATTAACAATTCTAACTGTATTGAATATAGTTAGTAGATGTAATTTATTTTTAATTCTAAATAGATAAAAAATAAATCGTATTCTAACTTAAGCTAGCTTTACATAATACGTACATTCTTATACTAGTTAGAGAAATATATTTAAAATCAGACTTTGGAAAATACAAATCTTGTCATAGATATAAAATACTTCAAGTTTTATAGGCAGTGAGTACGAAAAATCATTGAAATAGTGATAGGTTCATAATGTTGTTCATTATAACCTATACTTAATTTAAATACACGTAACATATCTCACCTGTGCACTGAATCCACAGAAGAGGGAATACCAGCAGTGGCACAGCGTAAATGCAAAGTTCTTGTAGAAAAAGTAGCGTAGAAATTTGCACATCCGATAATAGGACCATCGTCCATGCACCAGCAATAGACGCTCCAGATAACAAAACTGGGCGATCGCATAATCACTCGATAGCACCGCCTGAAGACCCTCCTGACCCGATATGCCCACGCCGATGTGGGCGGCTGTCAGGATTATACAAATTTAATAAACATTTGTATAATATATAGATATATTTATTCTTTGAAATATGGTTATGTTTACCTAAATTTCGTCTTTTTTGATATTAGCTTCTGTATTATAATTCTAATTTATTTGTGGTAACATTTAAAGTTAATATATTGCACTAAAAAGTAGGAGATAACTGAATTTGTCTGAGCTATGTTGTGAACGAATTTCAGCCTTCTAGGTCTTACCGTTTGGGCTGCATAATGAACAGCTATTAAGTCAGTCAGTCAGTCAGGACCAAAAGTTTTATATTATAGATATTATAGATTATGATTCATTAGTTTTCGCTCTCATCTATATTGTATGAAAATTACAGCCTCCTAGGTATTTCCGTTAAGTCATTAAGTCAGTCAGTATGTCAAGGAGTTTTATACATCTCTCTGATCTCAAGGTTGATCCTTTTCTATCTGTCATCTCTATTCTATAATGTCTATTCTATTATAGCTCAGCAGTGATTTCTGTTTCTTTAACTCTCAATACAAATTCGTGTTTTTCAAACAATGTTCTCATTTGATTCACCTTTGATCATGGAGACATCGTTGGCGCCATCGCCAATGGCCAAGGTGACGGCATTTTTGGCACGCTTAATGAGTTCGACGACCAGCGCCTTCTGGAGCGGAGTAACCCGACAACAGATCACCGCCTTGCACTGCGAGGCAATGTCCAGAAATCTACATGAAATTGGGAGAATGTGAGAGAGTGAACGATTTAAGTCTTCTTCTTGTCAAACTCACTTGCTTTCCAGCTCCGGGGAGAGACAATGGACCAGAGAGTGTCCATTGACAACGAGAGCAAATCCCGTTGACTCATCGACAACAATCGAGGGAGCGCTTCGTCTTCCATCTTCGCTCTTCTCTGCGTCTCCAAAGAGATCATTGCACTCCGCGCTACATGAGAGAAAGAGACAGTTAGCATATTCACCAAGAGAGAGAGAAGAACATAAACTGTTGAATGCATGACTGGTTAAATGGAATAACAAATAACATTTAAAAGAAATGACACAGAGAACAGTTATACAATTACAGAGAGAAAGAGAGAGAAAAGAAACAGTTGGACAAAAGAGTAGCCAACATTTTGTTAAGTTATGTTAGAGAGAGAGAGAGAGAGAGAGAACTCTCTGTTACGCTCTGCAGAGAGTAAGCAATGAGTAAGCAATCTACAGAATACAATATGAGGCAAAAACAAATTATAAATCATATTTTATGCACGACAATAACAATAAAATTATTTTAAATTTTTGATTGAAGTTTTTTAGTTTTGGAATTGTTTGATCTAATAAAAAAAAACATAAATGATTGACGATGACAAAACTGGAAGAACTTGGACAATGTTTTGTGTGTGTTACATTATTAAAATTCATGAAGATAATAACGAAATAAACAGGAATATAAAAAAATATATATATATATATATATATATATTTTGTATCGTGTTTGATATAGTATGATATTTTACTTGACGGGCGGAACAAGTACCAATAGAGGGTAACACATCCTTGAAAACACTAAAAGATTTAATTAAGTTACGCCTTTTCTACAATTCAGCGAAATTGGAAAACACATTTATAAAATACTCTAAAATCTAAAAATAAATAAGTAATTGCTTTGATCTATACGAAATGTTAAGTTGGTAAGTCAAAACATTAAATTGAATATTATAAATAAATTGTAAATTAACAAACAATATAGTTTTAGAAACCAAAGAGAGAGAGAGAGAGAGAGAGAGAGAGAGAGAGAAAGGAGTTAGCAGAAAATACAGGGTGTCTTTCTAGCTGCACTTTTCTTTGGGTGTCGTTTCTGGTTTAGCTTCACTGCTTCTAGCATCTGCATTATTTGGATATTGATTTTGTTTTTTGGGATAGACTTTTTTGTTTTTTTTTTTTTTTTTGGTTATTTTGATAATCGGTTTTTTGGAGTGCCCTCTACCTGTCCGGTCCGCCCTTATTATCCTTAATTTTGGCATCCCACCTAAAGGTAACCACCGATATAGCTGGCGGCGGTTGTGGCATGGGCGATCCACTTATGTCCTGCATGAATGCGGAAGTCTGCGTCATTGTCACGCTCATGGGATCCATGCTGCTCTCACTATTCAGTTGGTTCATCGCCTCGGTACCTGCGTGAAAAAAAACAAAGATATTTATCGGTTATCGATCAGAAAAAATAGGTTAACGGAAAATCGATTAACGGAAAAATATGAGCAGTAAACATGTATAGGTTATCAGTCATCGACGATTTTGGTAAGCTTTATCAGTTATGGTTTATACGTAACTGATTACATCAATTCTATCAATTAATCGACATCAGCAATGTAATATCGTTGTGATCGATAAATGGGCAGTGACGTTCATTAATCGGTAAAAGAATTAATTGTGTTCAGTTATCAGAGATTTCTGATCAATCGTTTATCGATTAGTAGTGATAAGTTATCAATTGTCGATTGCCAATGATCGCTTATCAATTATTAATGACCGGCTATCGGTGCTCAGTTATCAATGATAAATAATCGCTAGACAGAGTTCAGTTATTATTTATCGATAATCAGTGATCGATAGTCAGCAATTATCACTAAGTTTCACTCACCACCTGGACGAAACCGATCAAATATCTTGATGGACTCCTTAAACTGACGAAGTTGCTTCTCCACCTCCTCAACAGAGCTGCCATCCACAATGAAGACGTCCACCAACTCATCCGTTAGCAGCTGACACGAGTAGCCAATGTTGATTGCCGTCTCTACAGAAGCAAAAGAATCATTTACTCAGTTATGGCTTTATTAATTTCGACTTATTACCCACCCTGTTTGTCGCCAGTCAGTACCCAGATTTTGATGCCTGCACTTTGTAGATTCGCTATCGATTTGGGGACTCCATCTTGCAGCTTATCCTCAATGGCTGTCACGCCCAGCAACTGCATATTGCTCTCGATCTCCTCATACATCATATTCAGTTTCTGTTCCCGGCCATCCATGGACAGAGCTGCCTCCTGTTGGCGCACTCGCCAGTCATTATAATACTCTTCGTTCAGTCGACGCTCGGCTAGCACCAGAGTACGTAAACCTTCGCCGGCGAATTTCTAAAAATCAAACAAGAGTTACTATTCAAGTTGGGAATTACAAGAAAAATTAATAGAGAGTAAAGGAATTTCTGTGGCTATTTCATAGCTAATGAAGTTCCCGAATTAATCTACTGTAAGAACATTTATATTAGGTATTTTAAATTAAATTTCAGCTTTTCTCTCTTTTACAACATTTAATTTATGATAAACTTGAAAATTTTTAGGCTTCATTGCAATATATAAATTTCATTTACGATATAGGTGAAACTATGCAGAAATATAGTAATTAAAATACTAAAAGTTCTTATATGTTTGGAATAACTCAAAACTGGCCATTTTCTACAGAATACGATATTCAATTTCCATATTGTTTGAGAAAACAGCAAAAACCACTTTAGAAAGGTTTTGGTGTAATTTATTACAATATACGATATTCAAATGCGATATACTTAGAAAAAAAAGCAACTCATTTACAGATGAGAAATTTCGGAGATTATTTAGCATTAAAAATATATATATATATAATCTGTTTTTCTGTAAAAAAAACTACATTCAAATTACAGTATACTTTAAGATTTTAAAAATTGTGTAAAAAGCGATAAAGAATTAAAGCCGTGGACACTTACATTCAAGTGATCCTGGGTGCGTGCCTTGAGGTCCTCCTGTCCGCCGTGTAAGCGATCGTAAATCACATTATCAGCGCCCTTGCAGAAGAGCACCACAGAGTTGCCACGCCTCAAAATGACAGACATGCGTTTGCGCACATTGTTGAAATCGAGAATGTGCAACAGCTCGTATTCCTAAGGAGATGAATCAATTATAATATACAAATTTCACATTAAATATTAACAAAATCTTCAATTACTTAAACTCGATAATTTTGTTGACCATCAATCGAGTTAAGTGAAATGATTTTCATGAAGTTTATTCGAGTTTCTTCATCAAATAATGTTCAGAATTAAGTTCACTTAATTATGATAGAAGTGGATTAAATGTTAAAAACTTGTGATTTAAAAATATTGAATTATCAAAAAAATTGAGTTGCTTAAAAATCGATATCATGCTGTAAAAAATTGTTTGAAAATGTAATAAATACAAAGTTGAGGGCATAATGATAATGATAATTTAGAGGTCAAACAATGATCTGATTTTTGATCTAGCAACTTAACACTTCAAATTTTAAATTTTGTTTTGAGTTATGTCGACAACTCGATTAATTTTTTGTCGATTTTCATTGTAACATTTTGATATGAAACTCGATTCACTGTTTGGATATACATCCCTTCTTAAGAGATATTTATATATAAATGTATGTATTTGTAGATTACCTCGAGACGACCCATCACTTCGATGGTAATACTGTTCGGTGTGCGGGTGCGAAACACAAAGCCAAAGTTTCTGGCCGCCGAGACAAGAGCCGCCTCGTCGGGACTTTGGGCCTGATAGTCCAGTTTCCCGTCAACGGTTTCCGCCATTACCGTGTGACAGAGAGCCAACAGACGAAAGAAATTATGGGAATGCTCCTCATCCGATCGGACAGCATCCAACAGGGTTCGATCGTACCAGCGAAAGTCGCTCTCGTGATGCGGATTCGCCGAGAAGTCAATGGGTTCGACGACCTGTATGAAAAGAAGAGGCAATCAAAACGTAGAAATTGAATTAAGCCGACTGGCAATTTTGTTTATATTTAATTGTATTGAATTTAGTTTTAAATTTTGTTAAGCATAGCTTGGCATTAATTTGGTATACTTGTATGAAGCGAAGGCGAATGCAGAGGCATTGGATTATTAGTTACGATATATGTACGGCTTACGAGATTCAATAAAACCTTGTTAATTATATAGTTACATTTATACGACACTCGCTTAATGTTTTCTGTTTTGAAGAATGACTATTTGTGATACGATATTGCGATATGTTCGCAATACAGTATTCAGCAAAAGCAATTTTGGTCATACGATATTCGATATTATATATTATATAATATATAATAAATACATCGCTGTTAAATCACATCTCTCTTATTATTATTAAGCTTAAAACTAGGCTGTTATTTACTAGCTTAAGCTTATGAGATACATTCGACAGCTAAAGCATATTGAAGCTGGTGATCGTATGTGCATTAGTGTGGAATGTATGAATGTATGAGTACGGAAGTGTTTGAAGTTAAATACATATTTTAGATTTGTCTCGGTAAATAAGATAGTGAAAAAAGAGCCCAAAAAAGCAGGTATTTTATTTCAAACTACGGTAACACATTCACATACACACACATACTTGAAGGACACAAAAGCAGGGACACTCCGAAAGTTAATACGATAAAGAAACAAACGAACTAAACTTAAAAAATACACATAAATAGATAATAATATAACACATTAACGATATAGAGTAAGTATTTACGATATAATCCACATACGATGTACAAATGTACCAAGATAATTGCACTACGAATTTACGATATACCCAATTAGTTTCTGAGATATTTAGTAAGCGGTATAAGAAAATTACAATTAAACCAATCGAAAATATAAAGACTACATTCGTAGCAAACGAACTAACGTTATTGCATATTTACGATATATGTATGTACTTATTTCATTTACGATATAATCAGTTAACTATTTACGATAAAAGTCTTTACAAACATGCCAAATAAACAACATATTTTTTAAAGATGTAAATAATAAATAAAATCCAATTTACGATATAACATATTTGCGGATTATACCAAGCTAATTATAACACAAATTTTAAATAAAGCGCATATTTGATGTAAGACATTGTCTAGATATTTTGTTAATGATAAATGTTTATTCATATTTTATTTAACGTATTTACCCATAAAACAAGGAATTACACATGTAAACGATATTTCTTTGTAATTTACGGTCAAACGAATTTACGATACACAGATGACAAGATATACAAGATTTGAGAAAGACACATACTATAATTTTTGTGAATAAATAAATTTACGATATTAGGTATTTACGATATAATGAATTTGCAATAAATTCAGTTTGGGACATAATATGCGAACGATATCATTTAAGAACGCTACATGCGATACAAAAATTTGCGATATAACTCGTTTACGATATTCTGATTTTGAGTTACATCTATCAGGTTAACTATATCGAAAATAAGGAATATACGATTAAACAAATATACGATATAGTGAGCCAACAACATACGATACGATATAATCGAATGCATGAAAAGAGCGAGAGAGAGAGAGAGAGAGAGAGCGAGAGAAGAGGAGACAACATGCATACGTGCACTTTTTGGTGTGACGAACTCCAATTTGTGGCAAAGCGGTGCGTGCTGAGATAACGCTGATGTGCTGTGGTGTTGGCGGTGATGTTGTTATTGCTGCTGCTGCTGCTGCTGCTATTGTTGTTGCATGTTGCTGCTGGCATTTTGTGATTGTTGCCGTGGTGTCGAAATGGGGCACAACAACCGTTGTCACTCGAATGCGACTCAAATGATGATGAATTCAATTGCAGCAGCTTGTGATTAGTTTGTGATTGTTGTGATTGTTGTTGTTGTTGTTGCTGTTGTTGGTGGTGGTGCAAGTGTTGTTGTTGTTGCTGTTGTTGTTGTTGTTGTTGTTGTTGCTGATTCTCATGCAAGATTATTACTTTATCGCTGCTGCTGCAGTTGGACAGACTCGAGAGCTGTCGACGCAGGCGCTGCCCGCCGCTGCCGCCGCCGCTGCTGCTGCTGCGCGTGAAACTTCCGCTGCCACTGCCACTTTCCGTGCCTTTTTCTGTGCCTCCAGGATCATCCAGTTCATGCTGATTGCTCGTGCATCGGTTTGGCGACAAATAATGCACTTGTTTTCGCCTGGCCAACGGATTTTCCGCCGCATGCAACGACGGCAACAGTTGCTCCTCCCTAGCGGTGGCAATTTGTCCCTGCAACTGTGCCCCATCGCTGGCCAGCTGCGTGCCACCGGCGGTGGTAACCAGCACAGCGCTCTTGCTGCCATGCACCTCCGCTTTGTGCACCAATATGGTGGGCGGCAGTGACGTGGGCGTGGCAGCAGATCCAGATGTTGGTTTGCTGCTGCTGCTGTTGCTGCTGCGGTTGTTGCTGCCACACGGATTGTTGTTGTTGCTGCTGTTGCTAGTTTGGAAAATTGTTTGCTGCTATAACGAGTAATGTGAGTTTTGTTGTTGTTGTTGTTGTTGCTGTTGTTGCTGCTGGGCGCACAATTAAACAAGGAGTCACAGACACAAAAATAATAGGTGAATGGAGGGAGGGGCGGGGCAGGCACACTGGGGCAAGTGCTCAATTCTTAGTGCTGTCACACACACACACACAACATCAAGTGCTTTAAATGATTTGACTTTTATTTTGAATGCCAATTGGCAATTACTTTTGTTTATATACGTATCATCATTAAAACCATTTAAAAATATGAAATCATTTGTTGAGAAATTTGGTTGGCCAAATTTATGTTTGAATACTACATCACTTTGACATTTACAAAAAAAAACTTCATTAAATCAGGGATCGCAAAAAAAAAGTATGAGTTTAAAAACAAAGAAAAACAATTTAGATACAAGTGAGCTCCTTGGATAATTGCGAAATACTGATTATATCTACAGTCGAACTTCCCTAACTCGAATCACCATTATCCAAAGAAAAGGTTCGAGTTAGGGAGATATTCGAGTTATAGAGTTCTTTTTCCTTAGATTATTAATTTTACTGCCACTTATTTAGTTCGAGTTACAGAGAAATTCGAGTTAGAGAAGTTTGAGTCAGGGAAGTTCAACTGTATTTAACTTTAAGTGCACATTTTTTGTACAATAAATTAAAAGTTTAGTTTACATTTTTTGTATTCTCAAAAATCATAAGAAATAATTTTATTTAAAAAATATTTAAAAAATTTGAATATTTTTGTTGAAATTTATTATTTACTAACAGAAGCGAAAATTTAATTTAATTTTTATAAATTTTCAAAGCAGTTGCCAACATATTGTGCAGATTTTTGTGGAACTTTGCATGTAATTATTTTTATGTTGCATATGCAACAGACGCACAGTGCACACACAGACTTGTGGGACAACAGACAGACAGAGAGAAAGGCAAACACACTCATTAATAAATATATATGTATGTACACATACACACAGGGCCAACACCCGGTTAGGTTATATTTAGTTAAACTTAAGCATAAACCTTTAGAAAATATCTATTTATGCTTGAAACTAGAGAGATCCTTTTCAAATTCATTTTCTTTTTAAAGATTGTTTATACTATTTTAGTTATATTGTATATTAGAACCCAGACTGCAAACCGGTTATGAACCGAGCGTAGCAGAACCGGTTTGACTGAGGATTTTGGTTACGGTTTAAGTTAGGGTTACCAATTTCAATCGGTTAATACCGTTTAACGGTTGCTCTCCGGTTCCAACCCTCGACCCGAAACTTTTAAAAAATTCAGCCTATAAGTTAAGAAATTGATAATTTCCTTTGTGGAATACATTTGAAACAGTTTGAATAGATATGTTATAGAAAGACAGACAAACGGATCAAGAAAATGGATGTACTTATATTTATATCATTTATTTAGTCATATATAAAAAGAGTAGAATAGAAAAGAATGGATAAACGCACGGAATGTGTCCGCAAAATGACCGGAAATCGGTTACCGGACAGCGTTAAATCCACGGAAACAGGAAATTAGCTTCGACTTGGGAAACCCAAACAAACAAATTAAAAGAGAAAGACAATTACTCACATCAGTTATTTCGATTAGTTCGCCGGTGCGCAAATCAATGACATCACCGTAGGTGCGTCCATTAATGCTGCACTTGTTGAAGGTCATGATGTTCTGGGTCAGAGTGCCGGTTTTGTCCGAGAAGATATATTGGATCTGGCCGAGTTCCTCGTTGAGGGTTGTGGTCCGTGCTTTGGCATATGTGTGGGTGCGTGCATAATACATTTCCTCATCCCAATTGATGAGGAACGACTGGCAAAAGCGTATGACCTGCAACACAATTTCATTCATTTAATTCAGATGATAAAAATGAAAGTGGTTTAATTACCTCTACTGAAACATAGAGGGAAATTGGCACAACTGTGTTTAAGACTATGGCGTACGAGAAGAATACGAGCAGGCCGATAACCGTTGCCCCCGATGCGATCATCTCCTGTGGTATGATGTGCTCCCAGGGCAGATACAGCTGAAAATGCTGGCCAATTAGACCCTCCCAGATGGCGCAGGCGAGTGCGAAGAATGCACAGATGGAGACCAGGAACAGCACAATCTGCATGAGGAGAAGAATTGTAACGATATTAAAAAAAGAGTCATCACTTTTCACAACTTCAGACTGCAGAACTGAGAAGTTTTTAAAAAATGTTTAAATTGCAGATCGGAGAAGATTTGAAACAAAGAAGAATTGATAATAAGTGATTTCAAATGGTTTTCTTGTATCTTGTAAATTAAAAGAATGAATAAGATTCTCAAATGAAAGATCAGCAAAATTTAAGAAGCAGATTTGAGAAGATTCTCCGATTGCATTAAATAGACCGCAGAACGGAAAAAAGTCAGAGAAGACTTGAAAAGATGTTTTTTGATTTGAGAACAGAGAAGAATTGATGGGATGCATAGATATAATGCAAATTAAATTAGAATTAGGAGGATTCTCAGATGAAAGATCAGAATAAATGGGAAACAAGATTTTAGAAGATTTCCGACAGCTAATCAGAACAAAAGTTTAGATGATTTTACGTTTGGTTTGGAGATTTGAAGAAATTTTCTGAAATATTTCACATAAACAAGATTTAGGATATGATGAAAGAAAATATTTAGAAGATCAAAGTACATATAAGGTTGAAAACAGAGTTGGTATCAAAATCTAATTAGATCTCAATCTGAACTTACCCCAATGATGATAAAGTTGAGCAGACGATCGACGCCTGTGCTCTTGAACTGTGTCTTTCCAGAATTCTGCATGAGCTTCGTATCGACGCCAGCGAAGACAACGAGACCGTAGCACCATTGTGTATTTCGAAGAACACATCCGCGCAGAAGAATCTTATCGTTATCGAGAGCGAAACGTTGATTCTTCCAGATGAGAGTGCCCTCGAATTTATTGAGCAGATTGTTGGGTCGCTCGCATATGATCTCGCCATTGAAATTCCAGAGAAGATCGTGATGATCGGCCAACTCAATCGTCTCCGTCAGACACTGTTTCGCCTTGAGATTCGTCTCGCCGTCCAGCTCGGCTGTCTCAATAAAGCAGAGACCATTGGGCTCCGATGTCGTCAATAACAAAATATCAGCAGCAACAAATTGATTGTTATCCAAACGTATCACATCGCCAACTTGAACATCCGACCATTTGGCCTCAATTAGTTTCCCATTTCGCAGGGTCTTCGACTTTCGATTGTTCACCTGCGAGTCCGATAAATGACGTTGCTGTAATCGAAATTCAATTAAATGATTATACATAAAATTGGAAAATTGCACCTACAATATCATCGTAGGCATCCTTAACTGCGGTCAGAGTTAACACTCCAATCAAGGGAATCGCCGTCGTCACTGGAGTCAGTGAGGATATCGCCGGGATCAACTGTAGCACCAGCAGGCAGAGGAAATAAAAGTTTGCCAAACGCTGAAACTGTTCCAGCAAATTGAAAGGCAGAAATGTCAACAGCGAATACTTTGATGTCTTAATATAGTTGTTCTACACAAAAAGGGGAATGTGGAAAGAAAAAAAAAAACAAGAAACATATTATAAAGGTTAAAGACAAGTCAATAACATAGATCTAAAAAGCACACTTCCAAGTTTTAATTCCCTTCCGTCAACTTAATTTCTTCTTTCTTTCAAACTTCATTTGACTGACGTTTTTGTGGAGATTTGAAACTTTAGAATTGTACTACAATGAGTAATTTTAAAGTTTAGGGAAACTGAAATTCCCTTTCGACTCACGTGATATTTGAACTGAGAATTGAAATCTTTATCGTTGGCGCGGATTCTTCGTTCATTGTCTGCAAAGAAAAATATAAATCATTTAATTAAAGATATCAATTTGTGGCCGCCTCCCTTAATTTTCAAACTATGTCTATGAATTAAATTGATTTCCTCCTACACTGTTAAGAAAAAGTCATTTTCCTAAATCCAGAAGATTTCATTATGAATATTTTATTTTTAAAATTAAACGAATTAAAGAGAAAAATACAAATAATACAAAATTCAAGTGGTTAAATAACAGTCAACATATATTTTAAGTTTTAAAGCACAAAATACTCGTATGTAAATCGGCTCATTCAATGGGTTTAATATTTTTAAAGCATGTTTTACAATTTAGAGAATTATTTTTCTTAAGTTCACACAAATAATGAAATAAGTTTCTTAATTTGCGTAATTTTTGATGTTTTTTTTTAATTTTAAAATTAAATTTAAAAATTAATATTACACGCTTTAGCAATATAATTATTGTTATTTTCTAACAACAATTTTGTAACACTTGAAAACATTTATTTTTCAGAAATTGTAATGGAAAAACATGCTGGCAGAAAGATGCGAAAAAAGTGTCCTTGAATTGAGGAATGATAGCAGAAAAGGGAAAAGAGAATTGAATGTGTCAAGTTTATTTAAGAGAGAATCCACAAAAATCTTAATGTGCAAAAAAAAAGGCTGTTGGTTTAGTGCGAATAAATAATTGTTACTTTGTAATTTGTACTTTAAAAGTGACAGTGACTCGAAAACATTTAGAAAATTTGATAAACTGGCAGAAAACGGTATACAGAATTGACTGCATAAATTCGTTTGGTTTGCTTTTCAGTGAGTTTGTTTTAGTTGTGCGACAAACATCGCAAAGTGGAACATTTTCGTTGTGGGTCAGTGTAATTACCCGAGAAATAGTAGGAGCTGCGTCGTCGTCGCAGCTGCGATAAGCGCCGCAAATTGCGAGCGGACGCGGAGGCAGAGATTGGTGGCTGCTCCAATGGATCGATTTGACTGGCGGTGCGTCGTCGACTCGGGAGACTGTCGGGTGCACTGCGTCGCCAGCTGGCGAGACGCTGCAGCATCGAGAGACGCGGCTTGTGGCCCGATTGCGGTGGTTGCTCCTTGTACTGTTGCTCCACATCGATCATATCCGTTGGGGCAGCAACATTTGTGGCAACTGACGGTGCTGTTGTTGTGGCTGCTGTTGTTGCATTAACCAAACTGTAGAAGCTATCGTCGTCCTGGTTGTTGGACATGGCAGTCGATGTTGTTGTCGTTGTTTTTGGCGTTGTTATCGTCAACATGGAGTTGCCAATGTTCATCGTTTCCGGCTGTGCGAGACGCGCCTGTTGTTGTTGTTTTTGTTCCATCTCCATCTCCATCTCCACCTCCATTTCCACCTCCTCCTCTGCCTCCTGCCCCTCCAGTGCCAGCTGCAGTTGCTCCTCCTCGCCGCACAAGCGTCGTCGTCTGCTGCGCGATTTACGCGCAAAGTGAAACCAACGCGTGCGACGCGTTGCAGCTGCCACTTGTGGCAAGTTAACATTTTTCTTCTCCGTCTCCTTCTCCTTTCTCTGTTCCTCCCCCTCTTCATTGTCTTTGTCTTTTTGATTAGCCTTTATCTGTGTGGTTTCCGTTTCCTTGGGTCCCATCACTGTCAACTCCAACGTATCCGGTCGCTGGCGTCCACTTTGCAACGTCTCGTTGCATCTTCTGGCGCCTTGCATGTCTCCTCACTTTTTATCTCACTCACACACTCCCACTCTCCCTCTCTCTCTCCCGTTCGCTTATAGCTCTGTCTTTTGCGCGTTTGCGATTTTAGATTGGCGTCGTCCTAGCAACATCTTCAACTATAATTTATCAGTTTATCAAATGAATGCAACGCATTTTCTTTACAAATTTTCCTTGACAAATAATTTATGACCCAAACAACAACAACAACGATACACTGCAAATGCATGATCATTTGTTCACATTTCATTAAAAAAAAAACAGAAAATAAAGAAAAATTACAATAACAATCTATTTATATATATTTTAAATACAAAGGATCAGGATTATATTAAAATAATTATTTATTATTTTATGCATTTTTAGTGAAATTCTCTATGTATTATACATTTTTTGATTCAGTTTAATTTTTGTTTTAAGCGAACCATAATTTTGTTTAATATAGTTTGCAGTCTTGGTCTAAACACATTGATTTTAGGCCAACTTGGTGCAGCAACAGCACGTCCCATGGACTCACGTGTAACACACACACACATGTACAAACAAATAATTATTACAACAGCTGTGCATTGCCACAAATGCATCCTATCAATTTGTTTTGGCCAGGTTGCACGCGGCGTATGAGTAATATACAATTACACATTACACATTACATGCCCATAATTTCACATATTTGCAAGTTAAGCGCAGCAGTTACAGTGAGTTCTGCCCAAGAAGTTCAGCTACCAACAGCAGTATCATAAAAGTATGCTGTACAAAATTAGTTAATAGTTTTTGTTAAGCATTTAAAAAAAAACAAATTAATTAAATATAATACAAATAATTGATTTTTTTCAATACTCTGCATACTCTGGAAAAAGTAGTTTCAGTAGTTTGAATTGATGCTCTCAATACCCAAAAAGTATGCTATATAAATTAAGTTGAAAAAGGAATTCAAAACTTTTTGTTTCAAGAATAACAGATAATTGCAATTCAGGACAGTTGGCAACCCTAAAGGGTTATAGAAATTAGATGTTGACTTGAAAACCATATTTAAATTGAAATTGAAGAAACACAGGCCATTCTAACGATAGACCACTGTACCCGCCAATTATTGCCGATATTACGACTGCATATAAAAACAACAGAAATTTGAACAACAGAAATATAAAAATCTGTTGAGAACAATGTAAATTTTACATTCTTGTATTGTAGTAATGTTTATATTTATTTGCATAACATTTTCATTTCAATTCAAATTGTTAGATTTTAGTTTTCGTTTAAAATGCACATTTAATTTGCTTTAAAGTCATATTTAAAGATTTAAATATTAAATGGTATGACAAATCGCAAATTCTATTTATTTTTGTTGTTGTTGTTGCAACTGGAAAACTGCTTAATGAAATTTCACAGTAAACTAGAAGATGAAAGGATAAAAGTGAGAGCAGGAAAAGGGTTGAGGGTAAAAACTGCGTCGGTGGCTGTCGGCAATGGGAGGAAACAATGTGATAAAGCAACAGGTAACAAAGCAAAGGAACTGAGAATGACAACTGCTTGTGATATTTCTGTGTGTGTGTGTGTGTGTGTGTGTGTCTCTGTGTAAGCACAGCTGAGAGCAAAATTTATTACAAATGCATTGTTACAATTGTTACATCAAATTTGCTAACAAATTAAATTTTCCACTGTGTAATTTCACACAAATCAGTTACTGTCGGTGTGCTGTCAGTTAGAGCAGCAAAGACAATTGAGCAGACATTGATGATCATTAAAATGATTGTTGTTTTTGTTGTTGTTTCGTTTACTCTCACTTAAACTAGACATTGTTAAAGTGTGAGAGACTCAAGGAGCTGCAGGCATAAACGTTCGCTCTCGCTCTCTTTGTGCTGCTTGAGAGCAAGCACTGAGAACGTCCCAAGAGAGTCAGATAGACAGACAGACAGACAGACGAAGAGAGAGCGGCAATTGAACAGCCGGCAAGGCTGCTCTACTCAAGCATGCATACACGTACATGTGTAAGTTCGTAAGCATGTGTGTGTGTGTGTGTTTGTGTGTGTGTAAGTGTGCTTGTACCTAGCCTTGTCCTTTACCGCAGGCGCCGCTTAATATGCCATGAGTCACGCATATGAATGTTGGCTCCTTGTTCCTTTGCCTTTGCTTTTGCTTTTGTTCTGCGCCTTTGCCTTCAATTTCAATTGCGAGCGTGTTTTATTTGTTGTTTTCTTTTATTCAATTTGTACTTTGTCGCATGCGTCACCATGGCAAAGTTGGACGGGGGAAAAGGTGGCGAAAGTGCTTAACCGAATTTAAGTACAAGTACAAGAAAAGTGAGAAAATCCACATATGCTTGTCTACACGTGTGTGCGTGAGTGAAAAAGAAAACAAAAATAAATCGATGAAGGCTCAATAATAATTATGCTGAGACGGCAGCTAACAAAAAATGAATATAAAATTAAAAACTGCAAATAATCAGTAGAAATTTGTGGCGCTCGTTAGAAGAGCGTCTTCGTCGTCGTGGGGGAGGTGGGGGCTAAGTGGGTAAGGGGTGGAGGCTCTGCTCTGTGCCAGGTGCCAAATGGCAGATGTTAGTGCCTCATCCGCAGCAGCACAACAAAAATAACAACATGAACATGAACAACTACATACAGTATGTCAAGTACATAATTATTTTGACAAAAAACATTTTTGATATTTGTTTTAAATTATTTAAACATTAATCGGCTACATCGATAATGATTTTCTTAACTTTTTTTCAATTTTTTAAAGTTTTGTATTTTGTCCAAAAAATGTATTGACCAACTGTATGTAATTTTTCGTTGTTGTTGTTACATTTTCGATATTTGCTATTTGCGTACATTTTTAGCACATTTCTCATTGCACTTGCAATGTTTTCGTTTTTCTTGCTTTTGTTTTATTTTGTTGTTGTTGTTTTTGTTGCTATTACAGATTGTTTGACAAAACTTTTTTTGTTTGTCTCTTTTGGGCTAGCGCTTATCACACACAATTATATCATAAATTGAACAGCATTTTTGTGCAATTAAAAAACATTTTTTGGTAAAATAGAAACAAAAAAACAGAAGAATCGCGAGAACGTGAATGTGAAAAAAAGACGAGAGAAACGAACGCGCTGACCAAACGGTAAACAGCAAACGGGCAACTGCCAAGCGAACTGCAAAATTGAAACGACGCCCGCAGTAGCAGCGGCAGCAGCAGCAGCAGCGGCACCGACGCTGACGCAATGACAGCGAAACAACCGAACTTACACTGCGCCCATTCAGTTCCGCAGCCTAGCAACGCCACAAAAGACTCGCGAGAGCCAAAACACAACAATAACAATAACAACAATAACATGGCAGCGGCATTGCCAGGACAACGGCGTCGACCGTCGACCGAAATATGAGTAATGAGAAAAGAGCAAGAGCCAAATCCAAAGACAAATTCAGAGCAAAAAAACGGCAACGGTAAATGAGAGAGACACACTGACTTGCATAAAGCGGAGCTCGGTTAATCGAAAAGCCATTTTTATTCTCTGATGGTAGGGTATTTAAGGTATCACTGGTTGCAAGAGTAATTTTAGGCCAGAAATCTTAATGATTTTTATTTGTGTATTTATTTAATTTACTATTTATTCATTTGTTTTGAAATTTGTATGATACAAATTTAATTCAAATATGATTTTGTAATCCTTAAATTTTAATTTAATACATCTTGTAAAGTTTATTTACATCATTTTTTATTATACGTGACCTAAAACCAGTCAGCGAAACACAATTTCACATTTAAAATACAAATAAAATTTCTATTGCAATGTTGCAATTTTTTAATAACATAAAATTTTCAAATACACATTGAATTTGAGTACTGAAAAAGCCAGACCGATAAGAAAAACTCTAATAGGTAAACAATATGAGAAAGAACTATTAACGTTGCTATAATAGTATTTAAAATTTTTTATTTATAATAGTCAAAAAAGGAAAACAAATAGTAGTTTTAGATAAAAATATATGTAGAAGAAATCTATCCGACTACTCGACTAACAAATCAATCAGTCATCTCAGCTGTAGGGTATAAAATAACTAGGCATAGGTGAATATTTTTAATGCCTTGCCTTAAAGTACAATAATAATAATTTTTAATTAATTGATTTTTCCTTAAAGTGATTATTATTTGACAAGAGCATTCACAAGTCGTCAATGCCGCAATAGTTCAATGTCAAGTTTTTCAAGCGTAAAAATGAGCAAAACGATGAGCGAACTTGTGTTTACAAGAGAGAGTGTTTAAGAGAATGTTGGTAGAGAGGGCGGGATGGGAGGTAGGTGAATAAGTGGGAGAGCGCAATTGTGAGGCGGCATGACAGAGGAAGAGAGAGCGAGGGTGCGTGTGAAAAGACAACAATTAAAGGCCAAAGAAAAATGTGTAAGAGGAAGGCAGAGAAAGGTAAAGTTAGAAAAATGAATTGTGTGCGTGTGTGTGTGTGTGTGTGTGTGTGCAAGTATACGAGCGTGTGTGTGTGCAATGTCAACTGGGAGTTCGCCTGCTAATCCATTGTTATTGTAATTATAGCCCCCGCCCCCGTGGACATGATAAAGATGGAAGGGGTAGAAGGAGGGGGGCACGGAAAGGGGGAGGCTCAGCAACAGAAGTTCAAATTCAAGGTAAATTGGCAGCCAACTTTCTCTGTTTATCCATCAATCATTGCAGCAATTTGCACACAAATAAACACACATACATATACAGTCACTCTTGCTCTGTGCTTAAATTGAATAGAAAAAAAAGACAATCAACATTAATTAAAGCACAAAAAATGCAAAACGTAAATTGAAGTCAAAAAAAAATAAATAAATAAAAATCCAAGTGAAAAAATATTAATGTTGAATGTTGCATTCAATTTGATTCAAATTGATTCGTTTTCGATTCCATTTGATTGAACTTTAACTTGAATTGATTGTGAAAATGTGCTGTAGTTGTGTAGGGAGTAGGAAGGGGGAGGGGGCGGAGAGGGGCAACAGGTGTGCATAACTAGAAATTGCGCATACGACGCGTGGGTTGACGTTACCCAAGTTAATTGCTCGCTAACATTAGGGACAACTACAACAACAATAATAACAATCAAATGGCCAAAAGATTGACATCTTTTGTGGTCGTAACAATAATAATATTACAGAAATCTTGAAAAACATTAAAACCCAGCGGCAATCAACTCAACTCAAATGACTTACAAATTGCACTACGCTTTCCAGCCAAAAATATCAATTATTTTAAGAGCTTTGCATAACATTCAAGTGTGCTCGACTGTCGATTACCCTATATTAGTGCTGTAAAAATATATCGCTATCACTTTAGCTTTTTCATCGTAGTTCATTTGCAGAATTCAAGTTCAGTCGATTTACAAGTACATACTTTAATTTAATAGTTTTTTTTAATGATATATCGACAACTCAATTTCAAGACTCGATTCATAATTTTCATTTACATAACTACCCCACATAATAACTAATTAAAATTACCATTTTAGTTACTTCTGCTTTAATCAGCTTACGAAAAATTAAGTTATTTAATTTAAAAAATAATTTGCTATGAATTTTTATAAATTTCCTTTCTCCTTTTCTGCTTCGTTTTCTCACTCTGTTTTTATGCGTGGAATTTTTTAATATTCTCAAGTATTTATTTAATTTTAATTGCTTCTCAATGCTAAAAGAACATAATGACTTATAAAATATTGCATTAGACAAGTAGATTGTTAACTAACTTTAATATACCCGTGGTTAACGTTGCGTTTACAGGGTATACGAAACTATTCGCAAAACTACAGCTAAAATCATGACCCAATAAAGTACACACAACGGAAATGATTTCATTAAGTTGAAACACTTTACGTCGCTTGTTGTTGTATGTTGTTTGTTGCTGTTGTTTGTTTGCTTGCTTTTGTTGCTGCTGTTGTTGTTGTTGTCATTGCTGTTGGTATTCCATTTCATTCATTTATTCATTCATTCACTCAAACGGCAAACGCGTAATAAATTGACAAAATGTGACGTTGTTGCCTGTTTATTGTTTTTGTTTCCTTCTTCTGATATTTTTGCATTCCCCGTTCCCAAGGTCAAGGTGTGACAAGTGAGAGAGACAAAGGGGTGGAGAGATGGAAACACCCACATATGGGAATAATTGAAGCGACTAACGGAATCGTGTCAGGGTCAACTGACCGCGTACTAAGGCTTATGACTTTGGCTTTAACCCACAGCTACCAACCTGGCCAAAAACTGGGCCAATGCCAGCCAACAATCATAACCAATAATCCGTGCAATTAATAACATGACCAACTGTTCACATTTCCTACGCTATCAGTTTTTACTACTTCTGTTTCTCTTTTTCTGTTGCTTTATTCTTGTCCACAAATCAGGACAAATCCGAAAGTCTTGTTTACTTTGCCTCGTTTCCCTTCATTTAATTTGGGTTCGATAATTTAATTTCAATTAATCGAAATTGTTGATAAAAGTGAAATACGGCTTAAAGTACTTTCTTAACTAAAAATTCTTCAAGAAAGACGTCTTAAATTAAAGACTTTTTGAAATAAAATTTTTTATAATTTTGTATATGCAACTTCTCTTACTAGAACTTCTCTAACTTGAGCTTCTTAATTTTTAAGCTTGCTAAATGTAACTTCTCTGGTTCAAAAATCCTTTTTTGTTATTTTACTTTTTTTTTTTATTAATTATGTCAAATGCTGAATTATCTCTCCTATAACTATATTTTGTTCTTCTATATATTTTGAATTTCTTTAATTAAACGTCTGTTAATTGTCTAGTTAAATCTCCTGAACATACCCTGCCTAACTATAGCAGACTAAATTTTTTTAACTATAAATTACTTATTTTATTTAACTTGAGCTTCTCTTAATTGAACTTCACTAACTAACTGTGACTTCTCGAACTAGATCTTTTCTAACTAGAACTTATTTGAACGAATTATCTCTATTATTTTGCTGTAATTTTAACAAGTAAATTCTTGAGAACTATAACTTCTCAAACAGAACTGTCCTTATCTTAAACTTTTCTAACTATATTTACTTTGTAACTTCTTTAACAAGAATTTCTCGAAATAAAAACCTCTAAGACTACATTTCAAAATTCTTAAAATTTATATTAATTTAATATCGAATTATGACACATACAGAGACGCCACGAAAACAGCTTTCGCTTGAATTTCACTAAAATTTTTATGAAATTTAAGTGAAATTCAATTACCGCTTATCAAATAAATTATTATTTATTATTTCAGAGTACTCGGAATACAACCTATTTTTTGTAATAATTAATATTGTTCGTCACAAAGTTGAATATCAGAAATTTTGAGGCATAGATTGGACTAGATTCTTTCTTTTAATGAAAAGAAACAAAAACTACGGCACTTATCCCTTTCACTGGTTTTTTTCGGCTTTTTCGTCGCTAAATTCGCTCTGCCTTTTTTAAATGTGAAGTTTCGGTTTCAATTCATTCATTCCATTCATTCAATGCATTGAAAGACGCAGCCGAACTCATTCAATTCATTTGGGCATGAATGTCTCATGTGACGTTTTGAATGCAGCCATGCAGACCTCTAATACATACTTCTTTCAGTTGAGACACAGCTTGCTTTTAACCCAAAGGGAATCACTTGACTTGTTTAAACATAAAAAAGACGTTGTTCACATACCTTTGGCCAATTGTGGTTGAGTTTTTGTGCCCATCATGAGAGATGCCCAAATGGAATGTGTGGAAATCGTTGATCTCTTCGCGTTCTCTCTGCACTCTCTTCTTTAGGCTGCTGCGGCTGGGCGGCCTGGCGGTCGTGACTTTAATGACGCCGCTGCAGCTGCACGACGATTTGTTGTTGCGTAGCTCGCTGTTATGTGACTCGCTGTAATGTGGCTCGCTGTTATGGCACGCGCTGTTAAGTGACTCGCTGCTTTTATTAAATAGAGGACGTTAAACGCCATGTGTTTGCCTTGATTTGCCGTCCGTCAGCTACGAAATGGAATGAAAGAAGTTTTAAACAAATGATTAAGCATGGTCATTGAGTTTGTCAGCTTAGCCAAAAAAGACTACTACATAATATATATTATACATATACAAATTTTATTTTCATTTCTTTTTCTTTTTTTTTAAATAAATTATTGACCTGAGGAAAAGACGCAGCTGACGAGAAAACAAAAAGGACACACGCCACATGCGACATGTGTACTTATATCGGAATGTCATGTGTACATGTTTCCACCAATGGAATAGAAAATAATGAAAAAATATGATAAACTTTCAATTAGCGTCGTCATTAATATTGAACTTGAGCAAATGAGTTGTTAAATGTTTTATGCGTTCCCTTTTCATTTTTAAATTTTTTCACATTTTTTTTTTAACTTGGATTTTCCATTTCATTTGGAAATCTTTGAGAAATATTGCAATCGGTACAATACAGTTAGGTCACAACCTTTGTCATGTGATTGATCGTAACTCTTAATAACTTAATAATAAGTTAACTCAACCAACGCCTCGCATGCACCGAGTGAGAACATTGACACCTGTGCCAAGGACTTGCATTTGTCCACAGTGCTAAAGTGAACTCAACAACTCACAATTGAATATACAAATCTTTACTTTGTTTGATATACAAATTTGCAATTTGTCAATTAGTCAATTAGCATTTTAACAGCTGGTCACACGTTGCGTATGCGCAATATTTTGTAGCGTAAACACAAATTGAACGAATGAAAACAAAAACTAGTGCAACTATTTCATTTATTGCACATTAAATACCCTGGCAGTTTAAAATATGCATGCATATTAGAGGAAAATGATTTCAAGTGAAATCGAATATTAAATGAATTGGTATTTGTTTAAATTTAAAATTAATTATAGCATCGATTCATCTTTTATTTAATATATTTATTTATTCTTCATTTTAAGTCTCTGCGATTCCCTGTAAAATCTGCAAGATGTCCGTCATATTATACCCTGTAATATATATGAAAAAAAAAACATTTTCCTTTATTAAGCTATGTTTTTACATTTAAGCTTTCTATACCTTGTATTAAAAAAATACAATATGATGAGAATCTTTCTTTCCCACTTTTTCCACATATCCAAATTTTAAAGGGTATTTTAAATACCTAAACGATAAAATAACGATAAGAGCAATTAAATCCAATTGTTAAATAAGGCGTAAAAACGATGCTTTAACCAAAAAGGCATTGAAGGTTAAGCGCCAAACTGAACTACAGTCTGCTCTAACTATGATGTGCATAAAATGCGCGAATGAAATTAATAGCATGATTAAATTGAATTCGTTGCCAAAGTGTAATTACTGTTACCAAATCGAAGCCATTCATACTTGACTAATGAGCAGCGAGAGACGGATATAAAAAACGAGTGCGTTGGGTCAATAAGGAGGTCAATTTGTGGCTAATATATCATAATTTATTTGCAAAGAGCACACAAAAAACTGATGGAGAATTAATAATGGCAATTACAACAACGATAACAACAAAAACAATAATGAGTAACAACAGTAGAAAAATGGTGCGTATTTTAAGTAAAAGAAATGGAAATGGCAAAAAACGAGTGAAACGATTTGCAATTGTTTTTTACTTTTCTGACTCACTGTGACTCGCACTGAGCAGCTGAAAGACAAACAAATTACGGGCAAATAGAGACAAAAGAGCAGAAAAAGATACAGAAAGGGAAAGAGTGAGAGATAGTGAGTGAGTCAAAACAAATGGCGAAACAATGAACGAAAAAGCTAAAACAATGCGGAATCGAAATTGAGATCGTAGCGAGTGCAAGTGCACCCAAAATAACAGACAGCGAGCAAGAGGCAGAGAGAGAGAAAAGAGATAATTAAAAAAAAAGAGCGCCAGGTAAAAAATACTGTGAAAAAGTATGTGGAAATTAAGCATGTATGTTTAACGAAACCTAAATACCCTAGAAAAACCGTAAAAGACGTGCTCAAAAATCGTTACAAAAAAATAATATGGAAAATAATTTAAAAATATTCGTATTACAAAAAAAATTTAAAACCCCAAGCTAAAAAAAAAAAATCATAGGATAGTGAAATTTTAAGGATCTGTATTAATCGCCTCTAAATTTTTTCAAGATCAGGTGAAGGCTTTAACAAAATTAAGTTGTCTATAATTCGCCATAAAAAAATTATCTTGTTAAAATACTTGAAAATCGCTAACGCGAAACTCAAATAGTAAATTTTTTTATATATTTTTGCATCATTATTTAAATATAAAAATACAAACATTTTTAAAGTAAGAACTTCAGACAAAAAGGGTGAATGACATATGTTCCAATATTTTTGCAGTCAATAGTTTTCCATAATAACTGATATTACATTCTATGAGCAATTAAGCAAACTTTACATGTAAAAGACATGAATATTTTATGTGGAGAGTGATTTCTAAGAAAAATTTATTAAATATAAACGTCCACTTTGTGTAATTTTTCCAAAGTATAAAATGTTACTGAAAAGTAACATTAACATAGCATCATCGTATCTCACATTTTAACAGAGTTCGTTTCTGGTATTTACATAAATTCATATTCTCGACAGATATTACTTTTTTTTAACCGGCAACACTTCTCTATAAAAAGTTCAATTTTTACCCACATAAGGCAAAGAAAAACGACGCAAACTATGCAGACACGTATCTAAGTGGGGTGAGTAATCGCGACTTGAAAACCATCAACAAAAATTCCCAATAATATAGAGAAAATAAAGAAATCGAGAACTGAAAGCCGAAAACCGAAGACGGAAAATCCAACAACATGAGACACTATGCAAATACTTAAGTGTGAGTGTATGAGTGTGTGTGTGTGTGTGTGTGTGTGTGTGTGTGTGTGTGTGTGTGTGTGTGTGTGTGTGTGTGTGTGTGTGTGTGTGTGTGTGTGTGTGTGTGTGTGTGTGTGCGTGTGTCTGTGTGCGTGTGTGCACAGTTCACACACGCATATACCCGCACAGACAGATAAAGATGAAGGAGCGGGAAAAGAGAAGAAAGAGGAAGGTTGTGGGAGTCATGCCCCACAAAAATACCAAGTGAACGACTTGGAAATACCCTGTTCAAATCTGATATCTGATATCGTACCAAAACTATATATTCAAATTGGTGAAGTTTTTACTATATATCATCCTATATACTACTATATATTTCCTTTAAGTAATTTTATGCCATGTATCATGTGTACACACTGGCAGTGAAGACCTTTATAGAGATGTTACTGCACTTAAATCATAAAATTGAAACATTGTTTAATATTATAGAGAAACTATGATATACATAAGCATAAGTATAAGCATATCGACTTATAAATCATCTGATTTTTTTTAAAGAATTCTTTAGTATGTACACACTGTCAAAAGGATAATAAAACTTGCTGTAGCTGAACCTTTTCTAATCCTAACATTTTTGTAGAGAGACTGTAACCGATAATAATAATTTCCCTTAACACACTACTTACATATGTTTTAGTAATTTAATTTTTATTAAATTTTTTTCGCAAGAGAGTATAGAGAATTTATAAGTCGACTATCTGAAGATATACAATCTTAGTTATTTTCAGAAACTTGATTGTCTTTTGCTTACACTTCGAGTCGCATTCAGTTGTTTACTTGAATTGTTGCAAGTTCCCATGCAGCTGATCAGATGCGATTACATGCGAATCACTTTGAATAGCGTCGATTTAATTTGATTTGATTTGATTACTAGCTTATTAAGCATCCGCCACGTTGCACATTTGAAGTTAACTGAACCTTATGCGATTATAGTAAATGAACAAACATTTGTATTAAACGCAAGGTAAGTTAACCTAGTTAATTTTAATGACTGTGTAATTATAATAACTTTACTCTTCTATATGATCTGATGTGAGGATAATAAACATACATTCATATATGTATCTATTAGTTTTAAAGTCTATTTATACGAATTTATTTTTGGGTACAGAAATAGGTATCTAATGAGCCATGACCAACTTTTTTTATTTGTAGCCATCCATTTCCATTACCATTTCTGCCATATCACACGTATCGTATGCGTAATTTGAGCTTTGAATGTGAAAGGGATTTCTCTACAATATTCATACATACATACATCGTATACTCGTTTAATGACATGAATATCCATTTAACATGCCACAAAGTCAGACGGTTCAACTCCCACACAATGCGTGTGCTTCTAATCGAAACTTGGAAATATCCAGAACGTTATGTAATTACGCAATATTATCCAATATATTTCTTAATGATTTGATTTCTTTTATAGGGTTGCCAATTGCCTCAAAGGGTTGTCATTCATCATGGATCCGACGATTCGGTCTGTGGCAACGAGGAAACGCGTTTTTTGTTTGCATCGATTGTGGCATGAGTTTTTGCCAGAAATTAAATCAAATGAATCGAATTGTATACTGCATCAATATCAATTGAGTTGACGCAATTAGCACACCCAACACACACTCATACACTCACACTCACACACACACACACACACACACACACACACACACACACACACACACACACACACACACACACACACACACACACACACACACACACACACACACACACACACACACTGACACCTCACGTGCGAATTAATCAGAGACTGAAACTTTGTAGTCATTGAAGCGTTCAAAATTCATAAAACAGCGCCACAACCACCCTATTAAATTCGCATAAATTATTTAGCCAACACTTCACGTCCAATGCCAATGCTTAAAAGTTTTCAGTTTAACGGAATTCCAATTCAAATGAAAATGAAAATGAGAATGAAAATGTGTAACAAAGGTCAATGTTTCCCACACAGGTGCCCAATCCAATTATGAATTTAAATGTATCGTAAATGTTTTATAATTGACATTATGACTCAAATCAAGCGATCTGTTATCTGTATTGGGTCAATATATACTTTCAATATCGAATCTCCTATCACTCAAGGCAACCCGCAAATAATATTCAATATTGTAATGCTTGTCAACCTGTTGGCAAATGATGCACTTAACTGACTGTTGCACAGCATTTAGCTTTTGTCAGCTTTCTCTTACAGTGTGGCAACGCCGCAGCATCTCAACAGCAGGTGGGCAGCTCTTATGAAACAAGTGGTCAGTCTTATTTTAGAATAATATGTCAGGACGCAACACTATCATGTTATATTCACCAGCTTGTTTAATTAGTAAATATATATTCAAATTATGTAAAAAAAATGTATTGAAAGAATCTAAGGGTTTAAAGAGATAAGTTATTTGGTGATAAGTTTTAAAGCTGGCGTTTAGAACTTTCCATTTCTAACAAGTACATATCAAATGATATTAACTTGAATTTGCCGCACCAGACACTGCATGTGGCATGCCACATCCCCACACATTAAATGACAACTAACAATGTGAATTTTCGATAGCTCTGCACAGAGCGAAAAAAAATCGTTTTATTTTTAACTTAAAACTTCACTAAGATTGAAATTATTAAGTTTAGGAATCCATAACTCATTTCAAGTCTCATTTCTCAAGCATACAAAATTAAATTTTTTAACATTTTTAAGGCTTCAAGTTAGTTCAAAGAGTTCCTGATTTAAGTACAATTCAAACTGGGTACGAAATCATTTAGGAATAAGAATATGATACATTAATTTGATTTAGATTTAAAATCGAAATTGTGTAAGCATTATTTGTAAGTATGAAATGTTTTTAAAATAAGTTCTGATTATTTTAATAATCCAAATCTTAGCGTGGGTGTTGCCATAAAAGAAGTGAATGGTAACTTCAGAAATTATTCTGTCTAACGTATTTTCTCATTTGGGAACACCGACGTAAAGTACTAAAAATATAATATAATATATAAATATATAATAATCGCAAATATTAATTTTAGTTATTCGAGTTTAACTAAAATTAAATTGAATGGTGGCTTTTTTCTCTTAGTGTGACTGCCTCGGAGTCACTGTGTCTCTGTGTTGGTTTTGTTGCATTAAAAATTAATGAGTATTGAAAAAATAAAGCACTGTGGCACGTACTTGAATGGTAACTGCCGACACAGTTGTGGGTGAGTGGGTATTGCGGTGGTTTGTGCGGTGGTGCAAGAGTGTGTGTGGATCACGCACAGGTGCGTTAAATAGTTGGCTTTGCGACAGGAAAAACCACAAAGAGTCCAAGGAGCCGAAACAACTTGTTGAATTCAGCACGCCACAAATTAAAAAATGGGTAAATCGAATGAAATGGTGAAAAAAAGGCTCTGTGAAAAATGAAAAGTGGAGCACAATTGGGTTGCGAGTCAAGTGGTTGTCTTATTATTCCAAATGAGGTTGCCCAGCTGCGTGATGCGTGATGTGAACAATTGCGTGCTTACCGCCACAGAGGGTGTCGTTCTCTAGGTTTTCCCAGCCCTCTATCCGCAATCTCCTTAATTTTCGCCTAGGACTCTACCAAAAAAAAAAAAATAAATAAATACGAAAAACGACAAACGATTTACAACAGCAGATAACAAAAGGATGTTTTCATTTGGGGTAATACTTACAACAAAAACACAATAAAATAAAATACAAAAAAAAAAAAAAAAACAGAATAGAGAGTACAAGAATAACACGCAAATGTTAGAGAAAACCTTCCGAAAACATGAACTGAGTACAGTGGTTTGGAATTGGGTGTATGCGTAGAAAAATATTTGAGAAATATTGGAAGTCGCATGAAATCAATGAGAACATCTTTAAACTTTAAGCATTAAAGCTGGCTTCACACGAGCACTTTTTCACCGACACTTCACCGATCACCGATCCTTCTATCTGCTATATTCAACCTGAAATACTTAAAATGAATTTTCGAAACCGAGTTCGAAAACTAAAAACAAGCCCGTCTCGATTTGAATTGGGAACAGCAAATAGTAAAACATTCGTTTTTACTTTTTGAAAAGATTCGAAATTCGGAACAGGCCTGTACACAGAAAAACAAATCCGGACTATTTAGCCCGAATTCAAGCCGAAACGATGACAGAAGTGGGGTAATCTCGGATTTTCTTAAATCAAGTACGAAATACTTGATTTTTTCAATCCCGAATTCAATCCTGAAATTCTTAAATTCAGGCTGAGAAAACAATAATTTGTTTTGTTACATTTAAACTTGTTTTTTCAAAACATTTTTTTTTTAGTTTTTTTTTAATTTTTTCTTAACTTTTTTTAAAATTTTTTTTTTTTTAAATTTTTTTTTTTTTCTAAAATTTTTTTATTTTTACCCTTTTTTTTTAATTGACGGTGGGAATCGAACCCAGATTTTCTTCAAACAGGTCGGCGACTCTAACCACTGAGCCACCAAACCAGTTGAAATGAGAGAGGCCGAAAGAGAATAAAGTAATTTGGGCTTATTTTCCCATTTTAATCCCGATACAGGCTTGATTATTCAGCTTAAGCCTGGAAACCTACTTAAAATATGCAGGCTCAAATCAAGTATTTTAGGCTTGATTTTAGAACGGCTTTTTTTCTGTGTATGTGTTGGAAAAAGTTAAAATTTTTAAATTTATCAAATTAGAAGCCGAAAAATTACATTATTGACAATCGGTTTATTTTTGACAAAGAAGAAGATTTTAAAATCTGTCAAAATTTGAATGCAGAATCAACGAAAAGGCCAAACAATCCGCAAAGGAAATCGTTTAGTTCTTGCGTAAGTTCAAGTCTCATCATTAATTTGTTCCTTGAGACCTTGATAATGTGTGCCGTATCATATTTTGGTACCACTGTATCTATGTCCTCTTCAGGGCAATCCATTTCTAGACTGAGGTAATTTTTACGGGTATTGTGAGTGGAGGACATCGAATAAACGGGACACTGCACATAAAGTTGGATATTGCTTGTCCAGTTAGTTGACCGTTATATTAATGGACTGCACAAACATTTCAATTTTTCTATATGTGTAATGATAACAGCTGTTCAAGTGTGGGTGTGTGTGTGTCCGCTGATGTGTGTTGGTGTGTGCGTGTGTGTGTGCGCGTGTGACAACACCAATGCATTTGAATTTGCGGTAAATCAATTCGAGCATTCTCGATTTTTTTATTATTTATTGTACATATGTACATACATATATCGACAACATTTAACTCCTTCATATGCCCTGCATATGCGGTATACCAAAATTGTGCTTAAGTTAGTTACAGTTTTTTGATATTCTTGGAGAACTTGGAGATTATCAATGCTGGAGACTTTTAAAATTCATACCTATCTATTAAAGCCCCATCTTTCAATTTTTATAATAACACTGGTATTTCTATGATATTTTACAATATTTCACAATGATTTTTTTTTATAAATCTAGAGCTTTCCACAGGGTACTTACTATTTCATAAGCCAACTTCTAATAATCATTTTTTTTTTATAGAATATTTCAGAGTAAGGCGATAGTAAGGTGAGAAATTTGATAAATATTACATATTGATTGAACAAGCGAGCGAGAAATGCATTAAAGTCATATTAATATTTTAGAATTTTTACAGGGCATCCCCTTGTCGATCAGCTTTCTTTTGCTTGTCCTTTATGTGCTATAAATAATTTTAACTTATTGGTATAGCGATAATAGCTAAGAGTAGCTCTCTAAATACTTTAGTGTTTTTTACAGGATAACTGCTAGTCAATCAGCTTATTTATTCCTGTTCATATTGTGCAATAAATATTTCCATCTGATTGAAAACGCGAACAAAAGAAGTTCTTTAGCGACTTTGACGCATCTTACAGGGTAACCGCTAGTCGATCAGCTTTTTTTTTTCCTTGTCAGTTTTGTATAAGAAATATTTCCATCTGACTGGAAAAGCGACAATGGTCAAGAGAAGTCCAATAGCTACTTCCTCATTGCTCACAGGGTAACTGCTAGTCGTTCAATATGTGTGCGTGTACATATTTTCTAGATTGCTGTAAAGGGAGCCTCGTCTCGTCGACAATTTTGCCATTAGATTGCAGTGCAAATTGCAAACAGGCATTCCGTGTCACACGCCAGCCGCATTGACGACACGGCCAAGAGCGTGGGCCAAGTGCAATGGGCCAAGAACGACGCGTCTGGGCCAGTTCAGGCCAGTTTAGGTCAATTCAGGATGAATGTCAGCCGAAGGCGATTTAAATGAGTGACCATAAAAAAAAGACAAAGAGTGCATGGAAGCCTAGACGGGGCTTGAGAAAAATGAGTTGGCTGGTTAGCCAGCTGATTAGGCTGTTGGCCAGTCAATCATTATGACAATCAGTCAGTCAGTTGGTCAGTCAGTCAGTTGGTCAGTCAGTCAATTGATAAAACAGCAAGGCATTTAATCGCGCATGAGCCATTAGAAAAACACACAGGACACGGACACGCTATGGCCAGGAAAATTGAAGAGAGAGAGAGAGAGAGAGAGAGAGAGAGAAAAAAGAGAAAGAGGGCCAACAATAACTGTAATAATAACTGACCACTCGTCAACAGGAAAAAGCAGCAGGGTTAGGGACAAGGACGAGGACAGGGACATGGACATGGACATAGACAGGGACTCGGATAGTTGCCGCCCATTTGGGGCTAGCAGTTAATGCAGCAAATGCTCCAACCTTTTGACAGTTGTTCGATTTTTTTTCTTCTTTTGATGTTTTACTTTATTTATTTAATATTTTATTTTTTTGTTTTTTGCTCGTTGACCACGACATTGTTTGGATCCTGCTCCTGACATTGACCGAAACACGTTAGTCAAAACTCCACAGCTTTCTACACGGATTTGCAAGTTTTTATATTTCCGAGTTTTTTTTGTATTATTAATTTTTTTTGTTTGATTCACTTTTCATACTTTGAATTCATCAACTTGTGTTTTGTGATTAAAGCAAATTCTTTTTTTATTTCTCTTCCATTCCAACTTTCTGCTTACTCATGTCAATCAGTGTCCCTTCAAATACTATTTTTTATTTCTATTGCAATTCATACGTAATTCTCCCCAGATACTGTCTATTTTAATACCATTCATGCTAAGCTGAATATGTCGATTGCATTTCCCACAGCTGAAAAAGATTCCATCTTGATTGACTTTCGATTTATAAGAATGTAGCTAGACATTCATGTCTATTTCTGTTCAATTGTGATATCCCTCAAGAGAGTAAACTAAACTATTTTTAGTAGTTTTTGTTAAGTGTTATTATAGTATAAGTGATTATAATTACAGCCAACTTCCCTAACTCCAACTTCTCTAACTCGAATTTTCGCTACAAGTCATACAATTCTGCTTTTTCCATAAATCAAACAAAAATATTGGCACTTGCTTCTGTAAGTCGAATTTTTCGGAGAAATCACCATTAAATTTCGTTTTATTTTTGTTTTTTTTTAGAAAACGCCTTAAAAACGTTGAATGTTTATTTGCCAACCAGCAACTTTACAAGTGATGATCACTGACTAGAAACCCTATTTTTAGAAAATGTTATAAAAAGAATAATTATCAGACCCTTATTTCCGGTTTTTTAAGTTCTGTTTAGCTTGAAGAATACGAGAAAATTTAAAAGTTAATTTCTGATTTTTTTTAGTTTTGCTTAACTTTAACGATAAAAAACTTTGTAGTCACTAGTTCCGATTTATTTTTAAGTAAGCTTGTAAGTCTACAAAATAAATAAAAAACACGACTCACGACTTAGAAAAATCTCTAAAAAAAAATAACGTGAAATAAAATTTTTTCAGTTCACTCCACGTCGGAAAATCGTAAAAATTTCAATTTAATACCTATTGTAGATTAAAAAGCAATTCTAACTTTTTTTCTTACGTAGCTTTAACTATAAAATATTTTCCAGAAGGAAGCTAAAAATAATTTTATTAAATCATAAATTGCGGGTTCTGAGACTTTAAATTCTATACTATTCTACAAACTTTATTTTGAAATAAAAAAATTTAAAGAAAGTGATAAAAACGAAATTATTTACTTATTTTGAAAATAAATTATTTTTCATTTCGTGGTTGAAATATTTAACAAGTTTATACAAAAGTAAAAGTTCAGCGGATAAAATAATAATACATTATTATAAAAAATTAAATCCCTATGGGTTGAAAAGTAGTGACTCAGCAATTTAAAGAATGCCCTTTACAAAATCATTTTCAAAAGCTTACCGGAAAATCTAAACAAACACTGTTTATCAGATTCTGGAAAAATGCATTGACACGTTAGGAAAATTGCTACAAAAATTGCCCAAATTAAATTAGTAGAGAAACTGACACTCTATATTTATAATTCTTAGCATTCTTTTTATGATTAAATGTGACTTTTGAAAATAGTTTGAAATTCTCTGTAATTCGCTTGAAAACATTTCCATTTAGCTGTGGAAATTGAATTTTATAATTTGTTTCGCTTTGCAAATGTGTGTGTGTGTGGGTGTACCTATTTTTTTATCGTTTTGTTATTGCAATGTGAGAAGAATTTGTATCTCGTATCTGGTGAATGCCTTATCTTTGTTGTAGACGACAAAGTAGACGATGTCGAAAGCGACTGAATGAGTCGGCCAAGAGAAACGCTAACAAAGATCGCAAACAGAATCCAAAACTAAAAAAACTGTAAGAGAGCCCAGTCTTGTTTTACTCATTATTATACATATATGTATACATATAAAGGTATATTCATGAGCTATAATTGGCACTTAAACCGCAAATTGCAATCTCAGTTAGTGCATTTACAATTCGAGACTTTTAAATATACCATAAAGTTTCTGATGGTGCATTTAAATATGATATATTCTAGACAAGTTCACTTCTTTAAAGGAATTGCAAAAACACTAAAAAACAATTTTCTATGAAATAAAATCTGTCGAGAAATCAACACCAGCATTTGAAAAGCAATATTGCAAAATTGAACAAAGTTTTATATAAAGATTTTTGAAATTGATAGCATGCCAAACAAAATTCGTGAGAACTGCAAGAACCATTTAAAACAAAATATATAAGAATTGCAGTTGCTGCTTGAAGATTGCTCTGGATATTTCGCAATTTCTGAGAATTCACAGTATCTTCTTCTTTTTTTAACACTGCAAATTCTCAAAAAGCAGTTGAGACTTGTTTACTAAATTGAAAGAGGATTATGTAAAATACATATTTTTTTATGCTTAACGAATTTATTACAGTTGGTCAATAGATTTGCAGTTTTTACCATTGAAAAAATAATAAAATTCCAAAAAGCCAAAAAAAAAAGAAATGGATACAATTTGTGTCGTTAAGTTGGCAGCCCCGCGTATATAAGTCGGCCTTACCACAAAAAGTGGCAACACTGTAAACAAAATTAAGCTGGAGCGTAACTGCTAAAATAGTAAAAATAAAAAAACCTCTGAAATTATCATATATTTTTGAGGGCATATCAAAATGTTTATCTACTATATATCTATCTATCTGTCGTTTAATTATTTCCTTGAATTTAGATAAGTGCATGGACCTCGTATTTATCTGTCTGTAACTCAAATAGGGTTGTCGACGGCGTTATCTTTACTTTATCTGAGTTACGGCCACGTTTGTCTGTTGATTCCCATGTAATGATCTACTTGCATATGGGCATTTCCACAGAAATGTCAAAAGTTTAAAAAAGTTTTTCGAGCTGATTTTAATATAAATTTAAAAAAAAGAGACTGAAGCAATATAAATATATTGTGGAACAATGATTCAAATTATTAAAAAAAAAAATACTTAATATTTTTAAATCAAACAAAAAATATTTTTAAGATAAATCAATGCATTACATTTTCAAATTATCTGCATTAAAAAAATCGTTCGCGTTTTGCTAAAATCATCGTTAGAACTGGTCGCCGAAAAAACTACTTCTATTTGAGTCGCGTGTGGTTGGTTTGGTTTTTCTCAATTATCTTGAAAACGAACTATTTCCCAAAATCAACCTGAGCACCAATTTTAATGCTAATCAAGACCAATAAGTTTCCCTTTTTGTCGCGACAAAATAAGTTTTTTTCATATGTTTTATTTAACTTTGAACACGTACGAATGTCGCATTCGACATCAGAGAATTATCCACATATGCAAAGGTACACTAGGTAATAAGTAATTACTAAGCGTAAAGTCAAAGGTTAACTGATGAAAGAAGAAGAGGAAATTTAGAACGATGAAATAGCAAAACAAATTAAAATTAATGCTGTGACTGACAATAATTATTTTTATTATGATTATAATTATTATGATATTGCCTTTCGTCAATTTTCGGTTGTCTTCAAGTGCCCCCAAGACAAATGACATCATTTGGAGTCAGTCCGCAACTCGAACATGGCTCTGACTTTGACTCTGACTCTTTGGTCTGCTGCCAAGATCGTCGATAATAAACGACGGCCACAAAAACAGGGAGAACAAAAAAATAAAGAAAGTTGCAAGAGCAAAACAGACGTTAAACACGTGGCTCGAAGTGTCACAGCGGCATACACTGAGCAAAAAATTGTGTCAAATGGCAAAAACTTTAAACATTTAAAAACTTAAATAAAAACATACTCTAAGATGTAATTAGTTTTAAATATAAAAAAATTATATTGCATTTTAAACATATCCTTATACAAATCTTTATACAGATTTTAAATGACGAAATTTTCGTGCTATTTTCATAAAAAAATATTACAAAAATCTAACATATTTTAAATTTTATATTTTAAAAATAACTCATTTTTTTAATGTATGCGTATTTATTATATGTATGTACTGATATTTAAAAAAAAAGTGAAAAGTAAAACGATGTATAAAAAATTAAATTTCCGAATTTTTAGCAAAAATGTTTCTTTCAGTGCAGTCACTATGAGTTTCCAAATGATATGCGCGCTCGCTGGGTCTCGGGGTTAAAGTAATCAGTTAAATCCGAATGCCAGCTTTCCAATTTTCCAGTATCACATGAGGAATTCGAATTGACAGCAAAGCTCAAATCCATATAAAGCTTGGAAATCATGTCAATTGGTCAGAGATCAAAAGGCAAACACAGAGGGACCTCATCTGATGAATCATGCAATGTGGCACAGGTAAGTACAGGTAAATATGTCAAGTTTAATTCTCAGTTATGGGACACAATTATAGATTAAATCTGACTGGCAACATAACGTGTCACAAGTCAATGACACAGCGATAACTTGACAGAAACAAAATTAAACACAACTATCGTTTTAGTTTGTCAACATATTAATTGTGAGGTAAGAAAAAAACAATAATTCAAATTTAGCTACGATCAAAAGCTTGTTTTGCAGTCAGCTTTTTTCAAGCTAAAAATCTCAGTTCAAAGCAGGACGGAAATGCCGCTACACACACTTACACACACGCAAAAACAAATTCACATGCGGTTGTGTGTCAACTGCTGGCTGTAAGGATGATAATGTAATTTACACTCTCTCTCACTCTCACTCCCTCTCTCTCTCTCTCTCTCTATTTTGCTGAGAACTTACCTGCAAGCAAACACACACACATACACACAAAGCCACTGAGAGCAATATGTAAATGTGTTTTTTGAGCGGCAGCCGCTGGAAGTTGAAGCTGAAGCTGAGCTTACAACGCCGACGCAGACTCCCGGCTTTTGCGCTTTTGCTTTGTCTGTTACTGCTGTTGGTGTTGTTGCTTCTGCAGCTGTTGCACGCGCGTGTTTATATTTTTTTTTTTATAGTGTTGTTGTTAATTTTTGCTTCTGGCTTTTGCTTTGGTGTGCATCTGTTGTTATTGTTTTGCTGCTGGCCGGCGAGCTAACTCTGTTATTATTGTGTTTGTTAGTTAATTACAATATAATTTGGCATATTCTTATTCTTAGACTGTTGTTACTATTTGTTCTCATGGCACATATTTTAAAACAATTAAACACCGCACTAAAAAAAATCAACTATTTTTGTGTACTCAAACAACAACAACCATTTATACCAAGTTACAAAAAGAATGAGAGAAAACTGTGTTTTTAAATATTTTTGGTTTTACTAGTTACAGTTACGGTTACGAATTGAACTTTCTTTGGCGGCGACACAAATGCAATCAGACGGCGAAAAAAAAAATACGACCGCGCAGGTTCAAACTTCGATTACAACTGAAGCGGCGAATTGTCGCAGCCAAACGGCGACGTCAACGGCGACGCCAACAGCGACGACGAGCGACACGAGCAGAGAGCGCGCCAAAAACGAAGTGAACGACATAGAGTTGCCATCCGATGTGACGCAATTTTGTGAATTTCGTGGGGGTTGTTGTTGTCAGGTACTTTTTGGTACCCTGTACTTGAAAAGTACAAAGAGTTGAAAAGGCAAAAGGAGTTAAGAAAACATTTATTTATTTATCGTATTTATATTCTAAGCGCATTGATTATTTGGTGGCTTTGTTTGTTTTAAAAATATATATGTATTTTTTTTTTTCAAATGTATTTCCGTTTTTTAAGATTTGTTATTTATTTATGGTGATTAAATTAAATGGCAGTCAAGAATATTTATTTTAAATTTCTTCTTTTACAAAGTATAATTACAGGGTCTCTCGCTATTGAGTTTGCTCACTGTAGCCTTGTCTACAAGTTTTGTTTTTGTTTTAATTTCTTTACCGTTTGTTTGTTTGTTTGTTTGTTTTGGTTGTTGCTGCTGATGATTTGGGGACATGAATCTGTGCAGCTCTGTTGTCTGACGTGTCGTTAAATCGTTATCATTTGAATTTGCCGCGCCCACATGCCCGTGCAAGAAAACCTTCAAAAACTTATTTCTTCTTGAGCTGTCCTTGGATAACAGAATTGTTGTTGCTGTTGGTGCTGAGTGCTTGCGCCTGTGTGAACGCTTCCAGCTGGTTGACAGCCCTGGCCACGGGACTTTTTATTATTAAACACCAAGCCATAGTGCTCAAATATTGAAAGTACTTTGCATTTTTTAGCAAAAAGAAATTGCATCGATCGCAAGCGTCCAATAACCACAAATATAACATAATAAATAAGTTCAGCTGTTTATTTTCTCGCCATCCTATTTTTTTTTTTTTTGCTCAATTTATAAGCAAGTAATGACATTATTGCAGTTGCACAACTAAATGATATTAATTTATGCTTGGCATCTGATTTAATCAGTCAGTAGGCGTTCAACTTAGAATTGGTAGCATCCAACTCGGAATTACTTGGCAATTGTTTAATAATAATGCATACTTTGAACCCGTCGCTTTAAAAAAAAGACAATCAACCGGTCAACCGGTTAACCTTGAATCAATTGCCAACTAGTATTAATGTTCAATTATTATCTAAACGACTTATATTTGGCAGCGTTTTAAACTAATTGCACTATGCGAATTAACACACGCCCTGATTAATTAATTGACAAAATGTGTGGCAACAATTAGCGCGCTCCCAGGATGTGGTGGACAACAGGACATTTTGTAATTGGCATCGCCATTCAGGGTCACAAAAAGGGCGCACCCATCAATTAGCTGTGATAAATAAATCAGATTAAAACAAAAGCATTTCTTATTTAAGGGTGCAGCCGTTTTAAACTGCGCGCGCAATAGCGCCTGATTTTAAAATGGTCGCCGAAGTAAACAGGTGGTAGAACAAAACAGCTGGAGAGGCTCAGGCCTAGAGGTGAAGAGCTATCGATAGTCGGCACCATCAATTATTATACCAACAAAATTTTAAAATTATCATTAATTTAGATTTTATATAAGTAAAAAAAAATTGACTTATTTTGTACGGTATACATTAAAATTATATATGTTTATTAGGTTCATTTCCGTTTCGTTGCCCTTATTTTTTCGACTAAAGTAATTAACTTATCCATGGCACACAAATGTTATATATTTAAATATATTAAACACAAAACTTAAAATTTTCCGAAGCTGCGATGCAAATTCGCGCTTTTCTGTGACGCGTTAAGTGTTATAGGTAACTATCGACCACTATCGATAGTGCAAGCCTGCGGCTCGATAGTGCTTAACCATCGATCTATTTAGCGAAACATTATTGTGATAACGAGTTTTATTTATTTTTAATTTTATAATACCTAAAATAATACCAATTTCAAATTTTAGTTGCAGTTTTATATAAAAATTTATAATTTAACACACTATCGAAAACTATCGATAGTTATCGATGACTTCAAAAATAATATCGCTGACTACCGATGGTGCCGACAATCGATAGTTCTCCACCTCTACCTCTACTCAGGCCCTAAATAAAATCGATAACTTGATAAATCGACTAGTCGATTATGTTGTATTTTGTTGGTGGTAGCACATGTTTTGATTTAAATTTTTAAGTCTCCGATTTGTGTGCTTTATTTATTGCAAAATGGGCGGCCATCACAAGAAGAATTTGCGTGCGGAAAAAGCGAAAGTGAAGCTGAAAGGCGCCAAGCTGCCCAAGGGCCTCAACGTGACGAAAACGGACTTTAAAGTGCGCAAAATCGAGATACGTGAACAACTGAAGGAATCGTCGCTGCTCGCGATCAACGGCCAACGACAGCTAAACCTCAAGGAGACATTGTCCCGACTCAAGCATCACAATCAAAAGTTTCGCACGGATGCGTTGCGCAATGTACGCGATGCCGTCAAACTGGGACAGGCGGAGCATCTGGTCGGGCATCTGAACGAGCTGTTTCAGGGAATTGCGGGCGGTGCCTTGGACATGGAGCGCGATGTGCGCCGCGAGTCGTTCAAGACGCTGGATGTGCTGCTGGAGGCGTTGCCAACAGAGGCGGTGGTACCGTTTTTTCACATCATTGCCGCGTATTTGCGCTGTGCCATGACGCACGTGCAGCCGGCCATTCAGGAGGATTCGCTGCTGCTGCTGGACGTGCTGCTGCAACGTGTTCCCGCACGAATGCTGGCCGAGCGCAGTGCATCGACAATCATTGGACACTTTATCGATATGATATCACGGGCACGACACGATACACAGCACACGAACCGTCTGTTGACGGTGCGAATGGGCCAGGGACAAGGACAACAGACGACCATCAAATGGAGGACAAAGGTGTTGTTGCGTCTGCAGCAAATACTGGGCACATTGCTGGAACAGCACGGGAGTGGCAGTAACTTCCTTGCCAGAACAACAACAACAACGACACGTGTGCTGCATTTTAATGAGAAGCATCCACAGTTTTATAATGTATTGAGTCCCTTGAAGGTGGACAGCCGTGGTGTCCATGTGATGTTGGGCGAACGCCTGAGGCAGGCGGATGATCAGCAGTTGCGTGGCTATGTGGAGCAACTGATGCCGCTGCTCCAGGACAATTGGCTGGAGGTGCGTCCACAGCAACAGCCAGGACAACAAGTGGGACAACAGCAACAGCAACTGCTGCTCAATGTGGATGCCGCCGAGAGTCTTCATGTGCTGCTGGACATCATGACCCAGCTGTGGCAGTTGGTGCAGCACCACGAGTCCATGCAGCAGGAGCACACGCATCACCTAAGCAACTGGATGCGTCAAACATTTGCCACAAGTTTTATGCGCAATTTTCTAAAGGATTGCAGCTATCCATATCAAAGGATTCCCGTTATGGTGCAGCCGCCACAGTCCAGTCGTTCCGGCAAGAAGAAGCGCAAACTGAATCCCGCCCAGGGGGAACTCTGTGTTGCCCAAAATCTGAGTTTGATACAGCTCGTCTGTCACTTTTATCCACAGCCGGAGGAGGCACAACGTGATGATTACGGTTGCCTCTTGCTTTATATCAATCAATGTCTTCGCCAGCTGCACAACTTGTCGCCGGATGAGCAACTGCGTCTGGTGGCCGCATTGCGGGCTTTGTTGCTGGACAATGGCGCCAGTTTGTTGCAATTGCAGGCCCATCAAATGGGCAGCGTGATGAGCAACTGCATCGAGGCATATGTCGAGCAGCATTATACAACACGGGAGGGAGTCGCCACACGGATGCTCAACCTGCTCTGCCTCATTGTGCAGCGGCGGCAACTCTATGAGGGCTATGGCGGCGAGGCGCAGTTTGCCACCTTCCTCAACTATCTGCCCCAGTTGCTGTTGAAGCCCAGTGTGGCAGATGCCACATTGACCGCCATGTCAACGCTGTGCCGGCAACAGAACGGCGTCTTTATGTCAGCTCTGGCGGAGAACGCATTCCAGGTGCTGGCCAACTTGGAGCAGCTTCAGGTCACGGGCGATGCCAGCAACGATGACAATCGACGCTTTGAGAACCAAAAGCGCATCCTCAATCTGTTTTATTATGCGCGACAGAAGAGCGATTCCAATCGACTTCAGGTGGCTCTAAAGCATCTGGAGGAGCACGCTTCGGAGCGCATTGCCAGCTACTTTAAGTGCCTGCTAAGCTATGACTAACAGCTGCAAGGGATTAGGCATTAGAGCAACAAATCTATGCTCTTGAATGTACAAACTGTAATCTAGAGGATGTCTCCCAATCCACTAAAAAACATCATCTGGATAAATCAACTGAAGCCAAGAGGATTTAGTAAAACCAGAACAAATCCAAGTTCTTATAAACCAAATAAAACCAACGAATATCTGTCCATTTTCTAGGATATTTTAAATGGGGAATTAATTAATCAGGAACTGTAATCATTATAAGCGTTATTAAATAAAATTTGAAATAAAATTTAATTTTAAGTTTTATAGATTTGCTCACAAAATAATCATTAATTTTAAGCAGGAACTAAAACCGAAACGAATATCGGTTTCGGTTTTCGGATGTAAATCCAAATTATGAATCGAGTTTTAATTAGAACTATTAAAATCGTCAAATTAAAATCGACTTGTCTATAAATCGTTAAAAAAAATATTAATTTTTCGAAGCATTTTTACTAGAAATAAAGACTTTTCCGAAGAATATATCTTTTTTGAACAAAAACATATGGGAAACATTTTCAAATATTCAAGAAGATTAAGACACATAAACGCACTATTCTTAGTTTTTAATTTATTTGTTTTTTTTTTATTATTTAAATTGTATAACTAAAAAAAAGAATCATATATTCTACATATATATACATATATTTTGTTTGTATATATATAAAAGCAACAATTATTTTTTGGGTTTCTTGACGGGCTTCGGCTTGAAGCGATCCAGAACGGAGCGCACGGGTTTCTGTTTCATCTGCTTGGACATGGACGAGCCTCCGTCCGCCTCCTGCTGATCAGTGTCCTGATCCCGTTGCTTGTGGGCAGCGATGACGCTGCTCTTGGCCTTGCGCACCTCCGCAATGAACTCCTGCAAAAATTCAAGTGATTAAGAAAGAAATTTCTGAGAGATTTGAGAGATTTGTGGTGTAGTTACCTTGCGCTGCAGATCCTTGACAATTTGCTTGTTGCGGGCCGTCTTGACGCTGCCGCCGCGTCCCTTCATCTTGTGCCTGGGCTTCATGTCGATGCGCGGCGGTTTGAGCTGGAACAATTGCCGCTTGGCATCGACCTTCTCCTGCAACGTGGGCGCATCCACGCCAGTGATTTCATGCGGATCCAATGTGATCAATTCGGGTGGAATCTTTTCGAGCAATGCGTGCACTTCATGCTCCCGCCGTTGTTTGCTCGTCTCATACGGATTATCCTCCAGAGCATCATAGTTGGGCTCGCCAGCGCCTGGCATGAGCAGTGATTGAAAACCATTTGCCGTCGATATGCCCAGTACATCCTCATAGGGACAGAATTGCATGCCATGGACAAATGAATCACAACGTTGTCGCAAATACGGTAGATTGTTACTGTATCCAGTGCCGCCGCCGCTCATCAGATTCGTATAGGACTCCAGGTAGGTGCCCTGGGACAAGGCCAACATGCCACGTTGCGATACCTCCAGTTCATTGGCGGGCAGACGCAGTCGGAACATGGCCAGCGGCTCCTCATTCAGATTCCTAATGTCCCACACTTTGACGCTACGATCCAAGCCGGCGGTAACCAGATGCAATCCCTTGGGATCCACAGTCAACGCTGTCATGGCCGTGGAATGCGCCAGCAATTTAACCAATGGCTCACGCACCTTGGGTGACCACATGGAGACGACACCTTTGCCGCCGCCAATGCAGAGCACACCATTGCCCGGATTGTGGCACATCAGACGAATGTCACCCAGTCCCGTATTAAAGTTGCCAACGAGCTCACCGATAGACACGTCCAGCCAGGATGCATAGCCTGCATTGTTGCCGGCTGCGAGCAGAAAATGATAGGGTAAAAAGTCCAGGCAATTGACGCGAGCCAAACGCTTGACGCAGTGCAGCTCGGTGCCCTTTTTGTCGTAGAAAAATACCCATTCCTTTTGGGCCACCGCATACATGGTGGGCACATGCAGCCACTGCACATCCGCGATGCTTTCCATCACATTGAACTCGCAGTGCAGCTTCTTTGTCACCCAATCAAAGGCAGCGACATGACCACGTCGTCCGCCCAACAACAAATGCCGGCCATTCTTCGTATAACACATTTTGTACGGACCAAAATCCAGTTTCAATTGAAAATGTTTGGTCGCCGACTGCAGATCCACATTGGCCACAATTTCCGATTGACGGTACATGGCTGTTGTCTCCTCCTCGTCGGCCTCCAGCTGGCCGGGTATCTCTTGCAGCAGGAGCTCCGTGCGTGCCGCCTGCTCGGTGGCATATTCCAAATAGACTTCCTTGCGCTTCTGTTGATCCTTGAAATGACGCGTTTTAACGCCGCTCACTTCGACACCATCGCCACGTGAATATTTATCCAGTAATTGTTGTGGTATCTGTTGCTTCTTCTTCTTCTTTTCACCATCTTCAGTCTTTAGCTTTGCCTTTGCCTTCTCCTCCCTGTGCGGTTTCTTCATTTTGTAATGTGCCTGCATTTTCACAAAATCTCCTGTGAAATTTTGTTGTCTCTTGCGTTTGAGTTTTACGTGTTTCGAATCGTCCGCGTTTTCTGTGGCGCTATCAAAATAACGTGCTGGCGGCTTATTGCGCCCCTTTGGCGCTGGCTTGGACATCTTGTAAATTTCTTATGCTATATAGTTTATAAACAAAAAACACACACAACTCTTTTCAAAGTGCGCAACGTGCTCGTGCTGATGATTTTGACAAGTCAATGTATCGTTATCGGACAATCGATATGTTCAGTCACATATGTTCAGAGGCGCTGCCAACCTGTTAAAATGACCCTGTTACTTGTTCGATAACAATGCAAATCTGTATCGATTAGTGTCTGCAATAAAACACGTTAGATTTTAAAATTTAATTTAATTACAATTGCACTGTTTACATAAACTAAACACAGGAGAAATCAGTATATTGTATGTGCAATTAATATTATCATATGTATATGCAACGAAAGCGTATCAAAACGCATTTTAAACGACTCAGCGTAAAATGCTTTCAAGACGCTTTCAACTTAATATAAATACATATTTTGGTATCTTTATTGAGCATTCGTTAAAAGATTTTTTTTTGAGATTGAAGCCACATCAGTCTATAGAATTGGCATTGCAATCAAAAACAATGCCCATAGTGTTAACTAACAAAAAAAAACATACACACTAAAATACGTTATTCAATAGACTCGACCGTAGGGCAAATTAGTTGGATAATACGGCAAGGGCATTAAAAATTTGCCACCAAAACGTGGAGCAGACTGTGCCGATTCGCTGCTGGAGGAGAACATCGATGTGCAGATTTCCGTGCGATGCAAACGGCTGCTGCTGTTGGAAGTGCTGGTTGTGGTGCCGGCACCACCAGTGCCACTTAAATTCAAGCCACTGCAACGCCCATGTTGGCGACGTCGACGTGTGCGTATCATGGAAAAGATGGCCACAATCACGGCTATCAAAAAGATCGAGCCAAGTATGCAGAACGAGATGGCCAGCTTGGAAATGGACAGACACAACGTGCCATCGCCAACCAGCGGACGCACATGCGGCACGTAATCTTCCACTGCAAAAAAAAATACAATGAAAATGAAAATGAAAATGTTGTAGTTGAGTTGAGAAAAGTGTAAATGCAAATGCAAATGCGAGTGCAATTGAAAGAATGTGATGATTAACTAACCGCTCATATTGTAGCGTCGATCGTAGCGCAGACGATCCACTTCGATCTGTGGCGCTGTCACGGCCAATGAGTTGAACACTTCGATGCGCGCCAAATGCTGATCGGCGTTCAGCTGCAGTTGCTGCTCGGCGAGGCGACAATTCAGCTGCATGCGACAGACAAAGAAATGTTTAAGATTTCGTTACGTTACCAGCACTACTACAAAAATGCTAATTTCCATAAATATTTTATTTTGCAAAAAAAAAAAAAAAAAAAACATATTAGTTATGCGGTTCACACTGCGTCACAGACTGTCACAGACCATTGTCACAATCTTACAGATCGGCATCAAAGCCCGGGGGCCGTTGTCCTCCCTATTTTCATAACATTACATCAGCGATGGGCACGCATGGGCTCCGGGAGATTGCGGCTGCTCCCAACTTTATGCTAGCACAATTGGGTGATCGACAAAGTAGGTAGTCTCTAATAGGATTGTTGTTGTAGTTTTTGTTGTTGTGCTCCCGAATTCAGCCCACCGCTGCTTTACATGATTTAGCTTCCGAAATTCAACCAGAGCACAGTGGTTCAGACTCCAGAAATTTGAGCAGATATTCCATTTTGGTTTTAATTCCAATTATAGTGTTACAGTTTGAATTGCAGCCCTGCTGTGGCAATTCTAACAAAAAAATGGTATTATTTATTTTTTTTTTGCCAATTTTTGTCGTTTTTCGTGAAAAATCACATGTTGCAGGTGTTTGGTATGGTATGACCATAAACTATACCAAGTTTCAGGTCTGTAACTACATTATTCTAATTTCTGCCTACATTTTTGGATTCTGGACCACTGTGCAGAGTGATTGTGAAAGTGAAAATATATTTTGGCGCCCCCTCCTTGAGAAGCTGCCGACGCTTTTGACTGTGACAGTCTGTGACGCAGTGTGAACCCGGCATAAGAGCAGTATTTGGAAATAATTAAAATGGAAATCAAGGGCATCAAAAACAGAGCTTAAAATGGCGCCCAACAATCACAATTTCAATCATTTCCAACACTTAAACTAACCGTTTTAAAAATATCCTTCTTTCAAATATGTCTTACAAATAACTTTTGTTTACCAGCATTGGGTCGAAAAACATGGACCCACCCTAATGTATATATATATATATATATGTAAGTATGTATGTTTGTGTGTGCGTGTGCGTACGTACACCTTCTACTTGAGCAAGTGTTGTTGTTGCTGCCTCTTAAGTGCATTGCTGCAGTTCAGTGCATTTTGGTGCAATAACCACATTAATTAGCGGCGCTAGCCAACACACATTCTTTTCGCTTCGTTGCACACACACATATACAAACACGCACATACACACACACACATACATCCCACAAGCAAGCAAACAAACAAAACAAACAAAAAGTAAGCAACACTTTCGTTTTCATTGCAATTAATTAATATATGCATTTCAGGCCTTGTTTGCATAAATACAAACACACACCCACACACACACACACTCAGTTTTGCATAGTTGTATTGGTATGCATAGAGATTACTCACATTTGGACACTTCCCTTTGCAAAGCTGCACGCCACAACTGACATGCAGACGCTCGCGATCGGGAAACTTGAAGGCGGCAAATGTTGCCATAAACGTCCGCTCGACCAAATCTTCCTCGTGCTGCTTGGACCATCCTTCCTCGGCGGGCTTAAATCTCGTATGCAGCGCCGGCATCACCTGCAAAATTTGTATATTTACATATGGGTGTTTGCAGGATCGACAACGCGACATTTGTACGTTTTTAAATTACGAAAAAAAAAACGGCAAAAGTTAACATTTTCATAAATGTTTTCTCACGACTTTAATGCATTTTATCAACACTATTTTTTAGTATAAAAGACAAGCTTTGAAGTCTTGTCTTTTTCGAATTATTTATTTAAAACAATGCATCGCGAACGCGACGAAAAATTAAAGTCATGTTTGACTTTATCTTGACAAATGGAAATGCGACGAGTAATTTGGGAGAAAATACTTTTAAATTTTTATAGAAATAATATAAAACTATAATACTTGTAAAATTTTATTTGTAATTTGTAACGCGACTTCGCAATCGTGACAAGATTTCCACATATTTCTTTCTAAGAATTTGTTCATCACATTTTATTCGATATATCGAAAACAGCTTGTAAAACTTGTTTTAAATTAAACTTTTAATATATTTCTATGTATTAAAATCGTCAATGTTACAATCTTACTTAGTGTAATCGATAGAATACAAATGGTTCATTTTGGAATTCAATTTTTAAGAAAATTTGCAAAAATATAGAAAAAGTGAATTTAATCAAATGTAGGATCTACATATATGTTCATATTTTTCACAGGAAATGCATAATTTTTTTTTATAAATTTCAAAGTTATTCGGCGATCTGAAAATGAATATATTAGATGGCATACTGGTGGTTGTATTTGTCATATTCTTTGAACGATTTAGAACAATTAAAAAAGGATGAATAACGGATAAAGTAAAATAAATTAAAAAAAGGCATTTTTTCAGCATAGGGGACGTTTTAAAATTTTTCCAGAAATTGACAACACTGCCCAGAGTACAAATGTAATATTAAATCCTAAGAAGTTACTCCCAAGTGTCTAGCTAGTCTTGGGTAACTGGGCGTAAACCAAATAATTAACTCGTTCATACATTTTTTGTTGGCCGTTGTACTTCAACCTGTTTTAATGTCAACAACGTTTATTGCCAGTTATACAATTTTTGTTTTTTGCCGCTGACGACACCAAAAGACGCAACACGTCAATGGCAATGGCAATGACAATGACAGTCGTCGCACACACTCTTTCCCTTTCCCACACACATACACATGCCCTCTGCTCACACACCTGCATTATTTGGCCACTTCCGTTACGAGCAAAGCAGAGGGCAACAAAAACAAGCAGAGCAACGGTAACAAAAGTCATGTGCCAAGTTCACGGGCAACAAAAACAATGCTGCAGCCACTTACTGTATGTGTATGTTTGTTTGTGTGTGTGTATGTATGCCATATGAAAATGTACATATGAAATTACAGACTCATGTGATTTACGTCTTGCCATTGTTGTTGTTGTTGTTGTTGTTGTTAGTAACTCATACTTGGCACTTGCTACTTGCTACTAAACAGCACACGTTGATTAGCTGCCGCCGCTACCTGGTTTCAATTTACACACACCCAAAGCACGTGTATGTGCTGTGTGCTCTGTTTTGTTGTTATCTATGTATCTTTGTGAGAAACTTGAAACAATTACAACAATAATACAAAAAAAGCAATCCAAATTGCTGCGGAAGTTCAAATGAGTTTAAAAATGCGGATAACTACAGGACTTGTACATGTTCATACTTGCGTAAACTTTTTGCAGCCGTAAAAATTTACAATACATTTTGTTTATAATAAAATTCATAAATTTATCGCATTTCCTATTGAAGTGTATAAAGAAAAAAAGGATTGCTTGCTGCATTAAGTTGGCTGCATTAAAATTGCATACAGTCAGCACAAATTTTATTCGTACACAACATTTTTATACTTTAACGCGTCAGCTGTTTTAATTGATCACTAAAAAAAATATTTGTTGCACATAATGAGAGCAGTTATAATGGAATAAAATCCACGAATAATATATAAACATTATTTTCATGTACACAATCAGTATAATAAAAAACATTTTTGTAACCAATAACTTGGGGTTAGCTTTGAAAATCCGGACGATAAGTTTCCTATTGCTATCCGTGAAAACTTAGTTGGGATAATTTTGGCCCTTTTCTGCCACTTGGTTGGCTCAAAGAAAACCTGAGATGACGGAATGTACTGCAGTAGGGTATATTTGAATCATTTCAAGAATATTTCGTTGAGTTAAACCTAATTTCAATCTCGTTAGGACAGATTTTTACTATTAAATATTTGTACCAGGGCTCATTTTGGAATATTTCACGTCAAAACTAAAGTTTTAAACGTGAATTAACCCATTAAAAGTAAAATAATATTAGCTAATGGTGTGTCTTTAAGTATAGCAGAAGAAAAAAGCTGTGATATGAAAATAATCTATAGTTTTAGTTTTTCTTAATGTTAAGGGTTATTTACGGAATTAGAATAACTTAACTTATATAGACAGTCCGCTGAAAATACCTGTATTTAAATTTTGTTGATATCTTTAATAGTTTGGGAGTTATTCCAATTTAATATTAGTCCATACCTTTGCACGAAATAAGCTGTGAGCCACTGTATTTGTATTGTATTGTCTGTGTATGTATTTGTAGGGCACAGATTCTGATCAGTATCTGTGCCGCGGCCGCAGAATGTTTCACTTTTCAGCATAAGCTCTCTGACCTAGAAGCATTTTTCTAAGCCAAACACACAAATACAGAAAAATATTGCAAGTTAGCAATGGGCGCGTGCATAAATTATTTGCATGCTGGCGTTGCCCAAACAATAAAACTAAACGCAAAAGAAAATGAAAATCTGCTCAAAACGGAAGGCAATGGCCCAACAAAAACAAAAACAGTTGTGTTGGAATAGAAGTGTTGGGTGGAGGGAGGGGGAGGACGAATGGGGATGTGATGAGTTGACGGAGTGATGAACAATAAAACAAACATAAAATGCAAATGTTTTTGTTGTCTTTGCTTGTGTCCGTTAAAATAGAAATAAAAATTAAGCCGTGAGATTTTTCTAGCTATCGCCGCACAATGGCCAGCAGCGCAGCAGCAGAGGCAGAAGATTTGTTTGACCCATTTAATGGCATGACATGTGCACAAAGCTGCGACGGCAACGGCGACGACGAAATGCAAATGCTTTTTAGTAGAGTTGGCATTTTCAGTTCAATATAATGAATAAGTTCAATCGTTCATTTTTGAGTCGTAAACAAAATCACTTAACCCATTTTCTGCCGATGTTTGACTAGTCGAACAACAAAATTTTAAATTTTCAGACCGTTTTTTTTATTTAAACTAATATATTCAATTCTAAATGGAAAATTCAGAAAATTAGAAAATCCAGAAAAAGTTTACTCTGGTCATCCCATATTTTAAGAAATAAAAATTTAAATAAAAATAAATTTTCAAAAATATTTAAGTTTAAAAAAAAAAGTAAATTTGAATTTAATTTTTAATCTAATATTAAATTTTAGAAGGTCCAAATTAGCCTAGAATGAAAAACACTACTTTTTGTGTCGCGGCATCAAATGGGTTCTATTCCAAGTCTTGTTAGAATAGACTACATTTTCAGGCTTCAAATTACAAAATCAAAAAGATTTTATGTTGATTTGGTTGTTCATGACCGAGCCTAATCAATTAATTCCTCTTTTTGACTCATACAGGGGTGCCACAGAAATCGCTTTCGCATGAATTTCACTCAAATTTCATACAAATGTAAGTGAAATTCAAGCGAAGCGATTTCTGTGGCATCCCTGATAATTTCAGTCCATGAACAAAGATGGATATGAAAGGGTTCAGTTGGTTACAGTTTAAATAATATTCCAGAAAATTATATTTAAGCCGATCAACTGACATAAACGATATACATATTATAAGTGATTGAATAAGTGCATAAGCTCATTTAAATGACCACTAGTTTATTTAAATGCTCATTTGAACTTAATCTGAACGAAACGACGCAACTCTAATTTTTAGCGTCAAGTTCAGAGTTGGCATTGCCACCGTTTGTTGGCTGGGACCGTGTCAAAATGTTAAACGCTAAATATTTCTATGTATTTCACTGTTGGCTAATTGTTGTGACCTCCTAATTTACTCAAGAAGAACTGAAGAACTGTTTGCGCGGGCAGTCGCAGTTGCTTTTTTAATGACTGTTCAGCTGCTTGGCTGCGCAGACAGAGAGACGGACAGACAGACGAACAGACAGACAGTGTGCGCAACTAACGCCAAATGCTTAACCGAAATGCAAACTGTTCTAACGATGAGCGCGTAATTACGTCTAACAGTTTTCAAGTTTTGACTCGTTGATGTTGCTGCTGGTGTTTTGTAATAACCGTTATAATTAATGATGCACCGCCATTGCACAATTATTACAGTTGCAATCGAGCTGCCAACTCAATCAGAAGTTGCTTGGTAAAATGGAGATGAGTCGCGTTTACTTTGATTTTACTTTCGCAGCTGATAACAAAAATGAAAGTTTGCCAATCAATCGATAATCACTAATTTTGCTGATACACACATACGCACTTTCATTATAACTAATGATATTATTGTCTTTTGACCTAACGGTAAGCGATCGTCTCACAGAATTCAACGCGCATTTCGCCGCAGGCGGCATTGCCAAGTTATGCAAAGATACATGTACAGTGGCTCACAGCTTATTTCAACCAGCACAAAAAGCTACTTTATATGTGTATTTTATATTTCCCAACACTGTAGATACTTTTGTCTGTTACACACATTATCATTAAGTTGTATTACTCTTGTATCCCTTTTTGGATGCTGAGTATTAATAAGTTTAAACGTTTACCATCACTGTATATATTTTTTAAGAAACTTCTGCCTGTTATAAACATAACCACTCAGTTATAATACTCTTACACATTTATTCGTGTTAAGTGTCTATTATTTTTAACGTACATTTTATATTTCCCATCAGTGAAGAGACTTTTATGTGTTACAAACACTACCATGATGTTATAATGCTCTTGTATACATTTTTAGTGCTGAGTAGCAAAATAGTTGACTCACCTGTTCGTCAATGGGGCAACCGCGTGCATCGAGCAGCTGCTGCGTGGACTCCCCCAATCCGTCGAGTGCCGCACAGTCCACCACACGCACCCCAATTGTGCCCGGGACAATGGCGCGCACCGTTAATGTGGTTGCCACGCCCACCTCCACAGAACCGGAGCCATTTGGGCCGCCCAACTCCAACCAGATGCGAACACGCGGCGTCTCCATGTGATGATGTGTTGGCGAAGAGGCTACAACAGCCAAGGCGCGCATGCGTGCATTCCTGCCAAAAAAAAGGAGGAAAAACTCGCTATAAATGAATCATAAATAAACTAAATTTCATAAATTAAGTAATAAATCGTTAAATCGACTCCTCCGAGTAATTGAGCCAAATGAACCTTTATGTCAACTCGTGACCTTAATGCATGTCACCTATTCAACTCGGGGCCTTTCGTTCCCATATTTAAAACTAGTGTATATTTCAAATTCAAATTTAGCAACCAACACTAATATTTACTGATCTGATTTCGTTTTTTTCTGTGTTTTTACTCAATCCATCCAACAAATGTTGGTTCAATTGAAATTTTGCGAGTTTAGAATTCAGAATTTAAACCAGGTATTAAAATCCTAACCGAAGACGTAACCTTTAACCGGTAAAAACCGATTAAAATTTAAAACCCTAACCGATAAAAGAAATTTCCCATTTGACCGAAACTTTAAAACCCAAACTATGTAAATCGAAATTACCGTTTAGTAACCGATTCATTTACAATTGTAAATTTTGGTTTTACATACATCCAAAAAAAAATATGTATGTATATAAAAAGATATTTTAAAATTATTTAAAACGAATAATTTGTAACTAAACATTAATAATTTTTTTTAGGAACCGAAACTATACCGGTATTTCAAATCGAAACATACCAAAACCTGTTCACCGTTACGAAACCTTTATTTAAAGATTCAGAATAATTTTTTAGGATAGAGACGAATCGCTCGCCTTCCAGAGATAAAACAAATTCCTAACAATAGTATTGATTGACACCAAGTTTGTCAGGATCGGTCTATAAACACATTTAAGAGTTGCCCATAGATCAGCGATGAGTTCTGAGTTCTGGCGCGGTCGCTGGCTCCCGGAGCCCATATGTGCCCACCACTGCCGTAGATTATGAAAATGGGTTATCATTTTTTTAATTTTTTCGAGTTAAATAATTAAATAAATCAATAAATATTAACTAAAATAAATAGATAGAAGAGCAAGAGTGGATAGAGGGCAGCACGTACCGATCCCGTCCGGTGAGGGGCAGAGGCATGCCCATGGCCATGGCGGGCAGCTGGCAACGCACCGTGCGCAATATATCCGTGCTCTGACGCAGCTTCTGTTCCATTTGGAGCATGATGCGGACAGTGTATTCCATGCCACCATCGGCCAACGGTTCGGCACGAACCCCACAGCCCGAAGTGGGCACACGCAAGGCGATCTGTGCGTCGTCCTGGCCGCGCGACCGACACTCCAGGGGAAAGTCCTTGGCGTAGAGCAGGCCACGAAACTTGCGACTCAGTGTGAGCTGCATGTCCAGCAATTCACGGGTGCAGTTGACCTGCAACGTTTCGATTTGCATGGCAGCAGTTGCAGTTGCAGTTGCAGTTGCTGGTGTTGCTGCTGTTGCAGCTGTTGTTGCACTTAGAGCGTCAGAGCGTGTGGCCGTTGCCACAGCCAGAAGCAGCAAGACAAGTGTTCTGGTTGCCCAAGCAGCATGACACACAAATACCTGACGACGGCGACGACGACGACGACGATGCAACAGGCCGTTGAACGGCAACAACATGTTTCCGATTTCAATTCAATTTCCCGTTCTCTGCTAACCGCAAATGATGTCACTTGACAACACACACACAACACCTGTAAGTGGGCGTGGCCGGGCGTTAACGTTGCTCCTAATTGGCCGCGTCTTCAGAATCTTCGTTTTTTGGCCGAAAAACTCGCTGTGGAAACAAAAAAATTAAAATATTACAGTCAAGCCTGCCTAACTCGAATCGCCATTATCCAAGAAAAATGTTTGAGTTATGGAGACTTTGAGTTGGGGAATTTTTATATTTTTTAGTTTTTTTAAAAGAAACTATATTCATTCATGTTAAATACTGAACTTTTTAATTTGTTTTTTTTTCTTGTAGGCTTACAATCTTATTTAAAAATAAAAATTAGAAACTAGTGACTACAAACTTATACATTCAAATTGCGAGCTATTAATTTTTTTATCGTTAAAGTAAAACAAAACTAAAAAAATCAGCAATTAGTTTAAAAAAAATTCATACGCTTCAAATAACTTTTACTTTTACTTTAACTTTTCAATTCTCTCTTATTCTTCAATCTAAGCAGAACTTAAAAAATCGGAAATTAGTATCTGATATATACTTTTTTTTTAAAAAATTTTCCAAAAAAAAATCGATTCTAGCTAGTGATCATCACTTGTAAAGTTGCTGGTTGGCAAATAAACACTCAACGTTTTAAGGCGTTTTCTAAAAAAAAAAAACAAAAATGGTAATTTCCCAAAAAAATTCGACTTACAGAAGCAAGTGCAAATATTTTTGTTCGAGTTATGCAGAAATTCGGCTAATAGAAGTTCGAGTTAAGGAAGCAGAATTGTATGAAATTTGATCAGAAAACGCCACTCGATTTTGTTCGAGTTAGAGAAGTTCGAGTTAGGGAAGTTTGACTGTATTTATTCAACTATAATTACACGCAATAAAAAAAAAAAAATGTAAGGCCTAAATGGCACACACTTGGCCAACAAAAGCGGGTCAAGTTTGCATTCGCCTGTCAAATCAAATAAGCCAAGTTAGCCAAGTTATTGCAGCAGACGCAGCATACAAAAAAAAAAATAAAATAAAAGCCAAATAAATAAATACGATAAAAGCAAATAAAAGCTCAGACTTTCAGCTTAAATCAACATCAACATAATGCGTTTGCAACTTTGCGTAATCCTATTTAACTAGTTGCTGTTGTTGTTGTTGCTTGTTGCCTATTATACCCTTTGGAGACGAGTCTTATTATTTTGTCAAGAGTTTTGTTACACATTAGAGGCGTGACGTAAAAAGAAATATGTTAATTATAAATGAGGCTGATGATTCAAGTAGAAATAATAATGTTCGTGTGATGCCTCAGTTTTAAAGCTGTGTTTAGGAAACTTTAAAATAATAGCAATAATAGAAACCATAATTATTTTTTTTGTATTTTTAATAATTGCTTCAAAAATATATTAATTTTTTTAGTTTCTTAACTTTAATCAATACATATTAAAAATGTAACAAAGCAAATGGATTCTATATTCATGAGCAGTATTTTATAAAATTTATCTTTTTTCTACTATTTTTTTCATCACTCTACATCGATATCAACGATTTTGTTGTTTCTTGGGGTATCTTAAAAAAAACAGCAATCTTCAAATTTTTCTATAATCGGACTACTATATAAATCATATACAATTTATTATAAACGATCTCATCAAAATTAAAATTTATGATGAAAACCCGTTTTTTTATTGTTGCGGTAGCTTTCAAAAAGTTCTCACAACATTTGGAATTATCTTATACAAGCGGAAGAATTTACGAACAATTGCTTTAGAATTAAAATGTATTATGAAAAACTTTAATGTTTCTTGAGAAACAAATTGACCAGATGATTATGACATAATATTTTCAGCATGTCCATCAAATTTGGATAAAATCTATTCTATATCTATTGGATTACTTTAGCATAGTGGTTTGCACGATATCTGAATTCGGAAGCACTGCAACAAACACTATAACAACAACCCCATTATAGTCTGCCTACTTTGGCGATCACCAAAAAGTTCTATAAAGTTGGGAGCTGCCGCTTGCTCCCGGAGCCCATGTGTGCCCACCACGATGAGTCGTAAATAAATTGTCTATGAAAGTATTTTGAATATTTTCAAGACATCTTAAGATGTGTGTGTTTCTGCAAGGGTATTTAAACTTCGTTTACTCCTATACTTTATGAACATTTTCTTTCTTGTTTATTTATTTATTTGCTCTGCGACTGGAGTTGATATTAGTCGTATTATTTTGCCACTGATGTTGTTGTAGTTGTTATTGTAATCATCACAATTAGCCATAAAACAAACTTTGAAAGTTGAAATCTTATTATTATTATTTTTTTTTTTTTTGGTAAAAGGGCTAACACAATATCAAAGGCGTGTTACCTTGGCCAACAAAATGTAAATAAATAAATGAAAAAGGGAATGGCTCTACAAAAATTTACAAATATCCTTAAAGCCCAGACTATTATTTATAGTATTACACTTTTGATATTATTATTATTTTATAATATTTTGATTGATTTCAATTAAGAACATTTCAATTAAATTATATTTCATAATTTTAAATACATTTATTTTCACTTAAGAAACATTTAGTATATTTTTTGATTGTACAACTTTTTTTCATTTTAAATATTTTAATTTAATTATATGTACATATATACGTACAATATATTATTTTTGAAATTAAATTTTCTTTATAATTCACACAAGCACTACACATTTAAAAAAAAATTGGAATTTATAAAGTTTTATTTAAGGAAAAAGGCTTACACAATTTCGATACGATATACAACCGCAAATTTGAAATATTTAACTAACGGCAGCTTGGCATGCGCGCGCTTCACACGAAAAATGCAAAAGAAACCGTTAACAGCAAAGGTGAAAAAATGTTTTTAACTAACGTATCCAAAGGCGGCAGCAAAAATCAAAACACAAACGCACGCTACCAAGTGTGCAAATCAAATAAGCCGCAAGCGCCAACGAAATGCAATGTGTGGCCAAGAAGTTGGCTAACCGCAAGCCAAAACAACGAAGATGATAAAGCAACGAAAGAAAACGAACCGGAAGAAGAAGAAGACGGCATGGGAAAATGTTGTCGCTGCGCTTGCGCTGTGATTTTTGCGCTCAATTTTAAACAGTGCGGAGCTGCCAACTTGCTTAATCGATAGCAATTCGATCGACAATCGGATTATCGATAGCGATGAGTGTGTAGTGACCTTGAGTATTTTATGTGGGCGACAGGTATCAATCTTCAATCATATTCGATGAATTGCTTAAAAGTATCGATTATAATAGATCTGTAAATACGAATTAAATATATTTTTTAAGCAGAATTAAACTAAAAATATGTAAATAGCATAAAAAAAATTTAACTGATCAAAAATATTGAAACAATATTAAGATTTATTGCATATATAATATATATGCTACAATTTTCTAAAGTTACAAATTAATGAAGGTCTTCTTTTTTTAAAGAGACATGCTACTGAATAATTTTATTCAAATAATAATACATATTATAATACATAGTTTATTTTCTTATAAATTATAAAAATCTATACGATAAACCGCTCAACAAATACAAAACGGGCTAAAAAATACCTAATGTAATTGTTATCGACCGGCCGCCACAGTTAATTGACAGATGTCGCACCGAACTTGGTTTTTCATCACTAATCACTAGAGTTGTTTATCGTAGTTCATTCATTAGTTCAGTGGTTTCATTTTTGGTGAACGAACTAATCAAATATAAGCAAAGAAACTCACATTTTAATCTCTTTGATTGGAATATTTGTATCTCCAAGGAAAAAAATTAAAATTTTAAGCATAATAAAACTATTTGCTTCAAGCAAAATAGGAACCTAGTAATTAACATACAGTAACATATTATGTAAAAGCTTGTCTATTCTTCTATATGGAAGTCAATTGGTCAACTTTAATTAAGTTGCAACAAGCTCAAAGGACTCCGACAAACTATCAAACGAGAATGGGACTCGAACGAACTATTGAACGAACAAACTAAACAACTGAACTACTGAACTAGAAGACCTAAACTGAGGGATTTAGTTCGTTCGTTCACTTTGGTGAATCGTTCAATCGAACTTAGTCGGAACGATACGATACAACTCTACTAATCACTAATGCCACAAGCGCACGAAGCGGCTAAAATAAGTTAAATAAAAATAGGTGCGCATCAATTGCAAATAACACAGTCCCGATGAGCATAAACATTGACATGTCGGAAATTATTGAATTCGTAATGCCAGTAAAATGCGAATACCCCGAGCAAACGAGCGATGGTGGCGAAGGCGGGGACGACGATGATTCGGTGAGCAACAACAATCATCAGTATGTAGTTTTGGATGCTGTCGATGTTGGACGAGAATATAAAAGCGAGGAATTCTTTCTGGTCAACGATTGTGATGACGATGGCAACGAGGGAGAGCTGCTTATAAAAAATGAACAATTCCATCAACAGCTGATCGCTTGTCCCGAATTGTTATTGGCAAAACATGAGGAAGAGGATGAGATGCAGGAGCAGGAGGAGGCGGCGGAGGAAGAGCACTTGCAGTATATGTTGGATGAGCCGCATTCAGTAGATCTTGATGATCTGGTGGAAGAGGCAGTCTATGATGATGATGATGATGTTAATGTTGATGACCAGGAGCTGGAGGAGGAGGAGGCAGAGCCAGAGGCTGAAATGGCAGATGAAGAGCAACATTATGAGCCATATGATAATCATTTGGTACAGGAGCATGAACCAGATGCGGATCAGGAGCAGCTATATTCATGGAACTATGTGCAGCAGTCGGCGTCAACTGAAAGTGAAACTGAAATCGAAGCCGAAGCAACTGAACTGGATGCAAACAATAAATACAATAAACTACAGAACTTAAAACGCAACTATGTGATGGCTGATGATGATGATGACCCGAATGCGGATGCGGATGATGCCTTTGAAGAGCTGCAAAATGTTGCCGCCAAGGAACAGTCGGCAATGATGCTGGCCAACAACGAGGTGGAGCCAGCTCCAGTGCCGCTGGCGCAGCCCAGTGAAAAGTTGTTGGACATGTTCAAGGGGCCACGGCGTTACATGCTCTTCGATGAACTGATTGCCACCATTGTGGACTTTGATGAGGATGGCACACCCATAGTCGAGTTCTCGATGATTGCCAGCTTGCAGGATGAAAAGTTGCCAGTGGAATGTGGCATTTGCCCGGATGTTATGCATAAATCCAAATTGTCAAAGCATCAAAAGACGCATCTGGTGCCGGGCAAGAATCGTTATGCGTGCATCTATTGTACCGAAACCTATAGAGATTGTAAATATCTGGCGGGGCATGCCCGACGACACATGGGCATCCGGCCGTATGTCTGTGAGCCGTGTAAATTGTATTTCTCGACGAAACAAGATTTGCGTGTCCACAATCAGCGCAGGCATCTGGAGAAGGAGCACATCTGTGAGATGTGTGGCAAAACATTTGCCCAGAATACACAATTGAAGCGACATCGGGAGGCGACGCACGAAAAGAAGCGACGATTCCAATGTGAATATTGCCAGAAGGCATATTACAAGAATTTCTCGTTGCAGGAGCACATACGCAACGTGCACATGGGCAAGCGACGGATGTTGAAGTGCCCGTTCTGTGGGATGCAGTGTCGGGATGCCCACAAAATGGCCAGGCACCGCAAGGAGATGCATCTGAATCAGGACACATATATTTGCCATTTGTGCCAGGAGGAATTCACCGATATCAATTATTTTGATGCCCACAAGCGATCGATACAGTGTCGCAGCAATACACGTCGTCTGGTCAACGAGGATGATGAAGGCGGCACAAGGGCACTGAATGAGGATGGTTTATTTATTGCCGAGGGTGATGAATTGGAGAATATGCTCGAGGAGGATTTCGATGAGGATGCGGGACTGTTGATTGAATCAAATTACGTCAATGGCATTGATAATGAGCAGCAGCAGCAACAGGAGCAACATCAACAGGAGTCACTACCAAGTGAGGAAGCCAACAACATTTATGAGACAGTTAATGGTAATTATCTGCAGCAACAACAACAGTATGAACAACATCATTATGATGAAGATGGTTTGCTAATTGAGCATATAGCTGAAGATGAGGAGCAGCAGTTGCTCCATCATGATGATCATAATGATGGTGATGATGTTAATGATCATCATCATGATGCTGAGAAGGAGTACCTGCATCAACAACAACAAGAAGCACTATTACAGCAGCACAGGCAGCAGCAAAATTATAATGATCACGAGCTGATTTATGAAATCACACTGGAGACTGAGGATAACTGAACAGCAATTTGTATCAGCTTCAACCACACCCCCCGCCCCGCCACACCCTTATCCAAACACCCCCCCCCCCCCAATTCCCTTTCCCACACACCGCAGAATATGTAAATAAAATAAAAGTAAACATAAATAATGTATGTACTTTAAATTATATTCCACCTAATTCTGCACTCTTTATTTACAATAAAAAAAAAATCCCCAAAATATATAAAAAGCGCCTTCAAGCATTTTTAAAACAGATTTGCAATGTGAGACAACCAAAGAAGAAATTCTTAAAAAGGCAAAAATGCAACCCAGGAGCACAGAGCTGTATTCCATATTTGACATCAGTGTCAAAATGCAACCCGGTGATGGCAGATTCAAATAATAATAACAAATTTGATATCTCAATTTTGTGCACATTTAAGGCATTAAATAAATGTACAATTGTATGTACATACGTATGTACGTATGCACATTCATAAAGATGACATCAACAATAGTTCATACAACGTGACTTTTTTTCTCTTCTGTTGGGCGTGTGCGTGGGGGAGCGAGAGAGCAATATTTGATTTCCGCCAGTATTGCCAGCATTTCAAGGGCTAATTAAATTGAAAAAATAAAATAGCTAGAAGTAGCTAATTGTTTTATTTGAAGCTTATACTCTTAGGTTATCATATTGAATATTTATTCTCATTATTATCAATCATACTTTATTTGTTTGCCTGCAATATTTGTTTGACAGATCATATACTTATATTTTTATTTACATATATTGTCAGATTTCGGTACAGTCACTCAATAAAGTTTGTATGCACCCTAATTTTGTATAACAAAAAAGTTTTGATGCAGGTTTATTAAATTAATTTTATATTCACTTAAATTCCTTTTGAATAATACAATGATGTCTTTAACCCATTAAGTACCCTTTAAAAATTTCGCATTTTTGTAAAAGTCTAATTTTTTAACTTTTATCCTCGATTTAAAAAAAAAGTATTTTTTTTTATGATTTTTTGCATCAAAACATTTTATTTTTGTTGAGACCGAGGAAAAAAGTTAAAAAAGTAGACTAACAAAAATTCAAAATTTTCAATAACTATGTATCATTCAAAAGGAATTTAAGTAAATATAAGATTAATTTAATAAAATTGCTTCAAAACTTTTTTGTCATACATAGGTTTGACAAAATTAGGGTGCAACACACTTTATTGAGTGACTGTATAGGTTTTGTGAAAAACATCCAAGTCTGGCTAAAAAAAAAGTCGCTAAAATGCCAAGACTTGGCGCTTCTACTGATCGTAAAAGTATCGAGTAACTGGCCACCCTAAGCGATAATGCATAACGATAGCTGGGCAACAGTTATCGAAAAAACGCATATTCAACAATTTTGTCAATAAAAACAAAAAACAAATAAATAAATAATAGCCATTACCATAAAATGGCAAGAATAATGAATCGTCTGGTTGACGACGTAACCTGACAACGGGCCAATTGATCGATCAAACAACACACGATACTTGTTTTTATGCGTCAAATTCAAATTTGAGAATTCAGGACACACACACAAAGTAAATAACAAATCAAAACTGAAATTGAAGTTAAACTGATAAACAGAACTATATATATTTTATTGTTGATTTTTAAGCAATGGATAATGATAACAAGGACAATGATGATGATATTGAGGCGGAGAATGCAAATACGGATTTGGATTCCGATTCCGATGCAGTTGACGAGGGGGAGGATGAAACGGAGGCGGAGCAGGACAATGATGCCCATGATATCGATAGCTGGGCATCGTTTCAACAGCACATCGATGCACTGGTGGTCAACGAGAGATGCGATAAATCTGTGCGTTTGCTGGACGAACGTCGTCAGAATATTGTGCAGCGTGTGCGGCAAGTGCAACGGGAGACACCAAAGGGATTTGCCGAGCGTTCGATGGCCCAAATGAGTCAAATCGATCAGCAGCTGGAGCTGTCCAGCTGTCGTCTTGGCCAATTGGTGCGCTTTGGCAATGAGCTGGTGACCAACATTCGTGTGGCCAACGAGCGACGCGAATTAAATCGCCGCCTGTTTGAGGCCGCACAACAAAAGGAGATGAACAAAAGTCTCGAGTGTGAAAATATCGAGGCAATGGCCAAATTTGATGACATCAAAGCGCGCTGGACCGAACTGAATGAGATCAATGAGCCGATGTTGCTCTGGGATCAAATCGAGGATCAAAAGAAACGCATTGGCGAGATAATGGCGCGCAAGGATGAAATGATAGCGGCATGTCAACAGGAAATCGATCGCATGAATGCCAAATACGAATTCGATCGTCAGCGACAGGCGGCGGATTTATGTTGTCTGGTCGAGCGTGTGGACAATCAGGTGGAGACACTGAAAGAGGCCTACAAACAGCATCTGGAAATGCTGCGCAACACGGTCGAGGATGAGCGTCAAACATTTTCCATGACAGCGGCCGAAAAGTGGCGCAGTTTCTTCAATGCACTCAATACAAACTTTGAGGAGAAATCGAAATTGGTGCGTGTACGTGAACAATTTTATACGCTGCAAACACAATTGCTGCAGGACTCGCAGGATGAGTTGACCAAACAGACGCGTGTGCGTCTGGAGAGAGAGTGCGAACGCCTGGAGCTGGAGCTGCGACGGACACGGGACAATGTGCTAATGAATTCCGAGAAACTGGACTACAACTATCAAGTGTTGCAGCGACGCAACGATGAGAACACAATTATCACCAATCAACAGAAGCGTCGTGTGGCGCGTCTATATGAGACGGTGGCCAGGACTCGACGCAATTTTAAGCATGTCTTTCACAGCGGTCGACGCACAATCTTGAAGCTGACCAATGAGATACAGCAGCTGCATGGCAGCATCAGTGAAATGGAGGCGAAGGCTTTGCACACGCGCAACATTAATCGCGAGAAATTCAATCGTGTGTGGAACATCAATTATGATGAGATCACCGATCTTCTGGCGCGCATCTTTGAGATCGATCGTGTGCTGCACGAACAGCAGCTGGTGATGCCGTGGCACAAGCCCAATCTAAATATCGAGAACATTAATAAGCCGGCCGCCAAGCGTCCCGTTAATCCCATGGATCGCATCGAGCGTCGCTTTGGCAAATTGCCCAAGAAATTCGGTGGTTCGGGTTACAGTTCCACCGATGCCGATGCGAATAAACCAAGGGGTCCCATGCAGGAGCTGCCACCGGAATCGGCGCGACTAATGCGCAATATTTTACGCAAGCTGGCGGATCGTGGTGGATTTCTGATTGAGGAGCGACTGCTGAAGATCCTTCGTCCGTATACGGAAAAGGAGCAAACGATGGTGCGCATTGATAATATATTTGCTGCATTGCGTATACGGAATTTGGATCATGTCATGGAATTGACACGTGTCTTTGAGCCATACACTTATTGTCCCACTTGTCAGCCGGCTGGACTCAGTCCCATGAAATGTGCCGAGGTATTTCTAAAGGATCAGAAACAGACACGTTCCCTGAAACTGGGCGATGTGAGCAATTTGGATCAGGCCTTGTTGAAGGGACGTTCCACAGATGCTCAGACATTTTGGGTCAAGGGCAATCCGAAGGAGACGTGCACCAATCATTATTTGGTCATGGAACCGGCTCTGGTGCTCCATGCCATGAATCTCTATACGAATCAGAAGCACAAACAAAAATATGGCAGCTCCTCTGAAACGAGTCTGGAAACGGAATTGATACATTTCAACGATAAGGAAATTCAAACATTTTGGCGCCAGTTTACCAACATCTTTCCGGCCTCAAAGACACACTTGTGGAAGACCCTCGAGCATGGACTGAATCATTATGTCGAGGTCCTGAAGATGCGCGTTCAATACGATGCCGAGGTCGTTTTTCTGCGCCGCCAGAATGAGGAACTCCGTCATCTGCTGCAAAAGTTCAAAGTATAAATTTACTTGACACATTTACAGTTAGTTTAATTTCTTCTTCTTTTGCCCCATTAAAAAAACATTAAAATTCAATTGTATGCAAATACATCAGTCAATTAAGATTTAAAAATATTCATATGCTAAACTCAATTTATTGCCATCTTTTCATTTACATACTGTTTGTCAAGTTTGTATGTGCACTGGCATACATACAGTCATAGGCATAAGTAATTTGACGCCATTTAAAATTAATTCTACTCATGATTCAAAGCTTTCCTTAACCCATTAAGTACTTATTGAAAATTTCTAATTTATGTAAAAGTCTACTTTTGAAACATTTTTCCTCGATTTTTTAAACGAAAATGTTCTGATGCAAAAAAATTCTTCAAACAATTCTAGGAGTGACAGCAACATTTTTTTTTTTTTTCAAAAATCTTTCTCTAGTATTTTTTATGATTTTTAGAAAACTGCTAAAAATGACTTTTAAGCCACTTTTTCCTCCTTGTCATACAAACATTTTTCTGAGCTCATCCCAGGCAAAAAATTATAAAAAATACTAGCGAAGAGATTTTTGAATCAAAATTTTTGCAATTGTTTAGAGAAACTTTTTGCATCAAAAAACAGTACACTTTTAAAAAAAAAAATTAAATTTTCAATGGGTACTTAATGGGTTAAGGAAAGTTTTGTATCATTCAAACAGGATTAAAATGACCTTTCCATTGATGTTAAAATGTACATGAAGTACTCTCAAATTATGAGTAGATTTAACTTTGGTTTTGTCAAAATATTCATTCCTATGACTGTATGTGCTTTGACAACAAAAAACAATACGTTTTCTTGTTTTAAAAATTGTCTTGATATCATTAAAATTGCTCATGGTTTTTAAGAAATAAATAAGCCAGCTCAACTGGCCTTAATAATAAGTTTATGTATATTTATTTCCATTCTGTCAAAAGAATTACTGCCCATGCTAAATTATATTTCCATTTGTCAGATTTAAATTCTTTTCTTATTTCCAATTTCGCAACATTTTCTTCCAGTTTCTTCTCCATGTAGCAGTTGTGCTCGTGTGCATATGTCTGTATGCTTCTTTTCTGTGTGCTATATTGCCATCTCGCTTTAGCCTGCGTTAAACTCCCTAGTACACACCGCACCGTTATTTTAGTCAGCGCAACGGCTTTTGAAACTTGAACGAAACCTTTTTAAATCGATCATTACACTGTCCAACAAATTTCTGGTTTTGAAAAAAAATTTTGTGAATTTCAAGATTTGTGAAAAGTAAATTTTCGTCTATATTTTGACAGTGTCTTACGGTTAGCATTTTTTTGAAGAATACTTCGAAATTTAAACAGCAACTATTTTTAATTAATTGTATGTAAATTGATATGCTATTGTGTTGTGCAGTGTTATCTGCTACTCTGCTTGAAATGGATCACATATCGATAAAGTTTCGTTTAATTGTTGCGGTACATTGAAGGTTGATCACACAACACATGTACGTATATGTGCATGTAATTACAACTATGATGATTTACATATGTACCTATATTTGCACGTATGTATGTACGTGCATACATATGCAAACATCTGATCGTTGGTTTTAGCCCAAGTTCAAGTGGTTCAAAGTGCGCGCTCGTCGCAAAAAAACAAATAAAATACAATTACAACAGCAGCAGCAGCAGCAGTAGCAATAAAAAATATATATAATACGAGTAATATCAACAACAATTGCATTTATCGATTGATTTTATTGTACGGCAATACGATAAAAATAAAAAAAAACGGAGGAAATACAAAAGAAGCGACGACGACGTCAACGACGCCAATGTCCGTCGGTTTTGTTCAGTCGAAACACCGTAATCTTATCGACAGAAAGCGCATAACGTAATAATAGGAGAACGAACGGAGAACACAGTGTTGGAACATCGATCGATCGGTTGGTCGGTCGCGGTTTAATCGTTGGATCGGCGACTCCAATTTGGGTGGGCGGAGGGTACACCACAGCATACCGCAAAAATGCGTCAGGCGAATCATCCACAAGATGAGCCGCAATTTGTGTCGCTCGATGATGAAGATGAAAGCTATGACGCTTGTCTCACAGACGATATGCAGCTGTTTGGCCAACTGGACGAACTGCAAGTGGAAACGGACTTTGAGATCGTAGAGCTGGTAAATATCTTCAACATGATGAAGTTAATAAGGTGAAAGACATTTGGGAAAGAAGGACAAACCGTAGTACAATAATTGTCCGGAAGAGTGCCAAGAATAAGAAGGATGAAACTTTTTTTGTTTTCTTTTTGCTGTGAAAGCTTTAAGCCTCTGAAATGAAAAAGCTTTTGCTATTCGCAATTCACCTTATTAGTGGTTCTAGGTCAAGGTGAATTTACTAAGAAGGATTGCAAGCATGGTGTTTTTATTTATAAGGTGGCAAAGAGTATTTGTATTTCTATATTTTAAGCATTGCGTTGAAATATAAATAAGTGAAAGCATCTCTTCTCTGGTCGCAAGCAAAGTACCTTGTGGTAATTTCACTATGACATCGACCGTGGGCTAATTACTGTTAGCCCATGTACCATGTTAGCGATAACAGAGTCAGAGCGAACGCGACCACTTCTAAAAAAGAGTAATTGCCTGCAGGTTCTCGATATTTGTTTGCTTCGGGCCAAAATTTAGAATTTTCTACCATTTTATGAGGTGAATTTTAGAGTACTGGGAAACTGTTTTCGCCTTTATATCGTTTCCACTTTCAAAAAGTTCCAAAATTCCCGGTATAGAATCCTTTTTTAATTCAATTTAAAAAACAGACAAATCTATCCGAAAACAGATTAAATTGGCATCACTAATGACATCACTGCGAACTCATGATTAACTCTCAACAGGCACAATCCCATTCTCCGGCAGAACAAGTGAAAGCGAAACGAGCATCGCCCACTAAACGAACGCGGATAAACGTATGCGATGTGTGTGGCAGGTGCTTCAGCGATGCATACACATTACGCATACACAAAATGATGCACACGGACGAGAAGCCGCATGTGTGTAGCGTGTGTGGCAAGGGATTTCGACAGCTCAACAAGTTGCGCATGCATTCGATTATCCACACGGATAAACGGCCTTATGTGTGCGATATTTGCGGGAAGGGTTATCGATTTGCCAACTATTTGTCGGTGCATCGACGATTGCATACAGGTAGAGTTCAATTTTTTGAATACTACGTTGAATCGTTCATTTTTGAGTCGTAAACTAAATCAGACATTTTGTTCAGTTGTTAGTTTTTGAATATTATTTCAAACATACAAAAATGTATGGTAATATATAATGTTATTAATCGGGCCTGTTCCGAATTCCGAAAACGATTGCTGTTCCCAATTCCGAAAATCGACAATAATTGTCGTTTTCAAAACGTGTGCTGTAGAGTCACCGGACTTAAAAGAAAATGCCATTTCAATCTTTAGAATAAATATCTAAAATAAAAAACTAAAAATTATAAAAACGTTGAACATTTTAAGAATTGATTAACATCACTATTTCAAGTTTGAACAGTTGAAGTATTTTTTAAAAGAATTTTTTTAAAAGCATCTATAAAATACTTTATAAAAAAAAACCAAGCTGTTCTGAATTCCACTTTAATTTTTGTTATCGACTCCAAGCTTTTAAAGTTGCTTCAATTGAATAAAACGAGTTTTGGAAACGTTTTCGAAAACGAGTTCGAAAAGTTGGAACAGCAAATAGTAAAACGTTCGTTTTCGTTTCGTTTTTACTTTTCGGAACAGGGGTGAATAAGTATCTCAATAATATGAAAATTCGAAATATATTAAAACTGATCAACTGAGCTGAACAAACATCACCTACTATAAATTCATGTTGACACAACTTTTCACGCAGGAGAGAAGCCCTACATGTGCACTGTAACCAGTTGCAACAAGAGCTTTCATTCCATACATGCGCGACGAATGCACGTCAAGTTGCAGCATGTGAGCAGCCAGGAGGCGGAAAAGAAAGCGAAGCATAAAGACAATGTGAACGAAGAGGTGACAGAAGATAAACGACATGAGGAGTCGTTAGCGACGGCGTCACTTCGCTACACCTGCCCCATTTGTGGGCGCGTGCTAACGGATCAATGTTATCTGAATACGCATCTGAAACGTCATTATAATCAGCGGGACTTTCTCTGCCCGCATCCGCAGTGTGGGAAGCGTTTCTTTAGCTCCTCGGAACTGAATCATCATCAAATTGCCCACACGCGACTTCGTCCCTTTCGTTGTTCCTTGTGCTCGTCCTGTTTTCTGCGCAAATCGAATTATAAACAACATTTGAAGCTGCACAAATAGATAAAGATACTTTTTTCTTTTTTTTTTAAATATAAGGTTTATTTAAATATACGATTTATACATAGAATTGGTTTTTTTTTTGTTTGTTTAAATTTGTATCTTTATATTTAGATGCATGCTTGCATGCATATTAGATATATTTATGTATGTATGTATATATTTGTTTGTATGTATGTATTGGTAATTGGTATTTTTGTTTTTGCTTTTGTTTGTTGCTGTATTTGCGCATATACATGTGCATGTGTATATATATATTTATTTATTTTCTTATTGATGGTTTTTCAGTTTTCTCAGTTTCTTCTTCAGTTTCTTAGTTACAATTGCATTTATGTTTGGTTCTGTTCTACTGTTCTTCATGTGTATGTATGTATGTCTGTCTCTATTTCTCTTAATTATAACATTACTCTTGTTACATTTTAGCAAAAATATGCATATACATACTAACATATGTATGTTATTGTGTATTGTGAGTCGTAGAATATGTGTGTGTGTGTGTTCAAACAGCAATCGATCTTTCGTTAAAGCTCAACTGCCGTGTGTCTGGCAACACTATCCGAGCCTTGCATCAATGCAGTGGTAACGCTGACAGCTGTCAGAGCGCAGCTTAACGAATACAAATACAAAATACATTGTGAGCTTTGTAACGGCATCAACAAAATGCAGCATTAACAAGACTTTGTCGTTGTGCAACACTGAGATTGAAGCCTGTCATTGCACACTGACACACCACCGTTAATTTGCCATTGTATTTGATTTAGTTTTGTAACAGAAGAAGAAATAAAATATATGTATGGTAAAAAAGTAAACTAAGAACAGTATTAAAGTTAAAACTTAAATAGAATTTAGATTTCTATGACATAGTCAACATACACACGCATTTGAGAATAAGCTAGTGAATTTAGTTGTAGACTTAAGATCTAAAATTTAGGGAAAGACAATTAAAAAGAAGAAAAAACAACAGGACAACTTGCCACACAATAACTGCACACCGGTTATAAACTTAATTCATTTGTCCATTTAGTATTAATAAACTAAAAAATTGTTAATTTAAAAAATCTTTTCTTGTTTTTTTTTACATGCGAATTTTTGTAATTTGTCAAAACAGTGTATGTGTACTTATGCTAGGCACTGTTATGTGAATTGCATTATCAACAATATTAGACTCGATTGAGTCGCAATATAAATTGCATTATCTTGCATTTTAGTGTAAACACAAGTTTTATTTATGCCTCCAGTTGTTGCATTTCATATATTTGGACTTTAACTGAAATTACATCATATTGTATAGGTTTCCATCCAGTGTGCAGTTACATACATATATTTAATGGTCAAGTTTTTTTTATTATTTTTCCCTTTGTTTTGTTTTCTTTTGTTTTTCGACTTAAACTGATCTATGCGTGCTTCTTTTTGTTGTTGCTTAATTTCTGTTAATTTAAGAATTTAACACACACATACTAAGCGAAAAATCTAAACGTTAGAACAACATTCATATGACATATCATTTTTAAAATATTTTTTTTTTTTATATATTGTATATATGTATATATTTTTTGTTTTTGCAATATAGCTCATATGTATTTACGTGTGTGTGTGTATGTATGTATGTGTGTAAGCTTCAAGCTTGATAAATCCCAGTTTCTGTTGTTTTTTTTTTTGTTCCGTGCTATGCTCAATCTTAGAAAAACGTTTCCCAAATCACCTGAAGTTTTGTTTTGTTTCTTTCAGAAAGAATTTTGAATCTCTATCGCGTTGTGCAACACTGTAACACAGCATCTCTATTTGTTGTTTTTGTTTTCTATGTTCTATGTTCTACAAATGTTGTGTATATAAAAAAAATTTTCGACTGTTTTGCTTTAAAATGTGGAGCTGCCCCATTCTTATCAAAAGTTTTGACTTTCATGTCTCTCAATCTCTCAATTCTCTGTCTCATCATCTCTCATTCTCAATTAACCGCCGCCCGTCGTTCTGTCCTTTACCTACACGCTAGAATCCTAAGAAAAATACATGATCTTGTATGTTATGTATTTGTTGTTGTATATGTATGTATGTATGTTTGAAGATGAAGATATATAGAAGTTCTCTTTTTGTGTATAAATAGATATCTGTATCTGTATCTGAGCAAACTGCCTCGATTTTAAGGTGTGATACCTTTTTTTTTTTTTTTTGAAACTTTTTCTTCCTTCCAATTTTCTGTAAATGTTTTATAAAAAAAAAAAATATTTAGTGCATGTACATATATAATAAGTATTATAGATCGAAGAGCTATTGTTGCATTGTTGTTGTTGGATTTGTTGTTGTTGTGTTTGTTGTTGTGCTCTGTCTGTTGTGGACTTACGACATGGAGCTGCAGGGCAAGCGGGGCGAACCCATTTGGGTGAGAACACGATCCAGCCATTGGAGTGGCCCATTCAGATGCAATTCAATCCAGCAGGGCGTTGAGGTGACTGTCTGTCGACGATATTCGGCGCCCCAGCCCTTCACAAATGACATCCGAATGGTGCACATGCGTGTCAGCTGATAGACCGCCTCAAATCCCTGCGATACGGATTGCGATAATAGAGCGGCAAATTCTTGATTATTGAATATCTTTAAATTGCAACCGGGTGGAATTTTACAAACAGTTGCCGGATGCCAGCCATATCGTTGATTACAATTCGGACTCTGCACAAATATGGATGAATCGCTTAAACATTCGGCAAAGACCTCGCCACCAATATAATAGAGTCGTACACCTTTGCCAATATGACGACGGGTTTGTTCGACCACCTCGTTGCGATTCACATTGGATAGGAGGCCCAAACAGAAGCGTTCCGAGTTGGATGGATCGGTGAAGCCGTCAACCGTTATCGATGGCTGGGAGGCGTGAAAGGTTTCGCCCACACGGGTATTTAGCTCATAATAGGATATGGAGCACCAAAAGGCCGGCTCATGGTACATCACTGGTGCGGCATCGGCTGGCGGTGTTAGCCTCGACATGTTCATATTATCATTGGGATCAATCGGATCACCATCTTCGCTCATATACCCTGGCGGCGGTGTGCCCGTATTGGGTATGCTGCTGCCAACACTCAATACGCTCGATTGTGAGTCCATGTTTTGTCCCACACCAAATGATAATGGCGAGTGTTGTTGTTGTTGCTGTTGTTGTTGAAGCTGCTGCTGCTGTTGTTGTTGCTGTTGCTGATAGCTAACAGTGGCAGCAGCTGTTGCTGTTGTTGCTGCTGCTGTTGAATTATTTGTATTGCTGCTAACGCTGCTGCTGCTGCTGCTGCCACCACCCAATTCCATATACTGTGGCGGACTCAACGATGCACTGCGTATTATTGCAGCATTATATTCCGTATTATTTGGTATCTGATGCGTATGATTGTCCAACGGATAATCGACTATCGAGTCGGGCGGCGTTGGCAGCGATTTTGGCACCAATATCGATAACTCAATTTTCTTATAATGATACGGATTAATGCAGATATCGTCTTTGCGCAAATGAAATGCGTATTCGCAATGATCCAGCGGCTTCAATTCATTCTGTGACTGCAAATCGGGCCAACGCCACAATCGGCAATAGATGACGTGCGGTAAACCCTTTCGCAGGCTTTCGCCGGTGGCAGCCGGTTTGCTGCGCGGCACAGTCACACACCTGGTATTGCAATTCTGTGTGGATATCGCACGTTCAAGTTCCTCAATTTGTGAGCTCTTTTTTATTTTTTTCACCAGATTCCGTACGGCCTTTTCAGACCACTTGCCCTCGACGCTGTTGTCCTCGTTGCCCTTTTTAAGTGCTAACAAACGTTTAACCACTTGCGGGGTGAATGGCAACATCTCACGAATGGTGGACACTAAACCGCGCCCCCAACGCACAGACGCCTACAACACACACACACACACACACGCACACAGAAAGCCGGGATCAAGACTTTACAGCGCCACTCCACCTGTTATTCCTTTCCAGCTAGCTAGTCTTTTCCACTGCTCCTCCTGCGACAGTTGCTGCTCCACCTTCTTTTGATTTGTTTTTCCTTCTGTTGCTCCTCCTTTCTGTGTGTGGTCTGTGGTCTGGAATAAATTTGGCCTGTTATCCAGCACTGTTCCACTTGTTATTGTTGTTGTTTGTAGTTTTGGATTCGCTATTGATGAGTCGTTTGTTGTTGTCAGCCAGCGTTTCTAAAAATGTTCATAATAGTTAGTATTCTTTCTCTTTCTAGCGTTAAAATAATTAAAACTTGATAATTTGCATGCATGCATGAGTGTGTGTGCGCTTATTTGTGATGATATTCCCTTAGTACGTGCGACCGACTGCCTGATAAAATATTAAGCATCATGGTGATTTTTGTGATAATGAGAAAAGTTTGTCTGTATGTGTGACTAGGGAAGTCTATACGGATCGTGTATAATCAATTTAAACTGTTTAATTTTTATTTGAACAATAATAACAATAATTGTAGCTGCTGTGCAAGACGTCGAGATGCTTAAGCATCTAATTAGAACTGTTTATCTATTCGCCTACATACATACATATGCAATTATGAGAGTGTGTGTGTGCGTGCAAGGTTTTGACGGGGGCGTTTTGTGCCAAGGTCAACTGTCTGCAAAAGCAGACAACGCAATGTGCGTAACGACTGGAAGTAAACAAGGACAAACTATCTACTACTTTCCAGAGGCAACAGATAGTTACGCTGATTACATGCACACACAAATAAGTATATATTCCAGTGGAATTGAGCAAGTATGTATGTAAATGTGTACTCATTTTAGTTGATAAGAATCGTATAATAAATACAAAAATTCTTTATAAATAAATGAGGACCTATTACAGGGTATTTGATAGTTGTACCGAAGGATCTCTTGACAAATGGATCTGGAATAGATTTGACACCAAGTGCATTAGATACAAATGGCAAACGTGAAATCAAGTTGAAAAAAGAAACCAAAACTCACACACACACACACACATGTCTGATTTGTATGCATGTAAGTATGTAGATGTATATTACCTGCACAACAGTTTTCACATGTAAACAGCAGCAATGGCACCGGCACCTGCGCTAAATGCCTGGATTGTTGGATGTGAATGATGGATCTTTGGCAGCAGCAAAAACAAAAAAGAAAATGCAGCAACAACGAAAATGACAACAACAACAACAACGATTGCGGAGAACGGGAACGCACACTTCCACCTTTTTTGTATGCAATTCCAACTAAACGTTTTTGTTGCTTGATGGATTCAGGGAGACAGCGGGACAGCGGCGTTGGCGGCGATGGCGATGGCACCGGAACCGGGCGCGTACGTCAAGTTTTTATGTCTTTGCTTGGTTTTGTGGGGGAGGGAAGGGCTGGCTGGCTGGCTGGTCGCTGATTTCAATTTGTGTATGTCTTGTGCGCGCGCAAGAAAGTGACAGCTAGACACACATACATTTACATTACCACAGCACAGACACACACACGCACACACAGTTTTATATACAGCGAAATGTTCCCTGCTACTGCTGCTGACCTTTCACACTTTATGATTACTTTTCTAGGTGCCCTTTTTCGTTTTGATCACAATTTATGTTAGTGATTTCCGTTTTTGCCGTTATTTGATTAGATTGTGCGTTTAATTGTATCGATTTACTGCGTCCAAAAGCCCGAAATCTATGCCGAAAAAGCACACCGTTCGCTGTGTCTGCTGTTTTGTATTTCCACATACATATACGCAGTTCTTATTCGCATTCTCTTCTACTGCTGCTGCTTCTTTCGTCTGTGTCTATGGCTGATGGTGTGTGTGCGTGCGTGTGTTGTATTTTTATTGGTGTGTGTGTCGTTCTTTTGTCTGAAATTATGTATTCAGCAAGAGCGATGTATTCATGCTTATCGATAGTTGCCAAATATCGATTACACCAAAGACGGGTCGTCTATCAACTGCTAATTAAAATACGAACTTTTAAGAGAGATACATTTTAAATAATTTTTTATGTCAACTTGTACATTTATGTTAAAACTAGGTACGAGATATACGCCAGGATTTTTGCAATGCCTCCTTGACCTTTTCATCGGGTGACGGAGTATCGAAACGAAAGCGTTTTATATTTGAGCCGTAATCCTCTCGCTTGCACATCTTCAAATGTTGCAATTCTAGGGGCGTGACAGCGTATTTTAATTGCGGTTTTCGTGGCTTTGGATATCCCACTGACCTATCCATAAACTGGCCAACAACACTTGATTTTACAACAATTTGAATGGCAGGCAGTTCCAAATCGTCCGCCTGTCGTTTCTTGGACATCAGATCGACAGACAGACGATTGCGTAGAATATCGCAGCTTATAAATGGAATATCGAAATGCTCCGCTACAACAGACGCCATGTTGCGCACTTTGCTCGCCGCTTCTCGAGGCGCTGCATCTTTGTGGACAGCGATAACTGTCTTGGTCAGATCGATCAGAGGTGTAGGTGGTTCTTGCTTTGCTTCCCGTGGTGTAATCTTTAATTCGGTCACTTTCTTTTCCAATTGATTGACTTCCAATGAATTGTTTTGACTGCGCAGTTTGTTGAGTAACGGAATATTGAAAAGCGGCTTATCGAGCGTCTGGCCAGAAGAAGTAAGCAGCTTGGGCATACTGATACTTCCCATGGCCATTCCATTGCCATGATTATCGCTCTGCTCGCGACGACGCTTGAGTTCATTCAGCAACATTTCATTGTGGGCATCTGCCGCTCGATGCTGTTCTTCCTGGGCAGCGATCGCCTCGGCTGTGATTGGCGTCTCATTCACCTCTCTCCCTCGCGGCACCTTCAGCTGTGGTATAATCAGTTTTGGCACAAATGCACAATATGATTTTGTTGCTCCACTGGCATTTGGAACGAATTCAGACTTTAGACAAATTTCATCTGGATTAAAATGTGTATTCTCCTTGTCCAGTTTTGGGTCGTTGTTTGCCATTATGACAAATGATGATATTTACAAAAAAGAAAACAAACAAAATAAATCAAAATGATTCAATGAACAAAATACAATAATGACGAATTTCGTTTCGATATTTCTGTTTACGTTTTTTTATAAGGGCTGCAAGAACATCGATGAATGATTTTACAAATGTGTTAAATCGATATTTCTCGATATACTAATAGTTATTATTCACCACTATTTGATTGAAATACCAAATTTTAAGAAATTTGATTTATTTTGCTTAAAACCAATTTGACTAATTACAAACTTCAACTCTTTATTTCTTTTACTTTAAGCAATCGAAATTTTTGCTATTTTTGCAGCCCTTGTTTTTATTATGTTGCCTGACGGGCAGTGTTGCAAAACAGATTTGGGTTATTGTGTTTAATAAGAGCGCGCCAAGGTATATTTTTCAATTATTTATGTTGGTAAGGTGAAACTAAACGTGATCCAAGCGGCAAATGGGTCCCTCCTCAACCATTTTAAGATCGACCTTTGGTCCAACCAGATCACGAATGTTATTGATACCATATTTGATCATTGTTGGTCGCTCCAGTGACAGTCCCCAGGCAATGACATTCACATTCTCCGGCAGTCCCATGGGCAGCAGCATTTCGGGTCGGAATACACCAGAATTGCCCACCTCAATCCATTTGGCCAGACCGGGATGATAGCAAAAAATCTCCATGCTTGGCTCCGTATACGGATTATATGCTGGCTTAAATTCCAACTGAGTTATGCCCAATTTCCGGAAGAATTCATACAGAGTGCCAATCAGATCGCCCAGGGTTAGTCCAACATCGGCAATAACGCCCTCCACCTGGTGGAACTCGGCCAAATGGGTGGCATCCAGCGTCTCGTTGCGGAACACTTTGTCAATGCTAAAGTACTTGGCTGGCTTGAAGCCGCCATCCTGATTCGCCAGCTTGAACAGCATCCGTGCACTGACTGCCGTTGTGTGTGTGCGCAGCAGATTCTTCTGTGCCTCCACCAGCTTCCAGTCGTAGGCATAGCCCATGGAGCCGTAACCGCCATTCGAATGCACCTCCTTTACACGCTGCAAGTAGTCCTGGGGAAACTTGTGACTCTGCGCCGGATGATTAATGAAGAATGTGTCATGGGCATCACGGGCTGGATGCTGTTGTGGCTGGAACAGTGCATCAAAGTTCCAGAACGATGATTCCACATAGTTGTTGGTGGGCATCTCGGAGAAGCCCATCTCGAGAAAGATTTGACGAAACTCGGTGCGCACCTTGAGCAACGGATGCAAATGTCCACGCGTGGGTGGAGCGCCCAATGCATCAAAGTTGTATGCCTTGAATTTAAGCTGTTCCCACAGTCCGCTGGAGAGCATATCCATGGTCAGATCTGTTTCCAGTTTGGTCAGCGTTGTGGCAAACTCTGGTCCCTTGGTCAAGATGAAGCTCTTGGTCGTGGTCTCCTGCAGTAGCTTGCGCTTCTTGTAATCACCCACATCCTTGGCTGGCAATTGCGACTTGCCACTGGCAACCAGCACCAGTTGCTCCCTCACATTGTCCACGATCTGATCCACTTTGCGTCTGATCAGTGGCGGATTAACGCTCTTATCGAGCAGTATCCAGCCCTGGGACATGGCCTTGCTGAATCCCACTTTGGCGTTAGCTCCTCCGGCTGCCATTAGAGCTGCCTGTGGGATTCCCTCCGGCGGCACCGAAGCATAAACGATGGCCTCATGGCTGCCATGCTCCACCACCGATTGTCCCTCGTCGGTGAGGCCGAGTGTTTTATGCGTGGTCGTCTCCGCATTGACCAGTTCGCCATGTGCCTGGATGCTCTTCAGAGCGCCAACCACTTTCTGATGGTCCACATTGAATTGCGTGGCAAGGTCCAGAGTATCGACTTTGTCCACGCTCGCCAAATGTTGCAGGATGCGCTCGGTGAGATCGGGATGCATGCTGGGCGACGATATTTCAGCGCTGGCTGCTTGCTCTCAACTGTTTAACAATAATGCAAACGTATACGAATTTTTTACACAGCTTTGTAATCCAACAATTACAAATCGCGTGTTGCTCTTGTCGATTGAAATAATATATCGAAACACCGGTGAAATTTCGATACACTCATCGTATTGAGCTAAATAATACAGTGCTGAAAATTTGCGATATATTTTGGAAATCGAATATATTCGATTTTTAGAGGAGAAAATTTTTTATTTTACCGCTTTTAAACTTTTTACTCTTTTTTTCTTCCATTGAAGTAATGCTGAGTAATTTTCAGTCAAATGAAAAGCACGAATGTAATAGTTTTTTCAAGGTCGAAATCGCATTTTCTGCTAAAACTACAAATATAAAGTCGATTGAAAATCGAATCGTTTCCTAGCAGTAGTGTTGGTAATTGTATTCACAATTGGCGGTTTAGCGACAAAACTGGATCTTTTTTTCTTGTTTTCTTGACACTTATTTTCTGCATTGGCTCTTTTTTTCTCCTTTATTGGCTTCAGCAAAAATAATTTTAGACATAATTTCAATCTGGGTATTTTCGAATTCAGAAAAATTCAACAAAAATTCGAGTGAAATTTTCTAAGTTCTAGCTTGAAAATGAAGCAAGCTCCAAATTTAACTCAATTTTTGGAATTGAGTTAGATCTGAAAATTGAATTATCCGTCCGCAACCTGATGGCTGCCACCTTTTTTTCAAGCTTAACCAAGGCTGCCACATGATTTTTTTGGCTCAATCTGATTTGTTAAGTTGCAACCCTAATTGTATTGCTTGTTTATTTTGATTCAGTGCAAACAGAGAAATGCTGAAAGTTATAAACAATCACACAAAATGTGCCGAAATTTACTGCAACGCATTAATAGAACCAAAATTTTCTATAATTTGCATTTGTGGCAAGTCCATGCTGGATTACGCTGAATTTAGCCAGCACTTTTACAGTGACCATTTGGAAGCAGCGTTTATTGAAGATCATCAACAGACAGTGCAAGCAACTGGAAAGGAATGCCTGGAAGAACCAATGCTAGTGTTGACAAAAAGCTCAGCTTCTCCAACGTTAGCGGAAAACGAATATGATACGTTAACCACGGCCACAAGCAGTGTCGACGTTAATTGGAGCGAGACATCGAATCAATCAAAGAGCCGTCCTTATAAGACGCGCAACAAGCCAAACATGTGCACATATTGTGGACGCACGTTTCGGCGACGTTATTTGCTTGAGACACACACAAATATACATACTGGTCGCAAGCCGCATCAGTGTGAAATGTGCGGCAAACAGTTTCGTGCCGTCTCGACATTAACGCGACACTTGCGAACACATGAACAGCGCCAGGCGCAACAGTGTAAGCATTGCGAAAAGCTTTTCACCCATCGCAGTGCTTTGCTTAGCCATGAGATGCGACACACGCAGATTCGTCGCTTTGCCTGCACCAGCTGCGACAAATGCTTTTATACGCGCAATCAATTGGATACCCATCGTCGTAAACTGCATGCAAATGTCTCAACGACTGATGCCATCACTGACACTGACACAATACCGCCCACGCATTTACCCTTTGCCTGTGAGCTGTGCAGCAATAGTTATCGCAGTGCTTCCATGCTGAGCACGCACAAGCTTAAGAAGCATTATCGATTGGCCAAACACCGTTGCGATCAATGCGATAAGAAGTTTGTGGATGCCGAACGCTTGCAGCAACATCAACTAATCCATGTCAAGCCCGAACCTCTAATAAAATAACTAGTTTTTCTTTACTTAAATATCAAGTGCTTTTGTTAATTGTTACTTTTTCTCTGCATCAACATTACAGTTGAACTTCCCTAACTCGAACTTCTATAACTCGAATTTCTCTGTAACTCGAACTAAATGAGTAAAATTAATAAACTTAGGAAAAGAACTCTATAACTCGAATATCTCCCTAGCTCGAACTTTTTCTTTGGATAATGGTGATTCGAGTTAGGGAAGTTCGACTGTATTTGCATTCGATAACTTTTTAGTTAAAGCTTAAGCTTATTGCATTTTAAATTTAATTAATGATTGAATTGCATTTTGAGGAGCTTTTGAAAAATGTCGCCAAAGAGTTTAAGTATGGTTAACCTATTGTAAACTGCAGCAGTGTTGCCAAAGGTGCGACTATTGAAATCGATAGAAAAGTGCATCAAATTGTATTTTAAAATCCCAAACTTTGTATATGTTAAGTGTAAAAATATGAATTAACCTTTTAACTGCACAGTGATAATGGAGTTTTATCCATGAAGCTGGATAGCTTTTGAAGATGGCGCCAATTAATTGTGGCTTGCAGTGCTGCAAGATTCCAAAAGCTCAACAGCTGTTTGGTGCTATCGACTATCGAAATCGAATTGGGAATATCAAATTTGTTTGCGTTGCTTTCACAGTGTAATTGAGTTGGAATTTAAAAACAAACAAATGTTTAATAGTTAGCATAAAGCGTCAAACAATAAATTGTATAATGCTAAAAGCGCTGAGGCCGGACACATTTGCTGGCGTTGCGAATGCCAAATGCGGGGAAGTGTATTTCCAGAGCCTGAACAGTTATCGCATTGACTGCGCCTTCTGTGACATGAAGAGCTTTGTGTTTGCCGATTTTGTGTTGCACATACAGAACGAGCACTTTGAGAATGAGCTGCTCAAAGCGGAGGCCGTGCAGCCAAAGCAGGAGCAACTGGATGGAGAAACACTGCAAGTAACACCATTTAATTGGTATGAACAAGAATATATTGTTGATACTAAAATGACTGAAGAGGAGGAAGAGGAGGAGGAGGAGGGGGATGGGGATGACAACGATATTGATCCAGTTAATGTGTCCACTATAATGAAATGGAGCAATGGCAGGGAGTCAGTGCGTCACACACGCGCCTCAAAAGTCGAACACATTCTGGAGGAGTCTGAGGTGGAAAACAAAAAGCAGCTGGAGCGTCACAGGGAACGACAACACAAATACGTCGAGTCCGATGAGGAACTAGATCTGGATGCAGATGCGGATGTGGATATTGATTATGTGCCCACTGTCAAATCGGCCACTGAATTTAAATGCGAGCACTGCGACAAAGTGTATCAGAGCAAATACACATTACGGCAACATGTGAAACGTGATCACGATATCAATTTAACCGCAGATGCCTTCATCTGCCTGGAATGTAATGCGCAGCTGCCGCGTCTCCGTATGCTCGACGAGCATGCGCTGATGGTGCACGGCGGTTCCAAATGTCTAGTCTGTGGCCGCAGGTACAAGACACGCCACGAGCTGAAGCGTCATCAATTAAAGCACACCAATGAACGGAATGTGGAATGCAGCCATCCGGGATGCGAGAAACGTTTCCTTACCACGCACCATATGCGCAATCACAGCAAAGTTCACACCGAACAAAAGAATTTCGTATGCGAAAGTTGTGGCTACAGTTGTCGCAACAAGGAAACGTTGCGTGTCCATTTACGGAGTCACACCGGCGAGCGTCCCTTTGGGTGTCAGGTGTGCGCGAAACGTTTTCCATCCCACTCCGGATTAAGGGAGCATATGGCAATGCATTCAACGGAACGACCGCATGTCTGCAACGTTTGTGGCGCAACATTTTCACGGCAAAAGGGACTCTATCATCACAAGTTCCTGCACACGGCCACCAAGCAGTTTGTGTGCAAATTGTGCGGAAATGCATATGCACAGGCAGCCGGTCTGGCTGGACACATGCGCAAGCATCGCAACGATGAGCTCAACGCTCCACAGTTCTAACCTGGCCAACTTCCGATCTTTCGTTATCTGCGTTATCAGTATCAGTGTTGCCATTTAGTTTATTAAGCAGCTAGATTTAGCTGAACCATTTAAAGACACCCTATTAGCTAGAAATGTGACTACACTACTTATTTTGAAAACATTTAACGTTAAATCTACTCATAATTTGAACCTACTTCATGTACATTTTGGCATCAATAGAAAGTTTTTTTTTAAATTCCATTTGAATGATACAAAACTTTCATTAACCCATTAAGTACCTATTGAAAATTTAGAATTTTTGTAAAAGCTCACTTTTGAGTTTAAACCAAAAATATTTTGACTCAAAAAAATTCTTGAAACAATTCTAATAGTGACTGCAAATATTTTTTCAAAAATCTCTTTGTTAATATTTTTTTGGATTAAATGGAGGAAAAAGGGGCTAAAATGTATCATTCAAACGGAATTTAAAAAACTTTCCATTGATGCCAAAATGTATATGAAGTAGGTTCAAATTATGAGTAGATTAGCGTTAAATGTTGTCAAAATAAATATGCTAACTTTAATACACTTAAGAAACTCGACTCTGAAACTACTTTTGTGTCAAACAAAAAATTTGTTTCTAGTGCTTAGAGCCAAGTTAAGGCTTTTGTAATTGGAAGCAAACAAAAATATTATAAATAAGTAGTGCAATATTTTAAGAAAGGAACTATTGAACAGATAAGTTTGTGTTATGGCAGTTAAGAAACAAATAATGTTTATAAACCTTCAATCATAATTATCATGTAAATACAAAAAATTGAATTTTTAAAAAACCTAATCACTTTTAGCTATTTCTGGCTGGTTTTTTAATCAAGTTACTTCTGGCAACACTGCTGTACACTACGCACGTTCAACACATCGTATCTTCCAACTATACGCTTCAATATTCTTATCTGTAATATAGTTTAAAGTTTAATATGTTTAAGAACTCAGGCATAGGTTAGGCTCAATCTATTTTATTGTGTTTAAACTTAAATCAAACAATTTCACACATGTGTACATATCTAAACTAAGCCATTAAAAGTTTTATCTGATCGTTTTTTTTAAACAATTCATTTCAATTTTTAATTTGCGTTATCGATAAGCAGATTGTTTCAATCAAACTCAGATAACTTTACCGTTTGTGTTATCGATATGCGAATTGTTTCAATCGAAATGAGGTAAATTTTTGAATGATAAGCGCGGGGCAGCGGCAGGGGAACCGTTTAATTTTAGCCGTGTCTTTGACAACAATTAATCGATCCACCAAATGCCAAATCGCACGTTTAATGTAATGCCAATGATTAAATTTAGCATACACTCGGAGACAATGGACAGCGAAGCATTAGTAAGTGATTTGCATAAATTCAATTTAAGCAATTTTTTTTTGTAAGAAATTTAAAATTCAAATCCAGGCGGATGATGCACTGCGTCATATGTGCGAATATTGTGGATATAGGACACGCATACGTGGAAATCTGTTAGTTCACAAGCGACGACATACGGGTGAGAAACCCTTTTGCTGTAATGTATGCAATGCCAAGTTTGTGGCACGTTATCAACTTGCAACACATCAGGAGCTTCACATTGATGCCCATCAGCGACGCATCCGTCACATGTGCAAGGATTGCAATTTAGGATTTTTGAGTGCGCGCGCTCTTTATCACCATAGGCCGCTGCATGCAGAAGCTAAGCAATATAAATGTACAATGTGTGATAAATCCTATGCACAGGCATCTGGTTATGCACAGCACAAACGTTGGCATCGTCAACAAAACGAGCGAGCAACAGCGCCAACGCGTCAGTCAGTTGAAACAAACGATTCAAAGTAAGGCGGGCACTCACGTTATCCAACACCATCGTTAATTCGATATAGCTATGTTGTTGTTATCGAACTCGCCTAATCGATATTAAACTATCACAGTGACCTTTCATTTGAATTGTTTATGTTTGTTGTTATGGCAAATTTAATGAAAAATAAAAGCTAAATGCAGTATGTTAAAGCATCTTTTTATTATAAATGATTTATTGCGACACTTGTCAGCACTATCGATAGTTCCATGTTTTTATGTTATTGTTATCGAACTTGCCTTATCGATATTTCATTCTGACATTGGCCTTGCAGTTGGATTGTTTATGTTTATATTTTTTTTTATGGCAATTTAGTGAAATAAAATCAAACACACTATGTTAAAGCAGTGTCTTATCAATGTGGACTACTCACGCCTGCATGCCAAGCAACAATTGCGACCCAAATGCGGAGAGATATTCTACGAATGCGATAATGATGAATATTGCAGTTTCCAGTTGGTTTGTTGTCTGTGCGAAATGAAACATTTTGCATTTGAGGATTTCTCAATGCACATACGAAATGTGCATTTTGACAAAGATGGCAAGCCGCGCACGCAGTTGATAAGCAGAGCAATAACACAACAACAACCACAACAACAGTCTGGCAGCACAGATTCAGAGCAACAACTGCAATTCATTATTAGCTCCGTCCACGAATCGATTCCCAATGAATTACAGTCTGACGAAGCTGACGAGGCTTCGGATGAGGATGCGAACATTACGGATGCAACAGACAAAAAGCCGTTACTGATACCGATTGATCAAGTCAAATCGGAGCCGGAAATTACGGGGAATACGCATTTTGAGGACACTTCCCAAAGTGAAGATGAACTGGACGCTGGCTGTGGGACAACATCGGATCAGGAGTTTAGCGATGCCAATGATGTTGACGCTGACAGCGATATGGCAACACAATCTGTATTTCAAGTAAAGACTTTTGATTACCTTTTTGTATGACATACGGGCAGCAGAAGGCGTGGCAAACGCCTCAAAGTATCGATTCTTGATCAGCATCAACAATTGAGCCAATATGACTATGTCCGTCTGCCCTGTCCATATGAACGAAAGTATCTCAGAGATGGCAAGAGCTATAGCAACTAAATTTGATATGTTGACTTCTATACACTCAACCCAGTTTTTATGCAGGTTTCTTAAATTATTCTTATATTTATTTAAATTCCTTTTGAATGATACAAAAATGTCTTTAAGTACCCCTTGAAAATTCTCAATTTTTGTAAAAGTCTACTTTTTGAACTTTTAAACTCGATTTCAAAAAAAAAAAAAAAATATGTTGATGCAAAAAAACAAACAATTCTAAGAGTGACTGCAGAAAAAAAATGTTTTGATGCACATAATTCTTGAAACAATTCTACTACAGAAAAAAATGTTTAAAAATCTCTTCGCTAGTATTTTTTATGATTTTTTGAAAATTTCCAAAAAAAAAAAAAAAAAAAAACTACTTTTTGTATGAAAAGGAGGAAAAAGGGGTTACTATTTTTAGCAATTTATAATATATCAAAACATTCTAGCGAAGAGATTTTTGAAAATATTTAGAATTGTTTGAGGAATTTTTTTGCATCAAATCTTTCTTTGTTGGAGACCGAGGAAAAAAGTTGAAAAAGTAGACTTTTACAAAAATTCAAAAATTCTATGGGTACTTAATAAGTTAAAGAAATTTTTGTATCATTCAAAAGGAATTTAAGTGAATATAAGATTAATTTAAGAAACCTGCATCAAAACTTTGTTGTTATACAAAAATTTGACAAAGTTGGGGTGCATACAAACTTTATTGAGTGACTGTAAGTCAGTTACTTTTGAATAAAATCCGCCAAAAATATAACAAATCAGTAAAACAAAAAACCAAATAAATGGGCGCTAAAAATTATTCGTACGCCTATTCCAATATTTTTGAATGCTCAAATTGAAATGTCTTTTTTTAATTTCTATTTGATCTGCCTAGAAGCAACGTCAGCCCAAGGAATACAAATGTGAATATTGTGCGGGAAAGTACACAACAATCAGATATCTGAATATTCACCTCAAGATGAGTCATCCACATCCGAAGGGCTTCAAGTGCAGTGATTGCGATGCCACATTCGATGTGGATCGCGCTCTGGAGTCGCATCGACGCAAAGCTCATACGGAATTCACCTGTAAATTGTGCGACAAGATTTACAAAAGCTCAAGGACTCTGTTGCGACATGTCCAGGGACACTCGGGATTGCGTCAATTTAAATGTGATTTTGAGAACTGTGGCAAATCCTTTGTTAGCCAGCACAATCTAACCTCCCATCGACGTATCCACAGCACGGAACGGAACTATGTATGCGAACTGTGTGGTTATCGTTCACGCTATCGGGACGCATTGATTGTCCATCGTCGGACGCATACGGGAGAGAAGCCATTTAAGTGTGTGACATGTGATCGTTGCTTTGCCTCCAAATCGCTGCTAAACGAACATCAGGCCATGCATTCCAAGGAGCGACCATACAAATGCGACAAATGCGAGGCTGCCTTCTCTCGTCCCAAGGCACTCTATCATCACAAACATCTCCATTTGGGCATCAAGAAGTTCAAGTGCAAGATCTGCGGCAATGCCTATGCCCAGGCAGCGGGTCTATCTGCCCATATGCGTAATCACAAGGCTCAGGCGGTCAATGGCATTGTCGAGGGCGTGTCCAGTTGAATAACCCAGACTATCTTTTTACCACAAAGAATAAGTGCTTCTCCTGAGTTTTTTTTTTACTACTTATTTATCCTCTTTTTACCTCAATGTTGACTTAATTTATTTAATTTAAAGCTGTACATTTTGAATTATAAGAAAATTACATTTCATTTATTTTTTTTTTAATTTCAAACAAGCACACAAATTCTAAATACTCAAAAAATTGTATACAATTGTATTATGCCCATTTTCCCATTATATTTAATCTAAATGTCAATGAAATTGTTTAGAAATGTAAATCGAGAAATAAATGGAGAGATCAAAGTTAGATTCTTTTTGGAAATCGGATCTGTTTTGGCAAAGTTATGAAAATTCGATTGATCGAAATTGGGCTGATTTTTGAGCTGGTCAAAATTTATTTGAAAGTACTCGTTTTCTATTAAAATTTTCTTTTGGAAAACTTGATATATTTGTATTATTTGGAGATTCTATATACTATATATTTTTACATCTCGATATTAAGCTCAATTCAAAGTTTGGTTGAACATCACTCGATTTTTTAACTATTTAATAATATATTAAAGAAAGGATTTCCTGATGAAAATAAGCTGAAAGTGCTACAAAAAGAACTCTATATTTTGTAAAAACAATTGAAATACATGAATTTTGGAATTCGCTTTAACATTTATTTCAAACAGGAACTTATAACTAGGCCCATAATAAGTTAAGATCGATTTACACGAGCTCTTTTTATAATTACGATTTATGATTTTGGCTTTGTTTGCGTGTATTTGCCTTTTATAATACTTAAAGTATATAGTATTTAGCGTAATAAGTTACGTTATTACACAGATGAAACAATAACAAAAAAAAAAAAAAATACTAAATAAATAACAAAAAAAATAAATAAATAAGAAACACTTAACAGTGGAATTGTTAAACACATCCTGATTAGCTGACAAGCAGCAGAAAGGAGCAAGTCCTTCAACAGATTCAATTTTCATCTATATTTATGTACAAACACATTTTTATGCCCTTGCAGAGAGTATTATAATTTTGCCAATAAGTATGTAAGCATTAAAGGAGCCGTGCCTAAAGTCACGAAGAATATCTGTATATATAAAACTCTTTGTCCTATCTGACTGACTGACACATCAACGTGTAGCAATAACGATAAAGGATAGAAAGCTGCAATTTTCACACAACATAAATGAGATAATTTCATAGTGCAATAAGCCTGCGTTTTGAGAAATTCGATCTGTATGTGGGTGAAATTCGGGGTTAAAGGTCAGCCAATTGCTTAGTATGAAAAACATTTTTGTTTCTTACGATATCTCAACCAAACTCACAAATTGTATGTTTGGGATTTGGTAAAAGTCGAAATACTATATCTTAGGAACAATCAGATGCAAATTAACCTTTAGAATGAAAAATTCTGTTGTTAAATAAGATATCCTTACAAAACTCACATATTAACTCTTCTTGATAAAATTGGACTATTTCGCCAAATTTAGCTTTTAATGCCAAATTTAGCTTTTTCCCGCCAAATCTTGATTTTTCCGGCCAAATCACTAAATCCGACTTTTAGCCAAAGTTCAATTGCAAGGAAGAAACATTGAAGCCGCAGATACCGGAAGTTAAATATATCCGTTTTTTTACATAAAATATTATATTATATAAATTTGTTAAACCGGACAACTAAAGATCTTCTTCGTCTTACTATATTATATTGTGTTCAATTTATTTAAGAAGCTGTCATAGGAAATCAACCTTTAACGCCCAATTAAGATTTAATATCAATATTTTTGCTATCCTAAAAAAAACTCGCAGATATGTATCTCAAAAACTCCTATATAGCACATTCTGAACAACAATCGGACAACTATTTCAAACACTTGTCATAGTTGAAATCAGTAGAAAATTGAATATATGTATGTAAATCTCTGCAAGGTTATCAAATCTTCGGCTTGCCAAAGTTAACCTATTTTCCTTCTTCTTTGGTTTGTATCTTTTGGCTATGTATCAGTGTTGTGCTTGTGCGAATTTAGGCCCAAACGCGTATGGTGTAGTCCCAGCTGCCGGTGGATAACGCAGTGCCATCGGGTGAGACCTGGACACAGGACACCTTGTTCTCATGACCGTAGAGAAGACAGACACGCTCCGATTTGAGCGTATCCCACAGGTTAACAGTGTAATCATTGTAGCCGGCAAAGAGTAGACGCCCACTGACCGAAAAGTCCACGGAGTTGACGCCAAAGATGATGCTCTCCTTGGCAAAGACGGCGACTTCCCGATCCGCACGCATGTCATACAAACGGCAGCTGCTGTCGTCAGAACCGGTGGCAATGGCATCGCCACACGGATGGAACTTGACACTGTTCACATCCGATTGATGGCCCTCAAACGATTGCACCACATGCCCGGAGCGCATATCCCAAATGAAAGCCATGCGATCACAGCTGCCGGAGACAAATGTATTGCCCGTCTCATTTGGCGCCAAATCAATGGCCATCACATCTCCCGAGTGGCCATGGAAACTCTGCAACAACTGTCCCGATTCCACATCCCACAGTGCGCAGGTGGAATCACCGCTGCCCGTTAGGATTTGCTGATCCGAATTCGGATAGATGCAGCATGACATGTAGCTGGTGTGTGTGCCAACGGTGCGCTTCTTGGCGGCCATTTCCTCATCCGATGTTATCGGATATACGGTCACCTTATTGTCCAAACCACCGCAAGCCACAAAGTTGCCAGATGGCGCATAAGCGCACGCCATTATCCAGGTAGTGGGCATAGTGACAGCATGCTCTTTGTTTGTGGTAAACGCATCCCAGATGATCAATCTGCCATCCTGCGAGGATGAAATAATGTGTCGCTTGTCGGGACTCCAGTCGGTGCACAGCACCTTTGCCTGATGACCCTTTAGCACTTTGCGCGGCTTTATGTTCACATACGCAATCTGCTCCAATCTTTCCGCAATATTCGATAGATTGACATCGTTCAGCTTTTGGCGCTCCTCTTCCAGTTTTGTTCTCAAATTTTCCGCCTCTTTCAGCAAGCTAGCCATCTTCTCATTCGCATTGCCACTGCTAGCTGCAACGGCGCTCTCCGACATTTTTGTGCACTTGATTTTAGCGTGTATGTTTTGTCCCGTGCCTGTGCCTGTGCCGTAATCTTCTATTGTTAAAGCGGGGGCGAAAAATCAATAAAGTAAAAGAAAAAAGTGTATACACGAATACACAACGGGCGGTTGCTGCCAGTGTTTGCAATTCAAAACAATATCAATTAACACTGTACAACACTGACCAGTAATCGATTAATGTCAATAGGCCAACCGATTCCCAGTGACGACAAACAAGTGCAAATGAATATTTAAATTTTTCTATTGGTAATACAATGAATGATTTATTATTATTTGCTGCTAGTTTTAAATTCCGATTGAAAATAACGATAAGAATAGTCGAGAATGTTATCGGTTTACAGCTGTTCAGCTGTGTTTGGTTCGACTTGCGGCTTTGATTTGGAAAGAAATGCGACGCCAAGCCTAAATGGATTCATTTTTTGAATCAAACAAGTGCAAATTAATATGGAAATATTTCTATTGTGTAATACAATGAATGATTTATTATTATTTGCTGCTAGTTGGAAGACATTACCATTTTAAATTCCGATTGAAAATAACGATAAGAATAGTCGAGAATGTTATCGGTTTACAGCTGTTCAGCTGTGTTTGGTTCGACGGGCGGCTTTGATTTGGAAAGAAATGCGACGCCAAGCCTAAATGGATTCATTTTTATTCGAATTAAACAAGTGCAAACGTTGTGCCACAGGATGATTAAACTGCAGCGACCGACGGATATTGCCACATCATTTTACAATTTTCGTTGCGGCGATGTTCTCTGCGTTGGCCCAACGAGCTACGACGTCTGCTGTGCGCTCTGCGGCCAACGGATGCCCATCGATGGATTCCCCCAACACTTTCGACTGGAGCATTTGACGGGCACGGAGACGGAAGCGGAAACTGAAGACTGCAAGCTGTTTAATGCACAGGCAGAGGAACAGCATCTGGATGCGCCAGTGGAGGTGGAGGTAGAGGAGGAGATGGAACCACTGGCAATAAAGTCCGAGGATGATCCCATTGCACACGACACGACCAACGAGTCCAATGGCAATGTGCATGTGGACTTGGCGCAAATAGCGCTGCTCGACCAGGATCAGGAACATGAACACGAGACTGCTAAGGCAACACGACGCCTGCGACGCGTGCAACATAAAGATGCACCAATAGAAAATGAAACTACAACGCATGCAAATCTAGAGAGAATGACGACAGCGGACAACGAAGAGAATTCGGCAACGGATGACAATGACGATGATGATGAGCAGGAGGAGGAAGATGACACCCGAGACATGCTGTTCCAGTGCGATCAATGTGATCGCGCCTACAACACAAAGCGCAGCCTGCAGAGTCACAAGCGCAGCAAGCACAATGAACGCCAGCCAAGGAGCAAGGAGCACAACACAGCATCCCGACACGATATGGGATCAACGCTGGACGGGCACAAGAAGCAGCAGCCGTCGCGCAAGGGTCCGGCCAAGATCTACAAATGCAATGAACTGGAATGCAATCAAACGTTTCGCACCGAGCGAGATTTACGCGGACATCGCTGGAAGCATACGGGCATCTTTTGTGATATTTGTGGCAAGCCATTTACCCAGTCGGGGAATATGATGCGACATCGTCAGCGGCACAGCGGCATTAAGCCATACAAATGCCAGGAGACGGACTGCGGTGCGACATTCTATACACAAAAGGAGCTGACCTCACACAATATTTGCCACACCGGTCGAATGCCCTGCATCTGTGAGATTTGCGGTCGTCCATGTCGTGATCGTGGCGTTCTCACCGCCCATATGCGTCGACACACCGGTGAGCGGCCGGCCAAGTGTGAGGTGTGCGACAAGTCATTCTATAGCTTCCATGATCTGAACGTTCATGCCGTTTCCCATACGAATCTGCGTCCGTTTGTCTGCGATGTTTGCGGCTCGACGTTTCAGCGCAAGAAGGCGTTGCGTGTCCACAAGCTGTTGCACTCGGAACAGCGAAAATATTCCTGCAAATTGTGCAACAAGACGTTTGCCCAATCAGGTGGCTTAAATGCCCACATGCGAACCCACGAATCCGCCAGATCAAAGACCAAATCCAAGTCCACATCGTTAGTGACGACAACCACAATGCTGGAGCTGACGACTCCAATTGAAATCGAAATTGAGCATGTCAATGAGATGGAGAACGTAGCCAACGTGGAGGAGGAGGTGGAGGAAGTGCTCCAGGAGGCGATTGCCATTGAACTGATACAGGAGGAGCATGCATCCCATGTCGAAGTTGTCTCTGTCACAGCTGCGGGCAGCTGGCATGTCACATAATCAAAACCAAATTAATCCTAAGCTCTAGACATATCTCAATGTCTTTGCAATGTAAATATGCTCACAGTGAGTGCTAATTGAATGCGCAAAGCTTACTTGAAGCTTTCATTGGCTTTCAAAGCTCTTACCAGCAATGCTAGCATTTTAATAATAATATAATTGTACTTCCAAATTCTAAAGTCTGCTAAACTTTGCAATTTCAATGTAAATATTCAAATAGTGTGTGCCAATTGTAAGCTGATTCACAGCTTTTATGTGCTTCCAAAGCTCCCTGCAATTTGTAGTGTAGTACAAATAAATAAAAGCTCAGTTATATGTACAAAACTAATAGTTTTATGAATCAATGTAGTGAATTTATTTGAAGAGTAAATTGTCGCGAAACAACGATCCGTGCCCACTGTGCAGGTCTCTATCTATTCATAAAAATGAAAGCTAAAAACTATCCTGGTAAATTTAAGAGACTCCGAACTTAGCATGGAAATAATCGAGCAACTAATTAAAGACAGCAATAGAAATTAAACGAGTTACTAAAGTAAATAAATTTTTAAAATTATAAAATAAAATAAATAATAATAAAAAGTAAGTTTACCAAATTTTTCAAGACTATGAAAATTTCCGAGCTTTGATGATGATGATGGAATAAAAATCTTGCAAACTTTTTGGGTACAAAAGTGTCCTTTATTTATTTATTTTTTTTGTGCGGCGCTCGCTATTTAATAACTACACATTTATTTATTACTATATGATACTGTGAATAATGCTCCTTGTATGCCAGGATTTAAAACTAAACAAAAAAAAAACCTTGACTACTCTATAAATACAATAAAATGTACAACACAGTGATGTTCGGTTTTCTTTCTTCCTTGTTTGAATGTTTCTATAAAATTGACTTGGATTTTTAAGAAAATTAGAAACTAAAGTTTTACAATTAGAAAGGAATGTGAAAGAATTGAAAATTTAAGACCGGGAGACTAGATAAGATATAGACAGATATTGTTAGCGAATACTGTTAAGTTGGAACGTTAACTGTGAATGTTTTCGACAAGCAATTGTTGAAGGAATTTCGATGAGTATTATTGCTTCTTTTTTGTTTTTTTTTTAAACCAACAAATTGATGTAGTGATTGTAAATATTCAAAAATTGCCTGATTCGATTTGTTGTCGTTGTTGTTAAATATACTTGATTTTGTATATTGTATTGTATATATGCGTCTAAACTACGCTATAAGAATTGCTTGGCTGTGATGTTTTATGCTAATTGTGTGACTTATTGTTCCATATATAAAATATACATACAGTGCCAGACAAAGAAAACCGGACACCACAAAAGAGCGGTTTTTGGAGTTATTTTAAAAGGGTTTATTTATTCGACCATATGCAAAACGCACGAGGCCTAAAAACCGTTTGAATGATACAAAACTTTTATTAACCTATTAAGTACCCATTGAAAATTTTGAATTTTCGCAACACTACTTTCGAAACATTTTTCCTCGGGCTCAAACAAAAAATGTTTGGATGCAAAAAAATTCTTCAAACAATTCTGACTGCATAAAAAATGTTTCAAAATTCTTTTCGGTAGTATTTCTTATAATTTTTGGAAAACTGCAAAAAGACACTATGCATGAAAATGAAGAAAAGGTGACTTTTTTGCAATTTTCAAAAAAAAATTATAAAAATTATTAGCGAAGAGATTTAGCAAAAAATAAAACATTTACAGTCACTTTTAGAATTGTTTGAAGAATTTCTTTTCATTCAAACATTTTTTGTTTGAGCCCGAGGAAAAATGTTTGGAAAGTAGAAAGATTTCAATGGGTACTTATTGGGTTAAGGAAAGTTTTGTATCATTCAAACGGTTCCTAGGCCTCGTACTTTGTTCTAATGCTCGAATAAATAAACACTTTAAAATAACTTCAAAAATCGGTCTTTTATGGTGTCCGGGTTTTTGTGACCACCACTGTATATGCGCCTAGGATTAAGTGTATATATATTTTATATATACATATATGAGAAGTAATATTAGACAATATTGATCTCAATCTTGATCAATAGTCGATCGTCGGCACAGAATCCCAAGTGCATAATATTGGATATGTTGGCATACTCGATAAATCCAAATCCCCGTGTGCTAATCGCCTCACGCGGCTGATGGAAGGCAAGAATCTCTGGCTTGGTCATGATGGTATCATGCTGCGAAAGATCTGCATCACCCGGATGCACCATGCACAGTTTGATGCGACCCTTGAATGGCCAATCCAAATGAAAATCATTCTCCGATTGCATCAGATGCACATGCAAACTGAGCACATGCGGCTTACGGGGCTGGATATTGAGGCGGGCACAGAACTTGTAGCCATATGGCGATGTATAGCATTCATGCGAATACACCTGATTATTGGCATTGGCCCGTAGACGATCCACCAGCGCACTCAACTGTTCGATTTGCCAGACGATGGTGCCATTGCTATAACGGGCATCAATCGGTTGTCGTCTCAATTGCTTATGGAGATTCTCGATGCGTGTCTCTTGCTCACGCGCCCGCTGCTCCAATACGACAATTCTCTGGTACATGGTCTGAACGATTTGTTCATCCACACCGTTGGCATATTGCGGTGGCGGTGGCAATTGTCCCGGTTTATGACCATTCTCATGTGTCTTGTGTGGCTGCCAGGTGGCAATGGCCGTTTGTTGGAATGCCTGCAACATGAGTTGCATATGATGTGGCATATCCGTTTTGAGATGCTCCTCCAGCTGATTGGTCTCGGGTCGACCAACGAAATCACATTTGATGCTCGCAAACGGACACTTCTCCTCCAGCGGCTGTTGTTGCAGCTGCTGCTGACGACGATACGGACAACTGGGCAAATGACGATGCAGCTCAATGGGCGAGGCAACAACGGCACAGCCATGTGGTGAATTTGGGCACTTGTGCTTCAGCTGTTCAATCTCACGGCGCGTGTAATTGTCCGGAAAGATGTCCTGTTCCGTGGAGAGTTGCTTATTGTCCAACGGACAGCATTGATTGTGATTCTGCAGCCAATCGCTGAGGCAACTCTTGCAAAACCGATGACCACACGATGTCAACACGGGCTCATTTAGCCAATCGATGCAAATGGCGCACTCGTAACGGGAATCCGGATAATCCGTATCCCCATCACCATCCGCATCATGCTCACCCGATGTATCCGAGGCGGCATAGTTTTGATTCAATGCCAAGGTGCGTGGTGGCGTCACTCCGGTCGCTCCACCAACAGCAGTTGTGGGCGTGGCATTGCTGCTACTTGCAATTCGAGTGCCATTGCTATTATGCTGCTGTTGTTGTTGTTGTTGTTGTTGGTGGTGATGATGGTGATGATGCTGTTGCTGCTGCTGCTCCGTGTGCTGTTGCAGCTTCAATTGCTTTTGGTCCTGTTGAGTTCGCTGCATTGCAGCAAAACGTACGTCCAATGTCCCGGATTCCCTCACGCCAAGTTTTAAACTTTTTGTCCAATAAGTTGGACCACGAAAATATGATGCTGCTTGGGGATGGGAAATATGACGATATCGATACTATATCGATATTTACTAACGATATCCAAGCAGGAGACGATATGATATTCAAAGCGATACCATTTAGATATATCGAACTTTAAGTCGATATATCGAAAAATACAACTCATCTCCAAATTTTCGTTTTTCCCTTCTTTTCTGTCAGCGGTCTTTGTATTCACATCGTGCGTGCACGTTACACATTTCAAATATGCCAAAGTAAGTAAATTTGAAACATTTTTAAAGTTGTTAATTGTTTATTTTATGAATTACATGTGAAATTTTTGTCTAAAAGCTTAAATTTAGATTTTATCGATATTCAAGGCGATATTAACGATATTTAATACGATATGATATTTTCGATATGATAATATATACGATATTAATTTGGATATCAATATCGTCACATTTTTGGATATCGCCATCCCTAAATATATTAACAGCTGTCTCAGCTGAATGATCAACTGTATCCAGTGCTGCCAGATGTGACCGTTAAAAGTTGCTAGATTTGAATAAGCAAATTTTGAAGAAATGTTATAAAATTTTGATTGTGTTTTATAGCGTTCTGTTATTTTACTTCTACCTTTAGAAATAAAATAAAACTTTGGTCACTTGAGCCAAGAGCAAACAAAAATGAGCCAAATTGTCTAAAAAAAGAGCCAGTTTTGGCCCAAAAACTCCAATTGTGGCAACCATGGCTGAGTGCACTGTTTGTCGCTTTAAGCAAATATTTTGTACCACGAATTTTCCAAGAAAATGCAAATAAATTGAACAAAATGTAACCAAAAGTATTGTTCATATATTTTTAAATTTTAAGCAATTAATTTAGATTTCATTTAATTATTAATTCGATTTTTTACTGTAAAACAATGAAACGTATTATCCTTATTAACCATTTTTTTAAAGTTGATAATCACGATTGCAAAAAAATAAAATGTATTGTTATACTTGAAAATAAATAGGAACGAAATAAAAAACATAACGTTTAAAAAAAAATTGCCAACTTTTCTTGTTTTAAATGCTATTAGCAAATTATGTATCTTTTTAATTTAGATCTTAAAGCACTTTTTTTTTTTGCAATTTTCACATAAGTTTTAGTTATTTTTAGCAACTTTTCTTCCAAATCTAGCAATTAGTGCTTTGAAGATTCTGCCAGCACTGTCTAACAGCTGTGCGGCCAGTGAAAACATCATACGCTGAACCACACTGGCACAATTCAAAAACACACCTGTTTCCATTGCACAGCACTGTTGTCGTGAAAGATAAGCAAAAATTCACCTGCCATCACATACATACTATAGGTATGTACATGTGTGTTAAATGAGAATCGTAATCGGCAGTCGGCTTACAACGTGCGAACGAACACATATAAAACGACAGCGGCTAGCCGTTTTAACGACACTTGAGTGGCAATCGTGCCAAACGCGAAACCTTATAAACGAATAAGTGTTGAATGAAAAACGTATAAAGAAGAAAGATATATTAATGGCATTCTTAAAAGAATTCAATTGCAATTACATCTATGTGCTGTGCCTAATTATTTGCGCCTGGCAGTTGTGTGTGGCGAAGCAGTTGCCGTTGCCCGCCACAACAACAAATGTTGGCACAACCAATGGCAACACCAATAACAACAATAACAACAACAACAGTGGCGTCCATCAGCTACGTCACGAATCGTATGATGCTGACGACACTAATGACGAAACTGCAGTCGCTGCACCACATCGACGTCGACGTCAGGCCAGTGATTGGTTTATTGCGCCAAATACACGCTGGTGCGGCAAGGGTAATTTGGCAAATGGCACATATAATCAATTGGGTGGCGCATCGATGGCCGATAAATGTTGTCGGAAGCATGATCATTGCAAAAAATATATACCGGCCTTGTCAAATCGTTACGATCTGTTCAATTATCGCCCCTACACACTGTCGCACTGCAGCTGCGATCGACGCTTTCGCACCTGCCTGAAAATGGCCAGCGATGAGGATGCCAATACAATTGGCAAGCTATTCTTTAACATGGTGCAAACACAGTGCTTTATCCTTAAGACGGAAAACATTTGCCTTCAGCATGGCCCCAACGATACGTGCCTCAAACAGGAACAACGCACCAAGGCCTATCTCAAGGATAATCTCAAGTTTTAGACATAGGTAAATTTTCGAAAAATTCAATATTTATCAGGTGATAAATCAGCGAAATCAGAGAAAAACAATTCCGCTCCGAAAATTTCTCAGTGCCACAGAACTTCGAGTGATTTATTTTGTTTTTAGCATGTTCACAAACCTTTTCTCAGATTAAATTTCCCAAGGATTTGCTTAGCAACTTTTTTAAGTTTATCATTGCAGAAGAATAGGTTTTTATTTTATTTCGCTTTTAATAAAGATAAATTAAATTTATTTATATAATAATTGATTTTGTATAGCCTAAAAAAATTTAAAAGTTACTCGACAACTCTAAATTCGAAAATTTGGACAAAAAATGTGACATTATTCTAGAAGAGATTTCTGTAGCTCAACTGTATATTGAACTATGTCTTATTTGACCCTTCAGATGCAATTAAAAAGTTGCTTTTTATATTTTTAAAAAATTGCTAAAAATTACCATTTTAGGCATTTTTTCCTCCTTCTTATACAACATTTTTCTAAGATCATGCCATACAAAAACTTAGCAAAGAGATTTTTGAAAATTTTTTCGGCAGTCATTATTAGAACTGTTTAGCATCAAAAAATTTTTTTTAATTGATGATATAAGTGTATTTTTACAAAAGCTTAATAATTTCCAAGTAATTTTCAATATTTTCGAATTATGAGTTGATATAACTTTAGTTTTCTGTAAAAATTTTTGATAAGGTTTGTATTTTAGTTAGTTATAATTGAAACTTTTGATTAAAGTTGCTTTTTATGCTGATTGCCCAAAATGCTTTGTCACAAATATTGTTAAAACTAAAAGAAGGTGTGACTAACTCTATTATTTTTTGTCTTATATAATTTCTTATTTATAATTTCTAATCAACTTTCAATATTTTGACTTTGTCATAAAAACGGCTGCTTTAAAATCAACTTTTATCGTGACCAAATTTTTTTTTTATTTTTGCGATATTTCAATCAATCTCAAAGATTCTGTATTCCGTGTTGGATTATATGTATATACATTAAAAATTTGGTAAAATCAGACTACTGTATCAACTCTATTATAGAAATAGATGAGTTGAAAAATTAACCTTTAGTATGATAAAATTGTTTGTTCTCAAAAGTATCTCAACCAAATATACAAAGTGTTTTTATTATTTTCAATTCAAATCTTACCATAAAGATGTCATAGATTTCATAGTTTTAAATATTTTTTCTGCACCGGGTAAAAAATTGTCATAGTGCCGAAAATAATTTTTTTTCTATTCATACCAACAAGTACATACATTTAATTAATAATGCCTGTTAATTTTTTATTACAGTCTGTTGGAATCTGGAATCCGCGCTCCAATACGAATTACCTGCCAAAAACAACTTTCCAATATGCTTATTGAAGAAAATGGATTTCCTATGCCGTTATTAAGTTGAAAACTTGACAAAAACAGCAAATAATCTCGTACTTAGATTGTTAATATAAGTACTTAGCCACACAGACACACTTGAATATGTATTAAGTCGTTGTGTACTTATTTATGATGTATACATATGGTATATTAACATACATATACATAAATAGTCCTAGAAACATATGTGTTTTAAATGTAGTTTATAATTTAGCTAATAGCTGTAGTCATAGCTTAAGCATTATATATTATGCTATTTACTGCCTGTAAAACAAAGTTTTAAATAATTGATAGCTAATATAGCCATTATGCGTAATTCGAAAAAATGTAACCAAAATTATAGCTAAGTATGTAAGGTCATCGCATAATCTGTTGACCTAGCCAGAGTTTTATACCTGAAAACCAGGTTTTCAGTTGCCTTAACTCACAACGTACAGTATGTTGAGCAATTAATTTGACAAAGTAAATAATTCACATAAAAATGCATAGTAAAATAAAATATAAATGAGATCCATTTGAATTATTTTTAAAAATATATATTTATGTTGTCAAAACAATTACTTTACCAACTATATGTACATCAAGGCCATTTAATTTATTAAGTATTTAGGCAGTTGTCTAGTAATTGTAGCGCTTGTATTGAAATTTTTTAAAGAATTTATTAAAGGAAAGTGATTATAAAATCTGCGTTTCTGTCTCATTAATAAAAAGTAAAACTTTGGCATTTTGTACTTTGCCCCAATTGACAACGTTATCAGGAATCGTTAATATGCACACACGCACACACACATTCTCGCGTGTGTGTACATATATGTATGCATACATATGTAGGTGTAAATATATGTATATTCGGCAATCGTTTAATTAATTGATGTGTCTTGTCTCAGTTTTCCGTCACATTGACGCAGCTATTACTGATGACCCTTTGGCATCACACAACAACAATAACAACAACAACCACCCAAGACGCATTTATTCCACTTATTATTGTTCCTTCTGCTGTTTATGGTTTTAGTTGTAGGGTAAAAAAATGCGTCACATCAGTGGAACTTTCCAGGCAGGCAAAAACATTCGCTTGCATAACGGCCCCCAATTTAAAAAGGACTCCCTTTGTCAATCAATGTTTGGTGCTGCCAGATCAATGCAATAACATCTTAACTTCTCATGACGTCATCGATTATTGATCGATTTTTAAGCGGTGGAAACTACCACATCATTGCATAATTTCAGGTTTAAATTGAAAGCGTTAAACGTGTGTTTACTATGTGTAATGCAGTGATGACAATTTGGCCTTTTTTCGAATAGATTTGTCTGGTTTTTAACTGGGGAAAAAGGTCAAACATTTTCTATCCGAAAATCTGGCTTTTTTTAGATTAAATTAAATTGAATCCAAAAAGGATTCCAAGTGGTCACTTTAGCTCTGACTCGTCTATAGTAATTGTCAGTCACTTTTTCGATGACCAGTTGAAATTCTGATTTCAGCAAAACGTAAACGAATATTTTGATGCAATTAACCTTATGTTATGTATTGATATTTCTTAATAATGATTTTTGTTTGATTTAAAATGATGTGGTAGTTTTTTTTTAATTTAATTTGAATCACTGTCGCACTCGACATTGTCTTCCACAATATATTTTTATTGTTTCTGTCTCTCTTTTTTCATCAATTATATATTCGAAAATCTTATTTCAATTAAACTTTCAATTTACAGTCAATTTTTAGGATAATCTGCTAACATATAGAAAACGTACATTTATTCCAATGTAAAATCTAAATGTTCATCCTATTGAATTTCTTCTAGCGTATATTGCATAAATAAATAACTTAATTACATTGCTGAAAGCAAATTTAACTAGATGTGAGTTTTTGATCAATTTTACGTTTTTTGCCTCGGTTGACATTTGTGGGGAAATGCCCGTGTGTATATTTTATCTGCAGATACGGTTTGAGTCGACACAAAACTTGTTGTCATACGAATAAATTGCCTGACAAATATCTTAAGATTATAGGCACCATTAATTTAAAAAGAAAAAAAAAAAAAATAGTAAAAGAAGTTTGGCCTGTTTTTCTGTATTTTTTTTTTAGTTTTTCAGATTTTTTCCCTGTTTCCTTTGGCCGTTTTTAATTTTTTTTCCGGAAAATATTTGGCATCACTGGTGTAATAATGGAGGGCGTGTCTGTTGCTATAATTTCTCTTTAATTCCTGATACTGAGCTTGTGTAATTGTATATATTTTGTTTGCTGATAGCCGTCACTTTGCCGTAATCTGAGTATTTTGTGACGTTAGTTTTTGTTATTTCTACGTTTAATTGCTATTTATAGAGAACTGCGCCGTCTAAAGGGCAACAATAAGCAAAGGGAACTACCAAGTGTACATTTTTAAGGTACCCTTTTAATAGGCCGGTCGGTACATCATGCAAATACCAATTAATTTTCTAAGAATTACAAACACAATGGAAAAAAACTAAGAATTCAATAAATAATTAATAACAACACAAAGTAAATAATGAAAAATATTCAAGTGTGCTACAGACATCACAAGTGAAACTGAATGCAGAGAAAAGCAATTTCCCTCCGAAAATTTTTCAATGCCACAGAACTTCGAGCTATTTTTTTTTTTTAGCATGTTTACCAACCTTGTGAACTAGGCTGCTAGGGTTGGCACCTTCTCAGATTAAATTTCTTTTTTAATTAATATAATATAATTTATTTAAATAATATATGATTTTGTATAGTTTAAAATAAAAGTTACTCGAAAACTCTAAATTCTAAAATTCGGACAAAAAATTTGACATTATTCTCATGGACGCCAGTGGATTGAGCAATGATTTCGTTTCCCTCAGAAATTTTTAGATGATATTAGAAATTTATTGAATCAAGTACAAAATACCATTCTTTTAATTCCGAAATTCTTATCATCCTTTTAATTTTAAAATACTCAATCACTGAAGAGCGTTTCAAACTCTATTTCTTTAAAACCTAATAGATTTAGGTACATTTCAAACTTGATTCAAGATCTTCAAGCTCAAACATGATACTTTCAATAATTTGAATTGCAAATGCAAATTGACGTGAAATTCCAATCTTTCATTTTTTTTTGTAGCACACCTGTTCATTTGAAAATAAAATTTTTCTGTTCGCCTTGCTAAAAATTATTTTAATTTTTTTTTCCAGTTTTCTTATGTTGTGTTTTTGATTTTTCCTACAATCTGGGTATACTAAGAATTATTTGTCCAGCTTTTTATAAGCAATCGACCAATTATGGAAGCAGTACTTTTAATTTCTGAAAGGGTTTCAAGAAAAGTTTTATTAACAAAATTCCGTGTTTGATAGCAAATTACGAAAGTATTGCAACAAGAAATGTATGTGCCCAAAAGTGACATTCAAAGGACATAATAGTGAATGATGATACGAATCCCAAACAGATCTTGAGTACGACTGACTGACTGTTGGACAAAATAATAATAATAAAAATAATACTAGGTTCGTCTAGGAGAGCACAATGAACATTATGAGTGTGGACACTTTTAGGCATATTGATGAATTGTGCCAAGTGCTTCAATCCCAATGCTGTGCAAGTGATGCGAAACTTTTAATGTTTGCAGCGGCGGCAAATAGCGAAGGATATCGTGACACTTTGGTACCGATTCCTCAGCCCTTCATGGGCGACACTTTCAACGATATTGAGCAATTGCGTCGCTTGGTCGCCACTTGGCCAAGTTGTGACCAAATGTTGGACAATTTCCATGCTACGAAGTCAATCAATCAATCAACCATCAACATCAATCTCTTACATTATTTGCTCATTTCACAAGCGTATCCAATTTTGAGACGTTTCAAAATGAATCGATTGCCCGGCTTATGCAAGGATTTGAAACTCGCCAGACCTTCATCGAAGCCCAAACAAGTGCTGAGTGTCATTTACAAGGATGAGCCACAAATCAAATTGGGCAAATTAAAAGGTTATTATGCCTACTTGGGTTGCCCACTTCAATTTCTGTATCGTCTCTTGATCATGGGCAGAATGCATAACAATTGGGCGTTTCCAATACGTCTATATGATCAACTTGAGCCCGCTTTATCGCAGTGTACGGTCACAACATTGCCACCACCTTCCAACTGTTGGTCACATTCCCGTTTTGGATCTGCTCCACGGTGTGTCCTCATCTGCCAAGTGTTGCAAGATCAAAAGATCCTGCCCCAATCGGAAATCATCATTGACGACACTTTTAAATTGCGTGTGCGCTATTTACTCATCTTTACGGGTGGCAACAAATCCCGTGAATGCTTGGAGTCCAGCGACACTCCACTGCAGACCAGGACAATAACCAGTCCCGGCTTCCAGCTCGGGACCAGATTCACTGGCAACAGCGAAAACTGCAGTCACAGTTTTAGAGGCAGCTGCGGTAGTCGGCGGATTTTTCGTTTAGTCGGCGCGATTTTGGACCGTGTTGTGCAAGTCGTGCAACGGCAAGGCACAACCTTTTAGCCCACTTTATTTCCATTTAGACAACATACAAAATTTTAGTAATTCTTGTTTAATAAATGTTTTTTTTTTACCACAATTTTTACTTTTTTTTTTATCAAAAAAATTAAAAAAAAAAACCCAAAATTCTTAAAATATGAGTAATTTTCGGATTTGTGGAATAAAATTCCCAGTCGATTTCAATAGCTGTTTGATTTGCAGTTACAGTGGACCACTAATGTCTTCATACACTCTAACTTTGTCATTGCCGCAATATTTCAAAATTCAATTAAAAAAAAACCTAGCAGTGACCCGGTAAAATTTCTTCACCAAAATGGATCATAAGTCGCCCTCTTTTTGAATTTGTTTATTTTTTTTCTTTTTAAGACGAGTTTCGGTACTAGACTGTTACCACCAATTTTATTGACGAGTCATTTTCATTTGATTCGCAAAAAGCCTGAAGTTATAGCCTTAAAACGTACTTTAATAGTAAATGCTTTAATACTCGAATTTTTGAATGACTCATTTGTTCCATTCATGACTTACTTATTTATTTTAATTTTTTTGTTTTGATAAATATCATATTAATGGGATAGATTTGGGGTTCATGGGTTACGAAGTTATGGGAGTTTTCAAAGTCAGTCCTTTAACAATAGAAATTAGAAATAATTCGAATGCTTTGAAACTAATAAAAAATGTACCTGCTTTGGTAGAAAAATGTACCATATGTTACAGGGTACTGGAACTAAATATACGACATTCTGGCAACGTTCCTAAATGATAGACAAAAAGTTGAAATCTATCGATAATTGATTCGATAGGGAGCTAGAGGCATTGAAAAGTCTGGCAACGCGCTACCGTTAGAATTACAAATTTAATTTGCGACAAAGTGAAGAGAAGTGAAATGAAATGTCTAAATGGATCTGCCGCTCCGTTGCACATTTTCCGGTGAATAATCCAAGACGCTGCGATAACGCCTGCGATAATACTGGCACTGCCGCAGATAAACCCAAATGAGGCCCTTGATCGCCTCAAAGGTGACGGCGCCCAAAGCAATGCTCAAAACTTTGCTATTCAGATTGCCGTAGAGAATTTGTCCAAACAGCACGGCAAATGTGGGCAAACTGAGGGCGGTGCAGAAACGGCAGGTGGCGCGTTCAATATGCTCGGCATTGAGGGCACCACCTTGCAGCATAGTGTCGCCATCGATCGGCTCGAGTCCATCGTAATAATGATCGGTGAGCGGAGCACCGGGCAGTGGCTCCCCGTACTCATCCAAATGCTCGACGGGCACGGATTGACGTTGACGTCGACGCAGCCAGCGCACCAACCAATTATCCCAATCGAGACGACGCAACAGCAACAATGCTGCCGGCACCGATGGCAGCACAATCATCAGCAGCGTTGGATCCTCCCTCATCAATTGCAGGCAGCGCTCATAGCCAGCGATTTGATGCAGTGTCAATGCGCCATATGACAATGTGGCTATGTAAACGACCGTTGCCAGCATACCCATCAATATGCTGGGACAGAGCATGCCATATATTGCCTCGATACGCTCAAGGCACGCATCAAAGCGACAAACGGGCGGCATCACAATTATATATGCCGTGTTGCACTGTGGACAACGGATTGTCACATCGGGATTGATCAGTTGCTTCTCAGCGATCCAACGGCTGAGGCATGACTCGTGCACCCATTTGTTGGTGCCACGACAGCGACAGGGCTGCAGCCAATCGCTGCGCAGCGTCGTCTCCTCATCCGTGTTCAGGCATATCCAGCAGACTCGCTCGTCGTGGTTGCCCAGTACCCGGCGGGATCGCAACATCTCTCCTATCCAGCTTATGATGCTTATATGGCCACAATTTGCAATTGCAAACACCACACACACAACAATTTAATTTTGAATCTGTCTATCTGCAAAACTTCTGAATACTCGGAATTTTTCCAAAACAAAAAACAATTCTCTACAATTTTCTGTTATTGTATTGTTTTTTTCGTCGTTTTTCAAGCTTGTGATTCAGTTGCTTGTTTAAACTTCAAAATGGTTTAAAAATATAAATTTTAGCATAGCAGGCGTAATAATCATGTATGTACATTGTACACTCATGGATAAAATAAGAGGTGCGCTCTTTCTTTTACTGTAACAGCTATTGTAAGTCAAGTCTTAAAATTTAAAAAAATATATTTGGAAAGGTCATCTAAATTCCGTTTAAATTATGCATAACTTTTCTTAACCCATTAAGTACCCATTAAAATATTCGAATTTTTAAAAAAGTCAACTTTCAAAACTTTTTTCCTCGATTTTTTCCAAAAAATGTTCTTCAAACTATTTTGGGAGTGACTGCAAAAAAAATTTTCAAAAATATTTTTGCTAGAATTTTTAGTAATTATAGTTTTTGTTTTACTATGGCCTATATTTCCGTACACATTGCAGGGTATTTTAGTTTGTAGAAACTCGACTACGGGGTATATACATACCAATCGAGCACTTTCGACTTTTAAATATATGTATATAGCTTTTTTCAGCTACGGATAATTATTAAATTTTTAATAATATGAAAACTATTCTATTTATAAATAAAAATATTGGCTCAACTACAGGGTGTTAAACAGTCGAGCACACTCTCTAACTGAAATTTTGTTTGTCGATTATCGTAGCTTGAGTTTGTTGATAACTTTGCTTAATTTTAATACTTTTAACGTATGTTTATACATGCCTACAGGGTATTTACTGGTCGATCAGTCTTATGCTTTGGCTGATCAGAGTAATTAACTGTGTTAGTAAAGTCGGCTTCATTGCAGCCCAGATTAAATTTCTATAATAGATTTCTGTAGACCTACAAATAAATATGTAGAATAAAACGTATAAGAATATTTGTAGAAAACTCCCACGCTTCAGAAATTATTGCATGCTTCATTATTGTGTTAGCATCTTAACTATATCAGTAAGTATAACTTTTATCCATTATCTTTAGATAATTTTCTTTTACCACTTGTCTGCCTCGACTGACCGTATTATTTGCACTCATTCGAGATGAGTTTTCAGACACCGCCCAGAGCCGTGCCAAATAGGGGATTAAGGGGGCACTTTGCCCGGGCGTTAAGATATTTGGGGTACATAACTTTATAGTTTTATTTTAATTAGTGTGTGAGTGTATAAAAATCGTTTCCTGCCTTTAAAGAAATTATAAAAGCATTAAAATAACCCTCAGAATTATTTTAACCATTCTTTTTAGGTCAAAACGATCTTATAGCAAATGAAAGTTAACCCATTAAAGACTGCCTATAGATCGGCTGGTACGATTTTGACGAAATTTTGAAATGTGTGCCTAGAAGACCATAAAAGTGAAAGAAACACAAAAAAAATTTCATCTTTAAATTTTATTTTTCCGATTTTCATACGTTTTTCAGCTTTTTTCGTCAACATTTTCTATGCAGAAACCTAGATATTTACCAGTAAAAAACTACAGGTATATCAAGGATAGCAAAACTGTTCAATTTTTATACTCATAATTTTGTTATTTGTCTTTACTATGAAATAAATTGAAATTTAAAAGGTCAACACTTTCTTGGGTATTTAAATACCCAAAATGGGTTGTAACTTAAGGTATGTTGTTTTATTTTTAAATTAATTATTAATGTTTTGAACCTGTTGTGTTGGAAATTATAAGTTTTTTTGTAATATATTTTTTAAGAATTCAAAATTGTTAAGTTTTGACCCTGTAGCTAAAGGTATGTTTTTTTTTTTTTTTAATAATTTTTAAAGTTTTGTACCTGTTGTGTTGGAAACAAATACTTTTTATATTTTTTTTGAGCACCTGTTACACTTTAGCCCCTGATAAAACTTTTTCTAGGCGACGCTGTGGTCGCCAATCGAGAATCTAGAATCTGGATTCCCGAGACACTTGTGCTCTGATTTGATTGGTTTACTTTCTGTGCAACAAAATGTGGCACAAGGCAACAGGTTTCTTAGCCAAACAGCAACTGGTAAATAGGCGAAGGCCAATTTTCAAGTGCAAACGGGCGGCATATGCAAACATGGCCAAAACACAATGGACAACTTTAAGCTTAAGTCGAAACTACATGCTATATAAATAAGTATAAGTAAGTATATAGTAAAGAAAGACCTTGACTTACCAAAGGAGTTTTGTTAATTAAAAACAAGCTAAATGGGCTAATTTAAGGCACTAACACACGCACAACACTTGCAGGAAATTTTGGCAAAATTAAAACAAATAAAAATAAAAACGTTGCGAACTTGTTAACAACAAATTGTTTTGCAAGACACACCGCACCGAGAAACCGGCAACTGAACTTGTCAGCTCAAGAGCAGAAGAACATTTGGTGGCCAGAACAGCGGCAACTAAGATGCCAAAGTCGATGGCAAAAAAAAAAAAAAAAGAAGAGAAGAAAAAAAAATACAGGCAAATAGTTGGCCTGGGCTTAGGCCAGGCTTAGACCAGGCGGCTAGACCATGCCAGATGCCTTTCCATTCCACTTTTTCCACTTTGGCAAGTTGCTAAAAGCCAACGGTAAAATGCAGCAGCAGCTCCGAATCAATTGGGGCAACTGGCCAAAAGCATTAATAGACGACTTCAACCTGGCTAGTTGCAAGATGATGTTATTGTTGTTTTTGTTTTTTTTTTTTTTTTTTTTTTTGGTGCTCCAGGTTAACCTTGTTGTTGCACCAACTGTCCAACGCCAAGAGAAAGGGAATTCACAATACCAGTGAAAACTGTAACGAATTTCGTTTATCAATTCTTACAAAAAACTGATATTACGATTCGATCTATATTGCATACATATGTACATATCTAACTTACTAAAAGATCTCAAGGAATATTCGGATTAAAAAAAAAACTAAAATTTTTTGAAATAATTAAAGTGTGTAATGAACAGAGCTGTAAATAAATTCATCTCAATTTATTCAAGTGAGAGATACATGTTAGAGATATATGTAAATTTTTAAAGTAACAAAAATTATTTTCTTTTTTGCTTTAAAATTCTGGGAAAATTCGAGAAAAATTAATATACTCTATCATTAAATAGGCATCGATAAAAATAGTGTAGAGTATATACAAATTATTTTTTAATTTATTATTGATGAAATGTTAAAAATCTTCATAAAAACTTTCAAATTGTAAATGTTTCTTTGATTAAAAAGATTTGATAAAGTTTAAGCAACACGTTAATTTAAAAAACGCATTTATAAAATTGACAAAAATAATTAAAAATTAGAAATATATAAGAGAAATTGTCGTCTTTCAGTATTAAGATTTCTGTGAAATGAAATGAAGTTATAATCAAATTTTATTTCTAAAATTATGAAATAAAAGACAGGAACTGCTAGAAAAACTCATAGTTTGTTTTGTAAGTAAAATAAACACTCTTGGACGCACAGCTGAAATGAGACAAAATGAAATATACAGAGAAACACATTTTGATATGTATAAAAATAGTTTGTTGTAGTTTTTATTTGTTGCAATAATAATCTAGTTTTGCGTTTTGGTCTCTGAATGATTTAAATGAATTTGTTTTTAATTAATTAATTATTAAACGCTAATTTGTACATATAAAACTGAGTTGCAAGCGGCATTTTTATTATTGCATACTTATAGGCGCGCGCACCGTCTAACAAACCTATCTACCCTACCGCCCAAAATTATTATAATTCTGATCTGTGTGGCAAACTCAACTGCAATAATACACGAGACACACATACACATGCAACAAAAGGCAATTTGACTACGAGTTTACTTTTCATTGTTTGTAATTCGGATTCAATTCAATTATTGAATATTATTATGTATTTGAATTCTTTTTTTTTTTGTGGGGGAAATGGGAAATATTTGGTTTTCATTATTTGAGCATGAACAACAAATTGATCTAAATGATAATAATTGTAGTAATTGTTATTAGGTTTAGTTTTTAAATAGTTAGTTTATGTTGCATTTTTGGCAAACAATTCAATTGATTATTCAACAAATCAGAATGGAAATACTATATAAAGAACAAGCATTTTAAACGATAGCTTTATAAATATACAATATATATATATATTTGGTTATGATCGCTTCAGCAGCGCCATCTAGCGACGAGTTGGAGCAATCAAGACGATTCTACACTATAGCAAAAATTAAGTGCATTATTTTGATGCAAACTAATTTTACTTAGAAACATAAAAATACTTGACTGATGTATTTTTTTTTTTCAGAATATGTATTAAGTAAACTTTCAAATGCAAAGTTCGAATGAACTTTTATCTTAAAGAACTTAAATTCCAAATTTTAAAGAAAAATTCAAGCTATGAATTTAATTTTTTCAACTTAACAGACTGACAGAAAGGTTAAAAATATGAAATGTTGGATATCAAATTCTATAGAAAAGTGAATAAACGTGTAAATATTCAAACAATTCTTCTTTTATCACATTGGCAAAATTCATGAGTGTTGTCGCTAGATGTCGCTTTAGTTGCCTTGTTTAACCAAATTGTTTTTTGTATATAAGCATTATATAGTTACATATCAAGATATACAGTTGTACATAGATATATAAGTATATACAAATATCGAATGTATCTATAGTAGTCAAAATTTGATAATATCATGTGATTATTTTGAATTTTCGGTTTCAGTTTGTGGAAAATAGCGAATTTTTAATATATATATATAAAGTTTGATTTCAATATATGCATTTATATAGATGTTAGTATTATAATACACATACATATATCTATTGAGATTATAAATCAATCAATTGTATTTTTTTTTTAAACTAAAACTAAGGGTTTTTAGCAAACGCGTCTAATATTTATATCATCATTATATAGGGCTAATATATTTATATATAATCTATATTTATATATAAACGTTTCTTTTCTTCAGACTTAAAAATGGAGTTATTGGTGTGTTTGTTGTTCTTGTTGTTCTGGTTATCATCTTCTTTTGATTTATCTTTTGAATTATTGCTGTTTTCATTATTTTTCTTTTTCTTGTGGGCATGACTTTAAGGCGTAACGCAATTGGGAACAGTCGGCTATACATATATCGGCATACATAAGGCGTATTTAAACATTGTTATGGGAAGTGTTTTTTTTTTTTGGGACTTTATTTTATCATCTTCTTTTTTATTATTCTCCCGTTATATTTAAGGCAAATCGCACAAGTCTGGGGTGGCATATAACTGTAGCATATACTTAGATATATCAGTATAATAGATTATATAATTTGCGTGTGAACAACTTGAAGACTAAATATACAAATTGTATATTCCTATTCTACATACATACATATATATCTATATATATATATAGCTGTTGTATATGTCGAATTCAATTGAACATTTATCTCATAATATCATTATTATATACACGCTTGCTTAGCGCAGTTCAACTTGTGCAACTTGCATGTTCAGTGTTGTATAATGCGAAACGTTTTGTTTAGAAATATATACGAATAGTTGGGTTATGTTGAAGTTAGAGAGCAGAACAATTCAAATAAAAAAAATAAAGATTAGATGAAAGGGCAGTATTTAAAAGCAATCATACATAAAACGTAAATTTATAAGAATATATTTGTGTTTTGAAATGCAACGAAAATCGAAAGTAATGAAGAATACTTGGAATATATGTATATAGGCTGTTCTTTTTTTCCTAGGAAAAAGGTACAAAATTGCCCGTAATATATGGAATATATGAAAAGATATAGCAAAAGTGAGGTTATTTATAAATATTGTCAAATATATGAAACTGGAATATTTATAGTACAAATCAAAAGTGTCATAGAAAATAAGTGTGTTTTTGTTGTTGCTTGAACTGCGCTTTCCTTCTCTGTCCAACCAACCAATTCGCTGTCTCTCTCCCTTTCATACTCTTCTGTTCAAATTCGCACTCTCTGTCTCTGTCGCTCGAATGTACGCTCGCTTGAGGTATAAAATGTACTTGATAAAAAAAACAAGTGGGAAAGAATATAGTCGAGCTCCCGACTATAGGATACCCGTTACTTATTTTAATGAATTTTCAAATATTTTTCATTGCATGCTTTTAGGTACTTATATTCTTTAAAAACTTTAATCAGCCATTACCACATTTCTATTTGTCTGCTCTTGTTACGACTTAGTAGGATGATAGGTAATAATAGTAGTTAATGATAATTAGTAAAAAATATCCTAATATCTTGAATACTGAAAACTGTTAAAAAAAAATGTAAAATTACCTGCGTGGGGTTTATAGAAGTCTGAGTGCCAAATTTGGTTGCTCTAGCTCATAAAGTCTCTGAGATCGGACGGACATGGCTATATCGGCTCGGCGGTTGATGCTGATCAAGAATATTTATACTTTATAGGGCCGGACATGCTTCCTTCTACCTGTTACATACATTGCAACAAATACAATATCCTCTTCTTTTACATATTTTTATAAGTAACGGGTAAAAAAACTGACTGTATCATTTTCTGTTACTCCATTTGTTGCTCTCTCATTTTTGTCATCATTTCAGAGTCGATATTCGTAGTGTGCGGAACGCGAACGCCTGGCACCGGAATACCAGCGATATGGCACCCGCTGTTGATGCAACGCCAGACCCAATGCCAAACTGGAGGCGCCACCAACGGCGCCAATGTCCGCGCCCGGACTGCGCGCCAACTGCAAGGTCAGCGCCAGACGCGCCTGCTAGGACGATGAGGAGGCCGACGGTGACGGTGTGCTGGCACTGGACGTGTGACGATGATGATGATGTTGATGGTGTTGTCGATGTTGTTGCAACTGTTGCTGTGTTGTTGTGTGTGTTGATGGCGATGTCATGCGACGTCCCAAAATTCCAGCTGGCAGATTGTTGGCATCCAAATACGCCTCGGGACTGAAACGCACCCGACTATGTTGTGATCCAATTGAACCTTCTTTGGCGCTCAGATACGAGCTGTCATCGCTGGTTAATGAATCCGGAGGCGTGGGATTTGTGGGCGTGCCCTGCTGAGATGAGATGCTGCCACCGTTATTTAAATTGCTGCTATTGTATTTTTTTAACGAGCTGCGCAATTTACTTTGCGGCAACAACTGTTGTTGTTGTTGCTGCTGCAACTGCAATTGCAACTGTTGCTGCTGCTGTTGTTGTTGTTGTGGCATTTGATAGCTCAGCGCATGTTGCTCAAAGGGCAAACTCACTGGTCTTGCCACAGGTGCCACATATTTGCATTTGGCCAACGGACTGTGCAACATGCGATTTATCAACTTTGGTGAACCCGAATAAAGTTCCTGTTTACTTAATGTTGTTGGTGTTGCAGCAACAGTTGCTGTTGTTGCCGCTGCTATTGTTGTTGCTGCTGCTGCTGTTGCTGCCACATTTGTTTCACACTCATCATAATTCACATTGAGATTAACATTTAAATTCAAATTATTATAATCGTACATCAATTCCTCGTGTTCCAGCAGCACATTTGAATTATTTGAGACCGTTGATGGTGTGCGTCGATGTCCGCCCGCTGACACGCCCATTTGTGGGACGCGGGGCGGCGGTGTGCGCGTTGCAACTGCCACAGTTGGTGGCAGCACGGGCGTCTCATACTGATAGTCATAGTAATCGGGCAGCCGATGATTGTGGTCATAGGAATAGTCCGGATACGATTTACAGTCGCGTTCATACGCAAAATTCAATTCCGGCCGATAAGGAAAATAATTCGAACCTGCAACAGATTGATTAACAATTTACACATTAATTACAATTAAAATAAATTAAATATTTTATGCAGATATTACAAATAAAACTCCGTACATATTTATTTCAAAATCAGAAAAAATTGAAATCGACACTTTTTTTAATCGAATGATTATTTTGCTTAAGTGCTGATTGAAGTTGTTTGTAATTTTAACCAGGGACTAAATATCGGTTTTAGTTACGGTTTCGGTTACGGTTTTAAATTTCAATCGATTTCTAACGGTTAAAGGTTTCGGTTAGGGTTTCCATACCTGATTTGGACTAATTTTTAAATTAAAATAAAAATTAATATTCGGGCCTGTTTTCAAAACGTGTGCTGTAGAGTCGTCGGATTTGAAAATAAATCAATTTTAAGCATTAAAATAAATACCTAAAATTATAAACTGAAAATTATAATAAACAGTTGAAGTTTTTTTTTTAAAAGCACCTATAAAATATTTTATATTTTTTTCTATATATTTTCTTGTTATGGATTCCAACTCCCACAATCGAAAGTTTCTAGAATTCGAACAACGAAGTTTTAGTCTAATTTACCTTCTATCTGCTATATTCAACCCAAAATACTTAAAATTAATTTTCGAAACCGAGTTCGAAAAGCAAAAACAAGCACATTTTAATCGGAATAGGGAACAGCAAATAGTAAAACATTCGTTTTCGTTAGACTTTTAGAAAACGTTCGAAATTCGGAACAGGCCTGATTATTTTTCTGGACAATAAAATTATTTTTGCATTGATATTTGTATTTAAAAAACTTGTAAAACTAACAAAAAAAAAAACACTTTTCAGTAATTGATGTAAAAATTCATTCATTAAAGGTATATACATATTTAAAAAAAGAATAGTTATTTTTTCAGCAATTTCAAAATGAGCTTCCTATAGATTAGCTTGGATCCTATTGAAAGTTTTAGACATTTTCAAAATTTGAGACATCTGAGTAGGTAGGAATCGTTGACCAATCATATCAATTGGTCTGTGTGGCGAGAACTAAAATTGAAGAACTCAAAAGATTTGAGCTCACCAAAGTATCCATTGCGATAACCACCGCCGTCGTTGGAGTAACTGGGTCCATTGCGCAGATAGTCGGCAGGTGCATAGAGAGGAGGGGGTCCAATGCCGCCACCGACACGAAACTCCTCGAAGACATCGTTGGTTGCCGCCGCATTGTTGCAACTGCTGCTGCTCAGTTTGCGGCGCGGCGAAGGCGTCGGCGGCTGTGAGCCGGCATAGAGAACAGCTACAGTTTGTGCTGGCACGGCAGATGCAACTCCTCCTCCAACTCCTGCAGTTGTGACCAGTTGTTGCTGTTGCTGTTGATGCATCTGATGTTGTGGCGTGCGTTGCACGGGCGTATAATACGTTTGACTGCCACCAACGCGACGCTGGGCCAAATTCTGTGGCTTGCCACTGACCTGAGCTGCATCCGACGAGGAGTATCTACAATTGAGTGGTGAAAGTTTAGATATATTCTAGTATATCTAGATATTGCACACAACTATAGCAGTCTGAATTGGATGACAATTTTAGATACTGTCATATCAAGCAGATTGCTAAAATCAATGACTCTAATGGTGGCTCTTATTGTAGTGCTCCCGAGTGAAAATTGTAGCCTTCTAGCTCTTGCCGTTATTGAAAATAACTTTGAAAAAATAACTCTTATATTTTTAATTTTTATAGTAAAAATTTAAAAATAACTTTTATTTAAAAATTGAAAAATAACTTTTATTTTCAATTTTTATAATACAAATTTAAAAATAACTTTTATTTTTAATTTGAAAAATTGAAAAATAACTTTTATTTTTAATTTGAAAAATAACTTTTATTTTCAATTTTTATAATAAAAATTGAAAAATAACTTTTATTCTATAATTTTTAAATAAAAATTGAAAATAAAAGTTTATTCAGATACTCATAACTCTTATTTGCGGTCCCTAATATATTTACTTTCTTTAAGTCTTACCTCGTTGGATTCACTTGCTGGCTCAACTGTCGTGTCGTCGCCGTGTCCAGCTGCTGTTGTTCTCCGAGCTCCTGCTCCCTGGCCACCTGGTCAGTCTGTTCCTCCTCGTACAACTCAAGGCTGGCCTTTGGAGCCGCTTTCAGTGCCGGCAATTCGCTGAGCAGCGTTGGATGAACCGGCGATACATTCGACATTCTCACATCATAACCAGCGGCGACGCCCGCCAACAGCGATGCCATGTTGTAGAGCAAGAGTTCAATCACCGAGAGCTTTGGTTTCCGCGCCGAATCGCCGGCATAGAGCGTCGGCAGCGGAACGTTGTTGGTGAAGCGACTGAGGAGATATGGAGACGGTGACATGATGGGCATGTTGCTGGCTCCATTGCGCCAATCGTCCTTGTTGTTGCCCTGGTAGCCTGTACGTAGTACGTCATCCAGTGTGCGGCAGTGCGTAAACAGTTTGACGAAACAGTGTTGAGTAACGTTTGCTTTTTTTGGCTGAACAGTTAGGGGACGGGGGAGGAAATGGGGGAAGAACCGCAGGCAAATTCCCAACCGACACCGCGTTTAGGGCTCAATCAAGATTGATCAATCACATTTGCATTTTTTTTTTAGTTTTTTGTTTTTTTTTTTTTTTATTGTCACTTGCGGTATTTTTTGCTGTGTTTTTATTATTATTATTCTATTTCATTCTTTATTTCTTTGTTTGGTTTGTCTAATGGAAATACATACATATACAAAGTACATCAAAGTAAAACAAACAAACAAAAATTTTAATTTTAAAATAATCATCAAAAAAAGAAAAGTGGGAAGTAGAAGAAGAACCAAGCTCAATTCTATAATACATTTAAATTGAATATTTCTTGTTTTCTTTCCTGTTTTTTCTTTCTCATTTATCATCACAGTTTTTTCTATTTTTTTTTTTTTGCATTCTCTCTCGATTTAAATACTATAAATTAATTATATATAAAACATAATAAAAGCCAATCATTGTAAATAAAACTGTGCACAAAATACCAAAGAAATGAATTTCAAATTAAGGCGACTGAAGATTCTTCCATAGAAGAATTATGTAAAAAAAAGATGCGACTAAAGCTAAGTTCAACTAAGATGTTTGTAAATATGCATTTTTTTGTTGTTGTATGTATAATATATAAATATTTTGTTGTAATATTAGTGATGTAATAGTTAGAGCAAAAAAAAAATATCAAATAATAATGATCATAATAATAATAATAATAAACAAATCGTTCACTTAAATGACAAAAATTCTATAAATAAATCATCATATTGCATATTATTTTTCTTTAGTTTTTTTTTATATGTTACAAACATTTTCTGATTGTTGCTTTCCCCCGGTGTAAGCAGTATTTCTCCTGTTATAGTTCTAGGCTAGGTCTATCAATATCATATTTGTAGGACCTGAGCATTTCGAGCATATATCATCATCGTATTACTTTCTTTCATTTTCTTTTTACTTGTAGTATATCATTCTCTTGCACTGGTTATTCTACCTGAGTTTACCTCGCATTTCTTCTCATCCGTTTTCATGTATTAGGGTTACCATACTCCATGCTTAGCTTTCTTTTAGCTCCAGCGTACAAATTAGTTTATCATTTCTACAGGTAATCCATTTTTAACATTCTCCATTTTGTCTCACTTTAGGGTTTCCATACCTTACTACCACTCACTTTGTTTATGCTTTAGGGTTACCATGCTCTTTGCTTATTTGACTTTTGGGTCATTGTCCAATTTATTTCAAACACTTTGTCTTGCTTTTCATAAACAATTTCAATTGGGTTACCATGCTCTGGGGTTACCATATGGTGCATTTTTCACTCAAATTTGAAAATTTTGGTATTTTAAAATTAATTTTGAAGTGGTTTGCTTCCGCTTAATCGGAAATGATCAAAATATTGCTGGATTCGATCAGTTTTTTAGTTTCTTTTACAACCGTTATAGAATAACTTTGAAAAATATCATTCATTACGCTATACAACACTTTGCGGTAGTGTTGGACAACAATTTTGATAGCTTAGCTCTTTGTAAAGTTATTTTGAGGCACAAATGTTGGCTTGATAATAAAAAGCCGAGTCAGGGCTTTAACTTTAATTATTTAAATAATTTGCAGGACATTCGCTTACACAAGGGGAGCATTGATAGTTAGATGCTTTAACTTTAAGTTGTTGTTGTTATTGATTAAAATTATGCAAGTAGTAGGGAGTCAATATATGTATGTGTTTGCGTGTGTGTGTGTATATATGTATATGTATGATATGCCTTAGTCTATGGTTTTAATATAAAACAATGGGCGTTTGTTGCTGGCTTTAATTGTTGTTGTTGTTGTAGTAGTAGTTGTTGTTGGAAGGGAAAAGCAGCAGCGCAGCAGCAGCAATATATATTTAATTTAATTTTAGTGAGAGTGAGTTTTGATGATTGATTTCAACAACCACAACAAGAACATTTTATGTTGCCAACACACTTGTTAATTAATGATCTCTGCCATTTTGATCTCAGAGGATTGACTGTCGTATATGTGCGCTAGTGTTGCCAACTTGTTTAATAAAGCTCTTTCATACTTTCCAATTCCACTTACAGAATTGCGTTGCCAACTACTGACGTGTGTGTTTGTCGTCTCGCTCTCACACTCTCTCCAATTGCTCACAGGATTGTGTTTGGGGTTTTTTGCTCTTGCGCTTTGAACTGCGTCCGCTTGCAGTTGTTGTTGTTGCCGTTTTGGACATTGTCAGTGCTGTATCGTATGGATCAATTGCGGCGAATTCGGCAATGCTGCCACTTTGACTGGCGCTGCCAGTGTTGCCCAACTTATTGTCCGACAACTTAGTATATTTCTTCTTTGAGCCGCGCGTAAACAAATGTAATAATGAACGAAATTTAATGCCACTTGTTGAATTTTGTTGCGATTGTTGTTGCTGTTGCTGTTGCAACTGTTGCACCACATCATTGCTGGCTGCCTCAACGGACTTGGACTTTGTCATATACTTGAGCTTCTTTTTATTGTGTTGCTGCTGTTGTCGTTGTTGTTCCGCAAACAAAGTTTGCTTCATTTTAATGACTTCGGGATGCGGTTGAACGTCGAGCATGCGACGAGTGTGCAGTATAGAATTCTCATGTATTAATGCCCCATTATTCCGTTGTGTGTCATCCGTAATGTGATCGTTATCGCTATGCTGAATATCATTGTCGGCGTCATCGATATCGTTATCGCTAGAGCTGGAACTATAGTTGGTGGCAAAGCTAATGGATGTAATCGACGTTTGAAAACGTTGATGGTGACTCAAACTTGGACTCGGCAAGTCGACGACGGCGGCTGCAGCAGCAGCTGCTCCTCCACATGTTGTTGCACTCTCCGGCGTAGAGTTCATTTGAAATGTCACTGAACTTTTACGCGATGTGGCACGCATTTGATTTACCGAAGCCGTCTCAATGTTTGTGGACATTGATAAATGCTCCTCATCGGTTGGTTGTTCATGCCCATTCCCATTCCCATTCTCTGTCTCCTCCTTTGCCTTATTTATCGGTTGCTCTCGGAAAAAACAGTGACGCGGAAATTGTGAACCCGATGCATTGCGTTGAAAGTGACTTTCATGCGCCTCCTCAGCGTCCTCATAGTCATCATAATCGAAACGTTGTTCGGCTGTGAGACGTGTGGCCGAATTGTACATGGTTAAATCACCGCTTGATTTTGAATTAACACGCTCACTGCTAGCCAAAATCTTCTTGACCACATCCCGATAAAAGGCACGATCATATGTATTATTATCGCCACGTTCGGTCAATTGTGGTGATATAAACACGGTCGTTGTCGTTGGCGTTGTGGTTGTCAAGAGTGTTGTCGCTGTTTGACCCACAAATTGACTGTCCAAAGATAATTTCTTTCGGCCCACAGCTGGACTATTGCCCAAACTGCCACCGAGACGTCCAGAATTTGCAGGATTAATGACAGCGGCCGATGAGCTCGATTTGAGAAAATGAAAGCAACCCGTTGTTGGTGTCAATGTGTCCGTTTCGGAGCTATCATCGTACAGCAAATGTGTGACATTATATGAATTGGTTGGCATATGATCTAAGCCATAATCCTGGCTGCGTGCGCGTCCATAAATGCTATTATTGGCAGTTGGCCGATTATTAATATTATTATTAATATGATTACCATTCAGTCGTGTTGAGGTTTTAATAGACATGTGATTGTTGCTGTTGTGGTTGTTGTTGCCATTAGTTTTATGATTGTTACTGTGATTATTATTATTGTTGTTACTGTTACTGTTGCTACTGCTGTTGTTGTTGTTGTTGTTGCTACTGCTGCTGTTGTTGATGATATTGTTGCTGTTGTTGTTGTGGTTGTTGTTGTTGTGGGTATGCAATATTAAATATGGTATACCTGTCGCCACACCCGCACCCACCGCGCCCATTGCCGCCACACTACCGCCCAAATACATGGGCGTGGTTGGCGCCGAACCGCTGCTTCCCATTCCGACACTGATGCTGCCCACATTTGAGCTGCCCAAATGTGATCCTCCAGTTGTTGATCCCGACATTGCTGTGCCATTCCCATTCCCATTGCCCATTGTTAATCCCGTTGTCGTCAATTGTTTTTTATCCAGATTTGGAGCACTTTTGCTGAACGAGGAGTGTGTGGAACTTTGTGCTGGCCAATCGCCAGCGGGTTGGCCGCCCAATTGTGCTGGCAACAGCGAGCGTTCGCGCTGATGCATTGTCGATGGGCCCCACGTCTTGTTCTTATGCCCATCCGTCACTGATCCCCAGAAAAATAAATATCGAAAAATAAAAGAAACGAAAATCACATACAAATAATAAAGTTCGCAAATAGACCAACATAAAGTGCATAAATATTCAACAAAATATTCATAATTTAATTGCATGCAAAGTAGGAAGGAATAAGGATTCGTTTCAATTCCGTGCATTCCGGGTGGGCTAAAGGAACGCCTGGAATCGAAACACTAATGCAATTATTTGAATACTACATCGAAAAATCTACAACTCGATTTTAAATCGATAACTTAATTTAATATATCGATTTAAACCCCATTCGTAATTTAGATTTATTTATTTTGATGAAAAAAAAACAACCCAAAGAAAACCGACAACTCAATTTTCGTGGAAGCGATTTTCAATTATTTTAACTCGATAATTTTTTTTTTTGTCATTGTCATTTAACAACATTGTGGAAAAATTAATTGAAACTTGTGTGTTCCACTTTCGTTCGTTTCTTAGCGTTTTTACATATGTCTAGTTTTGAGTCTCTCAAAAAGAACATAATTATTTGCAGATTGTTCAAATATAATCAGTTTTAAATTTACATATGTATCACATAGCTGTCCTCGGAACGATTGGAATGGAACACGACAAATTTAATGATGTTATCTTTTAACGCAACAACTCTTTGTCAATATTCTCTTTTATTTTTTCCTGTTACACTTTAAATGTAATCTCTGCTATGGATAATCCCCCGAATGGATTGGGCTCTACAAATGTGTTGGAGGGGTTGCTACTCACGTGCTACAATCCGCAATCCGGAGAGGGACGGCGAACCGGGAGGCTCCACTTTATCGCAGACGGCCGTAATTGTATGCCGGAAACCCGTTGGCAGTGAAATCTGCAGTGCTTTCTAAATGGGCAAGAAATCAGAATACAATTAGATTAAACTGAATATTATAAAAAGTACAAAGATATTTTAAAGGTAGAGCAATTCAAGTCTCGATCTGTTCTAATCAAATTTAATTCAATAGAAAAACACAATCACCGTGCTCCCCAGAACTAATCAATCAGTAATCATGTATCACTAATCAAAACATTGTTGATGAATTTTTAGGAAACTCTATGATGGAATTTAAATCAAAATCAAAGTTGTCATTTCTTTTTTCCTAACCATATTCCTTGAAAATACGCAGATTCCAACATCTTTTTTGCATTTTTTTTTTTTTAAGAAAACCAAATTAATATTAATAAAGTGGTTTCCTTATTCATTTTGTCCTATTTATTTTCATATATTTTGTTCTGTTCATTACGTTTTTTTTGTATCGATAACAAAGCATCACAATCAGTCATCATAATCACAAAATTTGAAATCATGATTACTCATCACTCTTTTACTTTTTGGTTCTTTTTCTGTTGTGAATATGTGAGGCTGTAAACTGAATAATGAACTAAAAAATCTAATTTTAATACAAATTTTAGCACAAAATAGAGCTGCGTTAATTGGGACATTGATGTTTTCAAGGCAGTTTTTACCTTTCTGCTCTTCTTGGGCTTGCGCTTTGACGGCACCGGTTGCACCTTTCCCTGTTGCATGATCAGCTCCCGTCCCAGAATATTGATCTCTCGCTGTCGCAGCTGCTCCTCCAGCAGATGCAATTTGTTAGCCTTTTCCAATTGCTTCTTTTGAATCAACACCAGTTGCTCCTCCTTGTTGCGCAGTTCCTGAGTTATATGGAAAAAAGGAAGAAAATTAAAGAAAATTCATATTGAAAATTGTTTATTCAGTGCAATGCAATAGAAACTTGAAAATGTGACAAAGAAAAAACAAAAAAAAGGAAGTAAAGTAAAAATCATGCAATTATGCTTGTTGTTTTTTTTGTTTGTTTCGTTACTAGAGTTGGGCTAAGAGGAAGCGGTAACGGGCGGAGCAGGAGTTGGTTAACAAATAAAACTCGTTATAAAAAAACAACAATAAAACGTTAACCAATTTTGGCCAATGGCCACAAACAAGAGAAAAAAAACGAGCAAAATAACGAAACGAGCAGGAAACGAAAAAAAGGTAAACCATTTTTGGGTAACTTGATGGGCGCTTACCTCTTCGATGGTTTGGAAACGCTTAAACATGGTTAACAAATGTGGGAAATTTGTATTTTTTTTTTTTTTTTTTTGGTAGAAAGAAAAATAAAGTGTTAAAACAAATGTTGACACAAATAGATAAATAGAGAGAGAGCGAGAAAATATGAGCTTATAGATACGAAACTGAGAATAACGCTGTTAAAGCGCCGATGAAGACTATATATATCTATATCAATTATAACAATTGGGCATAAACTCTCTATAGATGGTGTGTGTTTGTGTGTGTTATTGTTGAATTGTTGTAAATGCATTTTTGTACCTTTTCTTTTTCGCGCAAATCGTGTAGAACCTCGGCAATCTCCTTCTTCCATAGCTCCTGCTGCTGATGAAATGATTCCTGCGGCGTTAATGTAAATACTGAGCAAGCACTGCTCTCCAGCTGTTCGATAATCTTTTTGAAATCCGGTCTTCTATGCGGATCGCTTTCCCAGCAGCCTACAAACATAAATAACACAATTAATATGTTTACAATTTTATAATTAATTTAAAGTTTTTGTTCAAGAAAAATATATACTTTTCATTAGTGCACCCCAAGTTTCGGGGCAGGTTTTTGGTATTGGCAATGTCAGCGTATTGACAGCGACGCCATAGGCAACGGACAAGGGATCGAAACCCTTATAGGGCGTCTCGCCAGTGATTAATTCCCAGAGTAGCACACCATAGCTCCAAACATCCGAGGATCTGTAAAGGTAACAAATTTAATTTTTATTTAAGAGTAGTATCAAACAAGGAATGGCAATTAACTTATAAAAGTAAACTCTTCAAAAACATGCATGCATAATAACCAAGGCTTTAAACTGTCAAAATTTTGGTAAATATTTGGTTTGTAAACTGGTTTATATACTATGTAAGCCTAAGGTTTCAGTTCAAATCTTGGTTCAATTTAATTAGGTTTATTTTTAAATTAAATACATTTTTTAATAAAATAATAAGTTTGTTTTTATTTTTGGTGACCTTTCTAATTTGTAGAAGTAAGTTTCAAGTTAACTAAAACTTACTTCTTAATAAAATAATATGAAAATGTAAAAAATCTAACTAATTTTATAATTTAATTGTTATGATATTTATTCAAAGTCGTAAAGATTTGTCCGATAGTAGAAAAGCATGAAATCTCTTTAAAATTTTCTTGTCAACGATGTAGAAGGCGACATTGTGTCGCCGATTTTAGTGAGTTTTAAAGAGCAAAATTGACTGGACTAGCTTAGAACCTCAACTTACTTGGAGTACATGCTCCGACTGATGACCTCGGGCGGCATCCAAGCATAGGTGCCCGCCGCGCTCATAAATTGTGTATTATACATTTCGCGGGCAAGTCCAAAGTCGGTGATTTTGAGCGTTTTATGATACAATTGATTGCCATCGATGGGCTCATAGATGAGCACATTGGATGATTTGAGGTCACGATGTATTATCGACATTGGCGCCTCGCTATGCAAATAATTCATGCCGCGTGCAATTTGTATGGCCCAATCGACAAGGACATCTGGTGGTATTTTTCCAGATGCAAGTATACGATTTAAACTGCCGCCACGTGCGTATTCCATAACGAGACACAGTTTTGTACGCAAACAGACGCCACGCAGCGCAGCAATATTTGGATGCTTGAGGGGCCAAAAGAGTTTCGCCTCTTGGAGGACATTGTCACGCATGCGTTGCATATCATCGTCGCCCGTTTGATGGGCAATTTTAATGGCCACCTCCTCGTTATCATAATAGCCGCGATGCACTTTACAAAATCCACCCGAGCCAATAACTTCCTTAATGTCCAGCTCTTTGTATTCTATTTCATGTGGCAGCTCCATGGGATCCGTGTCGGTTACAAAGTTGCGCGGAAAAACGCCAACCTAATTGGATAATATTAACAATATTTTTATTGTGTTAAGAATTATGACTAATCAATTTGGTTTTACCTTATCGCCAATTTTGCCCGTCCACCAGCCAACATCGCCGGATACTTCGCTGTCCGTGGAGAGCACAACAACAATTTGGCCACGACGCAGCGTCAGCTCATCCTCGCCCTGTGCATCGTAGTCATATAAAGCTGTCCAAAGGCTAGCATCTGTTGCCAATGCTGCGTCCTCATCAGTAGCAGCAGCAGCAACATCATCATCATTGGCAACATGTTGCTGCTGTTGCTTGTGTTGTTGCTGATGATGATTGTTGCCATTGTCAATGTGCTGCTCCTCGCTAATGGGGAGCATGGCCAAAGCTTTGGCTCCTTGTGTTGCGCCTGCTGCTGCTAAACGTTTTGCCGTCGTTCACTCGCGTCCAGCATCAAATGTTTAAACATGGACGTGTGTTTCTATTGAAGAAACTCGATCCCGTTTAACTGCAATAGTAATGAGAGAAATTCAATAATAACAACAACCACACCCACTGTGCAGCAGCATGCAATACACTTACCCAAGTTTTGTTATCGTCGATTTTGTTGCACAGATTTTCACTCCTTTCTTGCACTCGTCGTCCCACCCTCCCCCACAAGCCCCCTTCTTCCACCAACAAAACGCACGCACGCACGCACTGCGCACACAATAGAAAACAATCAGAGACAACACACACACACTCGCACATGCACTACTAAAAAAAAAACTCTGTAATAGGCAACGGCGCAGCTTGTTATATTATTCAAGTTGTTGCTGCTCCTATTGGAATCAGCTCTGTGATGACTTTAAAATTCTCTTAGAACTTGGTATCAGCTCAGCATGCATCTCTTTTTAAATAGTAGTTGCTGCTTTTCTTATTAGTATTCTTTTCTTCTTTTTTTCTTTCGTTTTTCGTTTGTGTGCGTAAGTGTGAGTCTTTTTGTCTGTTCGCTGCTCGTTGGCCGTTTCGTTTACGTTTATTTCGTTTTAGCGCGTATCAAGGCGCTTGACTCAATTTCGTTTGCTAATCTCTTAATGTTAGCAATGTATTGATTTCTGTTTTCGTATATGTTTTTGAAACATAAAAAAAACAACTTATGTTCAGAAAAACTTGCAGATAGAAGTATCGACGGGCGATAGACGGCGAACAAATAACCGATAGCTGTGGCGGTCGGTCGACATGCCGTTATAACGACATGCTGTTAGCTCCTATTTGCGTTAACATTGGTGATGTAGTGTTGCCATTTAATTTTTTTTTTTTTTTTAAATATTCTTATTGTTTATTTAATTATTCTGTTATTATTTACAACAACTTAAATTAAACTTATATGCTAATTTCTAATACAACCTAGGCAAAAGGCTAGGTAGTGCTTTTGCCACTTCATACAATTTGTTTAAAATGTGGCAGCACGTCAGAGCGCCATATTTGTTTAAATTTATCTACAAAATAAAATGTGTGGATAATTTATTTTAATACCAAAATTATTCGGTTGCCACCAAATTTAATATTAGAATTTATACAGCTTATAAATATTTGTTTTTTTGATTTACAACAACATAAGTTATTATTCATTTGCTTAAATCATTTTGATAAAGTATGAGGATAGGTCCCGCGTGTCTGGCAGCCCTTTACCAACAAAATGTCTGGCAACTACACATAAAACGGTATATTTCCCGAAGTGATGCGTATGATAATAAATGCTTGCCGACATAATGTGAATTAAATTGGCTCGTCATGGTCCACAGTAGTGGTACCTTGGCCAGGCCGAGTCAAACAGCCGTTGCTCATTGTGTATCCTGTCAATGCCGCAAGCGCGTTCTCACACTCTTTTCTGTTCTCTCTCATTTTCTTATCGTTCTGGCTCTCGCTCTAGCTGCACGTCGTTGTTGTAGACTTGATAGCGGGTTCGGCTGGTCCAGCAGCAGTGTTGTCATTTCAGCTGTAAAATAGCTATGAAACTTTAGAAATTTCGTAATATTTAATTATTATACAAATATATACAGGTGTGCTACAGAAATCTCTTCCAATTGAATTTAACGTTAATTTCTTTCCTTCGTGCCACAGTAAACGTATCTGAAAATTTTCTAGGGAAACGAAATCATCTATTAACCCACTGGCGTCCATGAGAATAATGTCACATTTTTTTGTCAGAATTTTAGAATTTGAAGTTGTCAAGTAACTTTTATTGTTTGTTCCGCCAAAAACTTTTAAATTTTTTTAAGCTACACAGTATCAATTATTATTTAAATAAGTTAAATTTTATTAATTTAAGAAGAAATACAAGAAAAAACTATTATTCTGCAACGATAAACTTAAAAAAGTTTCTAAACAAACCCTTGAGATATTTAAATTGAGAAATTTTCGGAGTGGAATTCCTTTTCTTTGAATTCCCTTTCACTTGTGATTTCCGTGGCACACCTGATATATAATTGATTTTGTAATTTATGTTTAAAATAATATTTTTATATCGGATATATATAAAGATTTTGCATTTATTTTGCATCAAATTTTAAGCAGAATTCTATTTTATTTATTGTGTATACGTTTAGGCAAAAATGCTTTCATAACCATAAAGATTATAATAAAAATTATAAAAAGAATATTATATTACAATATTAAAAAATATATTTAAAAAAAAAAAATTATTATAAAAAATTTTTTTTTTTTTTTATTTTAATAAAGATTTCGTCGATATTGATATACATTTATTTGACAAATGACCGTGAATTTTTGTATTATAAGCATTATTTAGCTATTTCTGGCTGCTGTCCTGTTTTTAGCCTTTGAAATTTGGGCAACACTGTCCAGCAGTTGCTTCGGCATTCGGCTTTGAGCATCCTCGGCTGCTGCTGCTGCCGCATTGACAGCAGCTGAGCCAGTTGCCAGACGGCAGAAATAGAATCCGAAACAGAAACAGAAACAAAGCCAGCGCCAATGCACGCACGGGCGCCAATAACACGGGCAACGGCAACGGCTGCTGCTGTTTTAATCGCACAAATTTCGGAACGCTCAGTTCAGTTACGCGCAAGATTTCAACACAAATTGTAGCACACTTTTTGCGGCCACGGACGGCGGTAAAAACGGGCGTGCGCAGCGCAAAAAGCAAAAAAAAAAATTAAAAAAATTGCACGGCAAGAATCCCAATCACAAACGGAAACGGAAACTTCTTGTCTGAGAGTTGGCTCTGCTATTTAAATAATAATTGTCAGCTGCTTCAAATTTTTACTGCCGAATTTATACTGGTTATAAATGTATATATTTTTTTTATGTTAATTTTTTTATAATTCATCTATTTGTTGTTTTTGATTGCGCCACAAAAAGCAAGGCAAATTCAAAAATAATTCGCACGAAACTTTAGCGTACAAATTTTGCAACGCTTTTTCATTGTTTTTTTTTTGTTTTTTTTTTTTAATTTTTTTTTTTGGTGAATATTAAACGCTGTCGCCGTTACTCGAATTTTTTTCTCGCAGCGTGCGCGCGTGTATGTGTGTATTTAAGCGCGTGTGTGTTTGTGCGAATATATATACGAGTGAGATTTTTTTTTGTTGGTTCACGTTACTCGCCTTAATCCTCGTATGCCAAACAAAAGCTAAATAATATGAAAATGTGAAGCTAAATAGCATCAACAACAAATAAAAAAAAAAACAAACAATAAAATGAGTTTTGTTAATAAATAAGAAAACGTATTTTAATAATAAGTAAAACGCACAACTCCATTGAGAATACTTACGAATAGCGCTTAAAGCTCAATCTGCAGCATCTCTAGCCTAAGTAGAAGACGAAGAAGAAGCCAAACATCAAAAACACCAAAGCAAAAAAAAAATAATAACGAAACGCACAAATCTAACGACAACGCAACGTAACAAAAAAATATAAACAAAAAACATCATATAATCCTACAAATACAAGTAATAACATTATTTATAATATATATTTAACATTATAATAATATAATGTTTAATTTGCATTTTAAAACAAAACATTTGCATTCGCTGATCGTAATGCAGTCTCTTTCAATCTGTCAATCTGTCAATTCTATGCATTTCCTTGACACTATTTTCTGTTCTAACTATTGTGCAAATTTGCAAGTGAAAGAGGCAAAAAAAAAAAAATTTGTGCTTGTGTGTGTGTGTTTGTGTGGGTGCGCATAAATTTACACACATAAAAGCTGTTGCCTGGCCTATAAAATGGCTGCTCTAACAGCAGCGACGCTGGCAGCGTGGTAAGCAGCGCGCAAGAAGTTGAGGTTATGTCTGCGCCGCAAAATGTGCTTTGGTTGTCCGCTGCCCTTGACGTCGACGTCGACGTCAGATGCTTCAGCTGCTGCTACTGCTGCTGCTTAGCCCTCCCTCAATTGGGCGTGCCAAACAGTCAGAGCACGCGAAATGTGCCGTTGCAGCATCCGTTATGCTGTCTGTCTGTCTGTCTCGCTGTGTATCTTTCTGTGTGTGTGTGTCGTGTCCTTGCTGGCAGCAAGCAGCAGCAGCAGCAGCAGCAATAGCGACGACGACGTCGACAGCAGCAACGCAGCTGCTGTGCTTTTTGGAATCCATAAATGACCTAGCCCTATTTTTGGGCCTTAGACTTTGCCCATTGAGAGTCAAACTGCTTGCGGCCCGTTTGCTGCGACGCACAGTGGGCCAAACAGCTCTGATAGTGGAATTCTATTAATAACCAGGGATTGAAACCGAAACGAATATTGGTTTCAAATACGGTTTCGGTTATGTTTGCATTTAGGTTTTCGGTTATCGGTTACGCAAACTCTTTGAATTAAGGTTTCGTAACGGTAAACCGGTTATTGTATGTTTGGGTTTTTGAAATACCGGTATGATTTTGGTTCACAAAAGAAACAATTTCATTGCAAAAATACATGTATTTCATTTAACAAATTTATTTTATTTTGCGCTTATTCAGTGCCATTAAATTCGATCATGAATATCACAAATAAAATTTCAAAATTAAACATAACAAAATCAAAAATAAAATTAAAAACTAACTAATGTTAGCTACTATTATTACCTATCATCCTAGTAAATCGTAATAAGATTGGACAATTAAAAAGGTGGTAATGGCTGATCAAAGTTTCCTAAAAGCATGCAATAAGAAATATTTTAAATTTATTTCAATACCCGTTTCTACAGTCGGGAGCTCTACTATAGCCTATCCCACTTGTTTTTATTTAAAACATACCTTATCTGATTAAGAAAAAACGATATTGACTCCAGAAATTGACAACCAACAGAAGTTAAAAAATGCTGTCAAATATTGGAAGGCCACGGGCTAAACATATGTTCACTTTGAAAGCCCACAGCAGATCAGGAATGTACCGAAAAGATCATTCAAAAGCTTTTATAAGCTTTGACAAGAGCTGTCAATCATAAGAAATAAAAAAAAATATTTAAAAATTGAAATTCGACTTAAATCCCGCTAGATTGCCCGTTTGGCCCACTGTGCGACGTTGACGTTGACTGTGACATTTTATTTTGATTTGTGTTTCAGAGTTGTGGTTGCTGCTTCATTCTCGTTTTTATTTTATACCCTGTACGCAGGTTATTAAGTTTGTGCAAAAGAAACTAAGCCATAAAATCGATAAAAAATAATGAAAAAAATGAGCAATTTTAAAACTAGAAACTTTAGGTTTGCCACCTAGTAACTAAGAAACTGAAACAGGGTATTTCGTAGTCGAGCCCCCTCGACTAAAGTGTTCTTACTTGTTTTTTTTTTGTATAGTTTTTTATTGCCTCCGTTGCGCTTATCATGAGCATTTTCTCGTATTTTGTGTGCAGCTCGCCGAAATAATAATAATAATAATAATAGTAATAAAATGTGTTGCATACCCTGGAGCCTGACAGTTTGACAGGCACTTGGAGACCGGAGCAGCACAGGACAATTATGGGGCATACTTATGCAGCTGATAGATATTTAGTTGCTGCCACTGTCGTTGCAGTTTCGGCTTTTCCAATTGCTATTGGCATTTCACAAGAGTTTTCTTTTAGACAAACAATTTATTTGAAAGCCTGAGGATTCGTTTAGATCAGGGTATTTTTTTGGGCATAAAATTTAATCCAGACTAATTTTGTATTCCCCCAAATTATTTAAAGGTTGGTTTGACAGACAAAGAGTTTTATTTAAAAAATACTGTTTACTAAAAGGTATTTGCCTTATTTTTAATTTAAATAAAATAAATTTCTGGAATTCCATTTAATTGAATTCAGAAAATTTAAAATTAATCTTCAATCATTCAACAAATAAGTATTTTGACATTTAAAATACTCTGTGTTATTTTGAATTTGTACAACATCATGTCTAATTGTTTAGCTTTAATTTAAGAGACATTTAACTTAATGAAATTCATGTGTGCAAAATGAGTTTTGATAAGAAAATTCTTGTGTTTTATTTGTTGTGAACTACAATTTGTCTGTAACATGTAACTTTGAATTTAATCGAAGTATGTGTATTAAGTGATTGTTTCGACTAGTTTATTCTTTGATTGAATTGATTGAATAGTTTTGTCTCAGGCTTTTTTAACTCAAGCAAGGAGTTTTAAGTGAGGTCAAAAATTTAAATACACTTTCCAAATAATATCTTTAAGAGCCAGATTAAAAGGTACTCGTAAATTGAACAAAAATAGATATTGAGGAATAGATTAGAGTAATTTTTTCTAAAATATATAAATGTATAAATATAAATAAAAATTCAGGAAAATATTCTTTTCAGCTTAGTGTAATTAAGAGAAGCTTAAGATCAACTTTTACTTGGTTTAAATATAATTATTCTTTGAGAAAATTGTGTTTTCATAAGATTTATAAAAATAAAAATATTTTATATTTTGTCAAGCTTAAAACTGGCTTAAAATTGTATTATAACATTTTGTATCTTACACTTTCAGATAAACGCAAAGCTCCAATAGCGCCGATCAGAAGTTCTGGAAGACAATTAAAAAATTATATAGAAAAAATATTAAAAAAATATAAAAGTAGTTAAGAAATGAAATGACAAAAAACGAAAAATGTTAACAACAATTGAAAGAGAAACTGCAGCGATAACGAGTTGATTGCGCCTGGCACCTCACAGATTCGTGAAAGGGGAAGGGGAACGGGAACGGAAAGTGGAACGGTAACGGGAAGGGGAAGGGGAACCGAGGGGAAGTCGCCGCGCTGCGAAATGCAAGCGAACAGCAGCCGATCAACGTTAAGCGCACAATCCTCGGGCACACCGTCGGCCTCAACGATATCCTCGTCACAGGGCAAGGTAAGTCGTTAGATAAGCAAGATAAGCTGATAACGCTGATAACGCTGATAAAGTGATAAGCTCACTGATAACCCGTAAAATGCCTGCAATGATTGACAGGCAGACACAAAATTGTTGCAGTTCATGAATAAATGAATTTATTTACTTAATTATTGATTTTATTATTTACTTAATTATTTATTTTATTATCTATTTTATGGTGATGTAAAAATACATCGCAAAAACAATCAACTCTGTCGATTTTCATAAGAAATCGACAACTCACTCAACTTTATTCATGTTGGTTCATTTGCAGAATTAAGTTCTGTACACTTTTAAGGCAAGAAATTATTTTAAACAAATCAATTAAATGTGCTGAATGCATTTTGAGATCAAATCATGATTAAAATAACATTCCGCTTAAAAATCTGTTAAGTTTTGGTAAAGTTATAAAAGTTTAAAGTTTTTCCCATCTTTGACCTAGCAACTTTATAAGTTAAAATTTTTTGCCACGCTTACTATAATTCATTAAAAACTTACATAACCTTTAATTCAGGGAGTTGAGCTAAAATTTTCAGCTTATAAGTGCCTAAAAGTATGCAATGAGAATATTTTAAATTTATTTAAATAGCCCTTCCCACTTGCTTTTTTTTTTGGCATGATTTTGTTAAAAAAAAATAAAATCGTCTTATAATCATATTTTAAGTGTTGTTTCATATTGATTGTAACATAGGAAGTTGATTGAAAGTTAAAACTTGAGATTAAAAATTTTGAATTTTTAAAAAAACACAAGGGGGGATTTTAAAATCGCGTTCTGGCTACAAAAATGTATTATATTTAAATGAAAATAATAAAATTGAATATATTGAGAGGCCAAACTATGATCAAAATGATTTTCCGCTGAAAAGTCGGTTCAGTTTGAAGCTATGTCTGAATTTCGCGCTAACAACTTTATAAGTCAAAATTGTATTGCATGTATTTAAGTCGATTCACTGTATAAATTGACAGCTCAGTGATGAAAACTCTTTGATTTGCAATGAATGAGTGATGGACTGATTCACTGACAGATTGACGACAAACTGATGCAGATGGATGGGCGAATCGTTTGTTAGACTTCAATAATGATGCCCCTTTTTGGCCAATGTCCATTATGACAATGGGCAGCAAAAAATAACTGTGTGAGTAAAGAATTCATAGAGCGAGAGAGAGAGAGAGAGAGAGAGACAGAATGTTATGTGCGCCCATTGGCAGCCTGGTAACAAAGCAGCGAGTACTTCAATCCAATGCCCCACACGTTTCCCCAAGGAGCTGCCCCAAAAGGACGAGAGCCGCATCGGTTTTTTGGGCTTTATATTTTTTTTCTCTAATCTTTTTTATTTTTTTCTGCCCGTGGTTGTTGTGTTGCTCTTGGGCCCAAAGTGCCTTGGGCCTAGGCCCCTTTCATCCCATACTCTTTACCCCTTTTCCCCTGTTGCATCGTCAATCAGTGTAAGTGTGTGTGTGTGTGTGTGTGTGTGTGTGAGTGTGTGCAATCTTTTTCAAGTGCCCTTTGTGTAAGCTAGCTATGTTACGCCTCTCAATTATGCAAGCGTTAGCGATAGTCCCAAAAGCACTTTCGGCTTTTCACGTACACAGGAATTTTCCCCATTTCCCCATTTCCCATTTCGTTGAGCAAATAGCCAATCCATAAACCCAATGAAAAACCCAATCCTTTTCTTTCCCTCCCCTCTCTCGTTTAGCCTCTAATTAGCCAAACTAACGTCGTTGCCAATTTTGAATTCAATTTAAGACCTTTTCACTTGTTTTCAAGTGCATTTTTGCATTGAGTTGGCAGCACTTTGCTGACAGGTGGACAGCACTTGAGTGTAAAGCGTTGCCAGGCAGTTTAAAGCCGATATCAATGTTGACATATGTAGGTAAATGTATTTTTTTTTCATCAGTTAATATTTTTATTAGTCAACATTTAACTTGAAATCAAATTGACCGTTATAGTTAAAATTTACAGAGAATGCATGTTAAAGTTGATATGTACTTTAAAGAGTGAAATGCAGGACAAAAATCAATTTATTTGTGAATGGGATATTACTTAAAAAAAAACAGAACAAAAGGAAGACTGCCCAACCAAAAGATACCCTAGAATCATTATAACGTACCCTAAAAATGTTAGTTTTTTTTCAGATACACCGACTTATTTAGCCCAATTTTGTGGGTTTTTACGGTGGTCCTTCAGAATATAATGCATACAATAAATTAACTACAGGACATATTTAAAAGACTACTTAAAAAGTACGCTAATCTACAAAATTAGACAATTGTTTATTAATTGAAAAAGTACAGGGTATGCACAGGTCGGTCAATTCATTAGAAAATGTTGCATAAAATTGTTAGTTTTATATTGCCCAAGTTGTTGAAAATCTCTTTTGTATTTTTGTCTCCGTCTGTTGATGCGTTCATTCGATCAGTTTATTTTGTCATTCATTCATGCCATTCCACTCATTTATTCATTAGTTGCGACATGATGTGGCATGTTGCACAAAAAGTCACAAAAATTATCTAATTAAAATGAAATTTGATCTGGGGCCACGTGAGGAAAATCATTTTCATGTGTTAAGCCAAAATAAATTAACAAAATAAAATTATTTGCAACATTTTCATGTGACGCTCAAATCATAATTTTCAAAACAAAATTGAAGCTTATAATGATGATGATGATGGCTATAATTAAAATTGTTGTGTCTATAAAGCTGCAAATTCATTGACATTTGACACACACACATCAAACAACAAACACATACACAATTAGTTCAAACATTTTAATGAGTTTAATGCGATTACAAATTTCCATGCAAACCAAAATGAGAAAAACAAAATCAACAAGGCAGGATAATGAGTATTAATAATTTTGTTTGTGCTGAATTATAAAAACAATGTTATTTCATATATATTTATTTACGGCACATTTAATTAAAATTTTTTTAAACAATTTCACTTTACCCAACAACAATCTGGCGTTTTTTCTGGCCTTTTTTATGCACTTGATGCAACGAAAAAAACGTTAGTTACTTCCTGGTAAAAAGTGTAGCATACTTTTACGTTGATGTCATTCGAAATTTAAGAGTCATTTCCGGATCTCATTTTCTCACAAACTTTAACTTTATTTAAATTACCAAACACATTTTAACTACTTAGCGCATTAAAAATTTCATTTTTACTAGTTGTTGGGAAATAATACGACTGTCCAGAGTTTGGTAACATTAAACCAAAAAGAATTAAGAAAATAGTTAAATGAAAATAAAAGCATACTTTTTGGGGCCTTATATAATTCACATTCTTAGATTTTTGGTTTTTCTTTCAGTTTATTTGTTAATTCCTTTGTCTTTTTTCTATTTATTTAATAGTTGTTATCTAATATTTGCTGACTATTTTGTGCATCTGTTTTTAACTCTTTCTTTCTTACTCTGTAAGTCTTTTTCATTGTGTTTCTCTTTGTTTTGCTTTATATTGTAGTGTTATTGTGTGTTTAATGATAAATGTCTTCCTTTTTTTTTAATTTTCGCCTGCTCTCTCTTTCTTTGTTTTTGTCAGTCTATAAATTTTTGTATGTTTCTCACTCTCTCTCTATCTATCTTATTCGCTGCTCATCTCTCTTTTCCTCGTTCTTTCTTCATAGTAATTTTTTTTTTCTTCATTGTTAGTTTTTTTCTCTTTTTTATGACCGTTACTTAAAAAATGAGTAAAAGTATATAAAGTATATATATATATATATATAAAGTATATAAAGTACATATATTCTTGATCAGCATCAACAGCCGAGGTCAAGTTTGCTTCAAAATTTTGCCCGCCCCTTTCCGACTCCGTAAATCGCGTAACACGCACAGTTTTTAAGATATTAGGATTTTTTACTAATGACCGTTAACTACTATTATTACCTATCATCCTTTTAAATAGTAACAAGATCAGACAAATAGAAAGGTGGTAATGACTGATTAAAGCTTTTAAGGAGTGTAAGTGCCTAAAAGCATGCAACAAAATTATTTAAAATTTAAATAAGTATCGGGTATCCTATAGTCTCTTTTAATTTATTTCTCTATTCCTCACCTCTTTATTATTCCATCTCTTTGTTATATTCTCGCTCTTTTCCCATTTTTTGCTTCTGTTTCCTAGTAATCATTAAATTTTATATATATTTTAATGCATTTTCTTGACTTAAAATAATTCGATATGCTCATCAATATTGAAAATTCAATCAATCAGAACAGAATGCACAAGAATTTGACTTCAAGATGCAGAAGATCAATAAAACCAAATGGAATGAATTAATTTGATAGATTGTGGTCAAAGGGTTTGCCAAGACCGCGTAATTACTCATCTGTGATTGCCGTAATGCTTGAAATTCTCCCCATGAGACAGAGATGGAGTGAGCAAGCGAGAGGGGGAGAGAGACAGAGAGAGAGAGAGAGAGACAGAGAGAGAGAGAGAGAGAGAGAGAGAGAGAGATGAAAAACATTGCAACACTTGAACGAACCACATGAGAAATCACACACATCCGATTAATGGAGAAATATGCAAGATTAGCTTTAGCTAATTGCCGAATTTAGTTATTGTCATGCCGCCTGCGGTTATGCTACAATAATTTCTCCATGAAAGGGGAAGGAGGAGGTTGATTGGGGGGAATTTTAATTTAATAAACCAAAAGGCTTATTGATTTAAACTGCACTCGAAAGCGTTAAATATTTGTGTGAAACAACTCTAAAACCTTCAGCTGCCACAAGATTCTACAGCCCACCAACGCCCACCCACCCCTAACCACCCTCGCATTCACCCAGTGCAATACACAATACCACTTAGCATTGGGCCTGAGAGTGGGAGAGAGGAGCAGAAGAAGAGCAACTTTTGTTTCACTCACATTTCTGTAGCATTTCTTACATTTGCATCGCAGCGACTTTCACGCGTTGCGTTTTGTTGCTATCGCTTTTAATTAAACATTGCCGTTTTTGTGAGACACACACTTAGCACACACACACACATACACACAAGCACGCCTACTTACACACACACACACACAGCTGTTTCTCTCTCTTGAACAACAGCAACAGAATCGCAGTCAGCTGCCATGTGGAGAGTGGGAGAGCGCCAGAGTGTAAGCGAATGAGAGAGGTAGACAGAAGAGAGAGTGGGTGACACTGAAGGGCATTGCCAAGTGCGGCAGTGCGTTCAAAAGAGAAAGGGACAGAGGCGGGTGAAGAGGAGGAGGCAAAGGCTTTGGTAGCTTCTGTTTTTGGCCTTGCCCGTCACAATTTGAAGTCGAGTTGACGACGACGACGACGACGACGACGACGCCGACGACAGCGTGTGTCTCTGTATGTGAGTGTTGGCACATAAGCTAGTCTCTTTGTGCATGTGTGCGTGAGCGAGCGTGTGAATAAGCCATAAAAAGCCAGTAAAAATCTCCGTTTGTCATTACATATTGTCATCATCAGCGACAGCGACAGCAGCATTAACAACAACAATAGGCACAACAACAGCTGCTTACACACACACGCACACACACACGCACACGCACACAGTCACACTCGTAGGCTGCAGCAGCAAATAAACAAAATAAGACAACGCTTCTTGTTTCATCATTTTTGTCAGCTGCGAAGCGATGACTGCAGTACGAAGTGGTAATCAAGAGGAAGGGGAGAAGGCTGTGGAGCACAGTTTGCAGAGGAGGAGTAGATGGTAAGAAGAGAATCTGCTGTAGGGTGTGCACTATGGGGCACTTTGATCATTTTTCTCTCTCGTTAATTGATAACTTTCAAACCGGGGTAATAAAAAGAACCTATGGATTTAAAATAGATAAACTCGAAAACAATTTTTTAAGTGAATGAGAAATCCCAGGTGCATATATTTTCTATAAGAAATTTTTGTGTACAGAAGTAATCTCATTATTTAAATTTTTATAAAAAAAAAATAGTCTAAAGTCTTATTCTCTATTTAATCAAAAACCAAATGAATTATCATTTTATCGAAGTATTGAGTTTTTTTACATCCCTACTTTCTGGTATGTAAAATAATACTTTTTTTTTAATGCGTTTTCATCAAAAACTCGTTTATGAAAAATAGATTATTGATAGAAAATTGGCAAAGTTCCCATAGTGCTGTGGAGCAGTTTGTTGGGGAGGAGCAGATTGTGTGAGGAGGAGAAAATTTGTGGAGGAGCAGCAGATTGCTTGACGGTGGGAGGACGGGTGGACGGGTAGGAAGGGTGTTGGCTACGCACAGCAGCTGCTTGCTTTATAACTTTACAGCGAGCTTTTTGTCAGCCTTATGCAAATGCGTTTACTTGTTGTTATTGTTATTGTTGTTGCAGCAGGAGCTGCCAATTTTGTTGTTGTTGTTGTTGTTGGTGTTGCTTTGGTTTGCTACTTAAATGCAAATTGCATTCGGTTCCGGCCAAAATCAACGTGCCCTTCATTTTGTTCTTTTCTTCTGATTCGTTTTGACCATGGCTATTTGATGAAGAGTCCCTCAACGGATCCAAAACGAAAATTAATTGCATACTTTCGGTGCGGCCCTCTGAACAATAACTTAATAAAAAGGCGATTTGTGGTCGCTTCTTATGTGGATATTTCAACTGAAAGTACTTGTAGCACCTTTCTAACGATTTAAATGTATACCCTGTAGTCGGTGGCAATCAAATGGGGTTATATAAGATAGCCTTACAATCACAATAATAAGTCTTTAAGTAGTAAAAGTCTTGAAGTAGCGAAAATTTAAAATTAATTAAAAGTAAAACAGATGGAAGCATTTATTAAGTTAAATTCAGAGTGAAACATCCCTCTTCAGAATTGGGCAGGGTATTTAAGTGTCAATACAAATAAAAATAAACGTTCAATATATGTATATTTATAGCAGTGAATTTTAAGCTTAAACGTTTGAAATTACCAAAAAAAGTCAATAGCTTCATCTGAAATAATTACAATTGAATTCTTTCAAATTAAGTTATTAAATTAATATATTACTTAAAATTAAAATTATGCCAATGCTTCAATATTTAAACAGATTGCTTGGTTGTGTACGCTATTGTATAAATATGATAAATCGTATAAAATTAAATATTATTAATCAATTTTATAGAGTTTATCTAAGCAAATTGTGATATTTAAGAAAATTCGAAATTTCAAAACTTTTTTCATAGGTGGAACTTAAGTTTATCCCAGAATCTCGGATTTTTTTTTAATGCTTTCTATATTTAGCAAACATTTTTCATACATTTTTATACTTTGTTATTGTATTCTTTTTCAAACAAGGTAACGAATTTTCATGACAACGAATGTAAAATGAAATCAAATCATGTAATTGCGATACTGAGAATGAAGTAAAATATTCTCATTGCAATTATTTCTAAGCAATTTATAAAATTTGCGCATTTTTACTTATCTTTTAAAATAAAAAAATTAAAAAAAAAATTTTTACTTATATTTATAATTTATACAACGATAACAATTAACCAATAGACTGTCATAAGTTTTGAATTTCAAACAGTTTGTTAAAAACTTTCATGAATTTTGTTGTTTGTTATCAATTAAAGTTGAAAGCGCATTTCAAGAGATTTTGCAGCATGTCGCTGAAAAGTATGCAACAAAATCAACATTGAGCGACGAACGGAAAAGCGTCGACACACTTTCACTTATGCGAGAGCGTGTGTGTGTGTGTGTGTCAAAGTGTAAATTACGCTAGAGGCGTTTTTTGACACCACACTCCACCCCCCGTCCCCATCATGCTCACACCTCCCCCGTTTCCCCCAAAACCATCACGTCACGCGTCCTTCTCGCGAAGCTGTCAAAACTTTGCAACTATTGCCATGAAATACGAAAAGTTTTATGCCGTTGCTGTTGCTTTTGTTGTTGTTGTAGTAACGGAGCATTTGCTTCATTAGATGCGTGTGCTTGAGTGTGCGTGTGTGTGTGTGTGTATATGTGTGTGCGTGCGTATCTGCTTTTAATTCACAAAACACAGGCCGCATAACGCAGGCGACGATGACGTCGACGCTGCACTATGGGGTATTTAACCGAAAAAGTGTCATTTATTAATAACTCGTAAACTCTGCACCAATTTTTTTTTTTAAATCTTTTTTTTTTATCGGTAGCAAGTAAGTTCATGATTGCAACTAACAAGCTTTTACGAGTACCTTATATATATTTTTGGCAATATGAAAAAAACGTATTTGTTGGTCATTGAAAGCTGTAAGTCCTCTTAAATAGCTGTGAGCATAAAATTTAAATAAAATTAATTAGGGGGAGGCCGTGTTGACACGCCCACTTTTTCCAACAAATTTCTAAGGGTTTGAATAACACTAGAAAAGAAACGCATCAAAATGTCTTGCTTTGTTTACGAGTTATTAATTAATGCCTCAAAAAGAGATCAAATTCTCCATACAAATAGTAAGCAAATCAGCACCGAAAAATTGTGAGGTTGCGTGCTAAAACATTGAATTGCAAAAAAATGTAAACCTTGAGATAAACTATTTTAAATTGAGAAATAATGACTCTACAACATGTACAAGGAATCACAACCAACAATTTTCAACAATTTTGTTAAACTCATTGCAAAGTTCAACTTTACTTACCAAAATTTTACATTGACACCACTTGCTAAAAACGCATTTTATTAAACAGACACGAACAAAAACAACCATATATTGTACACTCATTAACACGTGACACAAACCTGAACAGTTGACATCCATTTTAAACTGGAATTTATAAAATGATTTTTTATGTTTTATTTCAATTTGAAAATTCATTTCAATCTTGCAGTTAATAAAAGCACGCGGTCATAAGTTGCAACAGCTGACTTTAACAGCTGTTATCTTAATATTGGACTGTTATATTAAAATTTTTGGTATGTAACATAACAGTTTGAAGTGTTGATTATATCTTAGCATTTAATATGGATACATTTGCATACTTGCGAAAAATAAATAAATGACACTTTTTTGTTAAAATACCCCATAGTGCGCTGGCAGCGCACATGTGTGTCTCTGCCTGCACGTGTATAAGTATGTGTGAGTGTGTGTGTGTGTGTGTGTGTGTGTGTGTGCAGACATTGCGCATGTCATCAACATAACTGGACCGCAGTTCGCAGTCCAGCAAACGGTACATATGCTATGCTGGCAGCGCAGCTGACTGAGCCGACCAAAAAGCACTGCCTAAAAAGTCTACACAAGAGTCACAAAGGCAACAGCAACAAAAACATACATATACTTAACAAGCAGCTGGACAACAAGAATAACAACAAAAATAATTTCTCTTTTTTTTTCTCACATGTAATTTTTTTTTTATTTATTGTATGTTTTATTTTTTGTTCTTTTTTTTTGTGTGGGTTGTGGGAGGCTGTTCAAGTCTACACTGCATTAGACTGTCAGCAAAGTCTACACCTAGCAGCCGCAAGCCGGCTTAGCCTTGCTCTCCGCTCTCTCACTCTCCGTCCCACTCTCCCACTCAGCATAGGAGTGCGCTCTCTCTCTCGCTCTCTTCCTCTCTGACTCAGCCTTTTGCCTAGACATTTGTCTGATTAGCCAGCGTCGCGACGCTGTCGACGTCGCCAAGGCTGTTTGTACACGAACGTGCATATGTGTGGGTGTGTATGTGTGTGTGTGTGCATCATTTAAAACAATATCCAGAGATTTGTTTCGCCATTTATATGTCAAATATGACAAGTCAAGTGTTTTCTGTCATTGTTCATGTTGTTGTTCTTATTGTTTGGCTCTGTCTGTGTGTGTGTGTGTGTGTGTGTGTAAAAGCACATATGTATAAAGAAGTATATACATATGTATGCATGTATGTGTGCTTTATTCCCGGTTTACACGATGAATTTAATGCAGGATGTGGACTTGTTTTGTGAGCAACAAATATAGAAAATAGGGCTTGAGCTAGGTAAAGTACAATGGTGAATAATGACAAGAAATAACAAAAAAGAATTGATTATAGAATATAATTTTTTGCATTATATTTAAATAGACATAAGCACCAAAAAACCCAATTCTAATGAATAAAAAATAAAAAAAGAGTATAAAACATAATTCATATTCAATGTGCTCAAAAAAAGCAAATATTAGCTAAATCGTATTTAATTAGTTTTTATACAATGATTGCAATTTTTATACATTTTTGTGAATAAAAATGATGTGTAGAATTTCAGATCTCTCAATATATTTAGTTTATGATTTCAAAACTTTATTCATCTCTCAATTACATACCAAATAGCAACGTAGCATACTTTTTGGAGTGTGCTTAAAATTTATTACATTAACTATTGAAAAGAAAATTTGACGTAAAAGGTATAGAAATTAATGTCAAATTTGCTCCTATATGTTAAATAAACTTTATATGCACATTGAAAAAACAGCTGTAATTGTGAAAAATTGGGTAGTCGAAAAAAATATTTTATTAATTGGTATTTATGTATGTATATGTAGCAATCTTTTGTTTACTATTATATATTGATTTTTAGCATATATACGTAACTTTTACGAGCTACGATGATGTAATTAAAAATATATTGAGAATCTTTGATTGTATTTGTTTTTATATTTTTTTTTACCATTATACTTATAGTTGACTTCTTAATTTTTTTGAATAATAATTCTAAATAAAAAATTTAAATATATAAACGAAGCGATCGATGAAATTCCATAGACTGCTGAATACGCTTCTTTAAACGTGACACAAAGGCGTGTTGTAATTGTTGAATGCCTCTTCCGTCTCAAGTTGCACGTAGCCCTCCGGCGGATTCAGTTTAGTAAAGTATAGAAATATATAAACGAAACTATCGATGAAATTCCATAGACTGCTGAATACGCTTCTTTAAACATGACACAAAGGCGTGTTGTAATTGTTGAATGCCTCTTCCGTCTCAAGTTGCACGTAGCCCTCCGGCGGATTCAGTTTAGTAAAGTATAGAAATATATAAACGAAACTATCGATGAAATTCCATAGACTGCTGAATACGCTTCTTTAAACATGACACAAAGGCGTGTTGTAAGTGTTGAATGCCTCTTCCGTCTCAAGTTGCACGTAGCCCTCCGGCGGATTCAGTTTAGTAAAGTATAGAAATATATAAACGAAACTATCGATGAAATTCCATAGACTGCTGAATACGCTTCTTTAAACATGACACAAAGACGTGTTGTAAGTGTTGAATGCCTCTTCCGTCTCAAGTTGCACGTAGTCCTCCGGCGGATTCAGTTTAGTAAAGTATAGAAATATATAAACGAAACTATCGATGAAATTCCATAGACTGCTGAATACGCTTCTTTAAACATGACACAAAGGCGTGTTGTAATTGTTGAATGCCTCTTCCGTCTCAAGTTGCACGTAGTCCTCCGGCGGATTCAGTTTAGTAAAGTATAGAAATATATAAACGAAACTATCGATGAAATTCCATATACTGCTGAATACGCTTCTTTAAACATGACACAAAGGCGTGTTGTACTTGTTGAATGTCACTTCCGTCTTAGATAAATAAAATATTGAAATATATAAACGAAACGACTGATGAAATTCCATGGACTCCTAAGTACGCTTCCTCAAACGTGACTCCCACGGAGAAGTCCAAGGCTCATTCGCCTGAGGTTGCACTTGCACCTCCTCATCCGGCTGATTTACTATATCCAGATTATCATGCTGTATAATCACATGTGGCTTGCGTTCAACGAAACGTCGATAGCAGATATTCAGACGTTGGGTGGCTTGGATAGTTAATGCCAGAATGAACAGGGCTAGAGATAAGGTGAATGCGCCAATTATGAGGGCCTCATATGTTTTGTATGTTTCCAGGGAGACAATGTCCAAACTCAGCAGCAATGTCTCGACAATTACGTACAACGAGAACTTGAGGCTGTTCCAAATTACGAAAGTGCCCACTTCTAGCAATAGAATTGCAATCGCACATTCGCAAATCAATTTTATGAATTTTATCGATATGGAGGTTCTATAAAAGTCCAGAGGAACCAGGCGGCTGTCATATATAAGGTCCATCAGAGCCAGACAGACTATAAACGAGGGTACACTGGACCCAGGTGTATCGATCTCCTTTGGTAGTTCCTTTATGATGACGAAGCGAATGTAGAGATGCATCAATCCGGCAAACAACACCGAAACTGCGGACGCCATAACTAAAATGAGGCAATAAATAAAAATATGTTTACGACTTTCGAATTCAGATTGTAAATTACTTGCTTGGTGAAAACGGAAACGAAAATTTAAAACTTTTTACGGAGCTCTGTTCTTATCGACACGATGGAAAAATAATGTATAATAATGATGTTGAAAGATTTTGTACAAGTCTAACAAATGACTAAAAAGGCGTTGCTGATGTGATTTGCTGGATATTTCATTGCAATTATCCGTCTGACATATTTGGATGCTTTGTAAAAGCTGTCTAAGAAAGTTGAATAGAAATTTTACCATAAGTAATGCCCTCAGTATTTTAGCATTTTCGGAGCTTATGCTAAATTTTTCCAATACATTTCGTATGGGAGCTATTTAATTTACTGAAGTCCTTAATGGTAATTATCAGGGATTGGAGCCCTTACCGAAACCGTAGCTTTGTGACCGAAACCTTTCGAAACCTTTCCGAAATAATTTCGGTTAATTTCGGTTTTTCAAACATAAAAAAAAAAAATTGTAAAAGCAAGTAAAAAATAATTGAAATGAAAAGTTTTAAAAATATTGATTTTCTTATGTTTAATTTTGAATTTTTATGATATTCATGATAGAAATTTCATAGCACTGAATAAGCGCAAATAAAATAAATTTGATAAATAAAATATTAAAAGTGTTGAAATGTAACTAAACTACATAAAACTAAAAAAAATATAAAACAAATGAGTGAATAAAACATTAAGAAAGTAATGCCTTTTTAATTATTTATATTACATTATTTATACTTATAGTTATATATTTGGAAAATTTTTTTTTTGTGAACAGACCTGCATAATTTTTTTATTAAGGCTCTTTTAAGTTTTTATGCTTTTGAGAAACAAAGTATAAATGTATGTGATATTTTTTTCCTCCATTGAGTTCTTTATAACGAAGTTGAACTGTAACTAGTTAAATCACTGTTTTAATTTAATTGTTGTGATTTGATTTTCCAAGCGCTACAAGGATAATTAATTTTTTTAACATGGCACTGGCTTAGTTATAGAGTATATCTACTTATCACTAAGTTCTGAGAACACTTGTTAAAGTCTTCTTGTTTTTTTCCTTCTCTCTTCACCCTTTCCTCGCTTGCTTCTTCTATTCTCTCCCTCTAATCTGCCATCTTTTTGCAGTTTCCTTGCATCTTCTTTTTGTTTTGTCTTCAGACTTCTATTTCTTTTTTTCTGCTCGGTTTTTTCACATTCCATCAACAAAGTTGCAGACATTAATTTTTGAGGTTAGAGCATTTTATGAAGTTGTCGCCCATCTTTCAGTGTTGTGCAACTGTCTCGCTCCTTCCCTCCTCTCTCTCTCTCTCTATCTACTTATTTTCTTTCTTTCTCTGTTTCTCTTTTTGTCTATGTGCCAATGTGTGAAATGAGCTTCAAGTACAACAAAAACAACAACAACTGGCAAGGACGCTCCATATGAAAACAAACGCATAATTTAAGCGTAATTGCTGTCATTTTTCATTCGAGTGCGGCAAGCGGGAAGCTAAAGATGGGGGTGAAGAGTAACAAAGAAGGAGGAACGGACAGAGTGGTGTGGTGTGGGGAGAGGGTGAGCGTGAGGGGGTAGGGGGTAGGGGATAGGGAAAGTCGCCGCTTTGTGTGTCCTCCACATGCCTCAGAGCATAAAATACACACACAAGCTCACATGTATGCTATATGTGTGTGTGTGTATGTGTGTGTGTGTATGTGTGGGTGTTGAGTACCCGCATCCGGCGCTGAAACGCCAATAATTATGCCGCTGCTTTTCTTAACTAGACTCTGTACCTAAAAATTACAAAGGGTCTATTCGACTTGTCGGTGCTAATGGTTTTTTTGCATCTAGACAGAGATTATTTCAAAATTTAGAAAGGCAGTCGAACTTCCCTAACTCGAACTTCTCTAACTCGAACAAAATTGAGTGGCAATAGAGCAAATTTCATACAATTCTGCTTCCGTAACTCGAATGACTCCATAACTTGAAGAAAAATATTAGCAAGTGCTTCTGTAAGTCGAATTTTTCGGGAAACCACCAATAAATTGGGTTTTTTTTGGTTTCTGTTTTATTTGGCTGTTACTGTTTTCTGTTACCGGCTCGTTTGGGTATGTTATAATGATGTACATTAATATATTGGCATTTCCATAGAAAGGTCCACCGCTACCAAAAACGTAAAATTTATTAAAAACTCACATCTTATCAAATTTTCTTCCAAAAATGTATTCAAGTTATTTATTTTAGCAATATACGCTAGAAGAAATTCAATAGGATATAATTCTACATTGGAATAAATTCACTTTTTCTATATTTTTGCCCATTTTCTTAAAAATTGATTTCCAAAATGGACCGTTTGTATTATATCGATTACATTAAGTAAGATAGTAAGATAGTAACATAATCGATTTTAATACACAGAAATATATTGAAAGTTTAATGTAAACAAGTTGTTTCGAGCTGTTTTCGACATAAATAATTTAAAATAGAGAAACAAAAAGAACATAAAAAAAGTGATGGTACAAAATGTCCCGTGAGAATTTACGTCAAGTTGAATTAAAAAAACGTGGAAGTCATCTTTGAAAAAAAAAACATAACAATTTTTAAAAGGCATCAATGCACATATGTCATTACGCTCGTCTTATCAGCGCCATATTAAATTATGAATTCCTAACAGAAGTAATTTAATTGAATTTAATTTTTTTCATTACATTTTATAGACGCGAATTACCGGGTAACACACAGTTGATTACACTCGCTTACAGCGTTTATATTCGATTTGTTCATCTGTTGATAATTTATACAATTACATCGCTAATAAATTCATTTCATCTAATTAAATTGATTATTTTTTTCATATTTCTAATATATTTGTTAGCTACCGGATAATACGGAGTTAATTACACTCGCTTGTAGCTTTTTTATTCGATTTATCCATCTTTTGTTGGTTTATACAATTACATCGCTATTAATTTCCTTTTATGTAATAAAATTTTGTATATTTTTTATATTTCAAATATATTTTAAAGTTTGCCCGGTATTTCACAGCTGAGCACACTCGATTGTAGAGTTCTTATTTTTTTTTTCATTTCAAATTACTAAATTTTAACTATGCAATTACATTGGTAGTAATTTCATTAATTTGTTCCTGTATATATTGTATTTTATTTTAAATATTTGACTGGGTATTTTACAACTGAGCACACTCTATTGTGGAGTAATTATTTGCTTATTATGTTTAGCTATTAACATTTTAGTAAGTATACAATTAAATTGGAACTAATTTAATTTTATTATTTCTTAATTTTTTTTAGCCTGCCGGGTATTTCATCGCTGAGCACACTCGATTGTAGAGTTCTTACTTGATGTTTATTTTTTATTTATTTTAAATTATTCTTATTTCTTTTAGTTATACAATACATTGATAGTAATTTTATTTAATTGCTTTTCATTCTAATTTATATTTTATTGGGTGTTGCACAGCTAAGCACACTCCATTGTTTTAACCAATTCTTTTTTTCGCTTCTTTCGTTTTTAATTATCGTCGCTGACTTAAACGCCCCCTGGCGGCCAGCGGTTGCAACAATTGGCTTGACTTTGGCCTTTTTTTGCTGTGGCGCCTCGGACAATAAAAACAAAAGAAAAAATTAAAAAAAAAAAAATTGTTAATAAAAAATAATAAAAAAAAAGAAAACTTTAACGCGGCGAATATGAAATGTCAAGCTGTCATCATTATTGTTATTGTTGTTGTTGTTGCACCTGTGCCTTTTGTTTCATTGTCCTGTTGCCCTTGTCGCCCACTCTGTCTCTCTCCCTCTATCTCTGTCTCTCGCTCTCTCTGTCTCTTTTTGACGCTCTGGCTGTTTGCCAACTCAACTTGACTCGAGTTTTGTTCGCTTGAGTTTTGCTTTGTCGAGTGTTTTGTTTGTTTGTTGATGTTGTTGATGTTGCTGTTGTGGCTGTTGTCGCATTCCTTGTTGCGGCGCGTGCCTAGCCTTGCAACAATTGCACTTTTGCCACGCCCAATCGCCGCCCAATGCTTTGTGTACACCAGTGTTGCCAAAGCCTCAACACAAAAAAAAGGCCGGCTAAACCAAAAAAAGGACAAAAAATCCAGATTTTTTTAAAAACACAAACAATGTTTTCTTATTAATACATATAATAATAATTAATAAATTAAAATCATAGCTTTTAAAATAACTTCAATTTTGAAAGTAATAGCTCTTTATTAGCCAGTAAAATATTTTCCACAGGAAATGCTTAAATTTTTTTTTTAAATTTCAAAGTTTTTCGGCGTTTTGAAAATGAATATATTAAATGACACATAGTTGTATTTGATCAATTCTATGGGCGACTTAAAACAATCAAAAAAGGACGAATAAAAGATAAAGTAAAACATATTAAAAAATAATTTTTTCCGATTGGGGGGCGTTTTAAAATTTTTACAGAAACCGCATGTTTAAAAAGGGCAAATGAGTCCATAATACGGACAAATTGGCAATCGATGCCACATTTCTGTAATTAATAAATTGTGTTAGCGAATTAACAATTAAAAAAGGATGAATAAAAGGGGAAAATAAAATAAAAAAGACATTTTTTCCGGTTAGGAGACGTTTAAAAAATTTGTTCAGAAATTGCAGTTTCAAAACGGACAGATCTGTCCACAAAAAGGTCAAATTGGCAACTCTGGTGTCCACACACACACACACTCAACCTCTCTTTCTCTCCATGTCCCTGCATCTCCCTTTTTCTCTCACTCGACCGCAATTGCCACAGAATTCGCTTTGTGTGCCTTTGTGTGACCCTCGACCCCTTTTGACCCCACGCCCCCATTTGTGTCCTTCATAATCCTGTGCTTGATCATTTGCGGTTTATTCGCTGATGTTCTCCCTCTCCCTCTCTCTCGCTCTTCCCCTCTCTGTTGCACTCTCTTAGTTGCAGTGTTTAACCTTTCACCTTTTAACCCAGCGCAATTTGTGTTTGCCGCCTTTTAGACTGGAAAAATGCAACCGCGCAAATTCATTACTACTTTTTTTCCTTTTTTTTTCGCTGTTCAACAGCAAATTTAAACGTTTATGAATTTTTATACCCGTTACTTAAAAAATAAGTAAAAGGGGATATTGCATTCGTTGCAATGTATGTAAGAGGGAGAAGTAAGCATCTCCGACTTTATAAAGTGTATATATTCTTGATCAGCGTCAACAGCCGAGTCGATTTAGCCATGTCTTAAATTTATTGTTAATATAAATATGATGTTAAATACGTTAAATTAATTTAAATAAACAATAATTTTTTTTCAGTTGGTTATTCGGTTTTAAGCATTTAAATTATAATTTAAAATTTTGTATAATTTAAAATATTAATAAAAATTAATAAAGTATTTATAAAATTATGAGTATTTCTTCAGTAGATTGCAAAATTGCCTTTTATTGTTATCTTTTTATGTTTCTTTTCCGATACTATATGTAATATGGCAACCTTGTTTTAAGCAACCCTGTATTGAAGTTATTGGTCCCACTAATAATTATCGATAACTTCCTTTGTTTCCTTCTTTTGCTCTTGCACGTTGAATTGAAGAGACATAATAAAGTGCAGCTAAAATAATAATAATTAACTTAATTATTACACTATACACATAGAGATTTTTTTTTCTTTAACATTTTTTTTTGTACAATTACTGGAAAATGTACTGCAATTTCAATTGGGCAATTCTTAAAGTTTTGCACTGCAAACCTTCATTATAATTTTTTTTTTATACATTTGGTAAAGAAAATTTGATTACTAAACATGGCCAAAATCATTAAAAATTAAATCAAAAATTTATAGCAAATAATTGAAAAAACCAACAAAAATTAATTTTTCTTAAATTATTTCAATTGTTTTGAACAATAAGTACAAAGCATTCATATTTAGACGCCTTGTATTTTTTTAAGTACATTTTCTAAAATGCCAAAATGCTGCCAAAATCTGTACTCTGCATTTGCCATAAATGCCCCAAAAAAAGCTAAAAAGCTCATTAACGCTATCAACATTTTAGCCAGACAATTGTTGGAAGATGATAGAAGAGAAGGGGCGATGAAAGAGGGGTAAAGCAGAAAAAGGAGGGGAGAAAATTGTGACAGAGTATTTAGACATTTTGGATATGGTTGAAATGTGGTTGCACGGTGGGCGTAACCCAGGAAAAAAGGCGGAGGTGATGCCTAGAACTAACACTAAAGGGCAAAGACAGATTCGTAGTGAAGAGAGAGAGAGAGAGGGAGAGAGGGGAATGAAGGGGCTGTGTGTGAAGGGGGGAGGATGTGTGGGAGATTCGGTCTCACGCATTGCCACACGAGCATAATTTGTTGTAATTAACATAACGAGCCAGCCCAGGCAATAATGGGCCAAAAACTTCCCAACAATACACACACACACACACCGCCATACACATAAATACACATATACATATATATATATATACATACCTATGTATGTATATAGAGAAATTGAATGCCTACATAAGAAACAGCAACTGAAATTGCGACTCCTGCTGCGATTGAGAGAGTGAGGTGAAGGGAAACAGTACACTGACAAAAATATTTTGGGGTAAAACGACACTTTTGTTATACTGTTATTTTGCAAACAATAATATTTCATTTACAATAAAAGTATCACAATAGAGCATTAAAATAATATTTCTTTTCATATTTCTCTTTTCTCATTAATTGGGAATTCTTTAATCATGATGATATTTTAAAATCTATATATAAAGAAGTAATAATAATAATAATTCCGGAATATTATCAACCCCAAACAGTGTCGCAAAATGCGGTAATTCAAAATTTTCTTAAGCCAAGTAAAAAATATTGCTTTAAGTGCTATTTTTTAATTTCTTTTGCGCAAATATTTTAAATTTTAAAAGTTTTTTTTTCCAAAATCAAATGTTTTTGATATTTTTAATGCTGATTTTGTATATTTAACAATAATAAATACATATTAAACAAATACTTTTAGTACATGCGACATATTTTTCTAACTTAAATTGATATTTTTTTGCTGTGTAGAAAAAAAGAAAAAGGGGAAGAAAATGCCAGGAAAATGGCAAGTTAGTCAAAGTTGCCCACATTTGTGTATAATTAATTTGTTTTTGGCCTGTCCCATCTCCCCGCCTCCCTCTCTCTAACACCTTTCCCCGTACCACGCCCCCTTTTATTTAAGGCGCTTAATAGCATTTATGCAAATGACTTTATGAGCTAAAGACTGAAAAGTTGTTTGAGTTTAAAAGCACAAGGGCAATTTTCCGAGACAAGCAACAATAATAAAATCATATGTTCCTTTTCTCTCACTTCTTTCTGTCTCTTTTATTATCTTAAAATTCAATTGTATTTTATTATTTGCAGCAACAAGTTGTCGAACTATCTGGATATGTTATCATTCTCGTTGAGAATGCAGAGGGTAAAATTAAATTATATGGCTCACCGTCCGATCGCGATAATCTGGAAGTGGGCGATGAGATACTCGAGGTTAACGGACTGACACTCGATAATATATCGCGCACTGAGGCCATTCGACACATCCATGATGTAAGTATTCTTCACTTATCGATAACTTTCCAAATTTATCGAAAACAATTAAAAACCTTCTTTTTGTTTTGTCTGTTTTTAGTGCATCAAATCCTGCACAATTTGTTTGCGTGTGCGCAAGAAAAATGATTCCAGATTGGGTAAGTTTTTCCAAATAATTATGTAGTATTGTTGTTAACACTATACATTTTAATTTTATCTTGTCTGTTTGTTGCATTTCTCGAGCTTTTTGAAGTGTAATTTTAGGCGATTTCTGAAAAAAACTTTGGAAGATAAATCTTAGATCTTAGGAGAAATCTGAAGATCTCCCCTATAAGAATTATCATTGAAGTTATTTTGCAAATGATCTTAAGAAGGATCTTAATTTGCTAATCTGATATTACTTGGAAGTTTTGCTTTGAAAATTTATTTCTGCGATTATTTCCATTTGATTTGCGAAGCAATTTTTATAAAGATCTTGGAGATATCTTTTTAGAGATCTTAAAATCTAGGATTATATTTTGCATAAGATCTAAGTAGGATTTTGAGAGAAATCTTGATCTTTATTGCGATCTGTAAAGACTTTTCAAAAATGAACTGGAATTATAGGCTTAGATCCTTTTAAAGCTCTTACAACCCCAAAAAGAATCTAAAGATGTGAGAACAATTTTTTCTATTAAACTTGAAACCTTTTTTTTTTAAGTGTTCTGGAAATTGTGGGCCAACAGTTTCCAATGAAACAAAAAATTTGGAAAATTATATTGTTCTAAAAATCAGCTTAAAAATTTTTTCTATCACTGCAGTTGCCCCAAAACTGGCATTACAGTTTACAGCAAACGAGGTTAAGCTTACAGTTTTATTAGATTGGTACTCTTTTTATGTTAACTACATTTAATTAACAGGCTGTTGGGTGGAACGCCTCTCAAACTGTATACGCTTAACTGTCAGCTGTTTGTTTTAGTTAAAACAAAAGCCACTACACTGACAGTTGCTACAAAACTACACTCTTCACGTTGCTTAAAGCGAGCTCTCAAACGCGCTCTCTCTCTCTCTCGCTCTCTCTCTCTCTCTCTCTCTCTTGCTCTCTTAATCGTAGTTAGTCTGTTTGGTTTGAGCCAGTGTTGCCAAGTGTTGAACACTTAAGCTAGATTCTGATTCTAAAATAAGCTTATAATAAAAAAATATGCTGAAAAACAACCAATATTCAAATGCAAGAAAACATACATAATCATAATGTTTTCATTTAAATTAAATTAATTAACAAATCATCGATTTAATAATTTTCTTCCTCACTTAAGTATTTATTTATCGCTTTTTGAATAACATACTATACAAGTAGTTTTGCGCAATCCATTAAAAAAATAATTATGATTAAAAAACAAACAAACCTTAGTCATAATATGTTGTATTTAAAATTTTGTTTAACAATATTGTTCTGACTGAAAGCCACAGCAATGGAAGCATTTTAATGGCAAATAAAGCAAAGGATTTCAAAATTATAATTATTCCCTGCGTCTTTAGGGGCAGGTGTTCGCCCCTGTCCAAAATTTGAAAGTGTCATTAATGTGATTCCATTTAATAAGATGAATTTAATCAATTTATGATTTTAAATCAACAATCAAATCATCGGAAAACATTTTAAATTTGTAAAATATTTATTTATTTATTGTTAAAATATGCTATTAAACTTTAAAATATGCTAGATATATGGCTTTATAAGCTATTCCATTTTCAAATATGCTAGATCTAGCCTGAAATAAGCTAATCTGGCAACACTGGCTTGAGCATCGCGCGCAGCTTTTATTTTTTGCAATTGTCTTTTGGTCAGCTCCAAACGTTGTACGCTCCACTCCACTCCACTCGCTCTCGCTCTCTCAGTTTGTGCTGTGCCCAGCTGCGCCGCGGCGCAACGTCAACCAATCGCATCAGTTGTGCGGCAACTGTCGACGTTTTTGGTGCGTCCACCGCGTGTCGAGGTTGTTTGTATTTTTTTTTTTGTTGGTTTCGTTACGTTGCGTTCAATTTTTTCGTGTCGTGTCACGCTGTCGGCGTTTTACCTAATCGCGTCTAATCTACGGTCAGCGTTTTTTTTTTTAGCGTTATTAGCGCTGTGTGTGTGCGCGCGCGCGTTGGCGTCTAGCGACGCGACGGTGACGGTGACGTTGACGGTGACGTTAACGTTAACGGCGACTGCAACTGCGGCTGCGCCAGCGTTTTGTTCTAACGCTTATTTTTGTTGTTTTATTTCGTTGTGTGTTTTGTGCTTGTGATTATTTTTTTTTTTATGGTTTTCTTGTTGCTCTAACAAAATTGTTGATTTGTTAAATCAAACGGCGGCGCTCTCCAAATTCAACTACAGCGACGTCAACGTTGACTGCGACGCAGCGTAAGTAAGTGCAACCCAATGCTTGTCAAACTGTATGTTTGTGTGCTTGTCGCTTAGAGCTGCCAGCTGAGCTTTACATGGGCCATGAATCAGCAATGACAATGGCACCTTTTTTTGCAATAAACACAAAGTTCAGATACATTTGTAGAACAGCAACAATTACAACAACGACAACAATACAGTTTGTTTTTTTTTTGTAGCCGGCTACATGCAATTTTTGTTAAAAACTGCAGAATCTTTAAAGTGTAAATGCAGATGTATGTATGTATGTATGTCTGTTAAGCTGTGTGCGTGTAGAGTGTAGACATTAACAGAGAGCTTGTTCATTTTTACATCTCTTTATGCATACGTTTTGTAATGGGCGGCATGAGAGTGCAAACCAAAATAAGAAAATGTAACAAAAACAACAACAACTAAAATAAAATAATAAAAAAATGACAGCAAACAGTTAAAACTCGCTTAGGCGAAGAGAAAACCAAAACCAGCAAAACCAACAACAGCAAACTGGGCAGCAAAGTGGGCAACAAACATTTCAAATGAAGCTGGATTGGAATGGACTGGAAATGGAATGAGAAGTGGCAAGTGGGAAGTGAGAAGTGAGAAAGAAGTGGGAGTTGAGTCGAGTTGTGTTGTGTTGAGTTGAGTGCTGCCAAACCGAGTCAACCAACTGGAAATTTTTAGCTGTTGCAAAAAAAATGGGGACCAAAACATAGAAAATAAAAATAATATAGATAAAGAAGAAAAATAGTGCTAGTCTCATATAAAAAGTAGACACAGGACAATGGGCACAAAGGCAACATTTGTTTGTGCACTAATATCGTGCTAGTAATTTAATTTTATCTTCTAAAATTACAAAATAAAAAAAAAACGGATTGACTCAAAATAAATGGACAACTTGGCAATTCTATTCTGATTATATCATGCTTATCAAGAGAAATAATATTTAGACTCGATACTTTTATAATCGACCGATTTTAGAATTCTACTCAATAAAAATATCATTAAGTACATCAGCCATTTTTTGGGATCATAAATTATTTGCAAGTTGCATCGACGATGATGAAGGCGACTTTGTGGCGCCAAATTGCAAAACATAATGGTTTTATTTCCGAAAAACAAACAAAAGAAACTATTCTATTATTTTAATCCAACTTTATGTGAACTGAATATATAGAAGTATAAGAAATACATTAAATTTGTTTTGTTCTTAGTGTAGTTGGGCGCCAAAATTGATCGTGACGCCAACTAAAAAACATATGTGGCCTTTAAAAGCTCACAGCTGTATAAATATCGATATTATATTTAAACCACAAATTACCGAGAAACTCCGTGATGTGTTGTAAATCGAAATATACTAGAAGAATTAAACGAATTTGAGGTAAAAAAATTTTGAATTATTGTCAGCTTATTTACCCATTTTTGCCACTGTGCATAGTTTGCCACGTGAGCGCTGCTCGAACTGTGGGCAAGTAACGGCAAACTTTAAAACTAACTTGAAAACGAAACGAGTTTTGATTCGATTCGATTATTGTCGTCTCTGTGTAAAGTGTGTGTGGAAATCAACTCTAACTAACTAACAATAATAACAATAATAATAAATAACATACGAAATACTAGTAGATCATAAAGCACAGTTTGAAGCATTGTTTAAAGGGCGTTCTATTCGCTGATAATAGACAGAGTCTAAATCTGGGGGCGTTACGCAAATAATGATTATATAAAAATAATTAGATATTTTAATATGTACACTTATACTATATATAAATATTGCATGGTATGCTATTGTTAATAAATGTTGTTAAATAACTGAAAAAAAAAAACTGAGTTCTATTTGCGCAAAAAAAAAACTTTAGATAAATTATAGATTATAGGTGATCTTACATACATACATATGTACATATATGTAAGATAAAATGCCATTAAAATTGTACTCATCAAAACTTTGAATTTTTCGCAGTAAAAAAGCTTTAAAATCTAAAGTATTTATATTGATTTTAAAGATATAGAAATGCGGTTCTTCAGTGATTGCAATTGTCTTTTTTTAATAACTTTTTTATGTGAATCTTTACTTTTTCGTTTATTTCATCTCACTAAATAAAGTTTTCATGATTTGTTTTTTTTTTTTTTAGGTTTTTTACAACTTTTAGTTGTGTCTTAACCCTTTTCTTTTCGGGTTTAGCCACAAAATGTGTCTATTTCTTTATTTGCTGTGCAGCTTCATCTATATATGAATTTTATATTTATATTCACATATCGGAATTTTCACATATATTTTTGGGTCACAGAGTCCAGCTAAATGGGCGCAAAAGAATTTCCAGTTTTCTTTCAAGACGTCGAAAATAAAAGAAGTTACTTATTACTTTACTTGTTTGCTAACACACACACACACTCACACACACACACACTCACACACACACACGCACACACACACTGAAATACATACATGCTAACATTCCAAAGTCATGAATTTGTTGTATAAAACGAAATCAATAGAGAGACAGCAAACGCTGAGAGAGAGGCAGATAAAAGGCAACTAAGACGGCTGAGGTAGAGAAAAAGTGGGAGGGCGGGCAGAAGAGGCAGAGAGAGAGAGAGAGAGAGAGAGAGAGAGAGAGAGAGAGGAGAAGAGAGGGCAGCATAGCTTGTCTATTGCCCATGGTCCATTCAGGTGTAAGAAGCGCGGGTGCAAAGCAGCGAAGAGAAAGAACTGCAGAGAGAAGACTGTAGTGGTAGTGCTGGAGTGCAGAGAGGGGAACGGAGAATAGGGGGGGGGTCTAGCTGGGTCAGCATCCAAAATCCGGTAAGGCAAGTTTCTTGGCGTCGTCGTCGTCGCTGCGAGTCAATTGTGTGAGTTTGTCTTACGATTTTTACACGCGCTCGATGATGGCGGCTACAATTGAGCACACACACACACACACACAAACACACACATATGTGAAAGGGTAAGATGCGCTGGGTGCTATGGCTAAGAAGAGAAGACATTGAGGATTGGGGCATGCGGCCAGCCATGTGCTGCGATGTGTAAAAGTCATTGCCTCAAAAAGCAGATCCAAAGTATGTGTGTGTCTGTTTTTTTTTGCTTTTTTTTTTGTTTTCTTCTTTTTTTCATTCTTTCTACTGCTTCTTCCTGGCCATGGAATAAGTGTTGCAAGCAAAAGAAGAAGAAGAAGAGACAACGATTTTTTGGTAGAAAGATTGCAACTGCAACAAGGGGGCAGGTTGAGATTGGCGTTTGGTATTGTGGGTAACTGTGACCAATAGCTTGACCTCAACATCCGCAAAGAATGCCCCTAGTAAAAGCGGCTGCATTTTTTTTTTTTTTGATTAATTTTTTATTTTTAGCCAAGTGCCCAAATTGTGAACAGGCTGATGGGTTTGTGGAAAAGTTCACCTGCCCCTTTTAAAAGTATTTCATAGTTGTATAGAGAAATAGAATGAATAAAAATGAATGGCAAGTTTGAAACTATATTTTTGATACAATACATATTTATAAATAAAATTGGTGACAATATCAATATCAATAACCAAAATTTGATGACCAAGAACATTGTTGGATCATGCTTAATTATACCCGTTACTTATAAAAATAAGTAAAAGGGGATATTGTATTCGTTGCAATGTATGTAACAGAGAGAAGGAAGCATCTCCGACCCTATAAAGTATATATTCTTGATCAGCATCAACAGCCCAGTCGATTTAGCCATGTCCGTCTGTCCGTCTGTGAGAGCGCCTAGATCTCAGAGACTATAAGAGGACTTTTTTACTAATTATCTTTAACTACTATTATTACCTATCATCCTACTAAATCGTAACAATAGCGGACAAATAGAAAGGTGGTAATGGCTAATTAAAGTTTTTAAAAAATATAAGTGCCTAAATGCTTGCAATAAAAATATTTCAAAATTCATTTAAATAAGTAACGGGTATCCTATAGTCGGGTGCTCGACTATAGCATTTCCCACTTGTTTTTTTTTTTTTATTTTTATTTTATTAATGTTGATGGAATCGAAGTTCTGCGTGGATTCGGACTCTTCTCTTTTATGTTTTTTTTTCTGCAGTTGCATCAGTTGATTAGCCATAATGAATACAAATATTCAACCCTCAGTGTGTGAATGCATTTACAGCGTTTTTGCTACTAGGAAATGCGTTTGATTCGTTTTGTACTTCGCTTTAATCAGACGAAAGCTGATTGAATTGCCACCTTAATTAGTCAATGAATCAAATGAATCATAACGAAACGATATTGTGAATCACTTACAGCTGTTTTCAGTGGAGTATAATACAAATATACCCTGTAAAATTTATCGCACAGCATGCAGGAGATGTTAATTTTGATATCATTCATAATTAGCATACAAAATTAAGTTTTCCTTATTTTTTATTTTTTTATATATTCCATAAATATTTAAGTATTCAATACTTGCAGTTCCTTACATTAATAACATTGCAATAAAAGAAATACCATAAATAATTTTGTGTTTCCAAATAATAATTTATCTTATAAAAAAACCTCTTTACGAGGTAAAAGTCTAGTGACGAAAACAGTTATATGCCCCAAAATTTCTGATATCCAATTTTGTGACGAATAATATTAAGTTTTACATATAAATTATTTTAAAAAGAATTTTGGCACTCGGCACATTGCGCTAAAATGTCTCAATTCTTTATATAACTCACTGTTTTGCGCAGTGCCGAATGCAAAAATTTTTTTTAAAATAATTTATATGTAAAACTTAAACAAAATACCTTTCCAACGATATATAGACCACATCTGTAGCTTCTATAGTTTGGATGCTAGAGGGGTTTTAATTTTAGCGGTTTTTAGCGATTTCCCGCTAAACTAGCGTTTTTTTCGAAAAAGTGGTAGAACAAACGTTTCTAGATTTTTGATCGGGAACAAGTCCTCATTCAAACTTTTAAGCTAAATCAACGATTTGATCCAAACAAACAAACAAACAGACAAACAGACAGACTGACTCTTCATCTCGTTTTGAGAAGGGCACCAAAAATTTCAAAATTAATTATCTTTTGAACCAGTGGTCGGATTTTGATGATCGAGGTGTCATTCGACGCGTATTTTTGATAAGAACAGTAAAAAATTAAAATAAATTTCGAAAAGGCTCCAACGGCTCCATTTGCTCCAATAATTTATATTTTTCCCCTCCCACTAACACCTGTTTATCTCACGAACCAGGTGAGTTTCTAAGAGTCTTGGTATGCACATTTGTAAGTTAAGTTAATACCTTTCGATCGGTACATAACTCGACTCGATCGGACAGTCACAGCAAATTTTCCATTCTTCCTGTGTATATATGCTAGTCGCCTTCGCACCCTTCGTGCTGCTTTCGTCACTAGCGCGGACTGCCGTCCGCAGTGATAGCCAGGATTTCAAGGAATAAAATTAGTTGAGTGTTTGGATTCAATATGTGTTGTGGTCTTTTTTTAATCATCATCTTACAGTGGTTTCAAACTATTTACAGGGTATGTCTTAGTCGAGCACTTCTTGTTAGTTGGTTTTGACTCAATAATTTCTAAGGTATTCGTATGAGTTGCATTTGTGTTCAATTTATTCAAATAATCAAACTTCCCTCTCCATACTGTTTTCCCCTTTCCTCTCTTTCTCTCTCTCTCTCTCTCTCTCTACTGTCCCCACTTTTGGGGCAAAGCTGTTTCTTCTGCCACAGCAACTGTTGTTGTTGTGGTTGTTGTTGTTGTTGTTGTTGTTATTGTTATCGTTGTTATTGCTGCATTGTTTTGCTCTTTTCTTTGTTTTGTTTATTTGCTTTACGTTGTTTGTTGTTGTTGTTATTGTCGTTCTTTTTTATTATCATGTTCTGCTGTTCTTCGCTCTCTTCTTCTTCTTTTTTTACCTTTTTTACCTTTTATTTTTATTGTTGTTGCCTTTCACCAACAACAATGCCAACAACAGTTGCCGTTGCACTTAAAGCTCTACGCTCTATCTTTATCTCTTTCTCTCGACATCTGCCTCTATCAATCTCTTTCTATCTTATTAAGTTAAGCGCATTATCTAACAGCTTTTGTCCGTATACCCTGTAAATTAACTTGCAATTGAGTTTTCTTTTTTTTTTTATCGAGAAAGTAGAAACGATCTGAAGAATTTGAAGAAGTTGTCAGAGGTATAATGATAAAAAATCTATGTTGATAATTTACAGGGTATCTATTAGCGCAATGCACTTGGCAAAAGCTTTTCACTAACACTGTTGCTTGTGTCGCTTGACATTTAATTCTCAATTCTCAGTTGTCCCATTGTCGTTTGTTTCATTCTCCGTTCCACGCTCTCAACTTTATGGCCATTATTATTTAGATGCTGGTTTTTTGTTTTGCGACATTGTTGTTGCCATTGCCATTGCCATTGTTGTTGTTGTTGCTGTTGTTGACTTTACTGCTATAAATCCAAAGCGCTTATAATTGGATATGGCCAGATAAGTTTAATAGCCAATTTATTGGCCATATTGTTGCTGCTGTTGTTGTTTTTGTTGTTGCCACTTGTTGCTAACATCAAGCGGCCCTTTCGTTAAATGGAACTTGAATATCAGACTGAAACAGGAGTTGGAATTTTTAATTCTTGGAAGAGCGACGGCTTAACTATTGTTTAAAGTGCTTTTTCCTGAAAATTAAACTGAAACTAGAAAAAAAAACTTGAATTGAAATTGAAATTGAAACGAAAACTGAACAGACAATGCTTTAGGCTTAAATCGATTGATTGTACGAATTGTTGATTTCATTTTTTTTAATGTGTGTAAAATGAAATGAATATAGAAAGAAGTTGTTACTTGAAAGATTTAAGGCCTCTTTTAAGTAATTCTTCTGAAAATAAAACTCAAATTAAAAATAGAATTGCAATTAAAATAGAATAGAAAACAAAATGAGATAAATTAAAAAAAACATTAAAAAACATTATCTGAGAGTGAGTTTGGTATAAAAAAAGTGACGCCTTTTTCTTCTGAGATTTTTAAATTAATAAAACTTGAAATAACGCTCAAATAATTATTTATGGAAATTCAGAAAGAAATTAAAATTATTTTTAAGAGCAACATACAAAAAAAAAAAATATCAACAAGTTGATTTTGCTACAGAAAAGTGAAAAGTTAAAGGGGAAGGAGTAAGGAAAGCAAATAAGGAAAGGAAAAACTATTAGACAGTAGATGTAAACAATTTCCGAAGATGGAAAAGTAATTGGAATAAAAACTTGAATTGACAATGAGACTGCAACAAAGAAAGGTGTCTTAACGTATTGAGAAACGTTAAAAGAATAAGATGTTTATTTTTATGTCATATTCCAGAACGTGTTCTTACAAACGAAACTGAAACATGAACAAATTATTATAATAATTGGATCGAATAAAAAGACGAAGGTGTACAATTTTATTTTATTTATAGATAAGTTCATTCTCAAGAAATGAAACGGTAGAATGTGAAACAAATTCAACTGGAATATCAAACTCAAATTGAAATGAAGCTGCAATTGAAACTGAAACTGAATTGCCTAGAACAGGCAATGCAAAGAAATTGATCGATTGTCAATGGGTAGGCGTCAAAGGAGAGGGCGTGGCAGAGGGGAGAAGAGGGGGAGGCGCGACTGCAATTGAAAAGTGTCACAGTAAAAAGTGAAGAGCAAACAAATAAATGAAAAGAAAAGAAAAGAAAAGAAAAGGAAACGAAACGAACAGAAAAGAAAAGAAAACCATATGTGAGGCAATCAAGTGAGCAAATAAATAAACAAACGTGAGACAATGCACACCTGAGCAATAACAGCAGCATTGAGACAACTGAGCTAAAAGCAGAACAAGTCGCAACCAAAGTAGTAGAAGACGAAGAAGCACAGAGCAAATTATAAATAACATAAATAAAAAGGGAGTAGAGAAAAATAGCAAGAGAATTAAACTGAAATGCCAACAATGCTGTGACAATCATCAGGGTCGTCATCATCATCTCGAAATGAATTCAATTTAAAGTTGAAAGTGCTTAAAAGGTAAACATGCACATATATCTTTCTCACTCTCTCTCTCTTTCTTCCCACTGAACTATGGGATAAAAGCACGATATTTTGGCACACATTTTTAATATTAAGCAAGAGACTTGAATTTAGGCATGACACTCAGTTTAAAGCAGGAATTACCGGTATGGTTTCGGTTCACAAAAAAAATTTGTTTGCAAAAATATAATTATATTAATAATACATATAATAATAATAATTAAAAATGCATTACTTTCTTAGTGTTTCATTCACACATTTATTTCACATACATATTCTTCAGTTTGGTGTAGTTTAGTTACATACATTTTCACAATTTTAATATTTAAAAATTTGTTTTCATTTGCTTTGAAAATTCGATCCTGAATATCACAAATAAATATTCAAAATCAAACATAAGAAAATTAAAATAAAAAATCAAAATTAAAGATGAAAATATTTTTTTAAATTAACCTTCATGAATGAAACTGTTACTTAACTGTTATTTCGGCTTACAGCTTTTCGGTTTTACGATTTCGGTCAAATGAAATTTTTTTTTTATTATTAGACTAAAGTGCAATTTACACATTTTTTTTGTTTTTTTATTGGATTGGAAAAGTCTGACTTTTTAGTGATACTAGATGTTTTATTTTCATAACCTTTTAGTATAATTTTCAATGATCTGACTTCAAATATCAAGGGTAGTCCCCAAAAGTTTAGAAAAATACTTTTTATTTTGTTTTGGGAAGTCAGATTTAGTAAATTGAAATTCCAGAATAAAAATTTAAAATTCATTAGATATTAATTCTAATTAATTAATCCAAATTAAATGAACTTAATGCCAACAAATCGGGCTTTTCTCCCATAGTGCGCAGTCCCTCTCTATCTCTTGTTTTTGCCCCTCTCGGCAATTCTTTATATCTGTGTCATAATAAAGGCATTTAAAACTGCGACCGTCCATCAGCTTCATCATTTGCCTTTCAGCTCCACAGCAGCAAATTTTCCGTCTCACCTCTTCTTTCCCCCTCCTTCTCTCTCTCTCTCTCTCTCTCTCTGTGCTCTATCCTCCCCTTTCCCTTATAGCACCATTGGCAATGCTAACAATTAAAAAAATTTCTTGTTTACGTTGTGCTGCTGTCTGATAAGCGAGTGATAAGCGACACTTGACTGCGGTCCAACTGGCGTATGAGTAATTTATACGTATTTAAAGGGTGCGCAGATAGAGAGACACAGAGAGAAAGATTGTGTGTGTGTGTGTGTGAGAGAGAAAGAGAGAGAGAGAGAGAGAGAGAGAGAGAGAGAGAGAGAGAGAGAGAGAAGGGGTTCACTGTTCGTTGGCCAGGCAATCAAATCTGTTTGACACACATTGATATGCATACGATTCAAATTGAGGCTATCACATGAGGTGGTAAATCTGGAGTGCGGGGGCGAGAGGGTTTCATTTTAATGGCTTTATCATTTACTGAATAACTGAATGAATTGCACAGTGCACAGTTTTCTGATTGTTTGCCGCTAGGGGGCGCCACTTCAACAACAAACTAATGAATGACAATTGCCTCGCAAAATTGCTTTAAAAACAGAAAAATCATTATAATTTCTGATAATACAAGTAATCATGAGGATAATATTCATAATAATTTTAATGATGGCATTCAAGATGCAAATCTATATTCTTAAGAGTATAAAAATATAAAAATTAATGAAAATGCTCATGGTAATGATAATAAATATAAAAGGGGAAATAATAAAACTAATTATAATGGAACAGAACAATTATTACAATGAAATTATTGATAATAAACATAATTAAAGCACTTTGAAGATATTCTTAAGAATTCTAATGAAAAAAAATTGTATCATCATTAACATTTCATAAATACTTTTTCTTATGTACAGACAAAATATAATGAAAAGAATATTTATGATTTAAACTAATCATGGCAATTAGTTATAAAGCTAGTAACAATTATTAATAAATTAAATGTTAATGATGATGAAAATTTCAAAGACATTTTTATTTTTTGATGACAATATTACTAATTCCAATGAATATAGTATTGGTAATGATATTAATAAGCAAAACAAAAATATATAGTAATAAATATTATTTACACATATGAAATATATTAAAATTTTAGTAGTATTTGTATTGATACTGATATTAGCGATTTAAAGTACTTACTTAATCCATGAGTTACTTTCTAATAAGGACAACTCTTATTCAATTATGTATTTCATTTATTAAGATTTTCAAACCAAAATAAGAAAATGTTTCGAGTTTAGAAATGTGCAAAAATAAACTGTAAAGCCGGTCAAAACTATTATACTTTTTGGCCATAACATTTATGCGGCTATAAAGATAGAGAAGGAAAACTGACTTTTATGGACTCACCGCTTACCCTTTTATGTGGCACAGTTTTAGGTTTTTTCTTTTTTTTGAGGTAAAGGGTATAAACATGCTAAATGATGAGCATATAGAAGGAGATAGACACACAGACAGATAGAGAGAGAGAGAGAGAGAGAGCGAGATTTATATGTTTGCTATTGCTTATCTGCGCGCTCACAGCAAAAAAAACAAATAAATCTGTCAAAGAAACAGCCAAAAAAAAAAAAAAAAAAAAAACGAACATTTAATACGGATTACGTGAGACATTAAACGAAACAAACTTTTTGACTTTCTTGTGCACAAAACGAAAGTCAATGCAAAACATACGAGTTACTTTCCATTTTTGTCGCCAACATGAAATTGACAAAAGTCAGCCAAAAAAATACGAAAAATAAAAGTATCAATATCAATATTGATTAATATGTAAATGAAAATGTTTGTAATATATTATGAGAGTAAGAATTAAAGTAGTTGCCATAGGTTAGGATTGTTGCAAGGTTCTGATGAGATGAGATGAAATTGATGAAAAGATAAAAACGAAGACTGTAACTCAATTGTTCCCACAGTTTTTGCACAGTCTCTCTCACTCTCTCGCTCTCTCTCTCTCTCTCTGTCTCTCTGGGGGGCAGGTGAAGTGAACGTCATGGGTGCAAAAGTTCATGGCCCAAAACCGATGGTGGCCGGGGGCAGGGCCCAGTCTCCCATTCGCATTCGGTTTACAGCCAGGCCAACAAGAAGCCTCGGAAATGCGATACATCATTTTGCGGTTACATAACCCGCGCACATGCTACGTAGATAAAAAAAATACAACAACAACAAAAAGAGAAGATGAGAAAAAAACAAAGCAAAAAATATATATATGTATGTATAAAAAAAAAAGAAGAAAAGAATTGAAAGAGCCGCAGATAAAAGCAAAGTATGAGTATAAAAACGAAATCTTGTGCACCAAAACGAGTTTTACAAAACAGCAACAAAAGCGATGCTGAAAAATGGCTAACAAAAAACAGCAACAGCAACAATAACAGCAACGAATATGAGAATGAGAACGAGAAGAGCAAGAGCAAGAGCAACAGCTATAAAAGATGAGAAAGGAATGTTAAAATAATAATATGTGCATACCTCTATCGTAAATGCTACTAGCATATAACAACATTTTTATATTTTAGTATCTACCAGCATTTACTAGAATATACTAGTATATACTCGTATATAGTATTGTATATGTATTGTACATAGTATAAACTAAACATCCATTTGGCCGTCAGCTAAAAAATCACAAGGTTCGTTTAAAGGTTAAACCAGAAGTTAACTTTAAATTCCTTGAATTATTCGCAGATAAGAAATATTCAATTTGTATAACTGCTTTTGTCATACCTGTTATTCAATTTCAATAAGCACAATTCATTTGCTCATTGACTATGCTTAACAATTATTTTAAATTGTCACATTTAATCTCAGGCCAATTGAAAGTGTCAGGAAGTTAAAAACTGAAAAATTTCATGGTTAAAAATTTCGAATTGCAGAACTTTTAAACAATTACAAAACTTACTGTTGCAGAGTTTAAATTTTAGAGAGAGAGAAATAAGTTCAATTTGAAGAAGTTAGAAAATTTAGAGAGCATCAATTAAAAAGGATTTAAGTTTGGAAAAGTTTAGCTATGAGATATAAAAAAAATTTTGAATTGTCGAAAGTGGGGAATCGAGAAAAGAGAAGTTGAGAAGGCGAGAGATTTCAGTATAAAAGCTTACAGTGGCTCACAGTTAAAGTACATTGGTTTTTTATTGCTTACATCAGGATCTAATACATTAAAAATATATTAAAAAAAAATCAAATCTACGATAAATTTTATTTTTATCTTCTGACGTTGCTTAAAATAATTATAAAAAAATAATAGTAATTATTAAAAATGTGTAATATTTAAGAGTATGTGGGTCAAATAAGCTGACAGCCACTGTAAGTGTATAAAAGCTGTAGCATAATAAAAAAATCTAACCAAAAGTCGAGTGCTAAGAGGAAGTCAAATGCGGATTTAAACCAAACGAAACCAATTTGAAGCAATGACAATGTGAATTCTTTAGTTGAAATGCTAAAAAGCAAGCATTTGTTTGCATTTTGATGTTAATTATTTAATGGCCAATTAGTGTGATGGCAAAACGGGTAGCAAACCGATAAACGTGGCTAATATGCAGTTTTTCACCCCAAAAAAAAATATCACGTATACGACACGTGAATAAATAAATCAAGGGAAGTAAAACGAGGAAAATACAAGGAAAGTAGCCGCAAAATGAAAACACAAAAATACAAATAAACATATGCAATTAAATATACAAATATACATACGGATTCTTATGTATTTGCAATTAACACGCGACTCATCATTATTTAATTACAATTAAATTTTAACTGTGTATGATAAAACGTAGCCAAAGCTGATTAAACGCCATCACAGTCAACAAACGAAAAAGATAAACAAACGGCGAAAAAAAACACACTTTTGTAAGATCCAATTGACTAGAAACTGCCCTATAAATATATGTGTAAGAATATATGGGAAAAAATAAATAAATATACATGCTTCTAATTTTTATATTAATTAATTATTTGTAATGAAATGTTGTGAATAACGAGTGAATATAGTTATATAGAAATTATTGGAACACAAAGTATTTAACTTGAATAATACCTCTGAAAATTTAGATATAAAAGTTATTTTGAACTACGAAATAAATATGAAAGATCACAAGAACTTTGGTATCTTCGTATAGACAAAGCTTTTCTACTTAACAGACATCAAAACAATTATGGTCAGAGCTTTTTTAGCTTTTACAGGGTATAACAACGAATAATAAGTGTAATGGAATCTTTTTAAATCGTTAAACAAACAATCAAACAGACAATCGAATAAATAAATTTTTAAAGACTCTGGGGTTTCGTTTGGGAATCCGAGAGAGTTACTTCAGTTGTAACAAAAATATGTATATATGTATATAGTATTTCCACCCGATACCTTTGTATTACAATCTCCATGGCCCCTTGTGAGCAATTAAAATGTTATAAATAACGCATATAAATTCATATTCATCATTATATAATCTTTTGTTTGTGGGCAAGCTTCTAAATTATAAAGATTCTTATCTTCTCTTATTTAAATACACTCTCGTATCTTATAAAAACAATCAAATCTGAGCTTAACTAAAGAAAAGAGAGATAAACTAAAGATACGAGTTGATTTTTTTTGCAGTTGAAAGACTTTCTGAAGATGCAAATAGATAAGATCTCAGTCTCTTTGTTGACCATCGGTTAAATTATCTCTGAATCAAGAGTGCTCGACTTGCAAGCATTCTAAATATTTTTGGTAATAACTCTTACAGAGCAGTGACAACAATTTAATAGGTTTTTTAAAACATAAGATTTAAAAAAAAATTGTTTCCAAAAATTTAAACAGTAGTGAACCGTAGTCAAAATATTTATATCATTTAAAATCATGTGATATTTTTATATTTGCCCAATTTTAAATTCCCAATAACATTATTCCTTATAATAATTTTATAATCATTTTTTTCCTTACAAATTACTGTTAATTCAAACTGTAAATCGACTTTAAAATCAAACTTGAAAATCGCCACCGCTAAAATCAAATAGAAATTCATTTAAACATCTACAATGACTGCTAAATGTGCACAGTTTGACAAGCGTTGCGCTTTAAATAGTAGCTGTTGTTGTTACTTGAGTTGAGTTGTTGCTGCGGTTTCTGTTGTTGTTGTTGGTTGTTGGTTGTTGTTGTTCTTGTTGTAGTCACACTTATCATACTGTGTACGCAACTGGAGCGCACTTTTGGTTTATTGTTTATCAATTTATAGTGGCAATTAAATCGCCTGCTGTCGCTGTCAATGCTTCGATTTCAGTTTGAGCCCATTGGTTAGAAGTCTACCACACACAGAGATATTGTGTGTGTGTGTGTGTGTGTGTGTGTGTGTGTGTACACAGACACGCATGTAAACACTTGACTTTCCATGTACTTTAATGAATTAGAGTTGATGATGTTGCTGATAATGATGAACAATGTCGATAAACTACTCGAAATGCACATAATTCATCCAGGGCCTCTATCGGTGTGAGAAGGACGTTTAGAGAGCGACGATTTCTACAATTTTTTTTCATGCCCCGTAGCGCCATTAATTACTAATTGAGGTTAATAATATGACACCATTGGCACAATGGGAAGAAACAGAAATACAGAGGAAGAGAGAGACTCTGTTCACAGTTATACCTAGGGATGTGTAACGATTTTTATGTACTTTTTTTTTTTATTTTCTTTGACGAAAAACTATTTAGTGTTTTTTTGTAGGGTTAAAATTTATAAACTCACCGAAAAGTTATGGGAATGTCGAAATTACATTTAATCCTTTATATGACGGCGATTTGTGTTTTCATAATATTGATTTTCTATTTTAAAAAAATAACCGCTTTGATTGGAGAACATGCTTTAAGTAAAAAACTTTAGAGTTTAAATGGCATTTTAGTTAATATTCAGTAAAAAGCTAAATGAAACTCATGTTTACATATTTCTCCTTTTTTTTATACCCGTTACTTATAAAAATAAGTAAAAGGGGATATTGTATTCGTTGCAATGTATGTAACAGGGAGCAGGAAGCATCTCCGACCCTATAAAGTGTATATATTCTTGATCAGCATCAACACCCGAGTCGATATGTCCGTCTGTCTGTTCGTCTGTCCGTCCGTGTGAGCGCCTAGATCTCAGAGGCTATAAGAGCTAAAGCAACCAAAAATGGCACACAGATCAAGTTTGTCAAGTTTGTTTCAAAATTTTGCCACGCCCCTTTCCGCCTTCGAAAATTGCAAAAAACCACCACACGCACAGTTTTCAAGATATTATAATTTTTTTACTAATTATCGTTAACTACTATTATTACCTATCATCCTACTAAATCGTAACAAGAGCGGACAAATAGAAAGGTGGTAATGGCTAATTAAAGTTTTTAAAAAATATAAGTGCCTAAAAGTATGCAATAAAAAATATTAAAAAATTCATTAAAATAAGTAACGGGTATCCTAGAGTCGGGTGCTCGACTATAGCCTTTCCCACTTGTTTTTCTATTAAGTTTGGGACCATTTTTTGTCGACTTTATTGAGATACTCATTTGTAGTTTTAACTGGGCAAGTTAAGCATTTGCATGTGCAAATCGACTAGAGGCGTGGCACACACACACACACACACACACACACACACACACACACATAAACATTGACAAATTAGATTAAAAGTCAAGGCATGAGGTTCAACGACATATGACGCTGTCGTCGATGTTGCAACGATGCCTAATTGGATTTGCAACTGCGAGTGGCCACGGCAAGTGGGCGTCAAATAGAGCGGGTATACTCACATACACTCACATACACTCATATTCGCACTCACATACACTCATTCATAGTTGCTTGCGGCCCAGTTACAGTGCACTCAGTCCCTTTTTAGGCTTGAGTTTTGAGCTACTGCCTTGCCCTGTCATTGCCATCCATGGCTGCCACCTACTATGCTTGCCACATGCTGCTGCATGCAACATGCCACCACCTCCAGTTTGCTGATGCTGCTGTTGCTTCTTCGCTGACGGCCACTTTTCGGCGCAATTAACAGACCCAAAAAACTAACAAGCAAAACTCAAAAGGAAGCAAAGCAAATGAGAAACTGTAGCTTAAAATATTAACTGAAAAATACCCTGTAAGTGCTACAGATAAAAACATAAAATTTGCATTTTATTTGACCCACTATAATTACAAATACGTTTGGCTTTTATTGCTTATCTCAGTTAAAACAGAGTTCAAATATTAGATAAAATTATCCTAATTAAATTTAAAATTTTATATTTATCTCCATTCCATAAAAATTTAAATTTATTTAAAATTTGTTGTGTGTAATATGCCGAGAGTTATACAGATAAAGAAAGAAAAATCCAAAGACAATAATAAAGATATGTATAAAAGAGTAAAAATAAGGATAATGAATGAATGAATGATTTGGAGGTAGAGTTTGAGATAGAGCTACAAATACAGATCCAAAATGCTGCATTAAGAGTTAGAAATTGAACACAACCATGAAATTTAGTAAATAATAAACGAAATCGGAATATGTTAGATAGAAGATAAAAACTGGAAGATTAAAGTAGAAAGCTGTAAGAAGGGTGAAAATTTAATAAAGGCAGACATTAAATGTTAGTGTTGAAATAAAGAGATATAAACGATGGCGGACAAAAGATAATAGAAAATTTTATGTAGAATAGAGAAAATAAGGAGTGAAATAAGGAAGAAATATTATTGAAAAGGTAACACTAAAAATAATAAATTTGAAACTAGAATATAGAAGATGTAAGATAAAAAATATATTGTTAGTAAAGAAGGATAGGACCAAATATAGAGGCTTAAGATAAAAGATAGAGAAAGAAGATATTTGATTTGAGATAATTTTGGTTAAAAAATGCTATGCTCTTTAACTTTAAGTTGAGCATACCCTCGCTAATATCGTTGACAATTGCAGGGTGTAGCAAATGCAAGGGCGTCAAAATGAAATTAAAGCCGAGGATGCTGTGCTAAGGATGCGCTAAAGTCGGATGGTAACCGGGTTAGCATTCGATGGGTAGGAAGGGGGAACACGAGTACATTGGCAGGGGCGTGCTGACGAGTGGTTAGAGGGGGCGGGGGGGAGGCACGAATGTGCGGGCGTGCCAAACTGCAGCTGAAAAGCAATAAAAGTGACAGCTAAAGTTGAGTGCGGGCACAGGCTTTGGCTGGCTCTATATATATAGTATGAAGAACATGAATGCCAAGGAACAAGAATGACGAACGAGGCAGCAAACCGTTGAAGGAGAGGAAGAGCAAAGCGAGGAGGGCAAAGTCTGGTATTTTTGGTGGTTTGCTGCAAGATGTCAGCGCCTGACAGCATAAAGCGAATTTTAAGCAAAAAAAGAAACTTTTCCTCTTCCACACGAAAGTTGACGATTCCTTTGGCATTGCCGGCAAAGCTTCTGATAAAAAGCTAAAGGATACAAGAGCGCATATATGTATGTGTGTGTGTCTGTGTGTGTGTGCTTTAATGTGTCTACAATTTTAAATAAATATGTATTTATAATAGAAAATAGACTGCAGGAAAAACTGTCTGTGCCTTTGTGCCACTTGTGGCACAAGTGAAGTGAACTCTCTGTTTGAGTGCACTTCTGATATTAAACTACAACTTTTCATACTCATATTTGTCCTTATTTCCATTATCATTTTCATGTTGATTCAAGCTTTATGATTTCACTTTTAAAATTGACATAGTTTAAAAATCAATCGAATTGCATAATTTTATGAATTAAATTAAGTTGATTTATTTAAGCTAGATTAATTTGACACCTCTAGATGTGATTTCCGACAAAATCAATTCGATTTTTAAATAAAAACAGAAAATGCCGAAATTTTATAGAAAATACAAAAACTATTGGTTGATTGCGTTATTTTTTGTGTCGAGCTTTTAAAATTCGTTTGAAATCGCAATTAAAGAGAATTAAAGTTTTCGCTTATAAAATCTCTATGTATTCTAAGTCGTATCATTTTATATGAAGATATTTAGGAATTCAATTGACAATCATTTGTTAAAAATCTATAATAATACATTCGACAGTTCCAAAATAATGAAATTATTTATTCCAAATGTATATATTCGAAAAATTCTCAAAAAAGAAGTTCTAAACAAATATCTTACATTTATATAAATTAAAATTAAATGAAATTACAGTAAAAGAGAACTTCAATTACATTTTCTCTCTTTCTCTTCAGTCTAAATCTTCTTCGTGTCGTTTACTTTCAATATTCAGCAAACATTAAATAATTTAATAAGTTTACTTTTGCAATTGGAGAGGCAATTTTAATATGATACTCGAGTATGACATATACTCGATATGATATTCGATTTTCCAGATGATTAAATCAAGAGTGAAGCATTTGAATATGCCAACTGTCGGGAAAAATGCCCCAACCAAATAAGCCAATAAAGGGGGAAACCAACTCAAACAACTCGCTTTTCCACAGAATCCGATGTAACTGTATGTTAATATGAGTATTCATTCTTATTCACTTCTCATAACTTCACTGTGCCTTTTTTATTTTATTTTTGGTTACGCTTGAGATTACAATACAATTTGCCATATGAATATTATTGACTGAGTCTTTTTTTTTTTTTTTTTTTGTATGGGTGTGTGAGTGTGTGTTTGTGGGCAATATATATTCCTTATGTATGTATATATGAGTATTCGATATACATGTGTACAATAAGCTAGCAATTTGTATTGTTCGATTTGTACAATTCTCGTGGCGTCTCGACTGCCAAACGGAAATGCCTTATTAATGAATTTGTTTGGCCACACACTCATACATTCATTCATACACACTCACACACTCAGTCACTCAATCACTCGCACACTCATTCAGCTAGCATGTCTGGATTACAGTGGAGATGCTGTGTAGTTGATTCACACATATCGAATGTCAAAAGATTAATATTTGATAAATCGATAATTGCAAATATGAAAAATTATTGTATGTATTGAAATAAAAGGGGCTTTTCTTAAAAAAAAAAAAAAAAAGATTGTTAACGCATTGTTTGCATTAAAATTTGTTTGTATAACTCTTAAAATAATGATATACGCTAAAGTATGATAATCATTTTTTTTAAAGAAAAAATATCGATATCTTTACAGCTCATTTCTTTGCTTTTAAATGCTGGAATGCAAGTTTTTGATTTCAATAGGGAATTATTACAAAGTGAAACTCAGAACATTTTTTTTTAAAGATTGAAAACACCAAAGCCAAAACGAATTTCAAATTAATTTTCTTGTTAAATCGATTATTGAAGAGTTTAATTAATTTCGAAGCAAATAGGATAGAATAAATGGGAAACATCCGAAAATTACTTAATTTCTGTTCCACTCTTAAAAATTGGTGAAGTATTGGTGAGTAATATGTATTGTTGAGATGATATATTTACAAATCGATTACAGAATAATCAGTATCTAACATAAAGATATAAATGGAAATACCCCTATATTTAATAAGCAAGACACCTTAGTATACCGTATGTTCATTTTATTTTTCACATTAAGAAATTCCACAGTAGTTTTTAGTGTTTAATAAAATTTTAAATGTTCGATAACTGATAATGTTTCAAAAAATTTCTGTTTGAATTAAAACAGTTTTATTTTGATAACAAAAATTGCAAAACTTCTTTAAAATAATACTTGACATAGTTTGGAATACCCTCAATAATAAAAGAACATGCCTAAAGTAAAGCCATTTCTGTTTCATATTGGCAGATTTTACTGTATTTTTGGCTTTACTTTGTGGCCACGCACAATGTGCGCATTGTTGTCATCAACATTGTGGCTGTTATTGTTATTGTTGTTGTTGCTCTTGTGGCTGTTGTTGTTGATGCTGCTGCTGATGCTGCTCTTGTGGTTGGCGGCTCGTGGTTTTCACTGTAGCCTGACAGCGACAGCAACTCCAAACGCACTTTGTGCCATAAATCATTTGGCAGCTCTGCCGCTGCCTGCTTATGGCAAATTTATTAATTCCTTTTTGCCTCACTCACTCACAACGCGCACTCTCTAATTCTCACTCTCTCTTTGTGTCTCTGTCTCTTTTTGTAGCTTGGGATATTGGCAACTCGGTGCAGGACGCGTTTGTTATTGCCGTCGAGGAGCACGCACGGGAGCGTCTACAACGATTGGCGGCCCTGAATCGCGTAACGCCCGTGGATATAACGCAGCTGTCGAAGAAGGTAAGTGCAAGTCAACCAGCTGCAGCCAACTTAGTGATGCTGAGTGTTGCCAGATCATCGCCATTGACAAAGTAAACTTCATTTGCTAGCTGCCTAACTTAATTGTACACTGGGAAAAATTAAAATCCTGTTATTTTATTAGTAAACTGACACTTTGGCGTTGCCACCTGGTCTTTATTTTGCATAAGTAATGCCAGATAGTCGACCTTTAAGAAGCAAACACAATTTACAAGTTGCTCATCTTCAGCCGGGAAGCTTAAAAGACTGTTTTCAATTTGTTGACTTGCCAACTATACTACAGCCTTGCCACCTGGTTTAATTTTTCTTGCGGGATGTCAGATCATCGGCATTGAAAGAGCAATCTTCATTTCCAACTTGCTTTAATTGAATGCCAATTTATATAACTTGAACGTTGCCACCTTGTTTAGTTTTTCAACAGTCCGCTTAACGATTTCCAACTTAAAGATTAATTAACATTTCTAAATATTAATTACTACTTCTATTACATATTGAATATTTGACAGGAAAATATCTTACCAGCGTTGCCACCTGGCAAATTATATATCTTTGTTAACTTTAGTCGAGTCAGATTTGCATATAATTCATCAATTAATCAACATTGAGTCGCGGACCACACTGTATTTATAATTTACATACCTTTCTGGCAGCCTTGTTTAGGCAGCATCCCGCCAAGCGTTGCCACACCTTAAAAAATCTGTGAGTCAAACAGGAAGCTAAACTTGCATTTAAATTTATTGACGTTCAAATACATATGCCGTAACTTTACGGAACTTGTAAATGAAAGGAATCGAATGGAATGAATCTCCTAGCAAACGAATGTGAATAATTGAGTGCGACAAGGGGAGGAGCCAAAAATGTCGGCAACTTTTTTTGGGCAAACGAAACATTTTTGCAGACTGAAATTGAAATTGAAATTTGTGTTGCACTCGACACACACATTCACAAATACAAACTTGTCAATATTAATACCATGTAGTGCACTTATGTATATAAAAAAAAAAAAATATCGGTGAAACCATTCGAATTCCCCGCTTCCCGCCTGCCTCAAAAATACAACTGACCGACGTACCAGTCGACAAAAGAGCACAAAAAATGAGGAAATAGTCGCAAATTCAATTAAAAATTCAACAAACATAAAAAATAGCAGAAAAACAATAACAAAAGTCATACGCAAAGCAAAACAGAAACTAAATGTGAGACAAACTTGAAAGAAAAAAAAAAAAAACAAAAAAAAAAAAAAAACGGAAAACCAAATGCGAAAATAACAACAGTTAAAAACGAAAAAATTTAAAAGTTTTAACTGCTCGACGTGCACTTACCTTTTAAATATATATATTTTACAATGTTCAAAAAATATGTAAGTATGTTTAATTTAAGAGAATGAATGGAATGTGGTAAAAATATAGCTCTCAGATAAAGCATACCTCCTTCAATCAGTTACAAACGCTCTCACAAGCTTATCCGGCCCCAGTTGACATCACTGTCGAGTACAGGGTATCAAAAAAAAACAAAAAAAAAATTTAAACAAAAAGTGAAAAAAATCGAGAAATGCAAAACTGAAACTGCAAATCAAATTCAAGTTATGTAGGTAATTGAAAGTGAGTGGGCACTGTAATATCCAAGCATGAGAATGAGTATATATATGAGTGTGAGTGAGTGTATTCAAATGCGCCTGACAGCTGCAAATGATTATTAAGGTGTAGCATGAGCTTAAATTTGCTGTACTTTGGATGTTTTACAAATGTATTTAATAAAATGAGTGCACTTACGGAAAGTATTCAAAAGCATACAATTTAAGTTAGGAAATGAATGTGTAGAGATATCACATTTTAATTCTCTGTGTATTCTATTTATCGTATAATACTTTTGAGTATGAGTTTTTAAGAACTACTTAGCACTCTATGTTAGAACCTGCTTCTATTTAATAGGAAGAACCATTTCTTAATTTGCTTTAGTTTTCTTGATTTTGTAAAACGATAAAGTTGTTTAAAATAATTAAACTTTGATTCATAATTCGGACTTATTTTAACTGTTTTTTATTTAATGTCAACTAAGAGCAGTTGACAAAAGATCAATGAAATAAAAAATGTATTTAGGGGGTATTTGACAAATTTCTATAATTGATCCAAAAGAAAATGCCCAATCAGATTAATAAATATCAGAAAAAAGTTTTTTTAAAACAAAAAATAATCTAAAATGGTATACAATTTTGTTATTTGGCAATTAGTTCGACCTCATAATTCGGAGGAGTCAATTTTCAGCATGGAAACTATATTGATTTAATTATAATTTATTTAAGATATGATTATCGTTAAATTTATTTATTTATTTACTTATATAGTATTTATAGTAAAAAATTGGTTAGCTGGTTCTAGTTCGAGAAGTAAATGATTTGAAGTATTTAGCTTATGTTATTGTTCGAGTAATCACAAAATCCTAAAATCCTATTTAACAGACTACTGCAAATTGATCAATAAATATTATAGATAAATCACTTGCATTTCGCTTTTTTTTATCCCCCCTGACTTTTCCACTCTCCCCGGTTCCATTGTCTTTCATTCTCTCTCATCTCTGAATGTTTCCTTCATTTAATGTCAACTGAAAGCGCTTGAAAAACTGTTCGTCAAACTAAATGAACGTTGCCTCAAGATTTATTGGGTGGTGAATTGTGATTCAATGGTTTTTCCGTCAAGTTATTTTGCCTGCCAAAGCTATCAAAAGTGAACTCAGTCAATCGCATATTGCCAACGGCCGAATTGAACTAAACTGAACCGAACCGAACCGAACCGACCCAAACTGAACTGAACTGAACCAACCCAAACCAAGCCCGAAAACGAACCAAAGCCAAATCGATGATAAGTGCGATAAGTGTTTGAGTGCAATTGCTTCAAGCGGATAAAGTCGGGTGCTTTATTTTTTCAGGACAAGGCAAATGATGAGCCTGCCATCTTCATACTTATAGTGCAGAGCCAATGCATCCGGAAGCAGCGACTCGTCCTCACTGTCAATAATCCGATAAAATGTCGATGAAAAAAGCGTGTAAATATCCGCGAGAGAGAGAGAGAGAGAAAGAGAGGGAGTGTGCCAGACCAAAGAATACTCAGTAGAGATTAAAATAAAGAGAAGACAATACATAGATATATTTATACTTCACTTAGAAGGCTATAAAAATGCATGAAAATATGCGTTTTCTGAAAGAGTGAAATAAGAGAAGTTAGGCTGAGCGCATGCCCAACTTGCAGATACTTGACAAATATTTTTAGAAAAAGACAATACTCATACACGCTTTAAAAAAGGATAAATAAAAACCAAAAACAGAAATACTCTACCTGGGACAAACAGAAAGAGAGAATGAGAGTGAACTCGACTTGCAAATACCTGACAATTATTAGAAAAAATAATAATTCGCAAACTTTGCTTAAACGAGAAAAAAAAAGTTGTATGAAAATGCGCTTCCTAAAAGAAAGCAACAGCAGAGTGAGCTCGACTGTCATACACCCAACAAAGATTTTTGCATCAACACAATTTATTCACTCAAAATATCTCAAATCTCGCCGTAACTGATAGATTTTATAGTTGTAAATATTGTATAAGCGTGGAGTAATATATTTGTTGAAAAGCGCTGATTAAGGGAAGAGAGTGAGCTCGAATATAAGATACCCGGTAAAACATTTTAAAAGGGGAAAAACGATATATGACTATAAAAGAAATAAAAATAAAAAGTTTGCGATAGAGTGTGCTAGACTTGAAAATACGCTGCAGAAAATTTGAAAAGTAGGCAATTAGTAGAAAAAATTCAAAAGTTAGAGATATTAAAAAAGAGTGCTCAACTTAAATAAATCCTGTAGAAAATTGTAGCTCACACAATGTGCAGTTTAACATATCGTATTTTTAAATTACAGAAAATATACCCGCTCTGCCAAAGTATTGCAGGGCATTTTTAACAGCGAATGTGAATGAATGAAACGACAACGTTGATGACAAAGAATAGAGGAGTGCTTAGAGGTGGGAAGAAGACGGGGGGTGTTTTAGATGAGATGTTAAAGTGAACCGAGTTTGGGTTGGGAGATTGGGGATTGGGGGAATTGGGGATTGGTTGAGAGAATCTGCAGCAATTGAACGCACAAGTGGAATGTGTACGAAGCGTGAAGCATTTTGTTGACGGCAGCTTTAGGAATACATACGAATATATGTATATAAATGAATATATAAAATATAAATATAAAAGATCTGTATGTGTAGTAAGTGCTTAGATATCTGGGTTATATGTACATGTGGCACGCTGTAATTGCATCCGTGTGGGCGTTTGGGGCAGAATCAGAACCACAATCAGAACTGTGGTGCCACCTGTTGTTGCTACACCAGGATGGATTGTGGCAGGGATATTTCTAATTTTTGTTGATGTTGCTCTTATCCATCAGCTTTTTAGGCAATTACATACAGTTTGGCAGCCACTGGTTACTGAATATAAACAACAAACAACTTTGTTGCTGCCATACGCGTGTTTGCAACGCGTATTTTTCGGGGTGTGGCATGTGCCTTTTGTTTGGGAACAGCACAGCCCACGCAGCCAGACAGCAACAGACAAGAGTAGACACACCTACGCATAAGCCAAGTCTTAATGGTACAGTAAACACTCGCATAAAGCGCCATCTCAACTGACTGACTGTTGAAAAAATACTTTGACATGCTTTGCTTAATATGGTGCAACTTTCAAATTGCAATTTCCAGCAACAGTTTTCAATAAACAAAACATATTTTTTCTATATAAAAAATATTTATTATTTATCTATAATTTTAAGTTATTTTTTTTTTTAGTTACAGGAAAAAACTATTATCAAAGAATAACGCATCTTTTTTAAATTGATACAAATTGTGTTGATTACTTACTTAAATTTTTATTTTTTTTTTCTGACTGAAGTTCGATTCCCACAAATGTCAAGAAAAACATTGCCAAAAATGAAAAATTTAACAATCCGTTAAAGTTTAAAAGCCATACAATTCAGTTATTGTCCACTAAGGACAGATTTTAAATATAATAAAAAGTGAAAAAACAAACAAAATTTAAAATGTTTAGCCATCTATTCATTTACAATTTTTATTTTAAATTTGGGTTAATGAAATCTTCCAATATTTACTTATAAATAAAAGTAATGTCATGATTAATTTTAGAAAATAATTCCCGTGACACTTACCAACAGAAAATACAAATAGCAAAGATAACGAAATGTTCTTGATTTCTGTTCCTCCAATAAAAATAGTAAATAAAACATTGTAAAAAAGTTTTCGAGTTAGTTTTGGGTTTCAGTATTTGAGGTTTCATCAATTAAAGAAATAGCAATTAACTTTTGCACACTCTGCAATTGTACATATGATTTTATCGTCATTCCAGACACTCACTGTATTTATATTAATAATGCATATTTCATTAGGCGAAATGCGTTGGATACACAAAAGCCAAAATTCCCGTTACCGCCCCAGATCCTCCGAATTCGAACCGAACGAAACCGAAGCGAACCTTTCCGACCCAACCCGACGCATCGCTGCGTCTCTTTGTCTGGATTATTTTGACTAGCTTTAATTTAATGAATTTTGATTGATTTGCATATATGTATGCGAATCGAGCCTGTCAGCACCGCTAAATGATGACGATGTTTACAGTCGGAATTTTTGGGAGTACACATCGTTGACTTGTTGGCTTCATTTCAAATAGCTGAAAATAGACTAGAAAATATACGCACACACAAAATAACCAATCGATTAGTGTAATTGACATGCGGGCAAATGGAAATACAATGTTGTTTCATTTCAATCATTAAGATGAAACGTTATATTCAGCTATTTGTGACTTATCGATTATTAAATTGTCATTACAATTGTATTGTTTTGTAATTGATTATTTATGTTATCGATGCACTACTGTTGTTTCTGTTGAGGACAACAAATGTATAGAATAACAATTTGTACACTTATCGAAAAATTATACGAATAATCGATTAACTCTGTTATCGAAAAGTTTATTGTTTCAACGAATTTTAAAGTCTAAGATCCGATTGTAGTCGATTATCAAATAACGATACATTTTATCAATAATTTATCAGCTTTGAAATTAAAGCCATCGGCAACGGTTAGACCTAGGAGGATGCAAATTTTGCACAGCATAGCAAATTTATCGATTTGATTAGTCTTTTCCTGTCACATTGGATCTTTTAGCCACCAAATCAGAATTTTTCCACACCTGTGTATTTGAGAATGTATTTATTATAATGATTATCAGGGGTGCCACAGAAATCGTTTTCGCTTGAATTTGACATAAATGTCATACAAATTTATGTCAAATTCAATTGAAAGAGATTTCTGTAGCACATTTAAGATTTTCCTTCAATAGTAGTGATTAATTTTGATTCATTTTATAAAAATGTGACTAGAATCATTATATCTAAAAATTATAAATTACATAGAAAGTGAAAAGTTTTAAACTAAAATCACTTTTAATTTATGACTTATGGGAAGGGCTTTTTTCACCACAATTCGTAGATGTAGCAATTACAATGTTCCGGCTGGGAGATGTTTGATAATTGTTTATCCGCCATGTTTCTCACGATGCTCTTTGTCTCTTTGTCTTTGTCTTTGACTGGCCTTGAATGCGCTTTCGTGCAGTTGCAACAAACGAAAAGTGGCAACACAACGAGTCAGAAGCAGGATCTGAGTTTCCTTAACGACTCGACGCCCATTTATGTGACATCGTTCAGCAGCAATCAGATTACGTGCAGCAGTGCCACAATGACAACGGCAACAGCTGGCGGGCCAATCAGTGCACCAACATTGGCGCCAACAACAGCAACAGGAACGGTGGCAACACCATCGGCGTCGGCATCAGCGCCATCGGCGGCACTTGTGAGTGCAGCAGTTGCAGCTGCCACAGCGGCGGCGGCGGCAACGGGAGATCGCAATGCGAATAGCTCGACAACGGCAGCGATTGTTAGTGCAACGGCAGCAGCAGCAGCGGCAGCATTGAAGCAACCACCAGCAGCAGCAGCGGGAACAACAGTTGTTGGTGCGACAAGTGGCAGCAATAGCGGCAGCAACAGTGGCAGCAACAGCGGCAACAACACGAGCAGCGCCACCGGTCACATCTATCAGACAAGCCAGGCCCAACAGCAACAGTTGCAGCAGCTGCAACAGCAACTGGCAGCAGCTGCTGCCGCGGGCAAACCATTGCAGGCGAAATCATTGCTCGCGACCAGCTTGCAACATTTGGCCGAGGAGGTGGACGACGAGGATATGGATGATGATGATGATGTCGATGGTGCCAACTATTGTGGCATTACGTACATCAGCTACAACAACAAGCACGCCCAGTTGCCGACAACAACGCTGCCGGCAACAACCACATTGCCCGCGGCAGCAGCAACACTTGCCACCACAGCTGCAATACATCAGCAGCGACATCAGACGGCGCAGCGACCGTTGCCATTGCAATTGGGCGGCAGCAGCAGCAACGATATACATTTTGTTGATGCCCAGACATCAACATCACCAACAGTTGCCGGCGGGGGCATAAGCATTGTCACTGCTGCAGATATTTCATTGCCATCCCACGCCCCCCACGTGCATGGCACGACAACGCCCAAAACGGAATATTCAACGGCCATATCCAGCGGTCAGTTGCAACAAGCGTTTGCCGAGTTGCAACTGCACGGCGGCAACAGCAGCAGCAGCAACATGAACAACAACAGCAGCAGCAACATGAATATCAATAGCAACATTAACAATGGACAGCAGCAACAGCAGCATTTACTTTTAAGCAACAACAATAATAGCAATAATTGCATCACATCAGGCAACATCAGCAACATGAGCAACATCAGCAACATCAGCAACATTGGCACGTCCGCTTTGAAAAATTGTGATTTATTAATATCGAGGAATTTGTATCCACCGAGACGAGAGGTGAGAGGCGTCTGTCTCAAAACAGGCAACATTTTTGTTGCCGCTTGCAACATTTTGTTGCATGTGCTGTTGCTTCAGTTTCAATTGAATTTCAGTTCGTTTGGTTTTCAATTTGTCAATTTTCTTTAGATATTTAGTCAATTTTTCTTGCTTGCAACATTGTGTTGCACGTGTTGCATGTGTTGTCCTTGAGTTTCAGGTGAATTGTTTCAGTTACAGTTTATTTGCTTTCGAATTTGTCAATTGTTTTTTTTTTAAATATTTATTAATATTTTCTAGCATGCAACATTTTGTTGCATTTGTTGTCCCTTTAGTTTCAAATTATTTGTTTCAATTTTGTAAGTTTGTCTTAACCAAGTTTACATCTTTACTTGCTTGCAACATTTCGTTGCATGCAACATTCTAATGCGTTGGTTCTCCCTTCAGTAGAATTTTATTTCAATTTATTTATTTCGAGTTTGTCAAATTACTAGCATGTAATGAATCCTTAAGATTTAGTTAAGATTTTGTTAATTTGGTTAAATTTTTAATTTAGCTAAAATAACATTCTTATTGTTTGCATTTCTATCTCTTATTCGCTCATACAACATCTCTCTTTCTCTGCCTTTGATACAGTTACTATCTACGCATAACGATGATGTCATCATTCATCAGTCCAACGATGGCCTTGGCCTCACATACAACACAACACCAACAGCAGCAGCAACAGCAATAACTGCAGCCAACAGCATCAGCGACCAGCAACAGTTGCTGAGTGGCGCTGCCATTTTTGAGCTGCAACAACAACAGCAGCAGCAGCAGCAGCAGCAGCAACAGTTGCAACTACAACAGCAACACAGTCCCACAAGTAGCATATCAAAAGGAAGAACTGAACTTTTATTGGGCGATCAATCGCTGCGAATAGAAGCGAGGTGAGTTCTTTATAGAATTTCCTATTTTATGTGTATATAAAAATAAAATACAGAGTATATGTATTTAAAAGATGTTAAAAAAGAATTTGTAACTATAAAAGCGAATTTGCTTAATCCATTTATGTCAGGAATCGTAAATAATGAATTTTTTAGTTTTTTAAATCAATAACTAAGATTAAAATTATCAACACCATTAAAAGATCTTTTGCGAAAGCTCTTTACATTACCATCATGTTAAATAAATTTAAATACATTTTTTTTTAATTAACTGCAAGGTTTCTCTGATATAAAAAGTCTTATGACTGTCTGTTAACAAAATTAATTAGGTACCGAAAATACTGAAAAAGAAAGAAAACTTCTTTTATTATTTTTGCACTGGTTCCTCTTAAAGTTGTCATATTAAACAAAAATTATAATAAATAATTAAGACCAATATGCTTGATTTTAGAAATCGCCCACTTTTTTTTATCAGTTTGTTTATACACATTTTCAATGGGCTCTGATTATAAAAATATGCATTAACATTTCTATCAGCTGTTTTCCACAAGTAACGACAGAATTTGAAGAGAATTGTTTTTGAAAACAACCAACCAAATTGTTTATGTGCGTCAAGTTAGCTAAACACTTTCGAAGGAAAAAACAACGCTTAAGGGATGGATAATTTGCATTTAACTATCCGTCATTTATTCGGGAACATTAAGTTTTCTTATTAAATAAAAGAGCGGCAAAACTAATTTTTTCACGAATAAATTACTGATAATTAACGGCAAATTCCACGATAAAAAGTTTTCAAAAATTGTCGAAATTGCGGGAGTGTCTTGCTAACTTGATATCAAGTTAGCAGAACATTAGTTTTTTTTTTTAAATAAAAGAACGGCAAAACTAATTTTTTCACGCATAAATTACGGATAATTAACGGCAAATTATACAGCCCTTAAACGTTTTTTAGCTAACTTGTTGCACATAGTTTGTTGGCACTCCTTAAATGTCAACGAATTAATTTTTCGAACATATTTTGGAAGGCACAGAAATCGACAGCCACAAATTTTCACACCTGTGTAGCATTTATTTGTGGGTACAGTTAGGCAGTCACTGTGTCTGCACTAAACTGACCAAATGCAAAAAAAAAAAACAAAAAAAAGGAAAACAAGTGTTGCCTAAGCGACAGGCGCCTGTGAATTGAAAACCTCGCAATGGCTGCACAACCTGCAAATGTTTTGTTTGCACAAATGGACAAGTGCATGAATGTGTGAGTGTGTGAATGAATGTGATTGTGTGTGTGTGTGTGTGTGTGTGTGTGAGTGTGTGAGTGGATTTGTTTGTTTGTTTCTCTATTTGCGAAGCATTTATTACCGTTTCGCCCAACTCGACAACCTTCTGCATTTCACATTTCGCATTTCGCATTCACATTCTCGTCCTGCCACAAACTGAATGGGAATCATGTGCGCCATGGAAATACCCCAAACACATGTGTCTCTTCTTCTTCTTCTTCTTCTTCTTCTTCTTCTTCAGCTCTCAGTATGTGTGTGTGTGTGTGTGTGTGTGTGTGTGTTGGTGTGTGTGCTCACGTTGTTTTTATGACTGCTTATTTATTTACTTGGTTGGCTCGCTGGGTTTTCCAGCTGGCTGGTTTATCCTCGTCCTATTCCTCCTACACTCCTTCCTATACTCTCCTTCTGTTTCTCTTTGTTCGTCTGTCTGTTTGGACCCTGTATTTGAAATATATAAAGGGTCCATAGGATTGGACTCTTTAAAGTATTTGCATTTGTGATCAGCATCAACAGGAATTCAATTTATCCACAATTTAGATCTCAGAGACTTTAAGAGCTAGACTCTCCAAACTTGCCAAGTCAATTTTTCTATATACTAATTTAGAGTTTTACCACGCCCCTCAGAAATCGATAATAACAATTTAATAGCGATATTTTAAAGCTGATAGTCCCGATGTACTCTTAAACTTTTTTGACGACCTAACAGTAAACTCCCAAGTCAGGCCAAAAAAGTATTATTTTCCTTCATATATAGAGTACAGTTTGAATTATATAGCATACATATTTTTATTCCAGCTTGATTGCGGATCTTTTTTACTACATGTTTTTGAATAAATACGCAATTATGTTTAAAATTTAATTTTAATGGTATACTAACATTTGAAAATGAAAATAATTGTTTTATATTCTGCACAAAAAGAATAAAATGTCTAGCTTTCAATAAAACTCTGATTTTAAAACACAATATAAATGCTTTTCTTACATTACAAGTACAGGGTCTGCTACAGTCATGCTCACTCGATTATTGCCATTCCCAATAGTTTTTTTTTCTCAAACTGCCTTCGCGTTTCGCCGTTGGCCAACGCAGATATTTTTCACACATTTTTCGCAGTGCTCTCAGCAGGTGTCTGCCTCTCTAACTAACTGAACTGAGTATATGTATGTGTGTGTTTGTGTGTGTGTGTGTGTGTGTGTGTGTATATGTGTGTCCTTGTCCAAGCATTGCCGCTTGTGCTTCTGTTGTGATTTAGCCAAACAGAGCAGAGCAGTCCAAACCAATCCACGCGCCCCATCTTCGACCATCAACTTCCTCGTCTTCCATGTTCTCATATTCACAGCTTCCACCTTGCCACCTTGCCACCTTGCCACCTCTTTTCTTGCCCCGAGACAAACGCCACGCGCGCTCTCATTTTAACCTCATTTTTAATTAACGAGTTATTTTCCACACCCTGTGCTGAATATTTATAAATTTTTGAATCGATTTTCCTTGAAATATCGCTCCTCACATTGCTCACTTGTTGCTCCCTCTCTCTCTCTCTCCCTCTCTCCCTCTCTATCTCCCTGATTTTGCCACACCAAATTAAAGAGTTGCATCTGCAAAAAAACTTTTCACAAATCAATCTATTCAACTTAAAATTCTCTTGACTCAAATTAAATCGTAAACTTTATTCAGTTTTGCTTCAATTTCAGTTTGTTGTTATTTCAAAACTATCAAATAATATGCAGTTAAACTTCTCTTGATTGAAACTTTTCTATGTCGCTTTCCATATTTAACTTGAGCTTCACTCATTTCAAATTATTCATCTTAAACTAGAATTTAACTAAAAATCTAAAACTCTGTTTCAGTTGAATTTATTTGACTTAAGTTTCGCTTAATTGAAATTCTTCACTTTACCTTTGCTTCTTTTTGGAAGTGACATTTTTTTTCACATTTCTTTACCTCTCTATCTTGAACTTTTCTAGTTTAAAATAGTTTCAGAAGTTTCCTTCGTATTTCCAAACTTTCTATGCATCGAAATCTGTATAAAATATCTTTTTTATTACTGTTTATTTTATCGATTGATGGTTCTATTAAAGAATTTAATAGAGCTATAGCTTAAAGCCAAAAATCAAAAAATTAATGCACTAATTGCATAATCTTAACAATCTATTAATTGACATTAACAACATTAAATTGTTGCTATCGATTTTACTTAATGTGCTATTTTCTCCGCTCACACACTCTCGCTCTCTTTATCGTTCGCTTTCCCTTATTGCCCAGCTCGATGTCTAACGGGCCCAAAATCAAAAAAATTGCAGGCAATAGTCGAGCAAAAACGACTGCGAAAGACTCTGTACCTATTTTGTAAAAAGCGCAAATAAACTTAATTCAAATATAATAAGAAATATATTTGGAGTAAATCGAGGAACTTCGCCTGTGAGAGACCCTGTACTAATTATTCTTAAAAGTAAATACCACATAATTTTAATAATCCAAGACAACGCTTCTTTACCTTATGTAACTTTGATGAATCGGTTTGCTAATTCAGCAGGGTCATAAATGATTTGTGCTCCAATATGTTTTATTTTCGAGAGTAATAAATTAATTGTCAGCCAAATATAAAAAGTAACTTCGGCTAAACTATAAACTTAATAGACCCATTGTACATTTGGAGTGCAGGGTCTAAAAGAAAAAGGAAAACCTGCTGAGTAATCAGTTACCGCTCAGATGACAATGACTATGACAATGACAGAGATGCAACTCAGGCGACGCATTATCTATGACTATCCCAATCTGGTTGTTGTTGTTGTTGTTGTTGTGCATTTTGCAGGCTGGCAAAACTGTCAAGAGCTGAAGTGACTGTCTGTCTGTCTGTCTGTCTGAGGACAGACCGTAAAAGCTGAAATGCAACCAATCGAGAGGTTGACGACAGGTTCGACTTGACTTGGCATTGACATCCGATGACGAGCATCAATGCTGATGACATATGGATATGGATATGGATATGGTTATGGGTTTTGATTTTGATTTGGATTTGGGCTTGGACATCGTTTTTGGTCCTACATTTGAAATTGTTCACTTGTCTGTTATCGTTAGTCGACAGTCAAGAGAGACAATCGACTCAAGCACATCAATTAGAGAGACAACGAAAACAATGATCATTTACCTGAGTGGAAAATGGCTTAAACGCTGCCTACTTGTATTCATATTCAAATGTCGAAGATTACTTGCCAGTTATTTCGACACTAGCAATGGGCATGGAATTGGACAGCAAACATTAAAGGGCTAAGTTGAAACTAATGTATATATGCTCGTAGAACAATTGAGTTGGCTTAAGAGAACAATGCAACGAAATTGGCTTAAAATAGATATGTTTAAATCTATGCACTTTTACAACAAGCAACAACTCTGACTTTTCACAAGTTTCAGAGAAATTATCGATAATTCTCTCAACTTATATAAAAGATAAATCAAACATCAAGAAATCAGCTCAATTGAGTTTCTATTCTAATAATTCAACAATTAAAGAAATGTCAAATACTAAAATTAAACTAATAATCAAAAGTGCCATTTGCTGCTTTTTAATTTGTTATCTTATTAAAAATTGATTAAAACTACTTTTAATACTTCGGGATCAAGGTTTGCTTTAGAAATGATGGATTTAGTATGAAAACATATTTTTTTTTTATTTAAGTTTTCTTAATTATAATTATTGATTGTGTATTTGGTAAAAATTATACATATAGTAGTTTTAGGTACAGGTTCGGTGTGCCTCATAAAAACTTTCTCTCTTGTTTTTATGCCTATCCTTTTTTATTGTTTTGATAGTTTTTTGGTCTTTAATATGTTGCAGTGAACTCGTATCTTAACTTTCCTCATTTGTTAGTTAATTGAAATCCACAAATAAATATGACTAAATGGGATATAATCAATATAACATATCAAGTTAAAAAAGGGAAAACGAGTTGCAAAAAAAAAAAAAAACGACTGATCAAATTAGCAATTATATGCTCGTTTTTCTCACAGTGTAAATTGTTATTGCCACATAATGCGAACATGTGCAGTTTAAGATGTGTGTGTGTGTGTGTCTGTCCAACTGTAATTTGGAATTTTGCGCATGTCTTGAGAGCCAAGTTAATGGCATGGCAAGAGAGAGAGAGAGGGGGACATGAATTTGGGGCTTTGGCATTCCAGCCATGTAGCGACCATGTTGTTGTCCAGGTCCCAAACGAAGACCGCTTGGCATTCAACATGCGAGGCACGCGCAGGCGCAGCATTTTTGTGGCCAATGTTTGTGGCAAGCGTTGAGGTAGGACCGTTGTTGTTGTTGCTGTTGTTTTTGTTATTATTGTTATTATTATAGTTGTTGCTGCTGTTGTTGCTACTAATATGATGGTCACTTTCCCATGGATCCATGAAAAATCAATTCGAATTGCCGAGTTCAGCGTCTAATCCGCTCAGCAACAACAACAGCAACAACAACCACAACAACAGCAACAACAACCACAACAACCACAACTGCAGCAGCAACTAAATCAAAAATAAAGTAGAAAGGAAAAAGGAAAAGGCAAAATAAAGAAACAAATATAAATGCCGAGTGTGTAATTAAAACATTAATTTCCTGTCGTTATGAGCCGAATTTCGGTGATGCCTAGCAACAACAACAACAACAGCAGCAACAACAACAACAACCACAACAACCACAGCGACAGCAACAAACGCCCACGTCGCAGCAGAGACTAGAAGCAGAGCGACAGCGAAGCAGCGACTGCGGCAGAGGAAAAGTTAAATGTTAAGGCAAACAGAGCACAGCCTAACAGAGTGCTAGTGTTGCCAATTGAGCTATTTTTCCGCCAACTCTGAAGTTTAACAAACGCCAAAATTTTTAAATATCGACTGAAGGATATTTTAGCTATATTTAGAGTTGTAATAGCTTCCATAAATCTACAGAACTTCCATAAATCTAGAACACTAGTGTTGGCAGTTCAGCTATTTTGTCGCCAATTCTGTAGTTTACAAATGCCAACATTTTGTAAATCTCAAGGACCTACAAAAATTCTTGTTTTACAAAATGTTGATATGACTTTAACTTAGCTTCCAAAATAAAACAATATAACTTTTAATTTTTATTTGGCAATTATAAGCCATTACACATGTTCTAATACATACATTTGCGAAGAATATACAATATATAGATGAGAAAGAATAATATATAAAAGATTTTTGTGATAGAACTGCTTTTTATGATTTTTTGTAAAGTATTTTTAAGATTTTCTGACTTTAAAAAATTTGGGAATATGCGAGATGCCTCATTAAAAAATAAAAAAATGGGCAAATTTTTGCATTAATAACAAGCGCTTACAAATTTTTAAATAAACTTGATCTGCATACAGAAAAATGTTGTTGATTCCACTTTATATTCAAAGTATATTATTTTATTTAGCTATTTTTTGATGTAGCTTTCTTGATTTCTGAATGGTTGACAGCACTGCGTTGCAAAGAGAGGAAGAGAGAGAAAGAGAGAGAAAGAGAGAGAGAGAGAGAGCGGCGGTAGAACAAGAAGCGAGTGTTGCAAAGAGAACTTAAAAAAAAATATTTCTGAGTTGTGAAAGAACTAAAAAACTAAATAAAAAAGCACAAACAAGTAAAGCGCAAAAAAAAAAAGTTTCAAGAATATAAAATGAAATCATATATATTTGTGTAGATATATGTATGTGCATGTGCATGTGTGTGTATTTGTGTTTGCTGCTCTTGTAACTTGAGATAAATCCGTTATAATAACTCTGGACAACTGGGCCGCAGTTGTTTGAGAGGGAGTGAGAGAGAGAGCGAGAGAGAGAGAGAGAGGAAACGAGAGCGAAAGGTGGGGAAAAGGGGACAACTTGAAGCAGGCAAAGGCGGCCTAAATGATGCCCGACAGGCACTCACAAACACACACACACTCACACGCACACACACACACACACACTCACACACACACTCACACGCACACACAACACACCTCAAGTGTATGCGTCGTTGTTGTTGTTGTTGATTGTATCTTTGGAGGATGCTTTGCTGCCTGTAAGCGACGTACCCGACATGTCTTTTGTTTTGTTTTGTTTTCGTTGCGCTTTGTTTTTGTTTTCGTTTGGCTTTGGCTTTGCCTCTTTGTGTTTGTGCCCTTGCCCTGCCCCGCCTTATATTCTAGCTTTTACCTGTTGTGTGTTGTTGTACTTGTAGAAAAAAGTTCCAACTCAAAGCAGAGCAGCAAAAGGAACAGCACCAAAAATGGATCAGCATAGACAAAAAAACATTAACAAAAAAAAAAGGAAAAACAATAAAAAAAGGGTAGCAAACAAAAGAAATTTTTGTATGAAAAAAATGAGCAATCACATGGGCAGTTAATTTTGATTTTTTTTGCAGCAGATCTGCAACACTGCTGAAATTGTAGCATGCCGACAGATCTGCAACACTGCGGATGCATAACAATGTCAGTTAATTTAGTAGCTGTTACTTGCACAGACAGTATACATATACATATGTATGTATGTATGTATGTATGTATGTATGTATGTATGTATGTGAATGCGTATGTGATTTTGTAGCATAGAAATGCTGCGTTAATTATTTTTCTTACCTGTGCCGCACGTTCGCTCTCTCGCTCTCTCTCTCTCTCTCTCTCGCGCGCTCTTGCTCTCTTAGCAGCAGCAGGAACAACAGTAACAAACTCTACAAGTGCACATACATATGCGTTTATGTGTGTGTGTATGTGAGTTCAAGGTCGTAGGCAGGAGGGGACTGAAGGGTGAACATTACCCCCCGCCACCCTCAATCAATTTTCAATTTAATACACTTTTGTTTAAGAATTGTGTTTGGTAAGACTCAAAAAAAAAGTGGAAAATTCTAAAGTCGAGCTCCCGATTATAGGATACCCGTTACTTATTTAAATAAATTTAAAATAGTTTTTATTGCGTGCTTTTAGGCACTTGCATTGTTGAAAAACATAAATTAGCCAATACCACCTTTCTATTTGTGCGATCTTATTACGATTTAGTAGAATGATAGGTAATTATAGTAATTAACGTTAATTTGTAAAAAATTTATAATATTTTAAAAACTGTGCGTGTGATGGTTTTACGCGATTTACGGGTGGGGTTTATATAATTCTCTGAGCCAAATTTGCTTGCTCTAGCTCTTATAGTCTTTGAATATACATACTTTTATACGTTACATACTTTTAGGTTAATTTATTATATTTAATTAAAGAATAAGTCGCCAATGTCACGTCTAAAAAAACACATCTAAACCATATTTAGCATCCCCTCTTTGCGCCAAGCTCCCTACGTCCTTGTTTGAGTATCTGTATCTGTTTTGGGCATCTTTTGTAGCTGACTGCGAGGCTGCTGCTGCTGCTGCTGCCTTTGGAGCTGCGCGCGCCAATCAGCCCCAGTTGTTGTCGTTGATTTTGTTGTTGCTGTTGCTGCTGCCTTTGGGCAACGGCCGCAGTCGCAGCATACATAGCTGACTGTTGAGTCACGCACACACACAAACACATGCACACAAATGACGATACACACACCTTTTGTTCTTTTGTATGCTGCAAGGCATTAACAACAGGCTTAACTATATATGTATATAAATACACACACATGCATACAAGTGCACAAACTACATACCTGCCTTTTGCTGCCGGCGTCGACGCGACGCCAACTTTAGAATGCGAACTCAATTGCTTATTACCTTACGGCCGACGCTGCAGCGTCTTCTACTGTTGCTGCGCTGCTTTGACTGCTGCTGCTCAGTGATGCCAATTTGGCCTTTTTTGGATAGATTTGTCTCGTTTTTAACTGCTTCAGCCCGGAAAAGTCTCAAACATCTTTCCAAAAATCTACCATTTTTTCGATTCAATTAAATTGAAACACATTCCCGGTACACCGAAATTCAAAATAAAATACTATTTTGACAAGTTTTGTGCGAAGCAAATCGTATCTGTATCGCAAATTGCCTGGCAATATTTAAAGGTGATAGGCACCATGGGCTTAAATTAAAAAAAAAAAAATGGAAAAAATGTTTTGCCTGTTTTAATGTCTTTTTCTTTTTCAGCTTTTTTTCTCTGATTTCTTTGGAAGTTTTGACTTTTTTTCAAAAAATATTTGGCATCACTGCTGCTGCTGCTGCTTCTTCATGTTCTGCTTTTGCTGGAATTCCTATTCCTGTGCCTCTCTTGAAGCCAGCGCAATTTGCCAAACCCATTGTTTGTGCACCTCTTATGTATGTACATAGGTGTGTACTTATGTGCTTAACTATCTGCATGTTTGTGTGTGTGCATGTGTATCCTTTAATACAAAGGCGAATGAAAGAAAAGAAAGGAGGAGAAGGAACGAAAAAGAAAATACACCAAAAACTTGTGCTCGCTTTGAGTGCGTTTGAGTGCGCTGCACTTGCGCTGCGCTGCCGACAGGTACAACAACACTCGCTCACTCTCTCACACCCGCTCTCTCACTCTCCCGCTTTGCTTTGCGCTCTCTCTCACGTCACAGGCTGTGACGGCGGCTCTCTGCGCTTGAGCCAACGTTTCGTTTTCTGTGTGAGCGCTGTTTTTAGTTTTTTTCAGTCTATGGCTGACTTTGTTCGCAGAGAGAGGTAAACGTACGTTTTGTTGCCGCGTCGCGCACTCAATTAAAAACAGCAACAAATAGCAACAAAAACATAACAACAGCAACAACAATAGTATTGCAGTAGCAGCAACAGCACATGTAACTGTTAGAAAGACCGGCAAAAACAACTATACGAGTATATGTTTAATAATAGTGTGTTTGTTGTCTGTGTGTTTTTCTTTTATAATTATTATTATGATTTTGCCGTTAGCTGTTGTCGATCGATAGCTATGTGTGTTTGTGTGTGTTCCCAAGAACTCATTAAATTGTAATTAAACAGCATAAACGAAAACAAATACAGCTACGTTTTTTGCTTTTAACTACCATTTACCTGTGACAGCGTTGCCAGATCGAGCGCGTTTTTTGTTGTTGTCGAAATTGAAATGTAAAAAAAAGTGGCAAAAACTATGCGCTGTCTGTCCAGTGTGTGTGTCTGGTCAACATGCAACGTTGTTGTTGTTGTTGTTGTTGTTGTTGCAGCAGCCATAAAAGCAGCAAAAAAATTTCTTTCGAAAGTGCTGAGAAATTGGTCAAGCAACTTTTTACAGTGTGTTGTTGTTGTTGTTGCTGTCGTAATTAATACTTTGGTCAATAAACAACAACAACAAAATGTGCATGCAAGTAAAATGCAATCGACTGTTGTTGGTTTTGTTGTTGTGATTGTTGTTGCCCGTTTCGAATTGCGAGCATGCGCGCAGCTTTCGAGCAACTTTTTATTTTTAATTTTTTTTTTATAATTTTCTTATTTTATTTTAATTTTTTTTATTTTTTTGGTTAACGTGATTTTTATTTGTGTGAACAGAGCTAACAGCTAAATAGCTGAAATGTGCCAAAGTGCCAGCAAAAAACAAGGATAACAAATCTAAACAAAACATAAAAACAAGGAGTAGAAGCAGAGGAAGAAGAAAAGCTACAAAATGCGAATCTTGAAACAATGGTGAGACAACATTGTGTTGCTTATGTTGCATGCAACAACAACATATTCTATAACTTAAGCAAATATGCATACAAACAGTTGGTCAAGCAATTCTTTTGACTGAATTTAAAAATGCACAAATATATGTATAAAAAAATACATATTATAAATATTTATATATTTTTTTTAATTTGAAAAACTTTTAATATCCTACATTTTAAATCAGAGAAACTATATTCAAAAGCCAGGAAAGTGTTTTATTTTGCTATCAAAACAATTTCTGGACCAACTGTATACAATGACAATTCTATGACTTGTCCAAATCTATTTTTTAGGCAAATTTAGCAAATACCCAAATATTTTATTTTTAATTTTTTTTTATTTTTGCAAAGTGTGAAAACAATTTTTATACGAACTGTATGTATGTTTTTATGTATCTATTTTTCCTTAGTTTTTGCTTGAGCTGCAATTGCATTTCATTTGCCAGATACTCGACACAAAAGATACATAGATGCAGATACATAGATACATTTACCTAGCTTCGTCTCGTCTCGTCTCGTTCCGTTTGTTTCCATTCTTAATAATCAACACTATTGTTGCAAGTGTGCGTGTATATATGTTTGTGTGTGTGTATGTGTGTCGAGACATGCATAATGTATATCATGTTTGTGTATCTCATAGATACACGTCGCATTTCGTATGCAAAACACGACAAAACAAAAAAGTTGTCATTACAAATATTTTTCATGGACTGTGCCATAAATGAAGTGCAGTCTGCTTATATAAATGACAACAACTTAAAATTATTGGCCCATTCCACAAATTCCACACACAGATCTCGTCAGATTACATTAAGATGGAGATAAAGATACAAATATGTATTTCATGTACTGGCTGTGCATACGAAAGCAATTTAAGCTAAGAATTTTCAATGCAATTGATGTGAAAATGCATGCAATTTTTTTTTTTTAGCCAATTTTTGGTCAAACATTTTTCTCACCTGGCAAAAGAGAGAGATAGAGAGAGAGGTGAAGAAATATGGGAAATATGCAGCAACGTCTAGTGAGGAAAAGGAAGGAAGGAAGAATGGATGGATTGTTAAATAAATGTACACAGAAACAAAATCATTCCAAAATTCAAGCTTAAAATTATTGATTGTTACATTTATTAAAATTATGTTAAATGAACTCAATAGTTAAATTAACCACTCAAACTAGTACACTTAACCTAAACATTTGTTTTTCCGATAATCAAATTATTTGTGGAAAATAAATTGAAAAATCCTACTTGCATCCGTTTGGGATTAATTTTATCCCAGAATTCCAGATTTTTTTTCTGTGTATGCGATTGATGGGAATAACTAGCATAGCGAAATGACTTGAACTACCTGCTGCACTTTTTTGTTCGTCCATCGTCCATCGTCCATCGCCCATCGCCCATCGTACATATTTCAAAGCCGTAAACGTAAACGTAGCCGTAACCATCGTTATGTGTCTGTACGTGATGTGCGATGCGTGATTCGTGCCTCCGGAGACGCGTGTTAACGTCAGTCGCCTGATTGATTCACCTCTGAGAGCGTTCGGGCTGTTGGCGACTGAAGCCAAACGGGCAAGATAACGACACAGAGATTGAGATTGAAATTGAGTATGAGAATGGGAATGGGAATGGGAGGGAAAAAGAGAGATGAATAGGCACTGCAGCTGACCGAAGCCAAGAAATTGGACGATGAGTCATTTAGAAACGCACAATCTTAGATTGTTTCAATTCAACAATTGCCTTTTTCCCCTAAAAAATATAGTCTTTTTTAAGTTAAATTCCTTAAAAAAAATAGAGCTAAGGGTCTGTGGAAATTTCTACTTATTTGCAGAGTGTTTTAAATTTTTCGCTTCTTTGGCCTATTAAAAATATGGTTATATTTTGGATTTTAGACAATATTGAATATTATAAAATAGTCAAACATATTTTTTAGCAAAAAGTTTAAAATTTTTGTAGAAATACTGACATACGTACTTCTATTGAATATTGATTTTTTTCGCTTTTTTTCTTTGAGTTTTAAACAATTTCAACTCAGTTGAGCTTTAAAAAAGTTGTACAAAAAAATTGTTAAGTAATGAGTCTCAAATTTAAGTAATTTTGAAATATTTATTATGTATTTTGAATTTGCGCAAAGGTTGAATCTTAGATAAATTCAGCTCAGTTGAGTTTTAAACTAGTTGTAAAAAAGATTGTTACATAAATGAGGAATATTATGGAATTGTCACATATTTGAACAACACTAGTTGACAAGCTTGTCAATTTCATCTCAGTATGATGTGCTTTTTACCAAGTCAACACACTTTGGCTCGGTGTTGACCACCGTTTACACTAGAGTTGACTAAGTTGCCATCAAATTGATCAGCTTGTCAGCTAGTGTAAATGCACCCTAATGTTATACAAGTGAAGCATTGGAATATAGTCAAATTCAATTCCATTCAGTGACATACGAAAATTTTAGTATGCTATCAGATAAGTAAACTTTTGGTTTGCAATTGAAACAGTTGAAATGAAACTAACAAGAGTATGTGATAGCAGGAATATAATGGAAGTGGAAAAGCTTTCTAGAAGCAATTGTCGCCCATTGATTGAGAAATGAGATGAGCAATTATTGGAGTCTTTCTATGTGTGTTAATTAACATTTTTTATATTAACTGCCACACAATACAGGAAAAATGGTTGAAACAGTGGAATGAAACTAGAAAGAGTAAATGTATGGAGTATAATGAAGGCGGAAAAGCTTTTAAGTAACAGTTAGATTATTACTTAATCAAGTCTTTCTAAGATAATTAACACTTTTAGTATTGTCACACAAATACTAGAAATACTGGAAAACGAAGTTAAGATTTTCCTATAAGGAAAATCAGCTCAGCTTGACCACAAGCCGACACTTGGGGCGCTTGTAAAACCCCAAAAGCCCCAGACACAGAGAAACACAGAGAGAGAGAGAGAGAGAGAGAGAGTAATCGAGGGGAAAGAAAGGGACAGATAGAAAAGGTCTGCCTTTTGGGACAGCTTTTGGCAATCAATTAAACAGCATTTCAATTTCAATTTCTGAAATCGTGAACGCGAATTCAACTGTACTTTAATTGCATCGCTTTTTGGGGAACCACGCCTTTGCCCTTACACTTTGCCACGCCCACACACACACAATCACATACACACACATACACACACACACACAGAATAACTAAGCTTCAGGGTGAGTCAGTGTTGAATGGCGGCAATATTCTGTGTGAAGCTGAAAGCTTAAATATTTTTGACTGTGAAACCAAAAACCAAAAAACCAGAAACCAAAAATGAAATTTCTGCATTTCCAAATGCAGCAAATGAAAGTACACTTTGAGAAAAAAAATGAGTACAATAATGAAATTCGTTTAAATCCATACATGATACAAGTACAAGTTACTGATACCATAGAGCATAAAAATGCATTAAACAACTGTATTATCAATCTTTATATAGAAACAAAAAATGTTGAACTAAGTAAAACTCTAGATTTTTTAGAAATACGTAAGGAAATTCAGAAACTGAGATTGGACTGAAACTCACAATACAAGTACTTAAAGTTTCGAATTAAGATCTCTAATAATAATAGCGTTTTTACGTTAGTTTGACTTGTAATTCCCAAACGGTTCTTTATTTTCTATGGGCACTTAGAAAGTTAGATTGTATTTAGCAGGATATTATTTAAATTTTTTACTTAAAATATCGTGAAAAATCAATTTTGAAAAGTGGCATTTTAAGTTTCAAATACTTGATTTTTTCGCTGTGTGTAGTTGTTGTGTTGGTGTAACCAGGTATTACCATTTCCATTCCCTTTGCTCCCACGACTTGTCGTCTCTTTATTTATATTTTGCTTTTAATTAATTCTCAAGAAATTTGCCTAAATTTTTGCTCAAGAGTTTATGGAAAACTTAATCGTTACAACATTCGATATTCAAGAGGGGAAGAGAAAGGGGAAGGGTAAGGGAAAGGAGACATGATGGGGAAGTCTCAAATGGGCGCTCAATTGAGCTGCATCGATATTGCCACATTTTCTATTTTTCATTTACCATTTAGTTACCTCTTTTGCTAGTGGCTTATGGCTTCTGCAGTAATTAAACTGGGTTCCCAGTGGATACTTGACTATACTGCATATAGTTGAATGTTGCTACGACTGACAAAGAACCGGACTTAATTTAGCTGGAAAGCTTTCCAACGAAATTCAAAATGAGTGAAAATCCAAATGGAAATGCTAAATGCAAAAGATGTGGGTGCATTTTAAGATGAGTACTGATGGGGTTCTTGGAAAAGCCAACAACAGTAAATTAAGGCTACGAAGGAAGATGAAATGGACGCGTATTTAAACCGATTTCCTAGAAATTGAATTCACAATTTGAAAAGTTAAATAAACTTTATTTTATGTTAGCCAGAACTGAACTGCAGATGTGGTCTACAATGGCAAACTGAGTTCAATGCTTTTCTGTAATTATTTAGTTCACCTGAATTACTGTTATTTAATAAGATAGGTTTAATGTGATTAGAGAACCATTGCATGGTTATTCGGGATAGTCAATGTTCTTGGTATTTGCAACAAGTTTTGTAAATGAAACTAAAGTAATTAGACTGCGTACTGCAAAGTTTTCCTTTACATTTTTGCATTTGTTAGTGATGTAAAACTAAACTATGAATTGACTTTACCGATTAATCAGTAAATAAAAGCGATTAATTGATTTTACCCAAAAAAAATATGTTTTATTGAAAACTCAATTCATAGCACACACATAGATATGAAGTCATTATTTCATTAGAACGGCAATTTTAAATTGCAAATTAGTTAATTATTATTTCGTTCAGAAAAGTTTCGATCGTAGATAATTTGTTTATGAAAAATTAGCGACTGAACTTAATTCTTCATATGAACAACAATACGATAAGCTGACGACAGTGATCAAATTAAAGTAGCTGAAAATCGCTTTCGCGAAAATCGAATTGTCGAATTTACGACGTATTTTTATTTCACTTACAGTTACAAAATTCATTTAGAGAAATTTTCATGAACTTTCTTCAAACTTTGGAGTAACATACTCAGCTTTTTTTCTTCTGATCAAGTCTTTCTGTATATTTGAAATTTCTTCATATTCTTAAAATATTTTTTACGTCTTTTTTTATATTAATCTTCGGTGTTCACCTCGAATGGCCCTAAAATTTTTCAAAATCTTCCTGTTTTCTCTAAAGTTTTAGACTCCCCATTTGAATTCATGTCTTTTAACTTCTTTCTCGTTTTTTCCCACCAATAAAAGTTACTTTTGCTTTAATTGAAATTTGCTCGCCAGCTTCTTTTTTAGACATTCAACTTTAATTTGATGAATTGGCTTAGATTATCATAGGGGAGGGCATAACAGACCTTTGGCTCTCAGGAGTCTAAAACATTCAAAATTCAATTCTCAACCTTAACAAGATATTTGATTAGCCAGCGAAGCACTTGCTGTGCTTAGGAATGCGTTCCACAGACGACAGCTGCCAAATTGTTTGCTCTATTAATTAACTTGGCTTTCATTTGCCCCAAATATGGCTTGAAGTGCAACATGCTGCAGCTGTGGCAGCGACTGTGCCAATGCCAATAGCAACGGCACTTAAAGCCGTCATCGCTTAGTTACGAGAGAGGAAGTCAGGCAAAAGGATTCAACTATTATTAGAGATTAGAACCATAGCCACAATCTACACAGAGCGAAACAATTCAAGAAATATCGTATTCAAATCTTTGCATTTTAAAAGTTGAAATCTTTGATCTAATTTCAAGTACGTTTTTTTTTTAATATTTTCGTAAATTTAAGTATTTTTGTAATTCCATAGATTTTATGTTTAAATAAAATATTTTTATACTTGGTTAAAGAATATTTATGCAAAATACAAATAATATTCGACTTTCAGCTTATTATTTATTAATTTAACAGTCGACAGAGAGAACTAAAAAAATTTAAGAATTAAAAAAAAATTATCCAAAAAGAATGTAAAGTTAACAATTAAGTTATATTCAAAACATTTTAAATTCGTAACTGGATTTTATTAGAACTTAAATTTTAAGTGAATTTATCGTTTGCTGGAAAAAAAAATTTACGTAAATACAATTAAAACGCAGATTTGAGAATGAATGTTATTAAGCTTAAGCAAAATAATTTGATTAAATTATCTGAATTAGACATTAAAAAAAAACTTACTTAAACTAGCAGCGGGGCAAGTTAGCTCTGAGCCCCTGTACATCATGAATGTGTTTTTCTCTCTGTGTAGTTTTGTTTGCCTCGTTTTCAGACTTCAGCCTCCATCGCCTTGGCATTTTTGGGGTTTTATCACTTAGTTATTTATTTGGTGCCACAATTCATAAGCGGCATGCAACTTGCTTTAGTTTCTCGAAAATTGTTGTGGGTGTCTAACCAAAATGTGCCGCAACAACGTGGCTAAAAATAGGCTAGATACCACTTTAATAAGTGTAGGTATTTTACCTGTTTTTTTTTTTTTTTTTGTTATACTGCTCCATAGGAGACCTACGATTGTAAAGCTGCCACTTTTGTTGTGGCAAGGCAAACATTTCTGTGGTTTTAGCCATGTCGCTCCAATTGCCTAACCCAATGACTCAGAGACTCAACAACAACAAGAGGCGTGGCAACTAACTGTGGCAACAATAACAACAACAATTGCTGGCTAACTAACAATGGCTAGCAATGACTTCCGCTGTCCGCAAATAAGCCTCTTCCGCTTTTGGACTGAACTAGAACGCGTACACAGAAAACAAAAAAATTGATCTAAAATTTAAGTTTAAAAATATGGACTTTATTTAATTATATGTTTCGTAAATTTGCATTTCACTGAAAAATATTTTATAGAGTGGCGATAATCAAAAATTTGAGATTACTGAATTTCCGAGATCTTATCGAACTAATTTATTTCGAATTTTTTTTTTCTGTGTACTTGACGCACTATGTTGCACGTTGTAAGAGTGGCACTTGTTGCAAGGATAGCCACAGGTGCCACAGGTGCTGCTGCACTTGATGATTACAATGCTTTCATGCATGAAACTGAACTACAACAACGGCAACGGCAACAACGGCAACTTGCCCCGCTTGCCACACAATACAACAAGTGTGCTTTTAGGTGTGTCTTCCTCTTGCCTTTCCCCTTTCTCTCTGCTCCTCACTCACTATCTGTCTCGCTCTGCATTATAAGCATATAACTCGCTCGTTGGCCTGACCATTAACAATTAGCATGTGGCATGTTGTTGTCGTCGTGCAACAACTAAACAATGGCAACAACAATGCGTTTTGTGTGTGTGTTTTAGTGTCGACTGTCCACTTTATGATATGACAAAACGCATGGACAGTTCAACAGAATTTACACAGACAGACAGACAGACAGAGAGAGAACTAGAGAGCGAGACAGAGATAGAGGGTGAAATGCAAAATTCATCTGAGCTATTTGTGCCATATGCTTGTGTCATGGTTTGATTGTCACGTTCCCCACAATCCCATAAATATATTCATATAGTCCCCTCTCTCTCTCTCTCGCTCTCTCTCTCTCTCTGTTACTCTCTCTCCATCTCCCTATCTCTCCCTCTCAGTCTCTTTCTACCCCTCCATTTCCGCCTTTTGTCCATTTTGTGTGTTTAATCTTTGTGTCCCTTGTTTGGCAAATGCCTTTATCATTTCTAGACCCTGTATTTGTCAACTTCAAAGGGTCAATTAAGATTGATAAACAAAAAAAAATGGAAATCTTCTTCAGAAGATAACTTACAAAAACCTTCTATTTATTTCTCAATAATTATAAAAACTGATGCAAGCTGAATATGGATTACACCAGTTTCTATTTTCTTTCTACTTTCAAAATCCACGCAAAATTTATGTTTATCATTTAAATAATATACATTTTTTTTAATTCTTTTATTAAAATGTTGCAACATCATAAATATATTTATATTTTTATGTTAAATGGCGAAAGAGCTTTTCAAAAATAAAATTGAGACGCTGAGAATAAAACTATTCAAAATTGTAGAACCTATATTTTTGTGTCTTTGGTACAGAGTGTATCACTGTCTTGCTCTCTCGACTGTAACTATTGCGACCAGCTAAGACTTATTTTCAATACGAGAACTGCTCACTTAACAGTCAGAAATGGAGACTCTCTTCCTTCAGCTTCTCCATTTTGATATCGATTCCGTTTCCACTTTGTTCAGTTCCACTTGCGCTATCTTTTATGTTATTGATGACCAGTTTCCTTCACACTGCAGCGAGGTGTGCTTAGTAAATATGTGTGACAAGAAAGAAAGAAAATACAAAATATGCATGGTTCGTTTTTGAAGAGCTTCTTGAGAAACCCTTTGCAGCTTTCAATATAAAAAGCCACAGTAAATAACAAAATCAAAAAGAATCTGTAGAATTCAAAACTTTAAACTGTTTCCGTCCTGGCAAAGCATCGAGTTAACCTCGTGAATGAAGTATGTATATTTGGAAGGGGTTAAGCGCTCATTTGGGCACCAACAGCTGTTTAGCTGTTCCGTTAGCATCCTTGGTCCTTTAGTCCGTGGGCTCCCTTTCCCTCTATTGTTCTCTTGCTTTCTGCTTCTCGGTTTTCACTTCACGTCAGCGCCAAAGGCATTTTAATTCGTTTAAGCCCTCGTCATTCTTCTCGTTGCTTAGAGCCATTTTGCGTTGTCCTCGTTCCCATTTGGTTATCTCTTCATCAACTCCTTTTCATTAACTCTGCTCCTACGCGTTTTTTTTTTTGCATTTTTATGCTGCATATTTTCCTGATTTAACTACATAGATTTTCTACTTCTACTTTCGACCTATTCCTACAACATTTCCTTTTTTTTTCCACTTTCATTAAATGTTAGTACTGCTTTTAAAACAGTACTCTATGCTACTATTTCTACATATGCAGTACGTTTTTTTTTTAAAGCAAAATGTTAAGAAATTGCAAGTTAAATTAAAGATGAAAATTTAAAAGTTTTTTATTTAGCAACAAAGCATTCAAGTGTAATATTAAGAACTAGATTTTTTTCAGAAATTTTCGAAACGTACTTTTTGTAGTTTTTGAAAATTAAATTTTTATGTTGAACAATAAAAGCTTTTGTATCAAGTACTTCTCCTATTAGTACTACTTTATCTGCTCCTTTTTCGACTCCTACTCTTTTTACTAACCATATTACTGTTTCTACTCCTTTTTCCATTCCTTCTCCTATTTATACAATTAATTCCTTTTTAATTCTTTTTCGATTTTTATCTATTTCTACTTTTCGAATATTTCCAATTATTTTCTTACTCCTATTTACAATATTCCTTCTGCTCACATTCCTTTTTCTATTTCAGCTTCTACTTTTATTTTTGCTAATTTCCCTTCCATTCCTACTATTTCTATTGCTAATACTATTTCTATTGCTATTTCTACGATTGTTCCTTTTTTTTGCAAAGGCATTTACGTATATTCACATTAATTTGCTATCCCTTGGCCGCCTACATCATTTCTCTATGGCTGTTACGCAAATTGAATTGTTTTGGCCTTTGGCGCATTTGCCGTAAATATGTTTTATAACGCAGCTGACGCCTCTCTAAATATAAATATAAATATAAATAAAAACAGACGACGTGCCACACGCCGTCGACAGCAGCATCATCATTACAGGGACAGTGGAGTTGTTGTCCTGCTGCTGCTGCTGCTGATAAGGTTAACAGCATCCAACACCACCCACAACCACCCACAACCACCCACAACCACCCAACACCCATCCCAGCATCTGGTCCATCATTCAAATATCGTTTCACTGTCAATTGCAGGTTGCAATTTGCCGTCCATGGCAATTTGTTGTGCATTCTCTTGGAATTGCTTCGGGCGTTGCATACTTTTAGGTCCCGTCACAAAATTCACAACGAGTTTGTTGCACAATCTCGCAATTAGCGTGCCACCACCACCACCACCTCCACCACATTGCACACCACTCATAAAGAGCCTAAGCCTTTAAGCCAAAAGTGGCACAAATTAAGGCTCAAATTGTCCCCAGGCGAGTGCAGAGAGCCTACATGAAACTTACACTAAAGCTGTGCACACTGGCACAAAACTACGCTAAACTGTCAACAATTTGCCAAATTTAAACATGCCAAAACTAAAAATGAGCTAATGTGCATAATAAAATATATAATTTTAATGTATACATTGAAAATACTATAACACAAGTATTTTTAGCATTTTTTTTGGGCAAAATTAGTAAATGGTATTTTTGCGTAGTCACTTAGGCTTACAAAAATGGGGAAAAATTATAAACTTAAGTTTTACATGAGAATGTACAATAAATGTTGAAATTTTTCAATTCATTTTTTGAGATTTTCAGCAATTTCTTAAGGTAGTAATAAAAATACGCAATATCTAACAATTTCAATTTGTACTTAAAAAAAAATACTAGCACTTTTTCAACAAGTTTTTTACATTTTACCAAATTTATATAGAAAAATACAAGAAAAATTGGAAAAACTTTTATTTGAAATGTCTTTGCTTAATTATTTGCAAAAAAAAAAGTATTTCTTTTAAGCAATTACAAGTGCGAATACTAAAATCCACATGATAGGGAAATGCAGTTTTTATTTTTTTTAGCACTTATTAAGTAATCACAATTTAAATTGGCTTTAATCCACATGAAACTGGCAATTGAAATTTCTTTTTTTTATTAGTTAGTTGATTTTTTCAGGATGTTTGCAATAAAGCAACCAGATACTGAAATACTTAAATATTAAGTACTTTATTCGCTAGTACTAGAATTGTTTTTAAGCAATTTTCTTAATGTACGTTTCGTAGTTTTGTCGCTAACATAAATTTGGTGGCTATAAAAATTGAATTTTTATGGGCAACATGAAATGCTTTTGCCTCAATGTGCGGGAAGTGAACTTTTTGCTTAATAAGAAGAGCAATCAATGACTTCACACTGTCGGGAGATTCGCAACGGCATCCGTAGCATGCCACAAAGTTTTGTGGCAAATCTGCACACATATGCACACACACACACACGCACACACACACACACACATGCACGATAAATGCACCTGAGCCGATTTGTTGGCTGGACCATTGCACACTTGACAGCAGCTGTCAATGTGGCATGAAAATGTAATGAAATTTACGAGTACGACTCGTGGCACGACACGGGCAAAACATGCAACCGAGAGACAGTGATGGAGACGGAGAAATAAAGTATCTCAAGCATGTTTGGGTGTGTATCTCAAGGATATTGCCTTGCGCTGCCAAGGATTCACTTTGGGGAATTAAAGCAACTGAGATGCTGAGCATTTGAAAATATATTGCAAATATACGTATCTATCTACTGTACACTGAAAAAATGAATAAAATCCATCCGAAACGGTGTCAAAAGTTCTGCAACCTATACGAATTTTTGTCAGTCAAATCAAATATGTATCTAAGCATTTTCCGACTATTTAAATTCTGAATAGTTGTCTCTTTATCCGCATAATGTGTTAATTTAACAATTATATTCAAAATAAATACTCTAAATATGACAAGCTGCACTCAAGAAATTTAAACTTGAATTTTAGAACATGTTTGTTTTTTTTCTGTGTATGTACGTGCAACACAGATTGGGGCAACAGCAGCTGCCATCGCATCTTGCATCTTGCAACACGCAACTGGCTGACAGCACAAATCGAAGTCTACCATGAAAATCTTATCTTTACTGTTGACTCGACTGTTGACTGCATCCTCGATCCCGAAGGACATTTTGCAGCACGCAGCATCTTTTGGCATCGCTTGCATCCTCGATTCCCAACAAACTGGACTCTAGTTGTTGCAACATTTACGCACCAGTTGCACATTCAACGACAGACAAAACAATTTGCAATTTGTCGTTCAATTTAAGTTCAATTCATATCCATCAGCAAATTGATTGCAATCAATTCTACTTCAATTAAATCATAAGTACGCCATACAATCAATTAAAAGTTTTTTACTCAAAATAAAACTCAAGTTGTAATTTCGACTTTTTCTTAGGGAATAAAGGCAAAAATTAAATATATACAATTTTTCAATTCTGTAATCTAAGATAAACCATAACAATCCATTGAAAAAAACAAAAATTTTTTGTGGCCAACATCAAATTGAGCTTTGTATAAATGGAATTTAAAAAAAGATTGTGAAATTGAAAATCAAATTGAAAAACTCTGGAGAAGTTGGTTGTAATCATCACAAAGAATAGTTAGTAAAAAGTGGGATTATGTTGCGAGTAGGTCTAGAAGGAAAAGTAACACAGAGGAATCTATTATACCATTCATTAATTTACGTAACAAAGATTCGATATACCGCAGTTATTTCCATATTTGAAAAAAGCTTTTAAGCTTATAAGCAAACAATCATATAAACATTTAAAACGATAAACGGCTGTTAAAAATTGTTGTAAAATATATAAATATGCCGATTATAAAAATAATAACAACTTGCCACACACTTTAATGAAATTACAATTATTTTCATATTTTTTCCAGGCCAAGACGTCGCTCTGGCTCAAGTATTGTGGTCATTGATGGTGATGATTTGAAGCCATGTCTGCCGGATGATTACATTAGCGGTCAACATCATCATTTACACCATCAGCAACAGCAACATCAACAGCAACAACAGCAACGAGCACAGCAACAATCACAGCATTATCGCTCGCATTCAAGTGATATTAGGGAGATTGATCAGGAAATGCTGACGATGCTGTCGGTGAATCAAGATAACGGTAAGACATCAACTACATGCATCGACAATCTCTCTCTCTCTCTCGCACTCTGTCTCTCTCTCTCTCTTAACTAGCGATGTAAATTTTAAAAATATATCGAGTCTTAAAACGAAAAAATAAAATAAAAATAAAAATAAAATAAAAAATTGTCTAAACAAAAATCGAGTTATCGATAAATCGGTAAATAACACCGATATATCGAATTTGAAATTTGATTTTTTCAATTGGCTTAGGCAGTACAACTATTCCAGTGGTTATCGATAGGCCCTTGAATTCCAGAATTCTATTAATTCGTTCTTCTTCGAGTTTTAAGTCGAAATGTTAAAATAGTCAAAAAACAAATTATTGCTTCAATTGTTGTCAATTTTTCAAGTTCTTTAACTCGATAATACTTTTGACCATATATCGAGTGAATATATAGTAAAATATAGAAATTATCAAGTTAAATACCCTGTACATTTCTTACACTAGAGTTGAGTTGTCGATTATTTAATGTAATTTTCCATCACAAATTTTAACAATTTGTTTCTGTTTTGTATCTATAATTGCAGGTCCACATCGTGAGATGGCCGTCGACTGTCCAGATACGTTTATAGCACGCAATAAGACGCCACCCAGATATCCGCCACCCCGTCCACCACAGGTAAGACAACAACAACAACAACAACAACGACAACAGTCACAATAATTTTAAGTTAACAACAACCAAACAACAACCACCAAATGAAACCAAAAACACAATTCGCTTGATTAACAAACCAACTAACACATCAAATGAGTAATAACAACACTAACTTGAATTAGTTGCTAACAACAACCACTTGAAATGCACGCTTATCTAACACAACAACCACAACAACAACCATACACTTTAACACTCATTTCATTGCATTCTCTTTTCACCACCAAAAAAAAAAAAAAAAAAAAAAAAACAAAAAAACAAAAAATCACACATTGCACCACGCATCTAAAACTTAAAACACAGAAACACAACTCCACCACCAACAAGCACAACAACTTCACCACCACCACCAACAACACCACCACCACCACCAACAATTCCACCACCACCACAATCACCACTAAAACTAACAATGATCATGCTAACAAATTGTTAATTGTTGCATATCATTCTTCACATCAACATGAACAACAACAACATCAACAACAACATCAACAACAACAACAACAACACCCATCAAAAACAACAACCACTACAACAACAACAACAACAACAACAATTGCACTCGATGTGGCCACACAAAATTTGTACAATCAAAAACAACAATTCAAATTGGAACAAATCGAAAACTATGAAAATCAACTGCAAACGGAACAACAACAACAACCACAGCAACAGCAACAACAGCAACAACAACATCCAGTGTCAGCGACAGGAGCACAAACAGCGCAACAACAAATGCCAAGCAACAAAATGCAACAAGTGACAACATATGGCAATGGTAACAACAGCAATGGTAGCAATCACAGCAGCAACAGCAACAGCAACAACCACCACGAGCAGTTGCTGTGCGTTGTCGATGACATTTATCATCTGAAAAGCAGCAGTTCACCATCATCGAGTGGCTTCGATGATGCATTGAGCAAACAGACGCTGGAAACATTTGAAACAATTGCCTATCGTCACTTGCAACAGCAGCAGCAGCAGCAATCGACTAGCAACAGCAACAGCAGCAGCAGCAGCAACAACAATAGCAGCAGCAGCTGTACAGCTGCAACAGCCAGCAAACTGACAGCCAGCAGCAATAACAACAACAACAACAACAACAATCACAACAGTAGCAACAGCAACTCGTTGAACAGCACACGCAGCAGCAGCAGCAACAGCTCCATGCACAACAGCAGCAGCAACATAGCAAGTGTTGCATCCACCACCAGCAGCAACAACTCAACGTTGCCCGATGATTTGAGTTTGGCGCCACCTGGTTACGAGCCCAGCAACAATCAGCAGCTGTTGCTCTTGAACACGATAACAACAGCAGCAGCAGCATCAGCAGCAGCAACTGGAGCTACATCAACAGCATCAGCAACATTGCCAGCAACTGTACAGCAGCAACAGCTGCTGCTGTTGGGCAAACATCGCGAGTTGCCGGTTGATGTGCCCGACAGTTTCATTGAGATGGTCAAGACGCCCCCTCGTTATCCGCCCCCCGCGCATCTCTCGTCGCGCGCCTCGTTGTTGTCCAACGCCAGCTCATCGACGGCCCACACGACGCTCTCCTCGCTGGCCCTGTCAACGCATTCGGGTGGTGCAGCCACTGCAACTGTTGCTGCTGCAACTGCAACGGCAACTGCAACTGCTGCTGCTGCGAGTGGAGATGGCAAACAACGCATTGCCGATGAGGTATAAACAACAACCACCATTTGTACTTTGATTTTCCGATTTCCACGACGCACGTCTTTCTCTCCAGCTCTGCTCTCTTTCCCCTTTTCTCCCTCTGTCTCTCTCTCGCTGCCTCTCTCACTCCGCTCTGCTCCTCTGCTGCTCTGTTACTCAATTCTTCTCTCCCACTCTTACTCTCTACCTCTTGTCATCTTTTTTTAAGTGATTCCCTATTTGCTCTTTCCCGGTCCGCTGTTTTCTTCTCTCTCTCTCTTTCTTATGCTCTTTCGCTCCTCTGCTTCTCTTGTAATCTCTATTACTTGCTCTCAGTGCTTCTCTTTCACTCTTGTTCTTTCTCCGACACTGGTCCTCTCTCTCCCACACACACACAATTCCGCTCCGCTCTCTCTGCCTCTCTCTAATGCTCCTCTAGCTTTATTCTCTTTTAGTCTCGTCTTCTCTCCAAATCTTGCACTCTTTCTCCTGCTCTCTCACTTACACTGGCTTTCTTTTTCTCTCTCTGTCTGCTTCTTCTGCTTCGCTCCTTTTCCCTCAATCTCTTTGCCTATCTCTCTTAAGCTTTCCGTCTCCCAAATTATTTTTCTCTTCTCCTTAACTCACACTTTCTTTCTTCTACTTCCCTTCCCTTCCTTATATTTTGCTTTTCTCTCTCTCTCTCTCTCTCTCTCTCTCGCTCTTTCTCTCTCCTTTCGACACACTTCTCTTTCTCCCACTCTCTTCTTCATGTAACCTCTTCTTTCCTTCTCACTTATTATTGTTTTCTCTCTTTCTCCATCTCTCTCTCTCTCTCTTTCTGTCTCTGTCCTAGTTTAAGTTGTTTTTTTTTTAATTTGAGAATTCTTTTGATAATTGTTGCCCCGACCTACTTGCAACATGGCATTTGACGAAAGCCAACAGTCGATTAGTCACTGCCTCTCTCTCTCTCCCTAGCCTCTCTCTCTCTTTCTCGTTTTTCCCTCCCTGCTGTTTGACTTCCTTTTGTCGCGTTATTTGCTGCCATTTATGACATAAACCGTCGGCAATTTGCATTTCAACGGCATTTCCGCTCTTCCTCAATTCCCGCCATTTTCTATCAAATTGTTTAGAGTCGTTTTCTCTCTTTTTTTCATACTTTGAGTGCAACAACAGTAACAATAACAACAACTACGCTTATCGTTGCAATTTCCGCATTTTGTTTTCGTTTTTCATTTTGCTTTTTATTTGAAATTCATTATTCATATTCTTTGGAATATTTTTATTACTCTTTGAATGCTGTTTTATGTTAAAGGTATATAAATTATTTAATCGCCATTATGATTTAATTATCATTATGATTGATTTCCCTCAACAATTTGTTTTTTTTTTTTGTGTTTATTGTTTTACGAGTTCCATTTGCATGCATACATAATTTTAATGATGGCATTTCCATTTGCAATTTTCACCATTTGCAAAACAAAAATAATTTTGTTGTTAATATATTTAATGAGTTATCGAATGGTATCGATAGGCAGCGATAAATTGAAAAAGTTATAATATAACTAAACAACAATCAATAGGAAGACAAACTTTTTTTAAGAAAGAATAAAAAAAAAAATTTGTATTCTTGGAAAAAATATTTTTATTTAGTTTAATAATTTTTATGTAATACTTGTTTCAAAATTTAACAAAACAACATTATTTCATATATTTCACATATCACATATTTGTGAATATTCGTTTAAAAATGTCATAATGACTGTCAGTTCTATTCTTTTTTGTCCATCACTGTATCTACTGTGATAAGCTATAGACATCATTGTTGATAATAATCGAATCACTTGAATATATAATTTAAACAGTTTTCAAAGGAGCATTTAAGTTTTAATCAAAAGCACTTTGAATTTATTATTATTACATAATTTAGTTGTTTAACGTTCAATTCAATTCAATTTACTTATTTATTTATTTATTCGTTTTCTTATTTCTGTCTTGTCAATGCCGAGTTTCAATCGTCCGCATTTCGAGTGAATTCAATTATTGATAATAACATTGTCTTTTAACAATTGACATAAATGTATTTTTAAAGCATGGTTCAATTGTTAAGTTATTTATAGAAACAATATATGCTCATAAACTCTTCTAGGAACAATCTATGCAGCTATTTTTGTTTCTCTTTGATATTTCCTCATAATTGCATGTTTATTACATTATATCCTTGTACTTTTATTGTTGCTGCTGCTGTTATTGTTGTCATCTCCCTGCAGTTCCTAATTATACGCAGCTCTTCCTCTTGCTCTGCCTCCTCTTTTCACCTCCAACTGTCGCCTACGCTTTAAGCTTTACGCCTCTTTCCTCTTTCCTTTCCTTTCCGTTCCTTTACTTTCCTTTTATTTTAATTTTTTTTTCTCCCTTTTGGTTCTTATGGGTTTTTGATTTGATTTCTTGCCTTGTCTGGGTGTGTGTGTGGCTTATAAGGGAAGAGGGTAGGGCAAGGGGGAGGAGGAGGAGGAGGAGGAGGAGGAGGAGGCGGAGTAGGAGGGTCACCCGTAGTCAAGTCTCAACTGTCGCTGGCCTAATTCCCTAACCTCCTTCCCTCTCCTTTCTCCACACTCACACACACACACACTTTCCCGTTGCCCTCGTTAGCAACTTAATCCTAAGCTGACTTCAAGACCACGCCCACACAGCCTTGCTTTTGTCCAAGTGTGTGTGTGTGTGTGAGTGTGTGTTTTTGCTAAAAATAAAGCCAGCAAGAAATGCAGAGAAAAAATGCAAAGAAAGAAAGAAAAGAAAAAAAAAAACACTCGAGTAATTTATATAGAAATCGTTGTCGATAAATTTTGCAAAAAAGCGTTAAAGTTGCTAGGGGTTGAACCATAACAACAACAACAACAACAATAATAATAATAACGACAGCAACAACAACAACTGATAGATAGCTAAGGGCAGCCAACAACAACAACTGATAAATTGACAATGCAAAGCAATGCAATGAATGAATGAATCAAATGATTCAAAGGGTAATTGCATTTACTGTACATCAACAACAACAACAACATCCCCTCCCCTGCCCCTCTCTTCCTCTTCGACGCCCACGTCCACGCCCACGGAACAACTCGCCAAGGTCCGTTATTTATGGACAAGAATTTATATATGTACACTGCAAAAAAGAAAAAAAAAAAAGATTCTAAAATTAAAGTTAAAAATTCTAGAATTTAGCATGTCATTTTTTTTTAATTTTTTTTAATTTATTCAGTTTTTAATTGTTAAATTGTGGATAGTGGCAACAAACTAGTTGAAAAACAATTGTAAAATATTTGATTTCACTCAAGAATATTCGAAAAATCGTACTTGAATCAAGCATTTTGTAATCGATTGAAGAAATTCCGATATTAATGAGTTTTTGAAACCACTTTTTTTCTGTGTATTTTTTATATATACATGCATTTTTGTGGTATGTTTTGCATTTGTTGTAAGGGTACAAAATTTAATTAAAAAAATAATAGAGAAAAATAAGTCAACGAGGCAGCCACAACAACAACAACAACAGCTACAACAACAACATTCATCAGCAATACACACACATAAACACACACACACATACAACATCCACACATGTGCATAACAATCACAACAACAACAATAAGAACAACAGGCATACACACACAAATAGAAACTACTGTGTTTCTCATTTGAAAAACTGCAACTTATAGTGTGTCATCTCTCTTCCACTCTCTGTCTACCTCTCTTTCGCTCGTTTGTGGCATGCAGCTTAATGGGAACTCAAAGCCTGTGCCTCCACCTCGTGATCATTTGCGCATTGAAAAAGATGGACGTCTTATCAATTGCGCCCCAGCGCCTCAATTGCCCGATCGTCGTGCTCCTGGACAACAGCAACAGCAACAACACCACCAGCAACAACAACAACAACAGATTGCACAAATTGTTGAGCCCACATTGGAGCAACTGGACAGCATTAAGAAATATCAGGTGAGCTACCAACTCATTTTCATATTTATTTCAAGTTGCGCCTGTTGATTAGGCAATGAAAAAAAATTATAATTTTCTCATTTAACTTGTGACTGCTCAACTGGCAGTGCATCTCAAACTGTGAATTTAGGTTTTTCTCGATATTTATATTAAACATAAATAATTGTTCAAATAAACATTAATATTAGCTCTGATTTTTGAACTAGTTAATACAAATTTATGGATGCATTTCAATTTTTAATTATTATTAAAAATTTATAGATACATTTCAATTTTTAATTATTATTAAAAATTTATAGATACATGTCAATTTTTAATTAGTAAGATACATTATTTAAATGGAAAATTAAAGATAATTTTTACTAATTGTTGACAGAAATGAATAGCTAATTTTTTTATTTTATAAGTGTTTTCTGATTTAGAGATTATTATTTACCTGCGACGACTTTCAAACTGTACACAGAGTTGCAACTTGAAAAGAATTCCAAAAATTGAACATCGTCACAGTTGAGCGAATGCATGGACGTCATTGACATGCACAGCAGGTAGCTAACAGTTCCGCATACCGCACCGCACCACAAATGTAATCACCCTATTCCTGTCTCTGTCCCTGTCCCTGTCGTTATCGTTGTCTCCCACTTTCCATTCTCTTGTGGCATGCCCCTCGGCAGTGGCTACAACTGCTGCTAGTTTGATAGCACCTTTTGTTTGCACGGCGACAATGGACAACCGACGAAGGCGGCGACTATGGCAACGCTTCCGGTTCGCTTCCCTCTCCCGGTCCACCCCCTACTTTCACTGTCTCTGACTCTGCTTGTGTTTCTCGTTCTGATTCTTTTACCTGGCCATTGACCATTTGTGCCCAGTGGCTCCAAAACTGCCCGAGTTGTGAATGCTTCACTGTTCAGAGAGAGAGTTGTTGTCGCTGATTTTTCCATCTGTTTTTAGCTAGAGATGTGCACGTGAATTTATAATATTAAGTAATATAAAAAAAATATATAAATATTGATATTTGCTTAATTATTTATTTTTACAACATTTCAATTTCATTACTTTAAAAAAAAATATAAGCATTTTTTGACATTAAATGAAATGATAACTTTGATATTGCCTATAAATTCCATCAAAGCGTTCACTAGGAGTCTGTCATTCATATATTGATGTTCTGATCAATGCGGCAATTTTTAACTACTTTGGATTAATGTAATTTTTTTTTTCGATAAATCAAATGAATTAATTCGATCATCACGAAAATGTTGACTCTTTTGCAATTCACTACAAACTACAACTAAAATCACCGCTGAAGTCGTCGTTTGATCAAAATGTGAGAGCAACAAATAAAAAAGTCGCCGTCAGCGCGAGCTTTAATCATGCACACACTGCGTGTATTTAGTTATTGCAGAATTTAGCTTGTGCATCTGGGAGTGGGTGAATTTTGTTGTGCGTCTCTGTAGAGACCGGGACGAAAGTTGAGTTCTAATTTGATTTCCTACTTATATCTGGAGTGTAAATTCACTTATGAGCAATAAAAATTAAGTTAACATTTTAATGACTCGTGCAAACAGTAAAAAAAAACCATTGAACTTAAAAATTGAGAAGCATATTTAAATTTTTAAAATATTTTAAAATTTGTAAAGAGAATCGATTAATATGATTTATTTTAATTGACGTTTTTATTGCAATGTCTAAAATTCAATTGAATTTACATCACTACTTTTAAACAGCAAAGCAAAAATAATAATGAAAACTCAACCGCACAAAGACTATATACAATTGAGCAAGAGAAAGAGAGACATATGCGTGTGAGAGAGAGGGAGATAGAGACAGTGAAGCTAGTTGTCCATAAAGGGAAAAGCGGGGAATAAAAGTAATTTAACAACTTTTTGCTGTGAGGCCGCACTTGAAACTGTTGGGAGGGAAACGACAGGAAAGAAGACAATAACAATAACAAGTATTGAAATGCGTGGGCATTGAGCATTTACCTGTGTCTGGGTGTGGGTGAGAGACGGGCAAAAGGGGGAATGAAGGAGAGGGAGAGGGGTCGACAGGTGAGAAGGGGATAAAGTAATATTACTCATGGCGACGCCGAACGGAGGAAATTGTTAAATGCAATGATTAATTATGCAAACTTTTAATCGAATTGTGTGCGTGTGTGTGTGCAACGACAGCAGGAAAAAGGGGGGAGAGGCGGGGGAAACAAAAGAAATGATAAACAAAACAACGGGGAAAAGTAACGTTAAATGCTTAATTAATAAAAAGGCCGAAGCACAAAACAGTTGCAGAGTCACTGAAGTGTGACGGGGCAGCTCAAACTGTGGCGTTAATCTCTATTAAAAAGTAGTTTAATGTAGAAAGAAAGAGCGAGGGAGAGTGTGGGAGAGAGAGAGAGAATTAAGAGAAATTAAGAGTGCTTATCAAGTTTGCTTTTAGACGGTTTCAATTAATTCAATGGATACGGATTAACTTTAAATAATCAAACAGATTTGTATTTATTTATTTCTGTATTTGTTAATTTAACGCCAAATGAAAGCAGTCGATAGTAGCTCAATTAAAGTAAAACTTAAATTTCGAAACATAACATCAATTAAAAATTCAAAAAGAAATTATAATTTAAAACAATATGTAAAAAAAAATATGTAAAAAAATAAACTCAAACAAAATGAAAAAATAATTATAAAAATATGAACAATGTTTTAATGAGAGAAAACTTTAAATTTTAAATTGAAAGAAAAGATTCAGAGAAGTCGTGCATAAGTATGTTAACAAACTACAAAATGTTTTTCGATCTTAGAAATACAGTCGAACTTCTCTAACTCGAGTCACCATTATCCAAAGACAAGGTTTGAATTATGGAGATATTCGACTAATAGAGTTCTTTTTCTTAAGTTTATTAGTTTTATTGCCACTCATTTAGCTCGAGTTAGAGAGAAATTCGAGTTATAGAACGGATCTTGATTTTAAACATTTACAATAATAGGTCGATTATAGTAGATCATTATAATGATATGTAGAAATTTTACAAATTGCAATAATTTGTAGGGTATCCATAATTCTCTATAATAGCTCTAATTAACTATTGATGTGTTATCAAATATTATCCAACATTGTCATAAATGTGCAGGATAGTTATGAGTCGAGCACACTCTCTCTCACTCTCTGTCTCTCTCGCTATAAATTTATCATGAATTGTAAAACAATTAAATTAATTACAATTGAACAAATGGGTATCTTTAATTCGTATTACATTTTAAACATTGTAGGCGTTGTCACAGCACTTGTTTTGCTCATTGTTGTTATCTTTGTTGTCATTGCTGTTGTTGTTGTTGTTGTTGTTGTTGTTGTTGTTGTTATTGCTGTTGTTGTCATTGCTGTTGTTGCTGTCAGCTACATTTTGTCTTTGTGTTTTGCGGCATTTCATTTTTTTTGTATTTTTTTTTTTCAACTACGCAAATTAGTTGAACAATTTTTTAACTGTTTGTTTATGCGACGGGTTGGCAACGTTGACGTTTGTGTGTGTTTGCTGTTAGCTGTATTTACGCACACAGACACACACGCACATATGAAGGCAAAAGTCATCGCATTTTTTGTATTTTTTTTTTTTTTGCTTAAGCTGGCTTTACACGAGCACTTTTTTACCGACACTTTTCGTCAAAAAGCTGTCCGTTTCGCTCACCGTCACTCACCATCGTGAGTTTTATTTCCATCGGTGAGCGTCAGTTTTTCACCGAAGCTTTGAAATTTTGTGTGGTTACACGACAAGTATAGCTTTTTGACGAAAAGTGTCGGTGAAAAAGTGCTCGTGTGAAGCCAGCTTTAACACTTTGCGAGTTATTTTTATTGTAGTTGTTGTTGTTGTTGCTTTTTGGGCCAGCAACGACAACGGCAGCTAACTTGGCTCACACACACACACACACACACACATAAGTCCACTCGACACACACACAGTTTACACTCAGCTGCTGAGCACTTGAACGAGTAACGTGAGCGCACATGCCTTAAAAGAGAGACAAAGAGAGGGAGAGAGAGAGAGAGAGATAGTGACAAAGAGACGTAACGAGGGCGGCAGGGGGAATAACAGAGGTGTAGTGGAAGAAGGTGGAAAAAGGGGGGCGAAAGAGGTAAACAGCGCACACGGTTTATCGCTCATTTGTTATGATTTTTCAGCTGGCATTTTTAGTTGTTTTTCTACGCGTTCTGCGATCGGCCGCATTTTCAACTTTTGCTCTACGCGGCCCAAAACGTGCGTGTGTGTGTGTGTGTGTGTGTGTGCGTGTGTTGCAGACGATAAGCCAATTGATTATACTTATATATTGCATATAAGATTTATAGTTACACTTTAAATAATATTGCATATCTATTGTTTTATTTTATTGTTTTTTTTTTAATTGTGCATGTGTTAAAGTGCATGAATGTGTGTGTGTGAGATTGTGCTTTTTTAATTATTTTAAATAAACAGTTGCTGTTTTAAATATAATGTGCCATGCCCAACTGGCTAGACGCACTCGACAGTTTAAAAGTCACTGCAATTTTGTTTTTCGCATTTTTTATGGGGGGAGGCAACAACAGCAAATAAGGCGTGTACAGCAACAACAATGACGGCAACAGCAACAGCAATAAAAAACAAAAAATAAAAATCAGCAGCGACATTTGCGCTGAAAGCACGTCTTAAATTAAAAATCAACTACAAAGCTGAAAAACAGCTGTAAAAATGCTAAAAAAAAAAAAAACCTAAAAAAAAACTATGAAAACTATACAAATTTACAGTGCCATTTTTGATGGAGTTATTCTCAAGTAGGCGTGGCTTTTGCAGCAACAGCAACAATCATGTGATTAATAGAGAAAGAGCAATATTGTAGATTGCAGCAGCAACTATTGGCTGTTTAATACAGGCAAGAGAACGATAAATAGAACAATTTATATGACAACAAGAACAATTGCAATTGCTTTAACAAATTTTCTGTAACAGCAGCAACACCTAACTGACAACTGCAACAAATGGCAAAAAGATACAAAAAAATCAAACTGCAACAGCAACAACAATATGAGCAATTGTTACAGCAACAACAGCAACTATTGTCAGATTAACTGCAGCAGTAGTAGCAACATTTGCTCGCACATCTGCAACATGAGCAGCAGCAGCAGCAACACTTGTAGCTACAATGATAGTAACTGCAATAGCATAATAAACAATACCAGCATCAATTATTTTTCAAGCGACGGCAGCAACTTTAAGAATTTACAGTGATATTAAACAGTCTAGAAGTTAATTAAATAATTGTTTTGACAAGGATAAGGAAATATATGTACATATTTTTTTTTTTATTTTGCAACGAATAACTTTAAGTTTATTTAGCTAAGTATTTATTAATAAAATCAAAACAAATGCACGCGGAATGTGTGTTACTGACTCACGACGCCATTCGCATCGAATTAATACAAAAAAAAAAAAATAATAATAAGTATGTGAAAACAAAATAAAATGGAAAATAATTAACAAAAGTAAACACTAAAAATGTAAACGTTAACAAAAAAAATTTAGCTGCGACGATAACAACAACAACAACAGCAACAACGACGGCGACGACAACGTCAGCGTCTCATTTGCAACGCGACGCACGTAAAGGGCAACAGCAACAGAAACAACAACAACAGCAACAATTGAGCGAAAACAACAATATGAAAATAAATAAATAAATGCATAAATCAAGTAAAAATATGTTGCTGCTGCTGCTGCTGCTGTTGTTGCGAGTGTTTGTCAAGTGAAAAGTTTATGCTAATGTTGCTGCAGCTCAAGTTGCTGCTGCTGCTGCTGCTGCTGCTGCTCATGTTGCTGTTGTGCATAAAGAAAAGAACTATTGTCAATATGTTGTTGTTGTTGTTGCTGCTGTTGTAGCTTTCGCTTTCTAATTGAACCGAATTGTTGTCGCTTAACAACAGCAGCAACAACAATAGCCGTAACAACAATAGCAGCAACAACAACAACAACAACAACAAAATTTATGCATTTAAATGCGCATTAAGCTGCATGTCAAGTTAAACAAATGCAGCAAAAAGAAGAGCTGCATAAAAATAAAATCAACAAAAATATAAACACCACAAATGGTTGCTCACATTCAAATTTATGCGTTGCAGCTGTCAATGCTACAAAAAGGGGGCAAACAGGCGATCCAGAGGGGCGTGGCAATTTGCATAGTTGCTGTCGACAACATTTCTCCTCTTTTTTTTGGGGGGGGGGGGGGTTATGTAAAGTTTTATGGTTTTTTCTGGGCGTTGTTATCAAAATCAATTTGTGAAATTTTAACAACAACAGCAGCAACAAAAACAATGTAAAGTAAACATTTAAAAAAAAAAGAGCCAAAAAAAGTGTTGAAACAAAAACAACAAAACTCAATTTAAATAAAACGATAACGATAACGATAACATGGTGCTATCGACACTGCACATAACATTGGAGACGACGAATGTTGTTGCTGGCGACGACATAGCTACAACAACAGCAACTGTTGCTGCCGCAACGCCAACAAAGTTGCCAGTGCTCTGCAATAACAACAGCAGCAATCATATAATGACCAGCAATAACAACAACAGCAACAAAGTGCAACAATTGCCGTTGGAAAAGGAAAATGACAAATTGAGCGCCAATTTGAACAACAACAACAACCATAATAACAACAACATTAGCAACATCAACAAATATTGTGATATGAACGGCAATGCAACAGCAACAATCGAACAACAATTGCAACTTGAGCTTGAACAACAACAACAACTGCAATTGCAACTGCAGCTTGAACAACAACAACAACAAATGGCAGCAACATCACCAACATCAGCAACACCTCAACGTAGTGCCTCTGCCTTGCGTCGTGGCACACAAATTCAACGTTCCTCGATGCGTTTGCGACAACAACAGGCAAGTGTTGCAACAAACAAAACAACAGCAACAACAGCAACAAGAACAACACTAATCTAATTGCGCAAAACAAAGTGTTGCTCTGGCTGATGTTGCTGCTGCTGTCGTTGTTGGCTTTCCCTTTAAACGGCAGCAACCTTCCAGTTAGCTATCGCCAACTGGCTTTTTTTATCTACATATATGCTAACTATAAAACGGCAACCAGTTAACAGCAAACTAGGCTAACATGCTGCCGTAGTTGCTCGACGACGATAACAACAACAAGGGCAGCAACAACAACAGCGACTACAACAGCAACAAAAAGAAAAAACAGGCACATAAATTTGTGCTAGCAATATCCATGGTGTTAACAAATACACTAAAAAAATATATGAAAATAATCGATATACTTATCGAAATTTTATCGTTGATTCTATTAAATATAATAATATTAAAATATATAAGAATTACAGCTTAAATTCTACAGTTAGAAAAACAAATTCCCCTTATTAATATAAAGTTATCGATGACACATTTGACAACATTGTGACACTCAAAATCTTTTTTAAAATTTGATATTGTTGTATGCAAAATGTTTTCATTTCATTCGTTTTATTAAGTTATTGAGCACAGTGTTTCAATGCCGTTCATTCCCCTAAAAAAGCTATTATTTAAATGAAAACGCTTGACACTATAAACTTATCGACAACAAATTATTAGCTATCTATGCTAAAAGTTGTTAAGAAGTCAGTGTTTCAACTCCATTCAATTTCTTAATTTATTCTTTTAGCTAATTGAAAAAAGTCTGCCTTAAACATAATGATAAATGTTTTAATCTTAATTGTTTCAATGGATTTCTGAGCACATTTTACACACTGTTTCAATGCCATTCAAACCCATCAAATTTTCTTTTATTGTAAATTGTTATTAATTATACAGTGTGTCAATTCCAAGAGTTCCTCTTCACAATTTCAAATACTTTTATAGAATTTACTGATTCAATTCAAGTGAAATACTTATAATATTTTTAAAATCATTTTCCATTTGTTTTTCTTTTCATTGTTCATTGTAAACGTTGCAAATTCGCTAACAAAGTTGTTATGCCCGTTTGGGCACAACAAGAACAATAGCAGCAAATAAGCAAAGTTAATAAATTTTTTATAATTTTTGTTGTTACGCGCATTTTCAATATTTATTTTATGCCTTCGTCGCGACAAGGCGTCGTTGTTGTTGTTGTTGTTGTAACTGATGATGATGATGATGATGTCATGACTTATACCTCTACAGCAACAAAAACCACAACAACAACAACAACGACTACAACAATAACTATTGTTAATTTCTGTTACTTTTATTGTTGTTGTGCAATGATTGATGTTCCGCGAGTTTAGTGGGCTTTACGCTTGATCTATAGCGGGGGATCAAAAGGGTCGCCCAAACTGACATTGACATACTGAATGACAGACAGAGAGAGAGAGAGAGAGAGAGAGAGAGAGAGGAAGAGAGTGAGAGTGAGAGAAAGACACTCTGCCAGTGTTGGTTAATTGAATACAATCACAATCAAAAAGTTGTTCACGTGGGCACTCGAAAGTCTTGACAATCGAAGGTGTATGCAAATGATTAAGTATACGCCAAGTATGCTTGACTTGAGTTCTGAATATTTCTATTTCTATTTTTATTTACTTTTTGTTTTGCTTTAAAAATTACAGTACATACTTAGAAAATACAAATACAGTTGAACTTCCATACCTCGAATTTCTTTATAACTCGAGCTAAATGAATGGCAGTAAAATTAAAAAACTTGAGAAATATGACTCTATAAGTCGATAATGGTGATTCGAGTTAGGGAAGTTCATCTGTACTTGCTTATTGGGTGATTAAAGCTGCGAATTCTTAACTTTTTATTTAAAAAAGTGTACAAAAAAAAAAAGTATAAAAAAAAATAATATTATGACAAAAAGTTTTAAGTTTTTAGTTAAAAACTTTATAAATCTTGTTAGATTTTCAGTTGAGTTTTAAGAGTCTAATTCTAATTCGTCTTTTGTGAGTCTCTACTGTATTGTTATTTTTATATTCCACATAATATTTATTATGTTTGAAACAAAATTAAAAAAGCAAAGTTTCGATATAGTGCCGAAATATCTATTTTCAAATGTTTTTTAAAACATATTAAATTTGCAGTTCAATTTTAGGAATTGCACTTGTGTGAGTCTCTACTGTATCATAATGATTACTTTTAAATACTTGTGCTTCTGCTTTTTTATAGTTGTTCTTGTTATTGTTGTTGTCGTTGTCTGTCTTGCCCCAACTGTTGTGCGTCTTCTTCTTCTTCTTCTTCCACATTCAAGTTGCCACTTCAATGTCACCGCGATTTCTTTTGTTTTTGTTTGTTTTTTTTTTTTTTTTTTGGTTTTGTTTGTAGTATTTATTATTGTTATTCATTATGTTGTTGTCTTGCCGAGTTTTATTTGGTTCACATCGAATTTTATACACGTTTGCAGTCTCGTTTCCCCCATCGCCCTTCCCCCTTCCCCATTGTCCCTTTCTCCTTCCCCTTGGACTGTCTGCATAATTTCTGCTGATGTTGTTGCTTCTCTTCTCTGCTTCTTTGCTTCTCTCACATTATGCAAGTTCAGCAAATTTTGTTCTTTTCTGTCGAGCGTTTTTCTTTTTTGGTTTATTTTTTTGTTTCACTTTTGGAATTTTCAGCGCCTTCGCTTTGTTGTTTTTGTTATTCAATTAAATTCTTCACTTTTTTATCTCTGCTTCCGCATCCCTAAAAAAACCAAAAGAAGTGTGAGAAAAAGTTAAAGCAAGGCGAAAAGGTCTCATCAAAACTCTGTAAATGGGCAGTTTTATTATAATTCTACCTTTATTTTCTCTTTCCCTCGGCTACTCTCCCTCTCTCTCTCTCTCTCTCTAGCTGTATACCGTTGTTGTTCAAGTGGCCAAAAGCGGAACCAAAATTGGCAACTTTGACACGCCGCAAGTTGAGCGTAAAATAATAAAACAACATGCTTTTTAATCCATTCAGTAAACTTGCATTATATCAACCTGATGAAGACTCTTAATTACGCTACTCAACCAATAAATGAACGCACCTTGTTTTTAAGCTGAATGTACAGTGAAAACCGACTAGGAAGTACAAGCTCTTTTCTCGAATAATTGAAGAGCTTTTTTTAATTAATAATAAATATCAGATTTGGCTTTTTGCTACAAATACTATTTTCTTTATATAGTTATATTTATCTTTTTACTATTCGAGCTCTCATTTGAAAGGAAACTAAGTTTTTTTATTGCCTTAAATTCAATTACAGTTGAACTTCCCTAACTTAAATCACTATTATCCAAAGAAAAGGTTCGAGTTATGGAGACATTCGACTTATAGAGTCATATTTCTTAAGTTTATTAATTTTACTGCCACTCATTCAGCTCGAACTAGAGAGAAATTCGAGTTATAGAAGTTCGAAACCAATTTTTCTCCATTACCATAATTATATTCTTGGATTAAAATTTAATTGAGTGTCCTTATCATATCTCATTTAAAGACACAAGATAAAAAAAACCATTATCAACAAACATTTGAAATTAAGAAAAGTTTAAGTATTGAAAAAAATAAAATAAAAGCGAAAATAATAGAACACTATTAATGAAAATCTAAAGTTTTCAGTAAACAAAAAATATGAGAAAATTTAAATAAAAGTTCCTCTTTTTATTTTACGTCAACAAAAATAAATTGTCTAAAAGAAATTTCAAACAATTTTAGATAAAATTATGGCATGCAATTTTAAATTTATAGCTGAAAGATGATAAAGTTATTCTCAATTTAATACGATGTTTTAAAAATGACTCTAGTATTGTCGTATTATCGATTAGTTGCTGCTTACAGTTTGACAGGCCAGTGCGGGGACTGTTTACAGTTTGAGAATCACCACCCACTGACCTAATCCAAGCAGAGCTCGTTGCATTTGCGAGGCTTCACTGCCCCTTCATTTAAACCCTTGCCTGGCCCGCCTTATTTCTTTCTCTCTCTCTCTCTGTCTCTGTCTCTGTCTTTCTGCCACAATGAGGAATGTTCATTAGCACGTCATTTGATGCGTTTACTCATTGTTGTAGCTGCTTCGGAGATTTGTTGCATGCCACATTGAACGAAGAACACGGAAAGCAACACAGCGTCACTAAGCCTAAGCCCTTTACACTTTTATTATTTTATTTCTCATTTTTTTTTTTTTTTTTTTTGAGCTGCTGGACTTGCAACTTGTGGTTTGTAGGGCATGCGTACTGTGGGTGGCTGCCGTCCAACTTGGTTGCATGCCACAAAAAGCCGCTAATTAAATTAGCGCAATTGCCGCGAATGCGGATTAAGTGCCCCTTTGTCTCCTCTTTTCTGCCATTATCTTTATCACATGCCTTTCAACACTCGTTTCGCTCATTTTGCAGGAGCAACTGCGACGACGACGCGAGGAGGAGGAACGCATCGCCCAGCAGAATGAGTTTCTGCGCAACAGTTTGCGTGGCTCTCGCAAGCTTAAGGCGTTGCAGGATACGGCCACGTCCACGTCGGCCACGCCCCCTGGCAGTGGCAAGGCGTTGGCCCAACAGCAACAGCAACAAGCGACTGCAACAATTGCTGGCGTTGAGAACGAGGCCTATTTGCCCGATGAGGAATTGTCACAAGCGGAGCACATCGATGGTGAGTACATTTTGTGCCAGAGAATGTGAGGAAAATTTGGGGGACTAAGAAAGTTGACACTAAGATTGGGGTAAGTGAAAATAGTATCGAAAAGTGGGAGAAAAGTAGGTACGAATGGGACAAATTTGATGATGTTCTTTTCAATCTGGGATTGAAACCGAAACGAATATCGGTTTCAGTTACGGTTTCGGTTATCTTCGCATTTATGTTTTCGGTTATCGGTTACTCAAAATCTTTGAAGAAAGATTTCGTAACGGTGAATCGGTTTAATTATTTTTCGGTTTTGAAAAACCGGTGTGGTTTCGGTTCACAAACAAATTTTCATCAAAATTTTTTGATTTCTGATACATGATTACTGATCAATTAGTTCTGGTGAACACGGACAATGCTTGTCGATTTTAACATGTAGATTAGGGCAGGTCAAATTTTTTTCGCGAAAATCGTCCATCAGAATTGAAATCTACGATGAATTCTAGAAAATTTCAATGTCTAAAATCAATTCCTAACCTCCGCTGAGAAGCATGAAGATGTTAGGTTAAAGTATATGATATTAGTCTAATAAAGGACACTACTCTAAAAACAAAAAAAAAAAAAAAAAAAAAACCAAAGAGAAGACGATTTATGATAAATTGTGGTGAAAAGTGTTTGGGAGGAAATTTTGAGATTATATTAAGAAATTAACTTTTTTAAAAATTTAAAAATTTAATTAAAAACAAACTAGCAGAGCACCAAAATTCATCACTTTTTTTTCTTTTTTGAGAGTAATGTACTTTACTAGACTAATACCATATATCTTAATCTAACATCTTTATGCGTCTCAATGGCGGCTACGAATTGATTTTAGACACATAGTTTCTTGGTGAAATTTTCTTGGAATTCATCGTAGATTTCGATTCTGATGGACGATTATCACGTTTTTTTTTCGGCCCCAACAAATTGACCCGCCCTAATGTAGATATTTAGATGCACATCACTAATTCACACTTGCTCTCTCCCTCGCTCTTACAGGCTATGGCGAGCTGATAGCGGCGCTGACGCGTCTCCAGGGCCAGCTGTCCAAGAGCGGGCTGAGCACGCTGGCGGGCCGCGTCTCGGCGGCGCACAGCGTCCTGGCGAGTGCGAGTGTGGCGCACGTGCTTGCCGCACGCAGCGCGGTGCTGCAGCGTCGCCGTCCGCGCATCGCGGCGCCGTTGCACGCGGGCGCCTTGGGACTGCAGAAGGAGATTGTGGAGCTGCTGACGCAATCGAATACGGGCGCGGCCATTGAGCTGGGCAATCTGCTGACCAGCCATGAGATGGAGGGTCTGTTGCTCGCCCACGATCGCATTGCCAGTCACACGGATGCGTCGCCATCGCCAACGATGTCCAACCAAATGGGATTGGGATTGGGAATGGGAATGGCAACTGGAGAAACTCCAAGTGGACACAGCAGTCCAATTGCGGCCACAAAATCCGCAACAGCAACAGGAACAGCAACAACGGCGAGCAGCAGAAGCATGGCGGTGTTGCCACCTGTGCTGCCACCTGTGCTGCCACCCTCGGTGGCACAACGCGGTGCCATGCCACTGCCCGTCGCGGCGGTGTCGGTGCGCGGTGAATCGCCGCCGGGCATGAGCGGTTGCTTTGGCACTCTGAACGATCAGAACGATAACATACGCATCATTCAGATTGAGAAGTCCACGGAGCCCTTGGGCGCCACAGTTCGCAACGAGGGCGAGGCCGTGGTGATTGGACGCATTGTGCGGGGAGGCGCCGCCGAGAAGTCGGGTCTGTTGCACGAGGGCGATGAGATTCTGGAGGTGAATGGCCAGGAGTTGCGGGGCAAGACGGTGAACGAGGTGTGCGCCCTTTTGGGCGCCATGCAGGGAACACTGACGTTCCTAATTGTGCCCGCTGGAAGTCCACCACCCGGTGGTGGCATGCCACTGGGCATCGTCGGTGCCGGCGGCAGCCTGGGCATGCATCATATGGGCGGTGGCATGGCACATCGGGATACGGCCGTGCTGCATGTCCGTGCACATTTCGATTATGATCCGGAGGATGATCTGTATATACCGTGCCGGGAGTTGGGCATCAGTTTCCAAAAGGGCGACGTATTGCATGTAATCTCCCGGGAGGATCCCAACTGGTGGCAGGCGTATCGCGAGGGCGAGGAGGACCAAACGCTGGCCGGCCTCATTCCTAGTCAGTCCTTTCAGCATCAGCGCGAGACCATGAAGCTGGCCATTGCCGAGGAGGCGGGTCTGGCCCGATCCCGTGGCGGCAAGGACGCCAATGCCAGCAAGGGCGCCACCCTCCTCTGTGCCCGCAAGGGACGCAAGAAGAAGAAGAAGGCCAGCTCCGAAGCGGGGTAAGTCTCGAGGAACCCTAATCCATCTATGACTTGATCAGTTACTCATTCTTTACTTGCTTGTGCTTAGTTATCCATTGTATGCCACAACGGCGCCGGATGAAACGGATCCCGAGGAGATTCTCACCTACGAGGAGGTGGCTCTCTACTATCCACGTGCCACACACAAACGCCCCATCGTCCTCATCGGCCCGCCCAACATTGGACGCCATGAGCTGCGCCAGCGCCTGATGGCCGACTCCGAACGCTTCTCCGCAGCGGTGCCACGTAAGTATCTCCTCTGATCTCGCCTCTTCTCCACCCTCAACATTTTGAAAGTTGTCATTAGGTTTCGTCTCAAACAACAGGTTTGAAATAATATTTAGCATTTTTATTCCTACTCCTTTTTATTGCCATTATATTTAGATATTCAGGGGTGCCACATAAATCGCTTTCGCTTGAATTTCACTTAAATTTCATACAAGTTTAGGTGAAATTCAAGCGAATGCGATTACTGTAGCACCCCTGCTTATGAAAAAATTCAAATATTTAAAAAAAATAATAAATCATCATTCCCAAAATAAGCGATGATATATGAGTTAAAAAAAAAGGTTTAACTCCTTTAATCAATTATCTATAATATTTTTAAATGGCAGCAGATTCAAAAGATTTTCTTTAAAAACGAATTTATAAAATAAAAATAAGAAAAATAAATTACATTTTCGGGCCATAAAAGTTAATTTTTTGAAATTAAAATTTGAACATTAGTAGATACATTTGAACTTCCATAACTCGAATTACTCTCTAACTCGAGCTAAATAAGTGGCAGTAAAATTAATTAACTTAAGAAGTCTTATATCTCCACAACTCGAACCTTTTCTTTGGAAAATGCTGATTCGAGCTAGGGAAGTTCGACTCTAATTTCAAAAACACTAAACCTTATTTATCATTTATGCTCTATTTTAAATTTGTATGCTAATATTAAAAATAAGAGCTATGCTTTTATTTAAAAAAAAAAAAAGTAAAAAATCAACCAGTTTTTTTTTATACTATTTTTATAATAAGTTACATTTTATTTATAAAAATTGTCCTCGTACGCGTTTCGGCGACATTTTTCGCCTTATTCAGGGAGTCTGGATTAAATCAAAATTTTTCCAGCTTCGTTTTTAGATCAGAAAATATTTCGATAAAAACAAAAAATGGTTCCTGCTGTTAACTTTTCTCTCTTCCCCACCATAGTTTTCTATTTGCTTGAGGAGAAACTAAAGAAACCGAAGGCAGCCAAGGGTAAAGCAGTCGGCAATTGTTTCCCATTGCTAAAGCATTGCTAGAGCATTACCCTGAGACTGTACTAAAAAGAACCATCAGCAAGATCCATCAGAAGCTAGAGAGGATCATTCAATCCAATCCAATTCAATTTCCACCAATCAATTGCTGCTAATGGAACTTTATTCAGTTTGCTGTGGCTTCTTCCCGCTTCTTCTAACTAAACACTGACTATCCTATATATTTAACTTTAACCCTCTCGCTTTGTTTTCTTCTTCTCTCTCTCTCTGTAGACACATCACGTGCCCGGCGGGAGGGTGAAGTGCCCGGCGTGGATTATCACTTCATCACGAGGCAGGCCTTCGAGGCGGACATTCTGGCGCGTCGCTTTGTCGAGCACGGCGAATATGAGAAAGCCTACTACGGTAAGTTTCTGCTAAAAAAAGATCCCTGTATTTAGCTGGAATAAGCATAAGATGGTATCAAATACCTTTACCAATTTTCATCACAACTGAGAGACTACTTTAATTGGAAACAGTCGGACCTGATTATCTCAACTCACATAAAAAAATGCATTACATATACATATATTAGGGTGGGTCAATTTTTTTCAACCCAATGCGGGTATCAAAATTGTAATCTACGGTGAATTCTAAGAAGGTTTTCCCAAGAAACCATGGGTCTAAAGCAGCGATGGGCACAAAATCTAAATTCGGAAGCAGCCGCTGGCTCCCGGAGCCCATATGTGCCCACCTCTGGTCTAATGTCAAAACCGAGCTTCAGATTTTTAGCGTGAAATATGGGGAATCTTATTAAAAGCCAAAAATTATCATTTCTTTTTCAAAATCGAAAGCTCGAAAATGATCTTAGACCTATGGTTTCTTGGGCAAATCTTCTTAGAATTCACCGTAGATTACGATTTTGATACCCGCAAGGTGTGTTTTGTTTTTGGTCCATACAAATTGACCCACTCTAATGTATATTCTCTACGGGATCAGCAAACGTTTATAATTTTGGAATGCATTTGCTAATAAACATTCTTGATACTTTTGCAGGCACATCACTGGAGGCCATACGCACAGTCGTTGCCAGCGGCAAGATTTGTGTCCTGAATCTGCATCCGCAAAGTTTGAAGCTGTTGCGCGCCTCCGACCTCAAGCCGTATGTGGTGCTGGTGGCGCCGCCGAGTCTCGATAAGCTGCGCCAGAAGAAGCTACGCAATGGCGAGCCATTTAAGGTACGTTTATCGTTATCGTTATCGTTATCAATTCTATCAAATGATGAATGGCGCAGTTTAATATCGAGTAAAAATATCGATCCGTCTATATTAATCGATAACACTTGATATGTGTTATATCTAAAATGTTATCGATTGAAGTATCGAATATTTCATTGAATGTTTAATGATATTGACTGTTTTAACGAATTAAATTTCTTTTAGTTATCGATATGTTAATCGATATTTCGAAATATGGATTAATCGCTTAACTTAATAATAAGACATTTGTTACAAAATTTGTCGAGTGATTTATCGATATCTCGATAAATTTATACTATTCGATTAGTCGATATACAAAAAATCGATTTTTATCAAATACTTGTTGACAATTTAAATGCAATCCATGCACAAAAATTCAATAGGCTCTCCGTACATTTTAAACTAATCGACTTTTGTGTTTGCACTTTGACATGACAGGAGGAGGAGCTGAAGGACATCATCGCCACCGCTCGGGACATGGAGGCGCGTTGGGGTCATCTGTTCGACATGATCATCATCAACAACGACACGGAGCGGGCGTATCATCAGCTGCTCGTCGAGATCAATTCGCTGGAGCGTGAACCGCAATGGGTGCCCGCTCAGTGGGTGCACAACAATCGCGACGAGTCATAATGGGGATCACAGTACAGGTGACACCAACGACAACAACATCAGCATCCTAGAACAATTCCCTTACCCGGTTATGTCGAAAAGTGCAGCCATCCATTGTAAATACGACGTGTCCACGACTCAGCCATGAAAGCGGAAACGGAAACGGATACGGAACTGAAACTGAAACTAAAACCAGGAAGCGGAAACAGAGTTGAAACTGGAGCTGGGAATCCTTTAATCGCTATGTGTACAATTTGAGCGTGCAAACCTAACGGCACGTGTACTCGGACTTTCTGCCTAATCATTTATTTACTCAATTTACTTACTTAATTATGTATGTGTACTTAATCCCCAAAGCCCCTCCCCAACTCCCCTTCCCCCATATACTCGTGTTATTTATGTATGTTTTGTATATTTGTTTGTTTGTGGCAAATGCATTTGAAACATGAACAAACATTTGCTAATACATTTATTAAATATATATATATTTTTTTTAAACTAAATGCATATGTATTTTAAACAATGTTCACAAAAATTGTTATTCAATTTTAAAACTGAAATGCTTTTTTTTTTGTAATTAATATAATTTTAAAGATAATATTTGTTAGGCACTTCCTTAATTTCAAAAACGAATTGAAATTGTAAAAACAAGACAGACAAAACAGAAAAAAAAACAGTTTAATTTGAAGCAAAAAAAAACCGAATTCGAAATCGATATTTGGATTGTAATCGTTATCGAGATCGAAAATGCAACTGCAACTCGTAAACATAATGTTAACAGAACAAAAAAACAAAAACAATCCATTAGAAGAATGAAAGAGAAAGAGCGAACGTTGGCGAGTCCATAAACAACGTCTAACAGAAAGAGAGAGATAAAACGGAACGGAATAAGATATTGATTAAATGAAAATAGAAATGGGGCGGTAGCAAGCGAATGTTGCAATTACGTAATCTATTTACTTTATATAAATATATACATAAAACTATACATCTAAATAAATATACACACTAAATTATATGCAGTAATACGATTAATTTTTAAAAACAACAACAACAAGCGAAAAACGAAAATGCAAAAGATGCAGAAGAAGAGGAAGAAGAACAAGACAAATATTATAAACAAAATGAGAAGAAATAACAACAAAATCAGTACGTCATTGCCAAATAAAACAAAGAAGTAAGAAATACGAGTATAAAATGAAAGCAAACACACGCCCAAAACAAAACAAACTAATTTAACAAATAACAAGAACATAAAACATAAATATATAACATTAACAAATTCCGCCTGCAAGCAAAAGAAATAGCAAGAAATAAATAATGAAAAAGCGTAGCCAAGTTAATAAGCACTGTAAAAAAAACAAAAAACAAAGGAAACATTAACTTATAATAATAATGATAAACAATGAAAGAATCTAGGCGTTAGTTTAAGAAAGTACGAAAGAAAAACAAAAAAAAAAACTAAAAGAAACAAAAGTAATTCCAAAAAGTAATTGTTGTTGTAATTAATTATTTAAAATGCGATTAGTGAATGGAAAAAAAAGAAGAAAACTCGAGCAGATGAACTAAAATTCTAAAACGAAATAGTTGCAAATTTTAGGCATGAATATAAAATATATATATGTATATATTTACATAAACATACATATATATATATAAATATATATACATATACATATTATATATACAAACAAAACAAATTTGTTGGGAAAGCAACAATTTTATTAAGTAAAAAATGCTACAAACTGGCGTCAAGTAATTTAGCAAACTATGTTACACAATGTTGAACACTTGAAAGATTCTAAAACAAGAAAAAAAATGAAGAAAGAAAAACAATATATAAAAAACAAAAACGAAAATATATTTAAAAGTAATATTTTTTTTTTTTGTAGTCAACAAGGTATAAAAAAATGTGTGTGCAGTAAATTTGTTTAAGTTTTTATTTATACATATTAAAAACAAAAAATCAAATAAATATGAAAATTAATTAATACAACTACAAATCTAGTATATTGAATGTATGTGTATGGTGTAACAAATTGAAAAACTAAAACCAAACAAGAAACATAAAAACTATTGCCTGCAGAAAAGCGAAGCAACTAAAAATTAAAGAAAAAATGCAAATTCATTGCAAAATAGGCATGGTTTACAAAAATTGTACGATACAAAAGAAAACTAAAACATAATACCTACATAAATGCGGCAAACAAATAAACAAATACTGAAAAAATAAATTAAGAGTTTTATTGTTGCAAACAGTGCTGCCAGACATGGAAAACGACAGAATTGCGCGCAAGTTAACAGAGCTACTCAATTGGAATGTAAACATAAAAATTTCACAACAGAGCATTGTGAGTTAACAGGGTGGAGCACTTTCTGAGCCAAAGCTGCCACACAGTTGCAACTTTTTGTGTGCTTTTTTGTAATTTATTTAAAAATTTTAATTCAATTAAAGTTAAGTAATTGAGTTTATTTTAAAATTGGTTTGGGGCACATAACATCAAATTTTTTGGAAACGGGTTTTAAATCTGTAAATCTCATCTGTTGAAGATATTGAATTAAACATATTTATCATAATAGTTTAATATTCTTTTCTGCAATGTTTGAAAGGTTCATACTTATTAGAATTGCTTATTTTTTGTTGTATATAATTTTATTTTATAATACATTCGGTATAGAGGTGGAGAACTATCGATAGTCGGCGCCATCGATAGTCAACGATATTATTTTTCAAACCATCGATAACTATCGATAGTTTTCGATAGTGTGTTAAATTATAAAATTTTATACAAAATTCAAAGAAAATGGCATTAATTTAGGTATTATAAAAGTAAATATAAATACAATTCGTTATTAACAATAATGTTTCGCTATTAGCTATTGTAATAGCCAAAGTTCCACGATCTAAAAATTTTTGTTCTGTCTACTGGTCATGCGCTCGGACATGACTGAAATGGCGAGCACACTAAAAATAAATGTTAAAACAAAAAAATTTGTATTAATTTTAGTTCCATTTCGTTCTTCTTATCCATGTCATGAAAATATATATTTATTAAACACAAAACCTTAATGCAGATGCCAAAGGAGAGCCTTTCTGTGACGAGTAAGCGTCATAAAAAACTATCGACCACTATCGATAGTGCACGTCTGCTATCGATGGCGCCTCGATAGTGCTTGACCATCGATAGTGCCGATAGTGCCATCGATAGTTCTCCACCTCTATTTCGGTACCAAACACCGATGGCTCAGATGTTTTGCAGGCATTGATGTCATCGATGTATCGATAGAAAATTGGTCCCATGTCATTTCTCTAATAAAATTAATTCATTTTGAAAAATTAATAAAAAAATTTTTACTTACAAATTTAAAAAAACCAAGAAAACTATAAATTTTTTAAAATAATGAAATTAATTTTAAAATTTTCTTGGTGTACGATACCCTTCGCGCGGTGAAGTTTAGTAAACAATTTTAAAAATAAAATTAAGTAGCTTCAAAATTAAGTAAATTCCAAATTGAACTAAATTTTTTAAATGGAGTTAAAGTCTGGCAATTGAGTTTTCCTGCCACCTTTTTTATTTGCTTAGCCAAGGTTGCCACATGATTTGCTTCTTTTTTTTTGGCTCAATCTGATTTTTAAGTGGCAACCGTGGTCTCATTCTTTGGCGATTGAACAGTGTGTGGACGCGTTTTGGCCGGTGGTGTATATTGTGCGGCACCGTTACTTACCTTTTGTTGTGGTCTATAATTATTTTAATTTTTTTTTGTTGTTTTCGCAACTGCATTTTATTAGTGTGTCGCTGGCAAATGATTTTTATGGCAAATTGTTAATCTTATCGCACATCAAGCCGTAAGCATGAGTCGGTTCACAATTTATAACTTGTCGTTGTCGTCGTCGTCGCATTGAAACTGTAGGGGCACAGTGTGATTCTTGGTGTTGAATCAACAGCAATAACAACAAACCACCGAAACAAACAAACAAAAGAACGAAACATACAATACCCAACGATATTCAAGCGAAAAGTGTAAAATGCCAGCAAAGACTGTTGCACGGCAACAAAGCCAAAATCCCGCACAGCAATTGCAGCAGCAGCAGCAGCGCGATATCGAGAACGGCCTCTATCCCAATATTCCGGTAGAGCGACGGTCGCCATCGACGCGGCCGGTGCGACCGCCAACGTTGCGCCAGGACACCGTTGACATGGAGGAGATACCACTGAATCAGTTGAATCAGGAGCCCGAGGATCGCCGCAAGATGCGCGAAATATTCGACACGGTAAACAATCAACAAATGCAATTTCAGCCGTCTGCTGCTTTTTCTCTCTCACTGTCGCTCTATCGTGATGTGTGACGTTGTGTGCGTGCGTCAGTGTTGCCAATTTGTCCTTTTTGCGGACAGATCTCTTCGATTTGTAACTGCGATTTCCGGAAAATTTTTTTAAATTTATTTTACTTCATCCTGTATTCATCCTTTTTTAATTGTTCCAAGTCGCTCATAGAACATATAGTTTTGAGTAAAAAAAAAATAAATTGAAGCATTTCCTGTGGAAACTATTTTGCTAAAGAGCTAATACTTTCAAAATTTGAATTATTTTTAAAGCTATGATATTGTTATATGTATTAATAAGAAAACATTGTCTGTCCAGATTTTTTTGTCCTTTTAAAAAAAAACTCCGTTGTCTGTTTTTTTTTTCTTTGGGTTTAACCGGCCTTTTTCTGGTCAGAGGCGTTGGCAACACTGGCGTGCGTGCATGAATGAATTTCCTTGTTTTGTTGTCCATCGCTGGCTATGCCCTTGTGGTGAAAGTTAAGCGAGTCATAGAGTTTGTGAGTCATCCTATGCATTAATCTTTGCATTTTCTGTCGATTCTGTCGACCTTTGCGACCCCCTCCCCCCAAATATAAACATTGCTCATTGTCACGCTCTATTTTTAATGCAGTCTGCTGCGTTTGCGCCCCATTCGCTCTCACTGCACTGCTGCTAAGGTGGGAGCGAGACGGGTGATGGGAGAGAGGTGCTAGGCAAAAGAGAGCACAGAGAAAAAAGCGTAAAGAGCTTATCTTTCGGTTTGTCAAATTTGCACGTCTTCCGCCTTCACTTAATTTCACACGTTTGCTTATTTTAACATTAACATTTTGCAACAACAACAATGATTTAACAGCGGATAGAAGACATTACTTTATCGCCTAGAGAGAAAAAACAAAAAAAACAAACCGGTTATTATTACATACAAACATTTATACACATACCTATGAGAATTTATTTGTGGGGATTTCTGTCTTCTGTGACTGTTAGTCACTTGCACGCAATTGTTCTTTTTGTTTTTCAAGTTCGCGCTAGCTTTGTGTTTGCCAGCCATTATCAAGTTGCCGCTCCCTGTCATTCATATGTCACCTCACCTCCCCCAGTCACCTTAGTTCATTTTCTGCTGTCACGGCATTTGTTTGTTTTACTCTTTAGCATGTCTTGCGGTGTCTTTCTAATTCACCACATTCCATTCTATTAGTTTGATTCCAGCGAATCCTATTCCTCTCCCTTTTCCACTCAGCCACGGAGCATTCGGTTGACTCGCTCGTTCATTGGCCCCTGGCAACTAAAAAGAATTCGCCGTGCGGCGAAAATAACAAACAAATTGCATTTCATCATTTCGATTAACCAGTTTGTATTCCCGCTTCTGCTTTCAATTCACCTTTCATTTGTGATTCTTTTTACATTTTCTGCGGTTGTGTGTGTTTCAAATAACATGCATATATAAATAATTTAATAATCTGGTTTATCTGGTATTAATCATTAACATACATAGTATCGACATTCTGTAAAGTTTAAGTCTCGCTCTCTCTTTGCTACCCCACCTCTTAGCTATGTCCCCCGCCCCTGACTTTGTTTCGCGCTCTAATATCACGAATTCGCTGCGTAATCTTATCGGCTTTTTGGTCAAAAGTAGCGCATAACGCCAAAACTATTAATAGTCTCAACAATTCCAATAAATACATATATACATCAATATTTGATAAATGCACTTGTTTAGTATATGCAATTGAATTGTGTGTTTCTGTCTCTTTGGCTGGATTGCAATTAGCCATTATTGTGACTAACACAAGTTCTCCCATGTTAACACTTAACCCCACCCTCAATTCGCCACCCACCCCCTGCCCCTGTCACAATACTCTCTGCACATAAAAGTGCTTATCGCTATTTTTTCTAGCTTTGTTTTCGAATATATCTGAGACACATCTACAACTGCTCAATACAAGTGCTCGGATACTTCTTTCTCTCTCTCCCTCTCTCAGCAATTGGGTTACCTGTTGTTTATGGCCAAGACACACACACACACACACACACAAATACATATAAAAGTACATTCATGTTGTTCAAACAGTTGAAGTAAACTTTCAATTGTTGCTGTTATTGCTCAATTGTTGTTAGTCTTTTATTGTTGGCAATTAAATGACTAATTTTTATAAATTTATAAATAAGATACGAAGAGTTTAGATTTATATCTGCGTTGATTTTGTTTTTGGTCTCAGCAGAAAGAATTAAACAATACAATTTCATTCAAAAAAATTAAAAAAAAAAACATTTTTCGACAGTACTCGACTAAGCAGATACCCTATGTAGATACCAAAATATTTTAATATTATAACATGTAAAAAACAAGATTTTAAATTAACATGAGCTGACAAATTAAAATTTAAAACTAAAAAAATTAGGAATATATTGAAATTTTTACTTAATAATAGAACAAAATATTTATAAAAATTGCATATTTAATTTCACTACGTGAAATTTTACACTTTCTGCAAAATCGTCATTTTTGAGTTATCATATAAAAACTCGTCAATCAAGTTTTTTGATGTTCTATTTCTTAAAATGATATATGAGTTCTTTCACCTGTTTTAAAAGATTGCTGATAGTTGAAGAATTTAATAATGTTTGACAGCTTTTCCAGAGAAATGTATTTTCACTACAAACAGGGAAATTACAGATGTTTTGAATCAAAAGCTCTATTTATTTGCACGATTAAGTTACTAGATAAGCTTTTCGCATTAAATGTTTTTAAAAGCCAAGAATTCTTGTAGTTGTAATAACTTGAGAGGGTAACTAAAGTAAATGAAAGAGTATGTATTTTTCAGGGATTAAAACCCTAATCGAAACCGTTACCTTTAACCGGTAAAACCCGATTGAAATTTAAAACCGTAACCGAACAAAAATATTTCATTTGACCGAAACCTTAAAACCGAAACTCTGTAAACCGAAATAACCATTTACTAATCGTTTCATTTATAAAGGTTAAATACGGTTTTTCATACATAAAAAAAAAAAAATTAAAAAGCAAGTTAATAATAATTTAAAACCAAAAATTTTGAGCAGTTTCGATTTTTACCGACTATAAGTCTTGTTTGCGATCTCTAATATTTTATTAGTATTGTATTTTTATTTTTAATTTCATTTTTGATTTTCTTATGTTTAATTTTAAATTTTTATTCGTGAAATTCAGGATCAAATTTTCGTAGCACTGAGTAAGAGCAAATAAAATAATTTTTTTTAAAGAAATACATTTATTTTTGCAAGGAAACTTTTTCGTATATTCGTTTCGGTTTTTTTAAATGAATTTAATTCAATATTAAATGCTAGACTTATTGCATTTGATTTTAGGTCTAATAATTTTCGACCAAACATATATTTAAAAAATGAAATAGTTTTTAAGGTTTATCAAAAGCGACGAATAAAATGAAGTTCTGTGCACAAAATTGCAATTTGATATGAAAATATTATTTAAGCTGTAAGTTTGTTACGTAATTAAATTGATTTTCGAGTTTTGTCTAATTTGGAAATAGTTGTGTCCTCGTTTCAAATGCAGTTTTGATGTATTTGAGAGTTTGTTTTGACCAGGCTGATTGACGGCAAGACCTTATAAGGTGGCAAATGCCATAAGACACCTGTCTTGACTGCTTTTGGGCGTAGTTTGTGTTGCAACAGTTGCAGTTGCAGCATGTGGCATGCCTCGTCAAAAGGTTAATCCAAATAAAGAATCGAGTTTAAAATCGAAATGCTAAAATCGTCAGAACACAAATCGAGTTGTCGATATATCGGCAAAAAATTATCGAGTGCATTTTTACACTTCACTTTACTTTTCGATTTAATTCTGCATATAATCTTCATTGGACAAAGTCCAGTGAGCTGTCGATTTCTCAAGACAATCGATATAACTAACTCGATAAATCGTTAAAAAACTGATCGAGTCAAAGAAGTTAAAGAATCGAGTTGTCAATTTTCAATGTACGTTTTGATGGGGGGATTTCTATTTATTTTTATTTGGAATTTGGAATACGGTTAAAAAAAGAGGATTATCTCGGAATATTGGTAGCTGAACTATTTTGAAATTTGTTGTGGATGTGTGCGGGTTTTTGTGTGTGTGTGAGTGTGTTGACAACGTTGGCAATTGGATGAAGTCAAAGGTCAAGATTTGGCACTAGATGAAATTTAGTTGTTGATCATCATCGCATTTGTTGTTGTTGTTGTTGATGGTGATGCTGCTGCTTTTGTTGTTGTTGTGGATGCTGTTGTTGAGGCTAAAGACAAATCGATTTGACTCGAGTCGGGCAAATCCCTGAAATGATCGTCAGTGTCCGTGTTGTCGGTATCTGGCTCGTTGGGCAGATCATGGAACACATCCTGCAGGGAGAGTGTTAACATCAACTGTTGCTGCAACTGTCGCAACTGCTGCTGATCGTTGTTGAGCAGCAATAGATTGTGTTGTTGTGCCTGTATTAGCCAGGTCACTTCCTCGACCTGGGGCAACAACACATCCTGCCAGTTGTCCAAAGTGTTGGCAATCATTGCATTATTATTCCGACTCATACTCAACATTCCCTTTTTTCGATCTTGTGGCTGTTGTTGCTGTAGTTGCAACTGGTGTTGTTGTTGTTGTTGTTGTTGTGGTTGCTCCCGTCGTTGGGAACGGTATCCTTGGCTCAAACTGGGTATCCAATAGGCACCAATGAACAGACCCGCCAGTACCATATAGATGACAATGAGTGTCCCCAGACCCGATGATTCATCCATCTCACTGTCCTCGTTGTCGTCCGACCAATCGCATCTACAATTCGCCTCCTCATCCGATTGTCCCATCAATCCGCCAAACATCTCTTTGGTCAGCTGCCACAATTGTGTCATTTTTCTGTGCCAACAACAAACTTTTAAATTCTTTAAACGGCTTTAAGGTTTTATTGATCCTCTCTCTCTCACCTGGTTTAGTTTTGTTTCGTTGGCGTCGCACAAAAACTCACGCTTCACCCTTGTTTGAATGTTCTGTTTTTTGTATTCCCAATTCCGAATTGTATTCCCAACAATTTGAATTTATGCCTATTACCGGATAAAAATGTGACACTAATCTTATCCCGCCCAACTTATTTCCTTGACTTGTTGAAGACAACAACGTCGCCTACTTTTTTTTTTATTTTTTTCCAATTTTTGAATTTTTTTCATTACATACAGTAGCGGACAAAGAAAACCGGACACCATAAAAGAGCGGGTTTCAAAGTGTTTTGATAGTGCTTATTTATGCGAGCATACGAAAAACGTACGAGGCCTAGGAACCGTTTGAATGATACAAAACTTTCCTTAACCCATTAAGTACCCATTGAAAATTTCGAATTTTTGTAAAAGTCTACTTTTAAAACTTTTTTCCTCGGGCTCAATGTAAAAAAAATCTTCAACCAATTGTAATAGTGACTGAAAATTTTTTTTTTAAAAATCTCTTTGCTAGTATTTTTCATAATTTTTTTGAAATCTTAATTTTCATACAAAAAGTGGATTTTTTGCAGTTTTAAAAAAATTACAAAAAAATACTAAATAAGAGATTTTTGAAAAAAATGTTTTAACTCACTATTACAATTGTTTCAAGAATTTTTTTGAATGCAACATTTTTTGTTTAAAGCATAGTATCCAGTTGTTGAAAATTCAGTTTGAAAGGTGTCAACTCCATATAAAAAAAAGGGTTGCAAACTGGCTCGAAATTATTTTGTAAGGCTATTTGTAAACCCTTGTATCCAGTACCTAAATTTGGGCAGCTCAGAAAATTTTTGGGTGTTTTACAACACTCTTTCATGACAGCTGGCAGCTTTTTTTTTATACCTTTCAAAACATCGATTCGTTCAGTGTTTTGAAGGGTCTAAATCATTTTGAGCAGCAATGGAGCCAAATAACCAACAAAATAAGAGCCGCATTGAGCTCTTTGACAATGAAGAACGTATTAAATTAATAGAAGAGGTGCAACACAGACCGATCCTGTGGGATCTTACAGATAAGAAGCACTTCGATGCCATTTTTTTAAAAAGAGGTCAATAATCCCATAATTAGGGTATTAGTTGCTACTAATTGTCCTATGACCGTTTTGTCCATTTTCGTTCTCAATTAAATGCAATTCAAATTAAATGATTTATTTTGTTTACTGTTTTTATTTGCACAGTTGACGCAACAGTGTGACCACAGCAGCATATGACCAACAATCTCTCAACTTTTTAGTGATTTTTGGTATTTTGCTGTCACACTGAATTCTGTAAGGTCCGACATCAAAACATCGAACATTTTGAGCTCCCAAAATGTTTTCAACAACTGGATACTATGCTTAAGCCATGATTTGGTCTTTTAAGCATCTTGTTTCTTGCAGTTTCATGTTGTTTTCTCGTCGACTATGCAGAAGGCGACATTGTGGCGCCAATTTGCCAAACATAACTCTGCTTTAATTTGTGACACCAGAAATTGTGTTTTAGATTTAATGTACAACACATTGATAAATATTGAATTAAAAGTGAATGCTTGTTTTGATTGCAGCACGACTCGGACAGAGATGGATTGATTAGCATACATGAGCTGAAGTCCCTCATATCGACCGGATATTGCCGTGACATTCCGGCGTATATTGCCGAGCAGATAATGCGCAAGAGCGACGTGGACAACAATGGCCATCTGGACTTTGAGGAGTTCTACACGATGTCGCTGCACCACAAATGGATGATTCGCAACATGTTGACGAGATACTGCCGATATGTGGTGCCGCCGCCAAAGCCTCTCGTGGGCGATGAACCGGATGGTGCCTATGAGAAACAAATGTCCATCTGCCCGCCACCATTGACCATGGTCATCTTCTCCATTATCGAGATTATCATGTTTCTCGTCGATGTCATTTATTTCCAGTGAGTACTTATGCTCCGCTTCTCTTCCTTTGGGTTTTTCTGAATAGAATATCCTCTTTTTTAGGGATGATCCGAATCACAATCAGCGTCTGGGCGAGAGCACCAATGGACCGGCGGCAACTCTATGCATTTATAACCCGTACAAGCGTTACGAGTCGTGGCGTTTCCTCAGCTACATGTTCGTCCATGTGGGCATCATGCATCTCATGATGAATCTGATTATACAGATCTTTCTGGGCATTGCCCTGGAGCTGGTGCATCATTGGTGGCGTGTCGCGCTTGTCTATCTAGCCGGCGTGTTGGCCGGCTCCATGGGCACCTCGCTGACCAGTCCACGCATCTTTCTGGCCGGCGCCTCTGGCGGTGTCTATGCATTGATTACGGCCCACATTGCCACAATTATAATGGTAATATTTGTCATCAATTCAGATTTCTCTTGTCTAGAATTTGTTTTTAATTTAATTGAATTGTTTTATTCTTTTCTTTTGTAGAACTATTCGGAAATGGAGTACGCGATTGTCCAGCTGCTGGCATTCCTGGTGTTCTGCTTCACCGATCTGGGCACATCCGTCTATCGCCATCTAACGGATCAACATGATCAGATTGGTTACATTGCCCATTTGTCTGGCGCTGTTGCCGGTCTCCTTGTGGGCATTGGGGTGCTCAGGAATCTGGAGGTGCGTCGCTGGGAGCGCATCCTCTGGTGGGTCGCCGTCATCTTCTACTTCGCCCTGATGACCACTGGCATTATCATTCACATCTTTGTGCCCGACTACTTCCCCAAGCCCGAATACAACTGATCGCCTTAAGACAGACAGACAGACAGACAGAGACAAATTAATCTTAAGTCCCTCCCCCTCCCCATTAGCCTTAGCCTCAGGTTGTTTACCCCCATGTACATGTCCAAAGTGCACTTGATCTAGGCCATCAATTAGGTTCTTCTTCTTTGTAGTTTTGTAGTCTTTAACGATCTATTGCGGCTACCTATATATTTATATAATCGTATTTTATAATTTTACTTTCGATGCCGGAATAACAACGGACAACATAACGCAACAAAACAATTATACTACTATATGCTAGTATAATTTGACAAATGTCCTTAACGCGTGCATCTGTATTATCCTTTATACTTATTTATTTTTGTACACCTTGATTGCTTATTTAAACTATGCCCGTATAGCCAACTTAGCCAGAGAATCCCTACTTATTCACATATTTATATATACATATATACAAAGGAAGACCTACGTAATACGCACATATTTTCACAAATTAAAAATGGATTTTTAAATTGTATTTTGAGAAATTTAACATGTGCATTTTAAAAGACGTTTATAACGAACTTAAAATAAGCCGCGACTTTATATCAAGAAATACAACAAAATGTAAAACGTAAACTTCAGATGAAAAATCATATGTATTTAGATTTAAGGTACACATATATATATATATATATACATTTTCAAGTATTTTTATATAATATATATATATAACTCGTATATATAAATATATTTATGCAATAAAACGTTTTCATTTTTTTACTGAAACAAGGTTAATCTTTTTCTTATATGCATTCGTACATAATTTAAACAATCTTTTGAAAACAAGCGGAACAGACGAGTGCACTCGACAGTAACATACCCTGGGCCTAGGCCCAGGCACGCCGAAGATTTGATGCCCATGAAATTCTCATACTTATCCTTAAATATCGACCCATCGTTTTTGTGGCAGCTACATACATTTATAATGCAGATGAGTAATTTGAATCAATTTGCACGGTATATTTAAATTTAAAAATAAATAATTAAAATATTGTTGATATCTTCACTATTTATTATGGCCCCATCGTGATTAAAGTTGATTAGATTCCGAGCACGATTCCCGTTAAAAATTTTAAAGTAAAACCCTAAATTAAAGGTGCTACGAGTTTTTTATGAATTACGCCCCCTATAGTGGGCGTGCCAAAATTTTAACTGTTGATGCTGATCAAGAATATATACACTTTATGGGGTCGGAGATGATTCCTCCATCCCCCCCCCCCCCCCATTGAATAAAAATATAGCTGTAATCTTTAATGATCTTTTGTTTGTTACATAAACAAGGTGTATTCACATGTATTCGTACATATATGTGTTCTATATAACATTATGCAGTATACATTTATATTTATTTGTATATTATTTGTGTTGAGTTCAAATGAAAATTCAATACTTTCTTCTGTGTGCTACATTTGAGTTTGTTGCGTGTTGTGATGGTGATGAAATTAAAAAGAAGACATCAGTCTATATTCTCTCATAGAATAACTGGGTTGCGTTTTGAATGAGTTTGCGAATCCGCCACGATTCTCAATCGAACGCCAAAAAAATAATCTTAGATAATAGGTACTAGCTAGATACTAACTAGAACATAACTATAACTGAATGGTGGAAAGACGTGATTAGATTGGGTTGGGAGCACCGCCGGAATCAATCGGCGGCGAGGCCAAAAGGAATTTCAAGTTAGTAGTCTCGCTTTGCGATACCTTGGCAACGGTTAGCCAGGCCTGGGGCATCATGTGGTGCAGTATGGACTCAAGGCGGTCCACCGGCAAATAGGCAATTTCATCCGACTCGTTCAACATGTCGTTCTCCGGAACTCCGGGAATGGGCAATGCCACCGGGATGCAGTCCTTGTCGTTGTTCATCAGTGCACGGGTCACGCTCAGCAGCTCAAAGGTGATGCCCAAACGGAATACCTTCAGCTGTTCGCTGTTCTCATTGATGGCCTGCATGACGTAGTGCATCATGTTGGCGGTATTGTTGTGAAAATTGGGCATCAGGAGCAGCTCCTCAACCGACTTGCACTTGGCCAGTTGGCTGCTGAACTCGGCATCCACGTTGACATTGATCAGCTCGAGATGCTTCACGGTGCCACTGCCAACGGCGATTCCTCTCATTATCTCGGCGATGTTGAACGAGCGATTGCTGGGATGGTTCTCGAGGCGCAGATGACGCAGTCGCTTCAGACTGGGCAGCACTTGGTCGCCAAAGGCGGCAACCTTCATGCCCCGACAGGAGCCCAATATCAGAGTCTCGAGTTGTTTCAATCCCTGCAGCTGCGACAGCTCCAACTGGGCCATGTTGTTGATGCCACGCAAGCTGAGCTCCCGCAAATGCTCCAGCTTCTGCAGCGGCTGCAGCGAAACGATGCTGGCCTTGGGCTCGGTCATGCGAATGCGCAGCACCTGCAGATCCACCATCTTCTCAGTGTTGGCCAAGTTAAGGACGCGACTGGTGCATGTGGCACGCAGCTCGAGGAGACGCGTCAGACGCTTAACGATCGAATGGATGAACTCGGCCTCGCAGGCATCTGTGCGTAAAATGCGCAATGATCGCAGTACACGCATATCGCCCTCCATGCGCAACCTGGGACTCTCCCACTTGACGCCCATCATGTCCAGCTCGCGGGTGCGATAGCGCACCATGTCACGCATGCAGGACAGCCAGTTGTTGATGTGCGTGTTGCGCAGCTTCAACGTTCGCCAAACACTGCGATCCCGTCCGATCATTGCCCACGTCTTGCACACACTCGACATGCGGACACGATCCTGTTGAGAGAGGAGCGAGAATTAGAGAGATTTCGATCCATCGCGAGTGGGGCAACAACTTACATGCAGATCCAGTGTCTTCATTACGGCCGTCATCACCTGGCAGCTCAGATTGCCAGCGGACATGCATTCGACGAAGCTCTGACGCTTTTCCTTGGCACTCGAAGGATTGCGCCTCGGATGATAGTGCTTCTCGTAGAGCTCCAAGTTCGGTTCGCGAGGTATACTGCAACATAAATCAAACCAATTACATTTCAATGCAAACTTATTACTTCAAATCATGATTGAGTTGGATAATAATCAACGACTAGAGATTGACATTTACTTTAGATTGCATGATCATGACTGATGTTTTTCTAAGTAATCAAGGAACAACATATGTATATAATCAAATGAAGCAAATCGGATGATTAACGATCGCTTAAGACATGGACATGATGATTAGAAGATGATGATTGCATTGATTGCAGTTTTGCAGTTATTTTTCGCCAGTTTTGTCTGTTCACATTTCGGACTCACACTTGCAAACGGGGACGCGGCGGTTCGCCAGCGATGGCGAGAGCCTTGCGACCGTTAATGACCACAATCTCCTGGGGCTTGGGCGTGATCTTGTTACCCGCACGACTGATGGGCGTATCATCGCTAAGCAGCTGATCCGGCGGCAAGGCACCAGGCAACTCAATCTCCTCGGCAATTCCCAGCATGCTGCCATTGCTATCGCCATTCTGCTCAAAAACGGCCTCCTTGTGTCCAAATTTGTTGCCAGCATCAGCATTCGCATTCGCATTGGAGTTGGAGTTGAGATTAGCATTTGTGTTCACATTCACATTCTCGTCGATTGGTTCCTTGTCCTGTTTATTGACGCCATGCGCTTCAGCTCCACTTTGTGGTGTTTTAGGTGGCACAGTGGGTTTCTTCGTGGGTTTAATACACGACTACAAATGGAAACATATATTAGTATTTAGCCTCAACTGGGCAGCAACTAAAACCCACCGAGCAAATGTAATTCTTCACATTGTCCATGCCAATGGGATACGCCTTTTGTCGCTCCTTGATCGGCTGCAGGCAATAGACGCAAATCATCTTATTATCCCCCAATTGTTGTGGCAACTGTGGCGATGACAGCGGCTGCTCAACCGCACTCGGAATTTGTGGTGGTGGTTGTGATTGCGGTGGCGGTTGAGTCTTGACCTGCAATGGAGCTGCTGGCACTGTCACGGCTCCTTGGATCTTTGGTGACTGTTTCGACTGATGGCTGTGTACAGAGAGAGAGAGAGAGAGAGAGAGAGAGAGATTAGGTGTTTATTCCATTTGTCAGGGTTAATTCTCAGGTGCATTTTGAGGTCGTTTGCTTACCTGCGTTTGCGTGCACTGTTGCCACCGCCACCGGAACCAGTTGAGGCACCCGAGTTGCCATTGCTGGCGGCCAAAACGCGAGCATTGCCCTTGACGGCCATTGTGGAGGTCCAACCCTCGGGCGGTGGACTGGCGCCTTTGGGCACCTTGGGCTTGGGCACACGCTTGCCCGATCCGGGTGTACGCTTCAGCAATTGTTGTTGTTGCTGTTGTTGCTGTGGTTGCTGCTGTTGCACATTTGGATGCTGCAACTGTTGCTGCTGTTGTTGCTGTTGCAGCTGCTTAAAAGCGGCCATCGATTGGCGACGCATCTGTGCCGGCTGCGCTTGACGCACCGACTCGAACTCATCGCCCGCCTGCTGCATCTGACGCTGAAAGCAGAAATGGTCAATGGTCAACTCGCCAGTCAGCAGCGGGATTATGTCATCGCGTGATCGCAGCTTTTTGCCTGCCGGCGATATGAATATAACGTCGCCACGTTGACGCGACAACGAGGAATTGCTGCGCAGCACAAGCTCACGCTTCCAGCCGTACTTGAAGGGCAGACAATAATATTTATCGGTGGCCGGCAGCTTGACTCCAGCTGCAGTTGCAGTTCCAGCTCCCAGTCCAGCTGCAGTTCCAGCTGCAGCTGCAGCCACAGATCGACGACGCTCCTTCAGTGTCGGCACATTTGCCACCCCGGTCTCTGGAGGCGGCGTCGTCGTCAAGGAGGCAGCGACGCCGCAAATGCTGCGTGCACGTTTGGAGCGAGCAACAAACTCCGGATTCGCTTGATACAACGACTTGGAGCGTGTGCGCATATTATTACGACCAACTGTTGCCTTCGTGGCATCCGTGGTGTCCATCATTGTCGGCGGTTTCGTTTGCTTCAAGCGTTTCGCAGCAATTTCCGGCGGTTCGATGGGTGAATCCGCCTGGTGGGCGGTGGGAGGACGCTTGCGTGAAGTCGAGACGGAGGCATTGGAGAGTTCCTCAGGCGGCGGAGAAGTGACACTAGTTGGAGTCGGTATGTCGTCGCCTGTCAAGATGCGACGCTTCTTGCGACTCTTGTTGCTCTGCATATACAAGAACAGAGGAAAAGAGAAGGCGATAAGGATAAAGAAAGAAAAGTTTACAGATTAGTTAAAACATATTCGAGCAGTGTGCAAACTAAAGCTAAAATTCCACCTGCTTAGATAAATCAGTTTGTGGATCTGATTCAGATTCTGGTTCATGTTCAGGTTCAGGTTCAGGTTGAGGTTCAGGTTCTGATGATGGCTCTAAAGTTGGACAAACAATTGAAGTTGAACTGTTGTTGTTCATGTTCACGTTGTCATCGTTGTTGTTGTCGTTGTTGGTTGTCTGCGTCGACTTTGGACTTGAAGCAGTCGAATTTGTATTAATTGTACAACTGGTTGTTGTTGTTGTATCTGCTGCTGCTGTTGTTATTGTTGTTGTTGCTGTCACAGATGTTTGATCATTTAAAACACTTGGAGAGGAAGTAGACGTTGAAGTTGAAGCAGAAGAAGAAGACGTCGACGGCGACGAGGACGAGGACAACATTGACGGCGGCACTTGTGGCTGCTGCTGCTGCTGCTCCCTCTCCCTGGGGAAGACGCTTAGGCCGGTGGCACCTATGGCCCTTAGATCAGCCGGCAGCTGCTGCATGCGATATACAAATACAGTGTACATACAGACAAACAAACAAACAAAGATACATAAAGATAGAGAAAAACATTGACAAAATATGCAGACCGATTTCAAATAACTCTTACAAATTTAATACCAGAGATGCAACTCTATCTGTACCCATAATATATATATGTATATATGTATATACATATCCTACTTACCGATAGATCCACATCCGAGTTGCTCTCCAGACTGTGAGTCGACGATAGATTGGGAAAAGCGCCACTCCAACCAACAAGTGCGACCTCCTTTGATTCGCGGCGTTTCTTTGACTTTTTGCTCTTATGCTTCTTGGCCTTGCGACTTGCGCCAGATGTTCCACCTAAATAGATTGGGATTGAATTGGTCAAGTAATTACAATATTAATCAGAGATTAAGCACCCTTCTCACCGTTCTCAAGGGCATTCTGCTGTTCGGCCGGCAATACATTCGATACATCCGATTTATCCAAATCTCCATTGACATTATGGTTGTAGCCATTGTTGCTTGGATCTGAATCATTGCTAGAACAGCTCGGGTTAAAGGATTGCTGCTTTGGGCCATTACTTCCCCCCGCGTCAACGGGCTGATTCGGCAAACTCATTGTGCGCCTGCCAAATATATGTCATTGGAAATCAATTAAATTAGAAAATTGTAAAGTTCCTTCTTTTTTTTTTTTTAATTTATTCGGTTTTGAAATTCAGTTTATCGATAAAATCAGTAGAGTCAGTTACTGATATCGATAAGTTCTATGTGCTTTCCCATGTGCATGGGGAAATGTCAAATATTGACGGTGTTTTAATTGCAACGAATTGTTTCATATTAATTATAGCACTTAAGAAGTCAAATCAACTCTATGATGAGATCCAAATGTGTTTTAAATGTAATTGTCATCGATTTAAGTTTTACAATAAATTTAAAATCGCGATAAACCTATCATCACTGATAAATACATTGTTCGTTAACAGTCAGTAATTACACTCTGTTAACTTGTTGACTGCTTTAAATCAGCCGTAATAAAAGTACAAGTAATTACACACACACACTCACACACATGTGCGCGCCTATTCGTTTATTTACAAACATGAAAACACACACACACACGCAACCAAAATATCAACGGTTCTAGACGAAATCAAGGTCAAGCTTGCAGCATTTATTTTATTGTATTACATTCTTTTTTTTTACCTCCACCACGAAGATGAAGTTTCTGGAAACTGCAAAGCTTCTTCGACTTTAACCGTTAACTGTCAGAATTGTATGAATGTGTGCGTGGAAATACAAGTGTATGCACAACAAAATGACAAGAAACTTTTTTAATGGCCGCAACGGACAATGAAAAATGCAAGTTCACTTGTAAATCACAAAACAAAATAACACAAATTGACGATATCAGCAGCGTGAAAATCTATGTTTAACTTTTAAAATTCGTTTATTTTTTTCGTTAGCGTTTTTTTATTAGCAAATCGTTTGTTTTTGTTTGGTTTTATCGTTCGTTCACATGCTCGCGCAAACACTAACACACAAAAGTATATTTACAAAACTCTTGTGTATATTATGCGTGCGTATGTTCGCACATACTATGTGTATGCTTTGCAATTCTTGGAAAAAAAAAAGAATGGACAACTCAAGAAGTCCAGCGGACTTTAAGACAAGAGCCCCATTATTTCAAGAAATATTTTACTAATGGAAATTTGCACGCACTTTTGCATGTGTGTGAGTGTATCGGATTATGCGTGTGTGCGCCGGTACACCGGCAATTTGTTATCGAAATTCAGAAAAACCGCAGAGACAGCGAGCACGCAGCCCGAACACACACAACAGACCTTTTATATTTTCAATTCTGTGTATTTTCGTAGCTCGTTCGGTTTGTCTGCGGTACTTTGCAAAATTGCGCGTGGTCACTGTATTCGTGTGTCAACACACACACACACATCTGCAAATATTTGTATGTAGTGTGCGACCGACGCTCGCGTCTTTGCGACTTTTTGATTGCACGAGAAAAGAAGAATTCGCGTTTGCAACAAGGTAACGCACATTTTAAGCAATGCAACTATAAAACACGTACACTTACCTGCTATAGGTCACAGAATTTGAGTAATTTAAACACTTGGCACAATCAAACTCGAAACCCGAGATCTAATGCGAAAAAAACACGCTCGTCCTGTTGCGATTCACTATAAAATGTGCAGAACTGCAATCGATAATTATCGAATGTTATACTCAAAATGGTAGTGTTAATTAGAGGTGGAGAACTATCGATGGCACTATCGGCACCATCGATGGTGAAGCACTATCGAGGCGCCATCGATAGCAGACGTACACTATCGATAGTGGTCGATAGTTTTTTATGACGCTCAATTCGTCACAGAAAGGCCCTCCTTTGACATCTGCATTTCAGTTTTGTGTTTAATAAATATATATTTTCATGGTATGGATAAGAAGAACGAAACGGAACTAAAATAAATACAAATTTTTATGTTTTAATATTTATTTATGTGTGCCCGCCATTTTAGTCGAGTCCGAGCGCATGATCAGTAGACTGAACAAAAAGTTTTAGATTGTGGAACTTTGGCTATTACAATAGCTAATAGAGAAATATTATTGTTGATAACGAATTGTATTTATTTTTACTTTTATAATACCTAAATTAATGCCAATTTCAAATTTTTATTTGGAATTTTGTATAAAAATTTATAATTTAACACACTATCGAAAACTATCGATAGTTATCGATGGTTTGAAAAATAATATCGTTGACTATCGATGGTGCCGACTATCGATAGTTCTCCACCTCTAGTGTTAATGTAATACTCGAAATGGCAGTGTTAATGCTCAACCAAACTGCGTTGCTGATAAATTTATTATTTAAAAATGCTAAATTCTTTGTAGGCCTGTCGAATTTTAATTGATTTAATTCTAGTTCAAATAAAAAGTTTATACACTTTACTCGAAAACAGAAAACTTTTCCTTTAAATCTGGCACATAAGTATTTTCATAAGAAGCAACCGAGCTGCCAACTGTGATAAACTTTAGCGCTATGTTATGAGTCTGTTAAGTCGATAGCTAATGTAAATCCTATCAACCTACGAAAAAATGCTATCGGTTCCAGTTGACAACTCGTAAGATACGTTACATTCAAATACAATATGACAATACATGACTTGCAAAATTGTAAGGGTCATAGCTTAAAGCAAAAATTAAAATTTGTAAACATGAAGAATGCTCTTGAAATTTGTATTTTTCCATCAATTCTATTAAAAGAGAGCGATTACATTGTTATGTCTTTCTGCTTGTTATAAAGTGATGTTAAAACAAATCGTAAAATCGACAACTTGATTTTTGGGAAGTAATTGACAAATGCCATAATTCATTTTTTTTTTTGACGATGTATCGAGTAAATAAAATTGATTTGAATGAAAATGGCCAATTCTCAATCCAAGAATAAAATTCTCAAATTTAAATATTTTGCTCTTCATTATTCTAAAAAATATTATTATCTTAATATAAGAATAAAAATCTTAGATCTTTTTCTCTTAAAATAAGAATAAAAATCTTAAAATTTTGTCACTTTTTGAGAGTAAGAATTCACAACTGGTTCTGGCGTCTCAAAAATGACATTAGGTTTGGATCCTTGGTCAAGTCAGCACAACAGTACTGATGATAGAGATGGGCATCTCTTAGAATATAGTTTTATGTGTTGTTGTTTGTTGTTAATTAAATTTTGAATTTTTAATTTAAAAAATTGTATTTACATTGACAAAAACATGAAATGTACATGTAAATAATTTTTGTATTATTTTTATTTAATTTATGAAAAGATTTTGCTGGTTATTTGGGAAAGGAAACATTTTCATCTCAGTATTCGTTTGGGACTCTGCCACGCCCCTTGCCCATTACCCAACGCCCACCGCCCCTTGTCCACTAATGTGTCCTTTATCAGCAGTGCATCAAGAATGTTAATCGGCTTTTTCCGACCACGTAACGTAATTGAAATTTATTAAATAATTGTGGACACTTTTGGGCGGGTTTCGAGTGGGTGTGAAATACGCCGCACTCTGAAAAGAAGGGGCGTGTCTAGGCCATATTGATTTTCCAGCAGCTGCAACTCCTCCTCTCTTCTCTTTTTCATTTCAATTTTCATTTGCTCTTTCAGTTTCAGTATCAGCTTATGGTTAACGGGGCACGTGTGGTAGAGTCGTGTGGCTGCTGTTTGTTGACTTTTCAATCTTATCTTTAGTGCCACACGTGCCACATCCCCCCCACCCCTGGCACACTCACACACACACACACACACACACACACACACACACACACACACTGCAAACGTATGATAACAAAATTAGCTACCAAAAGTGGTGCTAATTTGATTTTGATGCTGTCGACGACTCGACTTGACTCTTGAGTTCTTTTCACCTTCTTTTTTTATACCCTTGCAGAGGGTATATTAAGTTTTGTGCAAAGTGTGTAACAGGCAGAAGTAGGCGTGGCAGATCCCATCAAGTATATACATATATATTCTTAATCAGCAGGAACAGTTGATATCTATAGAAACATGTCAGTATAGACGTAAGCATCTCAGAGATGGCAAAGAGCCAGAGGCACCCAATTTGGTATGTATGGAGGAAAAAATCCGGGATATTTAGTCCGAATTCAATCCGAAACGATGTCAAAAGTGCAGTTATATCGGATTTGCTTAAACCAAGTATGAAATACTTGATTTTTTCAATCCTGAAATTCTTAAATCAATTTCAATAGATTTCGTATTACAGCAGGGAATAAGAAAATAGCACCACCCTTAAAATGAAAGTTTCCAGATGCACCACAGTAACATTTATAATTTTAAAGTACTTAATAACTAGCAAGCTTAATTCGAATTAAATAAGTAAAAATGCATAATTATATTTTAATGTATAAAAGGTTAAGAACACGAACACTAAATTTCCTGAAAAATTAAAAGAATAATTTTATGTATGCAGTACATGAAGTAATAATTTTTTAATAATCGCAGCTCCAACTATACGTTTTCTGATCAATAAGACAATATTTTATAGTGGTTCTAATATAACTTTCACAACTGTTTGTGGCTCACAACATTAGTTGCCAAGATCCTAAGGACTATGGACCAGGGTATCCCGTTGTCGAGCACTCTCGACCAAGGCCCTCCTACTAATTTTGTTGTGGTGCAACTTTGATTTGATTGCCTCAAATCCGCTTACGAGTTGCTGGTGTCCATTTAAGGGTTGTTGCCACTGTTGTCACTGTTGCCATTGTTGTTGTTGTTGTTGATGATGTTGTTGTTGTTGCTGGTGCGCGGCATGATGTCTGTGAGCTGGATTAGAGGCAAGTTCTCAGGCCCAAAGTTCGCTGGCCAAGTGTCTGGTCTAATCCCGAACTGATGACCGCGTTGACTTCGAATTGATTTCCCCTCCAACTCGCAGTTGTTGTTGCTGTCGTTGTTGTTTTTAGATCTGCCTATGAATATGAAATGAGATGAGAATTTAATCTGATAAATATTTGGCATCATCACATTGGAAGAGCTTTTATTTACGAAAATCTCTCATCGGAAACATAAGCCTTACAAAATGGTTGACTTTTATTAATACTTTAAAAATAGAAATCATATAATGTAGAGTCACATGCTTAAATGAGTTAAGATATGGGCTAATCCGAACATTTTTAAACCAAGAAACCTTAAATTGGTCAAAAAACTGCATGTTTTTTAATAATAAATAGTTGTTTTTTGTTATAATAGAATACATTTTCAGCCTTCAGCCTTTGGTTGTTCATGGCCGAGTCTAATCAATTAATTTCAATAAATCTTGTCAAAAAAAGGCTATTTTCAATGGCCTAACAAGTGGGCAAAACGGTCGTCTGAGTGTTTAGCGCTTAGCTCATCTTAAACTTTGTTTCATTTTATATCGAAAGGATATTTAATATACATTAATAAATTTAAAAAAGGGTGTTTGCAAAAAATGTAACGTCTGCAACAGTCAAAATCTAAGATTTTTAATTAACGAGGCTACTTATCTTTATTTTTGATACTGGATAGTCAAATATTCCACTTAATTTTCTATATTTGGATATGAACTATGCAATCAGAAATCAAATCAAACTGTGCTTGAAAGTAGCGTAAGCACGATTTTTGTTACTTCATGAACGCTTGATCTTGACATCTTATGAATTCCATTTTAATAAACATACACAGTAAATTAATAGTTTAGTATTTTATTGAACTGGCTACATATTCAATTTTCTTAATTTAATATCTTGATTGGATGCTATAGGGGTTTTAATTTTAGCGGTTTTTAGCGATTTCCCGCTAAACTAGCGTTTTTTTCAAAAAAGTCGTAGAACAAACGATCCTAGATTTTTGATCGGGAACAAGTCCTCATTCAAACTTTTAAGCTAAATCAACGCTTTGATACAAACAAACAAACAAACAAACAAACAAACAAACAAACAAACAGACAAACTGACTTTTCATCTTATTTTCGGAAGGCCACTAAAAATTTCAGAATTAATTATCTTTTGGACCATTCGACGCGTATTTTTGATTAGAATAGTAAAAAATTCAAATAAAATTCAAAAAGTCTACAACGGCTCCATTTGCTCCAATCATTTAAATTTAGCCTCTCCCACTTACACCTGTTTATCAGCAAGTTTGATGGATACCTTTCAATCGGTATATAACTCGACCCGATCGGACGGTCATAGCAAATTTTCCACTCTCCTGTGTATTGCATATATGCTACTTGCCTTTTGCACCCTTCGTGCTGCTTTCGTCACTAGCGAGGACTGCCGTCCGCAATGATCTCCTGTTGCTTGATAAATAATATGTTTTGATATGCACTGAATAATACAGCTGATGGATTGACTGTCGCCAGATGGCGCTTTCTAAGAGTTCACTTCACTTAGTGGCGCCATCTAAGTACGAGTATTTTCGTCTCCTCTAAAATTCTTTTCCCAATAAAAATGTACTTTTCACTAGATTTTATATATTAATTATTTGTGTACGTTTGAAACTAATCTCTTAGTTGTGTCTTATTTCTCTTTAAAATGCCCAATGTTTAATTTCTAAATTTACATATGCTTAGTACAAACTTGGCTTGGAAAACTTACAAGCCAATAAAAAAAGTCTAAAATTTCCAGCTCTTAACTTATGGTATAAAAACACTTTATAATAAAAGCTTTAAAGTACTATATGTGATGTACACCATATAGAAACCATCAGCAGAGAAAGTTGATATTTCTACCTTGAAAATTCACTGGAGTTTTTGGAACTTACAGCCATTTGATGTTCTGTGCGTTGTTTTTTAGCTGCTTCTGGAGGCTGGATAGGGTTCCATTCTATCAAATTTTATGCTGCTAAGGAAAATTGTCTTTTGTATTTTGGAACTTTCCATTAAGTCCTCAATCTCAACTTGCCGACGGTTAAATATTTTTATATCGACTGGATCAAATCATAAGTTGTTGTTTAGAGTTTGAAAAAAAGATTCACTTGAATTTCACTTGATCCAAAAATGTTGTGCGATTCAAAAAGAACCGACATTCTGTGTTGGGAAATGTTTAATAAACTACAAAAATTGCGAAACAAATGAAACACAGAGATATATGTACATTGGACATATAGACAAATGTTGCGGAGTGTGAGAGGAAGTGGATTTATGATATAGGGGAAGGAGAAGGCAAAGAGAAAGGGGCTCGACAACTGTAATTATGCAGGGGGTTATTCACAAGCTCCGCCCATTTTGAAGTCAGCGCCTGCGCTTAACTCTCGTCTCATTGGACCAAGAAAATAAACCTCCTCTCTTTTAGGGGTTGCAACTGTCAAACCGACAAAGGGAGGAAAGGGGCACTGAGGGGTCGTCGCTATCGGATGGGACAGAGCACCGAGTGAGTCGGGACAGACAAATGCCAGGGCGTGACAATATTCGCGTACTGAAATCGCGAGTCGCAGTTGATAATTTCAAAAAAGTTCGAAGCGTTGAAATTTTCACGCTTCACTTGCAAACAAGTTTTTCTTTTGAGATTTTTTAATCCTTGGGTTAAGTGAAGTGAAGCGAAGGCGTTGCAATCGTCCTGATCTGATCTCTTCACTTGGGTGGGGCTTAATTAACTTGACCCTCGGACAAAAGGGTAAACTTCCAAGAAAAATGAAAAAAGTTCATTGAAAACAGGTTCAGCTTTTTCAGGAAATAAAGCGAAAGTGTTTGAGAAACAAAGATACATTCTATGGATATTAATGACAACTAGGCGTATTTTTTATATTGTCATGTACATAAATTGGAGAAGAGAAAGTGTGAGATATTTTTTTTAAAATTTTTCCAAAATTTTAAAATCAAAAAATTTCAAATCAAAAACGTATAGCTTTAAAACTGTTGGATTGAATTTAAAGCTTTTATGAGATTTCTAAATACGTAAAGTTATTAAATTCGTTTTTGGTATTCTCCAGTAAAAAACAGCTAAATAAAAAATCTAAATTTTAAAAATAAAAAAATTTGCAATAGATAATATTTAAAAGTTCTTTTGTTGTCTTTAAAGAAAGTGGGGTTGGTTCGTATAAGAAGAAAAACTCTAGTGTAATTTATGATCTTAAAAAAAACACAAATCATTTATGAAAAACAAATTTTGTTGTCGTTATATTGTATCTACATTAGAGTGCATCGATTTAAAAAAAAAAAATGGTAATCCACTTTCGTAATCTATGGTCAATTCTAAGATGTTTTCACCAAGAAACCAAAGTTCTAAAATGAATTCCTGGTCCACGTTTTTGAGTTGCAAAATTAAATTTTTAGAGCAAATAACAAGATATAAATATTTCAAAAAGAAATAAATTCTTCAACTCAAAGAGCGCGAACCAGGAATTTATTTTAGAACTATTGTTTCTTGGCGAAAACATCCTGGAATTGACCATAGATTATGAAGATGGGTTACTCTAATCTACATATTGTTATTATTGTTGTTTTTTTCTTCTTTTAAGTATTGCACTAATAAATTCTATTTAACACATGGTAAACAGTCAAAGTTTAAAAAACTCAACTTAGTAGCTGAATAAATAATGAAATCAGTTGGCTTTTTGATATTGATATAATGAAATATTAGTACTCATACAATTGTTATGATTCTATTATTTTTAGCCAGAGTCCGAATTGTGCAAAGTACACGTGTTGAAATCCCAAAATTATCTAAGAAAGTGAAGGTATTAATAGTTGTTTCCAAATTACTGGGACTGAACTTGTCTGGATCGAGATGAGCTACACGAATCTGTATTCCCATACCGTCGATGGCTGCCAGAGGGTGAGTTATTGTCGCAGCCCCTCGCTGGGGGGCGTGGCACGCTACCGGGAGAGCAGCAACGATGGGGAGGGTGAGGGTGCGGGGACCGGTGCGGGGTCGGGGACGGGGGATGGTCTGATCGTCTGCAAGCATCTGAGAATCGGCTGTAAGCCGGAGCCAACCGACGACTTTAGGCCGTTTGTCTTTGAGCCCACGTGGTGCGTTTATATCCGGGCCGAGGACAATGTGGACATGGGACACTATGTGAAGCGGGTCACGTTCCGCATGTCGCCGCGTCTCCCCCTCCGTCTGCATGTGGCCGATTCGTCGCCCTTCGAAATCACCGAGGTGCTGAGCACCGATTTTCCCCTCGAACTGCAGGTGGATTACCTGGACAGCTCGATGTCCTCGACCACATATGTGTACAAGCCCAACGATGTCTTCGATGGCAAATATAACGTCGAGTTGCGCATGAATTTCCAAGGACACGAGCGCAAGGACAAAATGTTCTTCATGAATCCCCCCCTGGCCATGCAACTGAGTCTCAATACGACGACTCCGAGAACGAGCCCGAGACCGAGACCGAGACCGATGCACATGTTTACCATGTCCTCGGCGTTGCCTGCGACTCCGACATTGCCTCCAGCCCCGAGAACGACGCCTGTCCGGGAGGCGGAAAAGTCCAACAAAAAGCAGCAGCAGCAGCAGCAACCGCTTCTGAAGCTGAAGCCGGAGGAGCAGCTGGACACGATGCCCCACAAGCTGCCCACGGCTCCCCGGCCCATCTTCAATGTCCGGCACTCGGCGCTGTCGGAGGTCAGTCCCGACAGGCCGCAAAACTAACTGCCGACCCTTCAGCTTCCATTTTTCACTACTGCTGATTTTGCTGTCGCTTTTGCTGCACACTTTTGCAGCTTTAAGGGTTGCTCAACAGGCGCCGCCCATTGATGTTGTTCCCGGGGGTGGCTCTCAACTGCTGTTGCTTCTCTTGGTCGCACTGCCTGCTCTGGATATTGCTCTGCTGTCGCAACTGCCGAATTTGCCGCTGCCTTTTCTGTAGCTCTCGCTTCCCCTGCTGCACGTTTTCATGCTCCTCGTTTGCCACCCCCATTTGCTGTTGTGCTGCTTTTGCCTCGACTGCTGCTCATTTCGCTGCGGCACTCGGAGCACAACGGACGTGTCCAACTATGGCCTGGTTACCCAGCAGCTCCAATGCAGCTGAAAATGCCGATGAGCGCAGCACGGCAAGTCACTCCAGTTCCTCATCATCTGGCAATGGAAATGCCAGTGGAAATGGCAGCAGCAACATTCGTCGCGAGGATACCAATGGACATTTGAATGGCAACTCGGCGCATCGTCAGCCGCCCGCCCTCTTGCGACATGCCACGCCCTACGTCCAGCCCAAGACCGAGTCCATCTCGGACGGCGATCTTTCGGATTTCTCGCTCAACGACACCGAGGAGGACGAGGACGAGCTCAGGGATTACATTGTGCTTAATGGCAATCAGGGAGATGGTAAGCATTCAATTCCCTCTCAGACCCCAACAACTATATACACTGGCGAACATAAATATTGGCACAGCAAGCATTTTGAGATTTTTCAAATATCTGTTCGCTAGTATTTTTTATGAATTTTTGAAAATCGCTTTTTTCGCCTTTTTCAAAAAATTATAAAAAATCCTAGAGAAAAGATATTTGAAAAAAATTGTATGCAGTCACTATTAGAATTGTTTGAAGAATTTTATTGCATCAAAAATATTTTTTAAAAAAATCGTGGAAAAAAGTTTCGAAAATTGACTTTTATGTAAATTCGAAATTTTCAAACGGTACTCATTAGGTTAAGGAAAGTTTTCTGTCATGCAAACGGAATTTCAATGACCTTTTCATTGACGCCAATATGTTAACGATAAGGGAGCAAATAAGCCCCTAAATTTCAGAATGCTTGCTGTGCCAATAATTATGTTTGCAAGTGTATACATACATATATTACATGGAAAACAGCATCTCCGACCCCACAAAATATATATATTCTTGAGCAGCATTAACAGCCGAGTCGATATAGCCATATCAATTCTTTTGTTCGTCTGTCCGTCCCTCGAATATACGTGCAAGGATTAAGCCCTCAACTGTAGTAAACGCTAATTATATACTTAGTCAATTAGAATTTTCAATTCTTTTGAAATCAGCAGGTTTTTCAGCCTTATTTGCTTGGTTAATTGAATGTTTTTTGTTTTTTAAATGTTGGCTATTGTTGTCCTATTTGTATGCGAATTTTGTTTGATACATATAGCGACATTTTTAAGCTTGGTACGGAAGACAGTGTTGCAATTGCAACACGGAAAATGACAAAAAGTTGATTGGTTGATTGAAATGTATGCGTCAACAGCGGTTTATTTTAAAATATAAACACGCAGAACTGATTTGTGTAAAAACAGGAGAGAAAAGGCAATGAAAAATGTAAATTAAAATGAATAGAGGAGAATTATGCGATGGAATGCAAGCATCGTTTTCATCGTTTTCATTTGTGTGCCAGACATTTATCTCCTATATACCTAGCGAAACTCTAAAGCAGCGGTGGGCATGCATGGGCTCCGGGAGATAGCGGCTGCTCCCAACTTTTTACTCGCACATTTGGGTGATCGACAAAGTGAGCGACTCTAATAGTGTTGATGTTTTTGTAGTGCTCCCCTGCAGCAGAAGAAGCAGACTTAAAAGAGTATTGCTTTGTTAGGATGAATAAATGGTAGGGTATCTAAGGGCCGAGTATCTCATAGAAAAAGAGTATCGTTTTAAAATGTATGCATGCCTGCATATTATCAGGGTATTTCTATGTAATACTTACTATTTTGTATCGCGTATTTCGATCTCTATTCGAGATTACCTAACATTTTTATACCCGTTACTTAAGAAATAAGTAAAAGGGGATATTGTATGCGTTGCAATGTATGTAACGGGAAAAGGAAGCATTTCCGGCCCTATAAAGTATATATATTCTTGATCAACATTGACAGCCGAGTCGATATAGCCATGTCCGTCCGTCTGTCCGTTTGGCACACAGACTTTTATAGACCCCACGCCCTCTTCTGTCTCCGTAAATCACGAAAAGTTTTCAAGATATTACAAATTTGTTTCTAATTATCGTTAGCTTCTATTATTACCTATCATTCTGCTAAATCGTAACAAGATCGCACAAATAGAAAGGTGGTAATGGCTGATTAAAATTGTTAGGCAATGTAAGCGCCTAAAAGCATGCAATAAAAAATACTTAAAATTTATTTGAATAAGTAACGGGTATCCTATAGTCGGGAGCTCGACTGTGGCCTTTCCCACTTGTTGAGAAATGTTTTAATTTTAATTTGTTCACCTTGAGTAACTATGTTATTTAACTGTCATCCTCTTGCTCTTCCTTCTCTGTCTTCTGAAGGCAGTCGCTCCCTGTCCAACTCACCGCGCAGTGGCAGCGGCCACAGTCTGTTCCAGGGGCCGCCTTCGGGCAACGGCTCCTCGGGCGGAGGATTGGCCGGAGCAGGCGCCAGTTTAGGGGGCGGCGGCAGTGCGACGCCTGGCACAGCGACACCTGGCGGTGGAGTGCGCAAGGTGTTCACCAACACGAGGGAGCGCTGGCGACAACAGAACGTGTCCGGGGCCTTTGCCGAGCTGAGGAAACTGGTGCCCACGCATCCGCCGGACAAGAAGCTCTCGAAGAACGAGATTCTGCGTTCGGCCATCAAATATATAAAGCTTTTGACGGGAATTCTCGAGTGGCAGCAGCAACAGGCGCCGAATGCATTGGAGGAGCCCAACAACAATGACAACCAAATGGCAAATGGACATGCGACGGATGCACTGCATCACATCAAATGCGAGCGATTGGACAGAGACAGGGACAGGGATAGCAATAATCAGCGCGGCAATGATTTATTGATGATTGCTCCGGCAGCGAGTGCTCACATTAAGACCGAAGCGATTCACTTGACCAGCTACGAGGAGACGCCACAAACGGTGGCTGCCTCAGTGGCAACGCTGCCCCTGCTGCTTCCTCTGCCACTGCCACTCCCACTGACTGGCGCCCTTCCAGCGGCTGCCGCAAATCACAAGCCCGTTGCCAGCACTCGCGGCGGCAACAAGAGACGCCACAGAAATGCGGATGCCACAGCAGCAGCTGGCGACTTGAACCACAATCCAAGCAAGCGACGCAAAACTTGAGGCCCAAACCAGGATACTTGACAAAGATTCATCTAAAGCAGCGGTGGGCACACAATGGCTCCGGGAGCCAGCGGCTGCTAACGAATTCAAATTTCGTGCCCACCGCTGATCTAAAGAATCCCCATTATTTAGGATTAGTCACAAATACATTTAAATTCGAAATTTAAAGTAAAATTCAACAAAGCTAAAACACATTTTCGTTTATCGTTTATCACTTGAATAAAAATACATAGAAAAATCAACCAGCCGTGCTACAGAAATCACAAGCGAAAGCGAATTCAGAGAAAAGCTAGATTAATTTCATTTATTTATATAATATTGTATAGCTTAAAAAAATTTAAAAGCTGTTGGCGCCACAATCTATAAGGTTACTTGACAACTCTAAATTCTAAAAAAAAGTGTGTTATTTTTGAGCGATGATTTCGTTTCCCTTAAACATTTTCAGATGAGTTCACTGTGGCACTGAGAAATGAAATTGACGTGAAATTCAAGTGGAAGAGATTTCTGTAGTACACCGAGTTAATTATATCGGTTATTATGAAAAATTTACAGATTACTGAAGTTTGTTTATCGCAATAAATTGACAGAATAATGTTCAGTTAATTATGACAAAAAGTTGATAAAATATTTAAACTTGAGATTTATAATCTTGAATTTTCGATTGCTAAGAAATCGAAATTTGATGGCAGAATTGATCTGGGAAAATAGTTAAAAAGGCATGTTTGGACACCACTGATTTAAATAGATCTCATCTCATCACCCATTGATTCGCTATTCCCAATTTGTTTAAGTAAAACACATAATTATAATATTTTTGTTTGTAATTTTTATTATTTTTTTTTCTTTAATTAATGTTCCTTTTTATGTTTCTCATGTTGTTGTTGTTTGGTTGTTCGGGTTGTTGTTGGATTTCGGTATTGCATTTAGTTTATTTTTGTTGTGTTGTGTTTAAATGTAAGTTTTTCATATTTCTGTTAAGCGAAACGCTGAAAATTGTTTTTGTTTTTCATTTATATATATTTTTTATACTGTTTTTATATTTTTATTTAGCTTTTTCTTTTTGTTGCTGCCGTTTCCTTCATTACTTCATTTATATTTTTCATTTTCATGTTTCTTGCTTCCTTCTTAGATTTGTTTTTTTTTTTTTTTTTGATTGGGGAAGGGAACTTTTTGAATAGTTTTCGAATTTATAAATATAAATTAAAGTGAGTTCTTACTGTATGTATGTGTGTGTGTGTGTGTGAAAGTGTGTGTGTAGATTATTTTATAGATAATTTGTTGTTGTTTCATACATTATTCTCTAAAATGTTTTGGATTTTTTTTTTTAAATTTTTATTTATAATTTTTATTTGTTATTTTTGTTATTTTTTTTAGTTTTTTTATTCCGAAATTATAATAAATATTTTTCTTGGATATTACTACAAAACCTTCAAAAAGTTTCATCATATTCTTCATTTTTTTATCTTTCTTTTGGTTCTCTAAGTTTAGAAAAAAAAAATTATAGGAAATATAATATAAGACATAATGGAATCTAGGAATACATATACATATACAAATACAGTTTAGTTTATTACATAGTTTTGCTTAAGCGACGTGGAAACATTTGCTAAATGAATTTGCGGGCAGGGGGGAGGGGGATGGGAGAGGTTATTAAATGGGTAAAGGGGGTGGGGAGGAGATTTTTACTTTTATTTGTATTGTTTTATTGCGGGGCGGGGGAATCTTCTATAGGCAGGCATTGAGATATTACATTCTATTTAGATATTTAGATGATGCAATTGCTTTGACCTCTTCTTCTTCTTCTTGTGGCAGGCAAAAAACAGTGTTGGGTAATGGCTCGAAGCGAACCATCTGGAATACATTAAATTACATATATATTTATCTGTGTGTGTATGTGTGTGTGTGTGTGTGTGTGAGTTAGTATGTATGTACTTAGTCAAGAATACATGGATTTTGCCTCGTGCCATGTGAGTGTGTTTATTTTTGGTTTTATTTCATTTAGTTTATTCTTTTTATTATAAATTTTAAAATTAGTTTAAATTTTCAATTGCAGCTAAACGTTTACGATTACTTTACAATTAATGCATAATAATCATGGTTACCATTTGAGAATTTTCCTCTTATCCATTTTTTTCCATTCTTTTTAATAATTTTCATCATTTTCATTTTGTTTTTGTTTTTTTTTCTTTGTAAATTTAAATTTATTATTTATTTTAATGGGTGGCGTCGCGCGCTAAAAGCGTTTTCTATTCAGCCCTGTTCCGAGTTTCACATTCGCCTCATTTTTATCCATCAAATGTCTAGCATACTTTTTGGCGTCAGCATACATACTACTAAATTACGCCTAAAAAGTAAAGAAAAAGTAGAGGAAATCGATAAAATTGCGGTGTTTGCGAAACTCAGAATAGCGCTGAGTACATCTTTGTTCTTCCATATTTTCTCTCATTGGATTTGTCATTGTAATCGTATTAATATATGCTAAACTTGGACTGTTAGAACGGTACTAAATACTTAGTTAAATAGGGGGATATGGAGAATGTCTGTAATGTAACTGGATTTGGTATTTGGTTACGGATCTGGATAATGCCAGCAGTTCCCATTCAAAAATTCCAAATTCGATAAAATGCAAATACAAAAAGAATAGCATACTTTTCTGGTTAAAAATTGAAGAGAATATGGAATTTTGACGGTATGGAGATTATATGTCAGTGGTTTATATTTGATAAACATATATGTATGTAGTTCTGCATATGGGAAAATTGGCAATTTATTTTATTAATTTTTGTTACCTTTTAAACATTTTTTGCATACATTGTGAAAACGATTGAAGTTGTTCTTTCTGCTGTTGGTATTTACTTAACTACAACAACATAACATTATTGTTGCTGCTGCTGTTTCGGTTATCTACATATAAATTAATGTTGTAGTATATGTATGTATAAGTGTTTATTTTAAATGGGACAAAAAATTTTGATTTATTTCACTAATTTTCTTCTTTTTTTTTTTCTTGAATTCTTAAATTGCCTCTGATTTATTACGTTTGCAAATTGTTGTTGTTATTTTTTCACTATAATGCATTTAGTTGATGTTATTTAATTTCATTTAATATTTTTTTTTAACAATTTTTGTTTTGTGTGTGTGTCTGTTATTATATATGTATGTATATATGTTTTTAGTTGTTTTATCTGCTTTTTAATTAATAATAGTATTTATTATTAATGCATAATTTAGGCATTTGCTTTGCTTTGTATTTTCCTTAGATTTCCTTTATTTTTTTTTTTTTTTGGTTTTGTTTTTTTTTTGTTTCCATTTTGTTATTTTGTCAAATATGTTACGCTAAATATTTGCCTTGCGCCCAATGTACAAGCATCCATACACACATACATACATGCTAGCCGTTCTCTTGCTTACACACACACACGCACTCACGCACATACCCTCGTCTATGTGATCTCTTAGGTGTGCAACGTTGACGGCAAAAAAGCTCTTAAGTTAGGCGAAAACTTTTAAAGATCACAACTTGCATACTAGTGTATGTGAGTGCTTGTGCATGTGTGTGTGTGAGCTGTCAATCAATTTTCGCGCTTGTATGATTAATAAATGTGAAAATTGTTGTTATTTGTTGAATTTACTTACGATCCTCTCTTTGCATTGCATGTGCGAGTGTATGTGTGAATTTTGTAAATTGGTTGCTGTTAAATTTACTTAGACCCCATTTTTGCATAAGAGGGCGAGGCCGAAAAAAATGTTAATAACAGTACGCTGTAAACAACATTTACATTAACAGAGTGCCGCCATTGCGCTAACCCGATGCGCTGGCCGCCTCTGCCGCTGCCACCTGTTCGGCTTCTGCCGCTGCGCCATTGTCACCGCTGCCGTTGCCAGCACCCCCGCTGCCACCACCACCATCATCACTGCCAGCGCTGGCTTCACCATCACCATTGCCGCTGCTGTTCAGGGCGTTGTTCGACTGCGAACCTGCAAATGTTAGTGTAAAAAAAAGAAGAAAGTAGAGTTGTTGTTGTTGTTGCTGCAACACCGTTCGCTGCTGTTGATTACATTTGCAAACATCACATAGGTACATATGCATTAATAGAAATATGTTAACAGAAAAAGAGAAATACAGACAGAACGTGAGAGAGAGAGTGAAGAGCGAGCTAGCGCACAACAAGTTCACAAGAGCATGCAAATATTGAGCGCCTTACATGGCAATGGAGAGGAGCAGATACAACAACATTAATATGTATGTACGTTAATAGCAACAACAGAAGATTCTCTTCTGAAGGCTGTACCCCCCACCCCCGCCCCACACACCACTTCAACCTCACTAGCAACAACAAGAACACAAAATGTACAAATGAAATAAGGCAAAAAAATGTGAATTCGTTTAAATGTTTTTTTCTTTGTTTGTTTTTTTTATTGTTTTTATTTTTATTATTTTTTATTTTTGTTTTTCAGCATATTTTAGTTTTGTTTTTCGTTTTTGTAATTTTGCTCAGTGTGTGTGTTCTCCATGTTCATTTCATTCATTTTCATCTTCATATTTATCTTTATCAACATTTCCTTTTGTCTATGTACTTGTTATCATGATTATTATTATCAAATATTATTCTTATTAGAATTACAATTGGTAATTTGTATACATAACGATGTATGTGCATTTAGTAATGTGTGTAGTATGTATATATGTGTGTGTGTGCGTGTTGGAGCTGTTGTTGTTGTTATTGTATTTAAATTAATGTAAATGGCCCATTCCTCAAGTCATAAGTTTCTCTACTTTTTTTTTTGCTCTAAACTTCTGATTCTTCTTCTTTGTGTCCAATTTGTTTGTATGGGTGTGTGTGTGTGTGTCTAAATTACTAGGAAAAAAGTTGATTTCATTGTTGCATTTGTTTTTAATTGTTTATATTATGTATGTATTTAATAAGCATAAAATTTAGTTTAAAGTGCTATATAATAAACTATATAAATAAATATATAAGTTTTGTTTTATTGTTTTTTTTGTGTGTTTTTTTTTTGTTTTTTTTTACAATTACATATTTGTTATTAATTATGTTATGCAATTTGAAAATTGTTTGAACAAATGAAGCGAATTCATCATTCAACCGATGTCGATAACCGATATCGATAATCGGAAGCAGTTCGCTGCTGTTTTGGATTTGAAAAGTTTGATTATACACAAATACATGTAAGCTATGTATGTATGTTTCAGTATATTTTATATGTATATTTATCTCATTATTATTATGTATTTTTATCTACATATTGCAACTAAACCAGCGATACGACGAATACATTCGTACAATACGCACACACACACATATGTACATATATGTATGCATGTGCAATTTTATCTATGTGTCTGTATATAGAGCATACAATAGCTAACGATATTTAACCGTTTTTCTTCTCGCTTCTGTTCACATCCTAATACATAATTTTATTTAAAAAAAAAAATTAAGTGTTTACATCAAAATTTGTTAATAATCTTGTTGTTTTGTATATTTGTTGTTTTTGTTCAATGTTTTGTTTCGTTTTTTTTTATATTTTTTTTTATGTAATTTACTATATTTAATATACATACAATTAATTATTGTATATTTAATTTATTATGTGTGGAGTTGTTGTATTTTTGCTTTCATTTCTTTTTTTTTTGTTTTGTTTGCTTTTGTTGTTGCTTCACTCAATGTACGCCGCTTTTATTTAGTACAAAATAATAATAATTATTATTTAATAAAAATAATTTATTTATTTAATATGTATGTATGTATGTATATAATGCGTTTTACAAAAAAAAAAAGTATTTATATATATGTATATTTTTATTTATATAGTCATAATCAATTATAATTAATTAATGAATGCATTAATTAGTTAGGTTTAGATATATTTATACCGCAAAACATTAGTATATTTTTGCATAATTTGTTGTTGCAGTTTTGTTTGTTTCCTTCCATTGAATTAATTTTAAGTTTAACATAGCATTAACATTATGTTAAGTTGTTGTTAATTTTGCTGCAGCCATTTTCATGTTCTACTTCTTATGATAAATATATATATGTATATATTTTTATGCAATTGCTGTTACACATTTTATCGATGTCAAGTTATCGAACGATTATTTTCTTACTAGTCTATCATCATCATTATTATTATTAAGGATCAACAAAGTGAATCAAGTTTTGCGTAAAATTTCATTTTATTTTTTATATCTTTTGTTAATTATTATTATTGGAGGCACTCAGCGGATAATTTGTATCAGAAATCATGATAGCTGATTACTATTTTTTGCATTTATCAGGAAAAGAATAAATTGAAAAACAAGTGTGATAAGAACGATGAATATGATTAATAAGTGGATAGTTTTTATAAATAATTAAAGATTCAAATTACCCGCTGAATATCGCCATGTTGCTTTTCACTACACATACATATTGTAATAAAAAATAAAATAAATAAAAAAATAGGAAAATTTGTATGCAATGACTTTTGTTTAACAATATATTGGTGTGAGTGGGTGTGTGTGTGTGTTTTTTTTTTAGATTATGGGGGATTAGGGGGATTACAATTCCACAGCGAAAGCTGCCAGTTTTCAGTTTTGCAAGCAGTTTTTTTTTTATATTTTAGTTTCTTTATTTATTGTTAAAAAAAAAAGAAAATTATAATAATAATAAAAATAAAAACAAGCCATTATTGGCATTAGCAATGACATTACTATTACAGATATTAGTTTTTTTATTTTAATTTTAAAATAAATTTAATTTTTATCTATGTAAAATTTTGAATTACATTTGTTGTTTTTCGTGTTTTTCTCATTCTCTTTATATAATTTGCAGTTATTACTCTTATTGTGTTTTGTTTTATGCATGAGTTTAACATATATTTTATTTGCTATTTTATACGCATTTCTTTCATTTTTTGTTTTCCTTTTTTTTTTTTGATTTTAATGAATTTGCTGCAAATTGCTTTAAATTAATTAATTTATTATATTGTGTGTGTGTGTGTGGTGTGAGTGTGTATATATCAATGTATATATATATAGTTATATTTAATTGTTGCCAGCTGTAGTTTTTGTTTTTGCTTTTATTTTGCATTTCCCATTTTTTGTTTTGTTTTCTTTTGTTTATTATTGAATACGCCATTCTCTCAGTATGTGTGTGTGTAGGTGTGTTGTTTGTTGATTTATTTTATATATATTTATTAGTAAATATATAAATATAGATGTATATTATATACATACATATATATGTATAAATATATATATATATATATATATATGTTACTATTGCCCCTATGAATCTGTAAATAAAACAAAAAGAAACAAAAAAGAAAAAATAAATTAAATTCAATTTACAAAAAAATCAAAAAACTTAAAGCTATAAAAACAAGATAAATATCAAGCTAGCAAATGATAGAAGTAATATTTATTATATACAATAATTCGATCCAACGGACATTTATTATATACGATATTATATAAATATATATATAAAGAGGGATTGAGGCACAGGGAGAGACTGGACTTAACTCTATATACATAATATATAGATCAATTCTATATTTAGCTTTTTGAATGGCACATGCATTAATGCAAAAGAAAAGTTTAACTCGGTAGATTGAAGTTTCATAAATAATCTTGCAGATATACATACATATATTTTCTGAAATTTTGATTGTGTAGGTAATCAAGTTTTCCCTAACATTTTACCTCAAATTTCTATATTAACATTATGTTAAAGACATGTCATTTCAGTAAAATATTGAAAAACTATATAAAACATTACTTCATCTAAGCTGGTAAATCAGCAAAATATAATACAAGCATAAATTCATTATCGATCTTGATTCAAACTGGGGTTTAGACGGACCAACAATATTATAGTATTACTTTGTAATCTGATTAAAGTTCTATATAAGCTTTGTTTGTTTATCTGATCTGATCTGTTCTGTTTTCATGCTTTATCATTGAATCTATAAATTTTCTTCTATGATTCTTTATAAAGAAACTATAATACGAATTTAATTTGAAATTCCATATAGAACTTGCATACTATGGATCTGTATTCTCAATATTAGATAAAGATCTTAAATAAAGATTTTGTAAATATATTTAAATGTTTGTATATTTAGATGTATTTATTTCTTCTGCAAGTTTATTATAACCAATAACAAAATGTAGAAAGAGCAACACAAAGAGAAACAAATTGAATTAACAACATAAATACAATGACATAATATACAATTAAAGGGGGGAAGGAGGAGAAGAGAGAGAAAGAAGGAGTTGCGATTCTTAGTGACAGACAACAGCACGACAAAAACGAAACAAGTGAATCAATTCATCAATTCCAAGCCAAGTGAATAACTCATTTATTTCAATAAAAAAAAGTACGATTGATTGATTGATTGTATTATTTGAATATGCGTGTATGTGTGTATGATTCATCATGAGAGTTGTGCACAATTTTCCAGCAACAAATTCACCTAGTTGCGTGTTGCAAGTTGCGTGTTGTTGCCTCGCATCGGATTCGGATTCGGATTGCGATTCGAGTTCAAATTCAGTTTTTGGAGCGAGGATTCAATAACTGGAGCTTGTATTTGAACTTGGTTTCGAATTTGATCTTGAGTTTGATCTTGATTTTGGACTTGGTCTTGGATTTCTGCTTGAACTTGAACTTGAGCTGATTGCGTGTGGTGTTTGCGTTTGGTCTTTGGCAAGTTTTTTGAGTGGGTCACAACTAAATAAAGAAGCATGCAACCAATTCAGAGACAAACAGAGATAGAGTCAAGAGAGAGAGAGAGAGAGAGAGAGAGAGAGAGAGAGAGAGAGACAGAAAGAGTTTAGCGGGTTGACGTGGCACAATGGGTTAGATTTGTTTATATTACTAAAACATTTTTTAATCCCAAATACTTCTTCTTTTTTAATCTGTTTTATTACTTCAAGCATCATATCGATCATTTTTTTGTGTTATATTTTAATATCAGTATTTATACAGCTTTGATTTTTAAAAGCAAAAACAAATGATTAGATTTTGTTAAAGGTACGCATATATATTGAAAAAAATAAAGCTAGTTTCTGCATTATTTTCCGGAATAAATATGTAGAACAGCGGTGGGCACGCAATGGCTCCGGGAGCCAGCGGCTGCTAACGAATTCAGATTTCGTGCCCACCGCTGCAATAGAATATAACATTTAATATGTCTATCCATTAATTCTGCAAATTTATGCTTTTTTTTTTTAAATGCATTTTTGAATATACACACAATATTATGATATTCAAAAATCCGTAACAATATTTTTGACTGTAATTTGTTTAAAAAAATTATTTTTTTATTTTACAAAATATTGAAAAAAAAAGTGTTTTGATTTACAGATGGACAATTACTTTTAGCTACTTTTGAATACAGTAATTAATAAGCAAATTTAGCGGTTTTGCCCACTGTGCGTTCAGGGGGAAGAATCTGTTCTGTTCTGGACTCGAAGCCAGTGAGAGTGAGGGAGGGAGAGGGACAGAGAGAGAGAGAGAGAGAGCGAGCGAGATTGGTTTACTCACCAGTTATATTGGTGCCACCAGCGTTGCTTGTGGCAATCGCGCCGGCTGCTGTGGCAGCTGCCGCAACACCACCACCGCCACCGCCGGCGCCAGTTGCGGCCGCATTTGATAGCTGCGTGTTTGGAGCCGTTGCAGCGGCATTTGGCGCGGCAGTTGCAGTGCCGCTGTTGCTGCTGCTACTGTTGTTGCCCTGTTGCTGTTGCACGCCACCAGCTGCTGCTGCTGCTGCTGCCCCACCGACGCCAGCTGCTGCTGCTGATGTTGTACCTGCTGCTGCTGCTGCTGCTGCTGATGTTGGCGCCTGCTGCTGTGACTGTGCGGCACCATCCGCCGACGCACCGCTGCCGGTTGAGGAGACGCTGGTGGAGCCACTGGCTGCGGCAGTTGCTGTGCCACCGCCAGCCGAGGCGCGTACTGCGGCATTCTGCAGATGCTTTGGCAACAACTGTGGCACTAAGCTGGGCTGTATCGAGAGCTCTGCGAAACAAACGATCAAACAAAATCTCACATTAGTTTTTGTTATTCTTGTATTTTGTTGTTGGTCAAGTGTTGGGCTTATAAAACAATTGATTAGTGTTGTTCAATTATATTCGTTATATTAGAAAATCGAAACGCTTTATTTGATTCCTTGTTATAAACATACATATGCTGTATTTATCCACGAATTTTAACCCACAAATGCTCAATAAAAATCTTCATTTAAACTACTCTAATTTTTAATTATTTATAATTTATTTCTATTTCTTTACACAATTAATTGATTATGAAAATTTTCACATCAGCAAGCATTATTTTTTTATTTATTCTCCAGCTGTCGCTTGAATGAATTTCTCTTAAATTTTATACAAATTTCATACAAATTTCATACAAATTTAAGTGAAGTTCAAGCGAAAGCGATTACTGTGGCACCCCTAATATTCCTTTTGTCTGAAAATTAGTGATTGCCTTAAATTTATTCATTTACGTGGACATCGTTAAATTACTGCATTCTTTTAGGCGCATGTGCTTTGTAACAACTAAAAAGTGCCATAAATATGGTAATGTTTAATTGATTTTGATAATCTTAGATCCCTGATATCTAGACTCTCATACAAAAGTATAAACAATGCATTTAATTTAGATGAATTTCTAGCGTCCATCAAATTGATCGAAATTAGCTATCGATTGTTTTACATGCCCATTTCGGTTCATCTCGTTGATGGCACTTACCGTGCTCTGTGAAGTTGAAAAGTGGCGGCATCTCGCGTCCATTGGGCAAGGTGTGATTGCCCTCCATGCGCAGCTCATCGAAGAACGGATGTGCACAGGCCTTGAGCGGAGTTATGCGTGCGCTGGGCGTGTACTCTAGCAGCTGGGACACCAAGTTGATAGCTTCTGTCGGAGTGCGTATGCGGAACACCTGTTGTACACAAAACAATACGAGTCTAATTAGCTTTCAACATTCGATTCCATGTGCAACTGCAAACAATTTTTTTAATATTTTTTTTTATTTCATTTTTGTGGAAAGGGAGCAAAAGACACACACGATAATAAAGATCTATAAGAATATATTTGGTATAAGCATTCTTATTTACAGCAAAAACTGCTGGGGCAGAGACGGGAGACAAACAAGGCGCGGGACAAGACGACGATTTAATTGGAAAACGTAGGAAAACAACAATCAAGTCAAGTCAAAGCAAATCAATTCAATTCAATTTCAATTCAATCAATCAATCAATCAAATCAATCAACATTTTTAACAATGTATAACACTTTTACAGCATGGAGAGCGCGTAGCGTTTATTTTTTTTTTTATTTTCTTAAAGTTGATGAGTCTAAAGCTGAAGCTTGCCGACATGAAGGACATGAAGCTATGGATCAAAACTGTTATACAACAAATTTTGATTGTTATACAACTGACTATTTTAAAATTTTGAAACGGTTACGATGATGCGTAGTGTTATACATTTATATAACACTTGATCTAAACTGTTATACAGTCAATAAGAGTGGCATACAGTGATAAATCGATCAGACAACATTGTCAACACTGTATAACAACTGTTATACGACTGTTATGCAACTGTTAGACAGATGTGCACATGTATAATTTATGTTAAGCATTTGCCGTGAACAGCATTAAAGCAATTTTTTTTTTATTTCATCTTCTATTTTATTAATTTAGGTTTTCTGTTTTGTTTTTTTTTTTTTTTTGAAAAGCAAATTTAAATACAATTTTGGTTTCTTGTTGGTTTTTTTTTTTTTTGTTGTTGGTTTCATTTCGGCTTACTCTCAATTGTTGTTTCTGGTTTAGGGCGTTTGGAAATTGGGTGCGTTCGAGTAGTGACTGCAACGAATTGTTATGTACACTTCAATTACGATTTGAAAATTAAAACACACGATTAAGAGTGAGAAATAGAGATAGGGAGCGAGAGAGAGAGGGAGGTGAGTGAGAACGAGAGACTATAAGCAAAATATTGTTATACACGACATTCGTACAGTTAGTGACAAAAGGACTATATCAATCAAAATGGGCAGAGCTTTCAAAAGGTGACATGAGAGAGAGAGAGAGCGTATCGTTGAGAATATATGTATATATCGACTGGAGAATGTTGGTGACGCGTTTCTTTTCTGGTAATTCGGCAAAAAAAAAAAAAAATTAATGGGTAATCCAATTTCATAATCCATTAACTTACTTTCTGCCATGGATGACTCTTAATCTGTGGAAATTTGAATTCCGTATAGTTTGGATTCATTTCGCGTATTTGTTCTCTTGTCGGTGTGCCCAAAACTTTGATAACTTCGACCAGTTGATCGACACCCGAATCACCCGGAAATATTGGCTGTCCCAGCAGCAGTTCGGCAAGCACACAACCGGCGCTCCATACATCTAAACAGAACAGAATCAAAGAAACAATGTTAGTATAACAGTTTTAAATCTTAAATTCGTTGATTTGATTTACCAATTTTAGTTGTATAGTTGATGGCGCCAAATATTAGCTCGGGTGCCCGATAATATCGGGAACAGATATACGAGACATTCGGCTCGCCGTGTAACAACTGCTTGGCACTACCAAAGTCACACAACTTGAGTACGGCCGTATCCGGGTCGAGCAGCAGATTCTGCGGCTTGATATCACGATGGCAAATGCCCAGCGAGTGGATGTAGGCCAAGCTTCTGAACAATTGATACATGTAGAGCTAAACATGAATATAAATATGTAAATAAATTAACAAACATTAATATTGATCACTATTCGTGTTATTTTTATAGTAGAGGTGGACAGCCAAAATTAAATTACTTTTGTTCAGCGACTCGACTCGATGCAGAACATTTGCTGTGTAGTGTTGTCGTTTTTTTTATGTTAAGATCAGGGATTAAAAGCGAAACGAATATCGGTTTCAGTTACGGTTACGGTTTCAGTTATCTTCGCATTTAGGTTTTCGGTTATCGGTTACGCAAAATCTTTGAATATAGGTTTCGTAACGGTGAACCGGTTTTTGTATGTTTCGGTTTTAAAATACCGGTATTTCATTTAACAAATATATTTTATATAATATATCAGTGTGCTATGAAAATTCGATCATGAAAATCACAATTAAAAATACATAAGAAAATTAAAATCAAAATAAAAATGAAATACAAAATTAATAACGAAATATCAGAGCTCGCAAACAAGACTTGAGTCGGAAAATATCTAAACAGTTCAAAATTTTTCGTTTTAAATTATTTTTAACTTGCTTTTTAAGTTTTTTATTGATGTATGAAAACCCGAAATTAACCCTTAATTAATGAAACGGTTACTAAACGGTTATTTCGGTTTACAGAGTTTCGGTTTTAAGGTTTCGGTCAAATGAAAATTTTTTTTTCGGTTACGGTGTCAGTTACGGTTTTAAATTTCAATCGGTTTTTTTTTAAGGTTTCAGTTAGGGTCTTAATCCCTGGCTAAGATCATATCAATTCTGTTGACATTGATTTTTCACATCGACGATGAAGAAGGCGACATTGTGACGCCAATTAATTGAGTTTTTGGCTGCCCACCGCTATTCTTTGCGTAATTCAATTTAAATTTCAATTCAAACTCACCCGTATAAAGTTGATTGGTATCGTTTGCTTGGTTTTGGCATATTGACGTGCCACTTTGTATACAGTTTCTGGTATATATTCGAGGACTAAATTCAAAAATACTTCATCACGCTATAAATTGGAAAAGAAATAAATATTGTTATTAGTTTTACATATATGTATTTGTTAACAAACTTATGATTATTTATATGTATATCTTGTTTTATGATGACAGATCAGGCGAGCTTCAAACTGCAAATGCGGAAATTTTCTTTTATTTTTATTTTTTTTTATGTTGTCTTTTTTTGCTTTTTTGCATGCGCGATCAACGATGACGATTACGATAAACGATAACGATCAGCTTTACTTTCATCAAGTTCTTAACTAGCCAGCTAGCCAAAATGAAGTTTTTTTTGGAGGTTGTTTGGGGTTATGCATATTTGGATATTTGTTTGGCATTTGAGAGAAGGGGAGTTCAAAATATTGGGTGGGCGTGGTGCCAAAAAAAAAAAAAAAAAAGAAAGAAAAAATAAAACATGCACACGCATTGGCCTTGTTCTATTCTTCTTGCTAGCATGCTGATTCTTCTACTTGTCGCCACATTGCAAAGTAACGGATATAGAGAGAGAACAGATATTTATATATATTGATGTATAAAGTAGAAAAGACATAGAGAAAGATAGAGAGAGGGCGATAAACGCATGAGAGAGCGAGCGTAATGTGCGAAAATAGAGAGTTTTAGCGATCAAAAGAGAGAAAAAGAGTCAGAGAGAGTGAAAGAGGGAAATTAAGAGAACAATCTCATCTCAATCTCAATCTCTCTCTCCTTCCCTCCCTTGCTTTGCAATTTTTTGATACCTGCGGCTTGAGCACAGCGGCTAAAATGCCCAAATCGATGGGAAACTCGGCCAACTATGTAAAATAATATATAATAATAATCATAATAATACGTAGAAAACAACAATCATAATTATAATAATAAAAGCAAGAGAATCTATTAATAATTGTCTTTAAACTATTGATTGAGAACAAAATCAACTTGAGTGCAATATTAGCTGGGAACTCAGATCGTAGAGTGATCGTATGGATATTTTTTATAGAGATCGCATTGATTATCGCTGATTTTACAAAATAGTTAAGAAATCGTCAAATGATCGTATAGAAAGATTTTAGAATAATTTAGATCTATAGATCGCTAAGAGTTTTTCTAATAATTCCAAAGAAATCGTTTGGATATCGCTTAAATAAACTGTGATCGTCTTTAATTCAACAGATTAATCATAGATCGTAAAGAGATCGCACATATGACAGTCATGGAAAAAATAATAGAAACGGCATTTTTTTTTCGTATTTTTTTAAATTTTGTTCAATGAAAAAATTTTTTTTTTAAATTTCATAATTTTTATATAAAGCCTATCCAGTGATGTATCAAACTACAACAAAATAATAATTTTCAAAAAACTTAATATAGCAGAAAATTTTTTTTTAATATTTTAGGCCTGGAAAAAATAATAGAAACGGCACGCCTAAAGTTAAGAAACACAATTATTTACCTACAAAGGCATAAAGATTAAACTTTAATTTTACTATTTGGTTGTGGCACCACGAGTTTTAGTGACTTCGGCACATGGACGACCCATGGAGTCCACCAGTTCGGCACAAATTGATGGATCAATGGAGTACCATTTGGATTTATCTTTTTTCCACAAATAATCCCAATTTTTGGGGTTTATAGCCCCCAATCCTTTTCTTTAAGATCCCCCAAAGGTGCTCTATGGGACTTAGGTCTAATGACTGTGAAGGTCATTCCCTTAATGGAACTTTGTTGTCAAGGAAGCATTTCTTGGCCAGCTTCAAATAATGTTTCGGATCATTATTCTGCTGGAACTCCCACTTTAAAGGCATTTCCTTTTCAGTATAAGGTACTATTATACTGTCGAGTATACGGACATACTGGGAGGCACTCAGTTTTTCCCTTATCCAATGTATTGGACCAATACCAGAATGAGAAACGCATCCCTACAAAGTTGTGTTTCTACCTCCATGCTCAAACGTTTTACTTGACCACCTTGGGTCCTGGGCAGTATTCTTAGGGCTCCTGAAATGTGGTTCCTTATCAGATCTAAGCAAATTGATCTTAGTTTTGTCTGATCGCAACCCATTTTTTCAATTTAGACGAAGTAAACGCATCTGCCCGAAATTTCCCCTTTTGCTGATGCTCTTTTTACTAAGGTATGGTACCTTTTGAGCTATATGGCCTTTGAAACCGAAATAAATCAGCCTATTTCTTATAGTGCGACTACTGATAAGTGCAATTAAATCATTTTTTTGGACTTCCGATGACAGAAAGGGATTTTTTTTTTTATTTTCAGACAAGGAGGTTGACGAATTTACCCTATGGTGCAAGCTTTTTTCTGCGTGTCTTTGATTTTTATGTGTAGTAAATCGCTAAAAACATATTGTTTATAAACATTTAGGAATTGTGGCATAATTTGACATTGAGCTGCCTTTAGTTTTAAGATTTAGAACATGTTTCCTTTCAATAACGGTACAATGTACGCCACGACCCATTCTGAAACGAATAACAACAACAAGCAGAACGGGATCCAAAAAAAAAGTTATTTTATGTCTTCTTCTATCTTTAGTTCATGAAATGTTACATATACAACTCGATTTTAATCTTTAAGAAACAAGATAATATCAAAATTCTAGTGCGTTTCTATTATTTTTTCCAAGTCAAAAACATGGTCTTTCTACAAATCAGTACACACAGTTAATAGTTCTTACAAAAGAAGCCCAAAAAGGCAACCAAAATAGAGAATTGTTATCCTGAAACCAAGTACACTTGTTTTCATGGATGAAATTTGCTCCAGAAACGAAATATTTGGTTTCAAATGTGAGCACCCCTGTCGTTTCTATTATTTTTTCCATAACTGTATGTACACCATTATCGAGATCGTATAAAAATCGCCTATAGATCGTATTTTAGATAGTACTTGAAAACATCTTCCACATATAAAATATATGTAAATAGTTAATAATATTTCTCTTACCTTTTCACCACTCGAATAGAAAAAGTATAAAAGTTTTACAATATTACAATGCTCCAATCTGCGCATTATTTGCAATTCACGATTCTGCAAACAAGTAGAATATATTTATGAGTTTAAAATATATGTATGTATATTATCTAACAACATGGAGAACTTACCTTAAATCGTCTGTCTTGTAAAACTTTTTTGATTGCAACCAGTTCGCCGGTATCGCAGAGTTTCGCCTGAAAGACGACACCAAAGCTGCCATTGCCGATGACTTTTGTGTCTGTATAGGAAACTTCTTGAACCCGATCGGTGCCTTGGCCGGGCGTTGCAACGACTGTTGTAATTTTGGAACCATCACGACCTGGAAAAGGGTTTAAAAGAGTTGACAATTAACAACTTTTCCACTTTTGATAACTAAAGTAGAGCGCTGCACACACACACACACACACAGTTTTATAGTCAACTAAAATTTAAACATGTTAATTTAAATCGTTCCTGTTAGGTGGTAATACCTGTTGTTTCCCAGGCGCCCTCTAGTTTCTCCTTGCTCCTATCGACCTCCTTTGGAATGGACAATGCGACGCTATGTTCGGGCCACAAATCATTCAATTTGCCGATCAATTGTTTCATGCCTAACGCACGAACAGATCGGTTTTTTTCCAACAATAAGTGATCAGCGAAAGTTAAAGATATAGACAGCGAGACAGAGAGAAAGAGTAAGAAAACGTGAGAGTGAACGACAGAGAAAAAAAGAGTGAGCGGCAGGAGATACAAAAAAAAAAACACTTGGAAACGGGGGAAAAACGTTAAGAGTAAACGTGTGAATTTGTTAACATTGAAAGCACATGTAATCATGATATTTATCTTTATCTTTTTGTATTTCGGCATCTGCTTTGTTTACATCTTTATCAATCTTCATTATTCTTATTTGGACCATCTTTATATATTTCAAAGTTTACCTTTTTCGATATTTTGGTTTTTATTTATTTCTTTCATCATTATGAATATAATTCTAACCATTTCGTAGGATTCATTCATCATTTTAAATTTTATATATTTGTTCTGAAGCTTCTTGTCATATTTCCTTTTATATTTTTTTAAAAGCTCATATTTTTATTAATTTTCAGTTTCTTAAATTACATTATAATAAGAGTAGCAACATGTTTTTAGTTCAGTGTCCTTGTTTTGCATTTGTGTTTAATTATTATTATTTTTTTTTAATTTTTTTAAACTTTTGTTTAATTCAGTTTTTTGCAAGTTTGAACCATCATCTTGTCTATAGTTTTATCCTTGTCTTTATCTTGTTCATTTTTATTTCTATATGTATTATTTATATATATTTTTTTAAATTTATTTTTATATCCTTTTATGTATTTAATTATTTTTTTTTAATTTATTTGTATTATCTTTTTTTCCATATATATTTTTATAATTACTTATTCCTTTTTCAATTAAAATTTTCTTCATTATCTTTATCTCTTTATCTTTTTATGCTGATTGACGACGGAAAGGGGTTAGGGGTTAGGGGCGGGGTCGCTGCTACGTCTACGTCTACGTCTACGTCTTTACGTGATCATCCCAATGGCAATCTCGCGCTGTCTATTGAGGAATCGAATCTATTTATTTTATTTTGATTTTGATTTTATTTCATTTATAATTAATTTTGGCATTAGCACAAGTTTCGACGTGGCAGCAGAGCAGCTGCTGTGCCCCATCTGCCATGGGAGACGAGAACAGACCAAATGAGATGAGAACGAGATGAGGACGAGTTTGTGGGCTGCGAGGTAAATCAATGGGCGTGGCGTTGCTATGTGAGGCTGAGTTGAGTTGAGTTGAGTTGAATTGAGTTAAGGTGGAGGTCAACGCTACATAGTCAAACAAATTGAGTTGGAATTGCGAATTGGGAATTTTAAATGCATTTGAGATACGAAAAGGGAGTAAGTGGAAAGGGAATATGCAAAGTATGCAAAGTGTTTATAGACTAATCGCCTGTACTTGGATCCTTGTACTGTTTGCCCCCCAATGAGCCAGAGCTGCTGCGCGTCTGCAACTTTGGCTTCTTGAGGGCGGCCAAAAGCGAGGCTGATGACGTTGAGGCGGCGCCTCCAGAATTCTGGCTGGCAATTTTCGACATTTTGGTTGTCATTGTTTTGCCATTGGCCGGACGACGTTGTTCCTTGCGATCTTTCGATGTTGTTGTGGTTGTTGTCGTTGTTGTTATTGAACTCTTTGATGATGTTGTTGATGTCGTTGATGATGAGGATGTTGTTGTGGTTGTTGTTGCTGTTGTTGCTGACGATGACGAGCCACTGGAACTGGATGCTGATGTTGTTGCCTCCGATGATGATGATGATGATGATGATGATGAATTGTCGTCACTGCTCGATTTGTCACGTTTCAATTGTTTACCCTTGGAGCTGCCGCTCTTGCTGCCAGCGATCGGAGCAGTTGGGCCAGTGGCCATTCCCGATTCCGTGTTGGGCAACGACGAGTGACGCTTAATCTTTGATTTGGCTTTGCATTTGAGTTTCGTTTGGGGTTTGCGTGGCGGCATCGGTGTCCAAGGTCGACTGGTTGTGGCTGCCGCAGCGGCAGCGGCTTCATGTGCCGCCCGCACCGCTTCAATTTCGGCAATTGGGGCATTGTAGAAATGCCGCGATGCCAAGTCGAGATTCTTAGTTGCTGATGCTGCTGTATTGGCTGCCGATACCGATGAATTGCCACTTATATTGGCGGTGGTGACGGTGGTGGTGGCGGTGCAAACGGCGGGTGCACTGCCTGGTGCCGTAATTGTCTCATTTGCACCATCCGATTCACTGGCATCGTTCGCGTTGACGGTGGTGCGCTTCTTGCGACGCACCACACGCACCACCTTGCGGAGGCGACTCGGCACCGGTGTCTTCTCCACTTTGATGCCAATTCAGCCAATTCAGCTGGGTCACTTGCTTCGCTTTTTTGTCAGTCTTATGGCCTAGTTGTTTAGTAGTTTTACTTTTTTATTTTTTGCGGCGCGTGTGCGTTTTATTTTTTGCCCACTTGACCAACTTTTCTCGCGATCGTTTGACGTTTAACGCGTCGTTGTTGTCTTCGAATCACAATCAAACATACAAAAAAAAAAAAACCATCGATCTTCGATTCAATTCGATCGATCTTCAAATAGTTTAAAAAAAAGTGCACAAAGATTTACAAAAGATAAACCAATATAGAAATAGAAAGGCAAACAATGACAACGACAACGACAACAACATAAAAGAAATCAAATCAAATTTAAATCCCCCGCGATCGCGTCTTAACTTGGATCTATCTAACTATACATCTCTCTATATATATTTTATATATATGTATTTTATCAAAAAAAACTAAATTGAAATAAAGAACGCAAGTCGATCTGAGAGTTCCGATCAGCGACGATGCGATCGCTCGAACTTCCGTTGCACAATTGGGCCAAAAGCAGCTTTCTTGTTTGGCTCGAAGCAACAAAACTTGGCGAGGACACGACGCGATGCAACGGCGACGACGACGACGATAGTGACAACCGAACGACGGCAACAACAACAACAACAACAACCACCACAACAACAACCACCACAACTACAAACCACAAGTCGATCAATGTACAAATCCACAATCCAACAATTAAACGTTCCACAATCCAATAACATAAAGCACACAGGTAAATCAGCTGTTACTCTTTCCACATTCCAATAACATAGTCATAACATAAGCCGCAGCTGTTAAACGTTCCACAATCCACACAATCAGCTGATTCATTGCACGCACGCGACTCTAAAGCGTTTTTAAATGTTGCCGCATTTTTTTCTATTCTTTTTATTTATTTTATTTTTTTTTTTTGACAATAGATTGCTCCTCATGAAAAATTCATAATTCTTGCTTTGATTTATATTTAATATTTTGTTGTGGCAAATTTAATTGCAGGAAAATTGCAAGCATGAAAAGCTAGATGCCAAAAAGAACATGCAAAGACGATAAGACAAAAAAGACAGACAGAAAAGGTTGATGGACGGGGCACAGAGTGAGCGAGACAGGGGGAGAGAGAGAGAGAGCGAGAGAGGGAGAGAGGGGGACAGGTGTATCAGACTATCATTCGAGACGTAGATGGCCGATGGACGATGGACGGACAACGATGAGCGGCAACCAAGTGCAGCGAAGCATACGACAGCAGATCTAACCTCAATCTTACCCCCCCTACCCACTACCCCCTTCTCCATCCATGCTTTGGAGCGAGTGTGAGAGAGATAGATGAGGAAAAACTGTCGGCAATTAAAGGATACTCTTGCCACAACAAAATAATATGCAATTTATTTTCATTCTAATGAATCAATTAAATTTAAGAAATCAAAATACAAAATTAAATTAAATGAACAACAACAAAAAAAAGGAGGCCAAGAAAAATGTGGCATACATGGCATTGGAATAGTTTGCGTTCGCGGGGCGCCACCTAAAATAATGTTGGCATACAACAAAATGCCCAAGTGCACAGAGACGACAATTAAACGACAATTAGAATAATCTTCCAATCTAAATATTAACTCAATTTACTTTGGCTACTTTTTTTTTTGTTTGTTAGCATGTTAAAAGTATTTTATTGCATTCTATGCTCTTATGCCTTTATCAATCCTTGTAGAGTTCTAAACGTTGATTGATTTTCGAATAAAAATATTATAAATACTACTAGTCACTTATGGTGCAGATTTAACACCTATTTCTTGCTATAAAATATGGTCACCCCCGACACAATTTTCTTGAATGGACTTAATACAAAATAAACCACAACAAATACATAAATATATCTTTTTTTCGTATGTAATTTTTGTGTGTTTTAAACACAATTTAGAATACATTATAGAATTTAATGTAATTTTATTTTTCTGTGCAAAGTATGGTCACTCTAGAAAAGTTTTTGTTAACATTTTTGAATTTGAATTTTGTCCCTAATTTGAACTCCAAAGTACGGTCACCCTAGGTAAGCTTTTGAATCATAGTCATTGAAAATATTCAACAAACATAAAATTCGAATGCAAAATTCCAACTTTCGCTAAATAAATTTATAGGAATCTTCACAACATTAGCTCGTAACATTCATCCACGTATAGTATATGGAACCCTCGTATATCATCATGTCGATAAAATATTCAAATGCTTGTTCATGTCGTATGCATATTTATTTTTTGGCTTATGTGGAAAATTAATCAAATTATCAACACAGCAAATAGAAGAATTGTCTGATGATTTTCTTCCAATTTTCGTATATGTAAAACATTAATTTTCCCGCTTTTGAGCGGTAAACATTGTAAAATAACACGCAGTCTTGGGTGGGTGACACAACAGGGACAACATCAAATGGAGCAGAGTGAAGGGGAAGGGATAGGGGAAGGGAGGATGGCGTTGTCAAAATAGAAAAACCAATTTTTGTTTTGTAAATTTCTTTTTTATTTTATTTTTATTATTATTCTTTTTGTTTTTTGGTGTGGCGACGGAAAAACTAATCGATATGCAAACACAGTTGGCAACCAGACCCAATGGTGGGGCCTGAAAGAGGCTCGAAGAGAGGGAGCGAGAGAAGAGAGAGAGAGAGTGAGCAAGAAAGAGAGGTTTTTGGGGTGTCGCATATGCAAATGCAAACGGCATGACGCAGCCGAAATGCGACTTTAGTAGGAGCATAAAGAAAAAGATAGAGATAGAGATAGAGATAGAAAGAGCGAGTGTTGGGAAAGGGAAAATTTGAGGAGAAGAAAAAGAAATGAGTAAAATGAGAAACCAAAAACTTTTAGCTTCTGTTCCCCCTTCCCTGCCGATGCATCAGATTACCCAGCTCACAAGTGGTATCAACACATTTGTGGGCCACCGATTTACCGATGAGGGCAAGGAAGGTTGGAAGGCGGGTTTGGTAGAGCAAGGGAGAGGGGAAGAGTAAGTCGAGCAGTGACGCAGTATAATAGAGGTAGGGCAGAGATAGACAGATGATAAAGAGTAACATTCTCAACGTATACAAAATTAGCTTGGGTGTTCAGTCAAATTACTTTGCAATTGCATGGCATATACCCTGTAATCTAAACACCAACTCAACTATAGGCCAAACATGCAACATTTTGCTAGTTCTAAAGAGTTACATATTTTCGAGACTAAAGACACGATAAATATACAAAAATAATAAATACAGGGTATAACTTAGTCGTATACTTTAAGCAAAGTAATATAATTTAAGAGCTTATAAGTTAAACTTGTATTAGGTAATAAAAAGAAAATTCGAGTATTTTCAAACTTTACTGCCAATTATCGTTATCGTCTTTGTTATCGATTATTAAATATTGTTCAAGACAAGAGCTTTCAAGTAATGAAGAATATAACATATAGAATATTCTCAATATTCTCATGTATTGTATGCAATACATGTCAACTATTTATAATAATCGTTATCGGTATCGTCATCGATTACGCTATTGAATTGTATTTCGAGCTGCCCCGGTTGCCAGCCAAAATCACGAGAATGTGTGCTTAAAAAACACTTCTTTTTTTTTTGGCAAGTGCAATGAGGAAAGGGGAACACAGAGATGGGGAAAGACAGGGCAATAACGGGTGGTGGTGGGGGTGGGGGTGTATCGGTGGTGCAGGTAGAAAGGTAGAACACGTAGCGAGGTGGTTTGGGGCAATGACAATGGCACGCGGTAAGATCACGAGATGACTTGACCGCAGGCAAAGGCAAAAGATTTTTATTTTTTTTTGGCACACACTCTTTATCGCTCTTCTTTCTCTTCCTCTCCTTTTTCTTCTACTTCTACTTCTTCCACCATCCACCACCACATTGCACCCACAATTTGTTGGAATTACTCAAAAGTCAGTTTTTTCTGTTGATACGAGTGGAATCAAGAATCGGATTCTTGTCTTGATTTTATGGAAATTCTTTGGGATCTTTTTATCAATCCATAAAATTTTCCATTAAATAATATTGTGTTTATTTAACTTTGAGTACATGTCGAGTGCACTCACTCCATATTTTTCTCTCTCTCTCTCTCTCTCTCTTGCACTCTTTGCTTGTTCTCTTTCAACATTTCTCTCATGCTGTTTGGTTCTTTTTTGCGTTGCATACTTTTAGGTGCCAAAAAGAAGCCGTAAAAATGAAGGCGACCCCCGCAAAATGCAATTGCATAAATGAAGGAGGTTCGAATGGAAGCCATTTTCTTAAGCAATCGATAAATGTGAAGCATAATGATAAATAACGAGGGAGCATATATCAGAGAGAGAGAGAGAGAGTGAGAGTGAGGCTCTGACGACAGCTGCTCAAACAGAGCGCAACAGTTTTCAAATGTATTCAAAAGAACAACTAACGTCAACAATAATGACGTCAAGTCGAAGTTTGTATACGCTTTTATATTTATATGCAAAAAAAAGTACTTGCACAGTCTGACTTGCATATAAATGTCCAGTTTTTAGTAGTTAACAGAACAACAAAAAGCAGAAAGAACTAGAAATATTTTTGCCTCATTTTAAACGATTGACAAAAACAAGAGAATTGAACTAATATTATTTATTATTCTATTATATAATTAAGTAAATTTTCATTTAAGTATCAGGTATATTTATTAAGTTATTTAATATAAATGATAATTTAATTTATTGATCACTTTTTATGCAACTCAAATAATTGCAAGTTAATATCAACTCTCTTAGGTTTATTTGTTCATTTAATTATCAATTGCTCATCATTATTTTAATTTGAGTAATAAAAACAAACAAAGAAACAATTAAACATGATTATAAATGAGAATTTGTCATTTTTACATTTACATTTATAGAGATGAATAACTAACTTTTGGATTAAAAATCATTAAAATACTATGGATTGTGGATTATTATTTTATGGGTTTTCTTCTTTAAAACTTAAACAAACTTAAAATTTGAAATACAAAGAAAGTATGTATTTTATTATCGATAGCACTGTCGTCGACTATCGATGGTTTTCAAATTACTATCGTCGGCTATCGATGGCACCGACTTTCGATTGTTACCCTATACTACGATCACATCTCATGCACTGACAGCTGAGCAAAGTCAGAAGTTTGCGAGTCAATTAAATGAACTTGTCAATTATTATTTTTTAAAGTTTATTTATTTTATTGTTTGTACTTTTTATTGCTGTGTCTCTTTTTTTATTTTTATACATCTTTGTCTAGTTTATGTATTTATTCAGTACAGTATTGCCTCGTTAAGTGCAAGTTGAATAAATATAAATATTTAGCTCATTTGCTTAATTATTTGAGTGCATAATGATGTTTTTATTATTTAGCGCTGATTAGAATAAATATTTATGCAAATCATTTGCGAGACAACTATATTAGTTTTCTCTTTCTTTTTCTCCCACTTCATCTCTCTCTCTCTCTTTCCCACTTTAATCTAAATGGTTTTTTTCTGTTAAATCGAACGTTTAGCTTAGATTGCTCAGTGTTTAGTTCCGTTGATCGCTGTCAAAACAACAATATCACCTCTGCTCTCTCTCTTCCTGTTCCCTCTTCCGCTCCCTAGATCTCCCCACTGGTTCCTATCGGAATCAGTCAGCAACAACAGACGTTGTTGTCGGTCGTTCGCGCCCCCAGCAAATTCCAAATCCAATCAAATAAAATCAAACATAATCAAAAACAAGAAAGAAGGCCGATTTTTGTATACCCTTTATTATATTTGCTTTATGAATATGTTCCCAGAATTTATAAGAAAATACCAAATACACGCTCTGTAAGTTGTGTTAAAATATCTCAAAAGCTATATTGTTTTTTTTTTTTTTTCGAAAAGTATAATTTTTGACCAATAACTAATTTTAAAAATTGTATACATCTCAAATTATTTTACAAATTTTATGTCATATTCTAAATACCTTTTGCAAGGGTAAAAAACAAAATAAAAATAACAAAATTAAAAGCCTGAAAAACAAGTTGACAAGTATTTTCGAAAGTTCTGCGAGAGAGATAGAGACGGAATTTTGAGAAGGGTGATAGAGGGGCAAGTGGAACAGCTGTCAACAAGGAGACACGCCTCCAATTTGCTATATTTGTACACAAACATCTATATATAGTATATACTCTATCTACATACTTAGAAGTGACTATTCTGCTTCTGTGTTGTGTGCATTATTTTTGGAAAAGTTTCGTTTTATGAGCTGAGCGCGTGATTATCAAAGACAAGGAAAGATGAAACATCTATAAAGCGTGAACAAAGCAACAAGAAGAAGAAGAAGATGAATTATATGGCGTCCATATAATAATAATATTAACAAGATCAACATCAACATCATTCGCGACTCGTCTCGACGCCCGGCTAAAACTGATAACCTGAACATGCAGTCGCATCATTCGTGTTTTGTGTCGTATCATGTCGTTTCTTCTTATCACTTATCACTCAGAATCTGAGTGAGTGTTGTGTTGTGTTGTTGCCCCCAACAACTGAGGGAGGATTCGGGGGCCTGTACCTTAATTATAGGTATTAATACCAGGCACTTATAAAACAGAGATCATCACTTTCCGGCCCCATATACTAAATGGGGGTTCAACTATTTATAAATTATTGTTGGTTCGACTTACGACTCCTCTCCTAATCATCCGAAATTATAGCCCCCACTTTTATACATTTCCGTCGATCTACAAGAATAAGAGTTAATCTAAATGTATTTAGATTAGTTTTTCGTCTAATATTCAACCTTATCTAATTTCACTATATCCTATACTTTTTCAATTGCGTTTTACTCTACGTTCCGTTTTCCATTTTGTTTCATTATATTCTATAGCATAAAATATTATTCTCATAATTTTTGAAGTTTAAATATCCTTTTCATTCCGTTTCACTTTATTGCATAATGTATATATCTGGATTATTTTATGATTCTATAGTTTTTTTTTGTGTTTCGTTGCATTTTATTTCATTTTTTTTGCACATGGCAACAGAAGAGATCATGTATTTATGTTCCATTCCAATTAATTCCTCTAGACATCTTTTTATTTTTTTTTGGTTTCAATTGAGTTGTGTCATTTCATTTAATTTCCCCTCAGTTTGTTCCACATTTGACACGAAGGTTTCACCAATTCCATTAAATTTTAAACTCTTCTGTTACAGAATTTAAGCTTTTTATTAAATTTTGTCCCATTCCATTTAATTTCAATTCGTTTTGTTCTAGAAAAACTCGCACTTTATCTGGTAATAAAATTCTGAAAGAATTGTCGAGAAGAAAAAGTTTCCGTTCATAAAATGCGAAACTTTTGTATGCTATAGTCAGTCATATACATATAGTCGTAGTTTATTTTTACAGATCATTAAACAACGGGAATAACGTGGAATTCCATTTAAAATGCAATGACTTTTAAGAAATAAAATAAGAAAAAAAAAGAGAAAATCATTGGCTAGCATAAATCAACGTTGTTGTCGTCTTATCAATCTGGCGGGCCAACAACAAAGACCAGTGATAGCAACAGTGTGTGGCCAGTGGGGCGTGGCACCGACTAAGGGCGGCGGTGGTGGTGGTGGTGCTTTCACTTATCAGTCGCCCCAACAACACACTTAAGCAACAGCAAAACAATAATAATAAAAATAAAAATAAAAAAAAAAAAAACCGAGATGATATACCAGTTTAATGTGAAACGATTGGATCTGGACTGGTCATAGTATTATACATATACAATACATACATAATTGTTTTAATTCATTTATCAGAATAATACAAAGTTCAATCGACTAACAAAGGAGTTTCATTAGGAGGAGACACAAGACAGAGACAGAGAGAAACAATAAGAAAAGAAAACAACAAAGCTCAAGAATTTTATAATCTATGTACATATATAGTCTTCATGTCATTTATTTCTGATATTCCCCATTTGAACACAATAATTGTAAGTTAAAGATTAAAAAGAACTCGTGATTAGGGCATTAAAATGACAGCAACATAAGTCAACAAATAATGCTGACAATATTATAATACTAATTAAATTGAAGCACGCATACGTTCAATTGAATGAAATCGCAGTTAGCGTGTTTCATTGCCACTCGTTCCGTGCGATTAAATTATATTTATAGCCTTAGTCAATTAGATTATGGACTAAACAGCTTAAGTTTTTGTGATATAGAATTGTTTATAATTCTTATTGATTTTACGGATCTTTTTTTGGTGCTATGCTGCTCCAATGTCATTTGTGCCATTGATTAAAAGAAATTTTATTTTAAAAATGCGTGGGCATGGATTTGTATGAGAAATACTTTATTTTCTTTGAAACAGTTTAAGCTTTACGTTAAACCTTTGAAAAAAAAAGTTTTTATCTTTGTGATTTTTTTCCAGGACGATATGATTTTAAAATATCGAAATTGATTTTAAAAATGCTAATATACGTATCCCAAAATCGTTCCACTTCCACTTATACCGCAAAACCGAAAAAAAAAACAACTAAGAAATTGTATAAACCTGTGTGTGCAGCTTACCAGATACCATTTTTTATATTGGTTTAAGGTTTAGAAACACTTGGAATTGGAACGCGACACTTACCTAGAAAGAGAGAAGAAAGAGAGTATGTAATTAGCACAAGTTGTGAATAGATCAAAAAAATATAACATATGTAAATGCGGAAAGCGCAAACTTTTGAAATGCTTTATACTTATGAAATATAATTATAAAGAAAATAATCGATAAATCGATAAGTTACCTAATATATGCTTAAACTTTTGCACCACTTTAGTCCAACTAACGCAGGATTGTGTTCTAGCCAATTTCGCAGTCTTAACCCTCTCGAGAGCAGCATCAGAATCCAATGCAGCCTCCGCTCCCGTCTCAATATCATCGCAATCATCATCGATGTTATCGATATCGATATCATTAGAGTGACGGCGGGCGGTTTTATGAATAGTGTTGCTATTGTTGCTGCTACTGATGTTGGTATCATAATGATTATCATGGCTATGACTGCGTACACGCATCTTGACCATGTCACCATCATCCCGATCATCATCATCATCATTATGATGATGATGATTATTATCGGGTTCCGATAACTGTTTGTTAATTATCGTTGAACGATTTCTATCACAGTGAGTGTTGTTATTATTGGGTTGCTGTTGATCTTTGGTTTCAATGCCGCTGGCTGCCAAATTGGATGCCACCGTCGTGTTGCGCTTCTTCCGCTGCTCCTCCCTCTCCCTTTTCATCATTGCCTTTTGCTGTTTGGCCTGTCGTTGCTTTTGCTTCCGTGCAAATTTCTCCCTCAATTTGGGACTGCCAAACTCATCGAGATAGTACATGGTATCCTGTAGTCCATCCTTGCGATTTATCAACTTGCTATCAATATGCGGATCCTCATTGATTTTCAACAATGGAAAATAGATATGACCATCCGTGCCCAAATTTCGTACATCTCGTCGCTTTGCCGCCGCCGCGGCAACGGTGAGTGGCGCCAATTCCAGTGGCAGCTCCTCCTCGGCCTTTATGTTGGCCGCAATTGTTGCCTGACGTTGCTGCTGCTCGGCATCCAGTTCCTTGGCATGGCCACCAATGTTTATAACGATGCCCGATTGTGTATCATCCTCATCGACATCATCAACGTCGACATCGACAGCAACACCATCATCCTCGTCTTCCTCATCTTCAACTTCCTCCTCTTCCAATCCATCATCATCATCATCTTCATCGTCATCGGGATTATCACCAATATCGACTTCCTCAATGCGATCCTCCATATCGAATCCTTGTGTTCCCGTGCTGTTCGTGCTCTTGTATTTAATGCGTCGCAATGCGCCGATGCCAACGCCAACGCCGATGCCGATTCCAACGCCAACGCTGCTCAGCTCCAGCGCCGAGGCAGCGCGCGTTCTGCCGGCAGCGCTGCCAGCGCCCACTTGCAGTAACTGTTCATTGCCGCTGCTGCTGCCGAGGGACTCGCTGCTGCTGTTCGATTGGCCACCCCCCGCACCCGAGCATGTCCCCTCGCCACCGCGCTGCTCGATGCCGCTGTCCTGGCTGAGCAGCAGCTGTTGTTGTTGTTGCTGTTGTTTCTGCAGCTGTTGTTGTTTCTGCTGCTGCTGCTGCTGGCGTTCCTGCTGACGTTGCCATTTGGGCAGCGGACCGTGCAGACTGAGGGAACCGCTGCTGCTGCGCACCTGTGGCAGCAGCGTCTGCTGTGAGGAGCCGATGCCGATGCCGGCGCCGACGCTGCAGAGCTGCTTTTGTGATGCGCTCGTCACGATGACGCCGCTGTCGGCAGAGCCAGTTGATGTTTGTGTTGAGAATCTTTCGCTCAATGGAATTTTGATAGGTGCACTAATAATTGTGTTGATGTTGTTGTTTTTATTATTGGTGCTGTTGCTGTTGTTGCTGTTGCTGCCGCTGCTTGCGCTGACAACAGTTGGAGGCGCTGCTGTTGCGGCGGCTGCGGCTTTTGTTGTTGCTGTTGTTGCCATCAGGTTTTCACAATTTTCAACAGTTTTTTTTTTCTCTTTTTTTTATTTTTGTCCTTTTTGGTCAAGTCTTATTTGCTCAAATTTGTTCAACTTTTCTTGTAATATTTTATTGCATTTATTTTTGGCAATTTCATTCACTGCCTCAGAGTCACATTGCCTGCATCAAATAAATCCATAAACGATAACACATATATATTTTAATAACAAATTAATAATTTTTTTTTTTTGCTTTGTTTTTATTGCTATTATTGTTGTTTTTGTTGTTGTTGCTGCTACTCTTTATGTAAACACATTTCTTTTTAGTGATTTTTCCATTTATTTTCGTGCACTTTTCCTTTTACGTTTGCTGCTATTTTTAGCAAACAACAAAAAGAAAACAACCCACAAAAAAATAGAAAGAAAATTAAGTGAAAAAAAAATAGAAATAGAAATACATGAGATATTTTTATTTTTGCGCCACGCAATAAAAACAAAACACAAATAAAAAAAAGCAACACGCACAGAAAAAATAACTAGAAAAAGGAAAAGCTAAATACTTTTTCTTCTTTGACTACGCGCAATTTGTTGTTCTTATTGTGTTATTATTGTTGTTGCTGTTATTGCAAAATATATATTTTTGTGAACGCGCAATAATCAACATGTGTGTGCGGGCGCTCTTGAGGTCGCGATTGAACTGAAACTGAAGCAGAAACAGAAACACACTGAAAACAGAAACTGAAACTGAATTTCCAAATTATCAAATACAACGTCGGCGGCGCCTTCTGACGCACGTCAAACGCACACAGCACACAACAATAACAGCACTAAAGACAGAGAGAAAGAGAGAGAGAGAGAGAGAGAGAGAGAGTAAAACGCAACAAAATGGCAATGAAACACATCAGCTGAGCACGTAACGCAGGAAAAGACCAAGAGAGCGAGCTTGCTCGTAAACGTTGTTGGAAGAGAAGGAGAGCACCTCAAAGGGAATAAAAAAAAGCTCAAAAGCGAAAGTCATTAAATTACTACTGCTGTTGTTGTTCTTGTTCTGTTGTTACGGCGTGCGTTTAACGTTAAAAGAAATTAGGAATTGAAACGTTTAGCCGACGCCACTGCTCTGCTTGCTGCTTAGCAAGTGTTGCCAGCACTTTAATATCTAAATTTGCCAACTTCATCTCATTAAAAAGTAGCTAGAAATGGCTAAAACAAATACACTAGCTAAAAGATTTTAACTTTAAACAGCCCAGATATACTTAAAAATTTCTACAGTCAAACTTCCCTAACTCGAATCACCATTATCCAAAGAAAAGGTTCGAGTTAGGAAGATATTCGAGTTATAGAGTTCTGTTTCCTAAGATTATTAATTTTACTGCCCCTCATTTAGTTCGAGTTACAGAAAAATTCGAGTTAGAGAAGTTCGAGTTAGGGAAGTTCAACAGTATTTTAAGATCATTATCTTTAAATTTTGCATTTATAATTTATTATTTTTATTTGTAAATTTTCAATTCAATCTAAAAGTTATTTAACTGTTTTATGTTAAGCTTTAATTCGAAAAATAGCTAACGAGACAATACTGTGTTTAGGCTGTTTCTTTCATTCTGTAGTGCTTGCAGTAAAGCTAAAGCTCTACAAATGGGGCGTGACATGCAGAAAATTCTGTAGTAAATTCAAGACACACACACATGCATGCATATACTTATGCACTGACTGTTGTGCTAATCTTATCACGCCACGACCCAAAAAAAAAACTCTGTGGTAATCAGAGTACGGATTGCGAGAAGTCTAAAGACTCTGTTCGCTGTTCTTCTCTAGGCCTTATATACTTATACTTGTTTCCAACTGTAACAATTTACAATTGCAGTGCACTGAGTATTTATCAAGAGGTGTTAAATCAAACACAGCAACGCAGAGGTGTACAAAAGATAACACAAAGGCGGATTTTCAATCTTTTATAAATAAATAAAATAAAATTTAAGCATAAAATAAATGTGTTAAGCGGAATAGCAATCATATAAAGGGTTTTGTGGGATGGGGCAGAAGCAGTGGGAGGCGAAGAGCAAGTTAAACTTATTAAATATGTACATATAGTAAAAAACGCGCTCGAGTGTATAAACAACAACAACAACAACAACAACAATAACAATAACAACGAGACAATATTCAGTTGCCTTCGTTGCTCAAGTGCAAAACAGTGGAAAATTTTTGCCTACTCTTGTCTTCTTCTTCCACACCTTCTTCCCCTTCTTTTTCTACTCCTTTGCTATCCACTTCTTGTTCCTGCTCCTAGTTTTTTTTTATGTTGTTGCTTGTTTTGCAATTGTTTTACCAACATTTTCTATGCACAACAACAAAAAACTGTTGACAAAGTATTGTTGGTAAAGGGAAAGAGAAAGGGGGTAAAAAAAAATCCACATCCACATCCAAATCGCCAATAGTTATTAACGGTCAACGTCGCATTAGCGCAAATAACAGGAGTGTCGCAGTTGAAATGAAATAGAACGGAACGGAATGAAACAGAATTAGCAACATGACGGAATGCAATGTTTTGTAATGGAGACATAACCATCAAATACTATGTACTCAAAATGCTATTGAATTTCAGTTTGGACAAGCCATAAAATTGGAAATACGGAGGGGGGAATAGGGTCAAAAGGTTTACAGGGTAGCAGCTTTCTAGTCGAATACTTTTTTAGACAAGACATTCAAATTCAATTTCGTTCCATAACAAAGATTTTCAAGTCAATTCAATTATGAAAGCAAAAAATAAATTGGAATTTTTTTTTTTGTTTTTATTAAAAATCTAACCGGTAGAAATCGAAGAATGTACGGTTAAAAAAATGGAATTTTCTTCTATATTAAATCCTTTCTTCCAGTTAAAACGCAAACTTGGATTAATTTAATAATAGAGTAGACAAAACACGAGCTTTCACACTACCAAAATAAGGAAAGCGTCAAACGTCTGATTTCCCAACTGAGAATATATGATAACAAAAAAAAAAGATTTGATTGATATGTATGTAGTAGTCAAGAAATTCCGCATATCGACTTTACTATATCTTATCTACAACTTTGGGTTATTAACAGGACATATGTAGATAAACATACAACTCAAAATCTATTTAGATCTCCACTCTACTACTACAAATTAACATTTCATGACTTTCTCCGTTAATTGCACCAAATACAAATTATCTTTAACCTTTAGTCTTTCGTTCGTTTGACCCTAAGCTGACCACCTTAGCTGACATTTACGTTACCTTAATTGTTTTAGTTCTCTACCTTCTATTTGCTTCTCTAGCCACCTCTTTTTCTGCTTCTTCAGTTTATTGTTTTAACTGCCGTTATTTCCCCGTGTCCATCGACGATATCAAAAACAAGTGCGCAGTTTTTAGGGTGTATGTATTTTTTTTTGTACATACGTATATTGTATTCTAAGTGTCAGCTTACACACAGATATGGGGGCACTATCAAGTGGCATTCGACTCCTGCTTAAAAAGTCAACCCTTTTCGCGCTTTTTAGTCCTTGTGCCCATTCAAAATGGGCTAACAAAAAAAAGGTATGATCGTTGCAGACAAAGCATTTCCAATCCCATGTTACATCCAAATCAAGAGCTAGAGGCTCTAAAATTGGTATGTAGATTAATTTTTTTTTATTGTTTCAATTTTATTTTAAGGGAAAATCACTTACAAGAGCAATTTTAATACTTTAGGATAAACTTTAACAATATATGTTATTATCATTAAATAATAACACTAAAATTATATATGGGACTATTATTAAATATGTACAGCAAATTTTTGATATATCCTGAAAACTTCCATACAATCGGATAATGAAAAATTTGTATAGGGTCAAAAATGAAACTAAGAGAAATATGTGTGTTTACGCACTCTCATTAGAACTCAGGTGTGCACAGGGTATATCCAAGTCGAGCTCACTTGAATGCAAAGTTCTTACTTGTCATTTATTAAACATAAATCGTGCAGCTAACACAGCAACAACAACAACAACAGCAACAACGACAACAACATTGGCAATGACTTTCGTCTTTCTTTAAGCTTTGCGCTCCACGTGTCCAGTTCCATAACAACCCTCCCCCTCCCTCTGCCCCATCCCCTACAACAGGGGAAAAATGTTGGCAAGGGGGCCTGGCGCCATTATAAAAAAAAAGTCAACTTCAATTTACATGGCAAATGAGTTGAGTTGAGTCGTTGTTGTTCTTGGTTGTTGACGGACTTGAACTTGCATGTCGATAATTCCAAGTTCCCTTTGTATATATGTGTGTATGTATGTGTGGTCTTGGGGGTAGGAGGAGCATATAGCATGTACATACTGTAGTTGCGCCACGTGTAGCAGGCGCCAGTTAAATATGTATAAATAGAAACTGAAATCAGGCAAGGGTTGTTCTGTCCCTGGCTTACAACAACAATTATACACAACCCCAGCCCCAACCCCAACCCCTGCCCCAACCCCTGCCCCTACCCTCTGTCTCTCTCTCTCTCTCTCTCTTTTCTCTTCACTTCCCCTCTTTTCATAGCCCCATTCATATCGATTCCTGAGAAATGCTTACAGCAATTAAATTGTGGTTTCTGTTAATGTTCAAAGGGAATTCTGGGAACTGGTTTTATTCCTAAAAATCGCAAGTATTTCATGTCATTTTGGATACCCTGTTATTATAAGCTATACTAATATATAATATGCATATCTTTGCATATATTTGGCGATAAACCATCATATAAGTAGTGCAGTAATTAAAAGACACATGAACAAGAAATCGTTGTCTATAGATTTCAACTGCATTTCAACTTAGTTTTAAAGGGTATTTTAAAGCTGTATCATAAAATTTTGCTATAGTATAATTGCCATAAAAAGCAAACTTTATATGCTCAATATTTAAGTACATTTTAGTATGATATAAGTAAAAAAAACTTGTATTTAGTTTTATTTACAGAGTTTTTTTTTGCCACTTTTCTTCTATCTTTTTCTTTTTTGGGTCTAGGCCGCTTGGCGATCTACCAAAAATGTTTGAACCCTATGATCTTGGATCCAACTATAAATAATCAACAAAAGCGCAACAAAACAAAAGGCAAATTTTCTGATCTGGGAGACAGACGAAAATAGTTTAAATTTAAAGCAATGACAACACTCAATACTCACTGCAGCGCCATCTGTTGGATGAAAATGGGAGCAACCGCTACTAAAAGTAAAAGCTAACATTACAAAAGTAAAACAAAGTACAGGACAAAGGGGGAGGAGAAGTGGAGAAGAAAGTAAAGACAATAAAAAAAATATTTGCATTTCATTTGTAAAACAACAGACTTTTTTTTTGGGATTTGGGATAAGTATTTACTAAAGACTCGACAAAAAAAATGAAGAAGCAGCTTAAGGCGGTGGAAGGAATATGGGGAATGAAACCGAATATATATATATATAAACTGCTATCGTTAGTTTCCTTTTTTTTTGTATTGCTTTTGTTGTCTATATCACAACACACACAACAGCAATTATCAATAATTGTATTTGGTGGGCGTTCGTTTGGCATTTAAAAGCAATTACGCATTGATAGAACGATCAGAATGCAGAGCCATTTATGAAACTGAAGCTCACCTGGACGCACCTGCTGACCAGCTGCTAATTGAGCTTTCCCCAGATAATAACTAGTTAACAATCCAGTGTTAACCAGTTAATTATTGGCTATAACTAGTATCCCATTGGACTTGAAACAAGGAGCTAGCGATTAGTGTTTGTAATCACATAAGGAAATCGTTCAAATGGGACAGGATGGGAGAAATTGAATTGAATGGATATTTTTCGATTTGAAGTCTGAAGTTTGCTTAAAATATTGAAAAACTAACGGGAATTAAATACAAAAACCATTTAAATTGCCTTAAACAGAATCATAGACACCCAGGAACCATAAAAAAAAGCCTTGAAAGTTACACTATTTTGAAAAAATCTTCATTGCGAGTCTTTTGTGCGTTGTTGTTGTTGTTATTTTTGTTGGGAGCAGCCGCTAGCTCCAGGAGCATATGCGCGCCCACCGCTGATCTTTACGTTGAATATCTAAGGAATTGAACTAAAGAACCATTAGGAAATCTTTAAAGCTAAACTGAAACACTTTAAAGCTAAAGAATAACTTATAAAATGATTGGATACTGTAGAAAATTAAAAAGGAAAAAAACATTTTAAGGAATCATTGAAAATACACGCAGTCTAACCATTTACCAGAATTTCCAAATACAATTCAGGGAATTCAACTGGACGATAGTTAAGTAGAATAATTCAGTGAATTTCCAAGAAACATTGAGACGTTTTATGAGAAGCTACAAAACTTTTTGGATATGGATGAATAGAGGATAACTTGGTAAATAGGGGATTGGTCCTTTGTTAAGTAATTGGAAAGGAGTAGGGAAATTGAAGAAGAGAGACAGGAACAAGGAGAGACAGAGACAGAGTAGACTAAAGTCCACAGATTACGAGTATTAGGGAACAACAATTCGGGGAGTGGTTACTACAAGAGCTACAACAACAACAACTACAACTGGTACCGTTAGTTTCTTAAGCAAGCAAACTGTTGACAAATGTATACATGTTTGTACATGTTTCTACATGTATTTGTGAGTGTGGCACGCAAATCGATATAGACAATAAGACGATGATAATAATAGGACAACAAAAAAAGGCAAAAACATAAAGAACAAAGTCAATTGGGGTATGAAAAACAAAGAGAAGTGGAAGGAAACACGAGGCGAGAAGCGATGACGACCACAACAATCGTTTGACGTGCGCTGCCTTTGGCTTAAATGTCTGATGGACAAACTGACAAATTGACGGACTGCCGAGCTGTCTGACGTCGTCAAAAAAGGCAAAGAATATTCTACATTCCACTTTGCTATATATGTATGTATGAATGGTAATGTAAGAATTTTTTTACACACTAAATACCATCCATAATTACCAAGCTTTGAGCTTCCACGAATTATGAAGGTGTTTTTTTTTTTTTCTTTTTTGAGGTTGGTCTAGAAAAAAAAAGGAAAAAAAAATGAAGTGAAAAATAAATGCAAAGCACGCGATTTGTGGACTTTATTTTCCAAGCAGTCTATGACTTGACTGTACTTGAGTATAATAATCATTGTCATGTTCTAAATAGCAACAAGAGCATCAACAACAACAACAACAACAAAACGAGACAAAGAAGCTGATGAAAATGAAGAAGAACAAAAGCATTTGGTTGACGCATTGGGGGGGGGGGGGAACTGCGTCTTAAACAATCGACAAAATGCGATAATTTTTAGTTGAGAGTATTATGGGCAATTTATTTAGTATGTATATTTAGTCGCTGAATTTAGTATTATATCAACACTTAGAGCGAGACAACAGCACATGTTTAACAGTTTAATTGTATGCTAATTATTTAACCCAATTTGATGACATCGTGATATGAATACATTTAAGAAACAATGCGACTTTTGACTTGGAACTTATCAACGATACTTTGTGTGTAAACGAAACGAAATGGCAATGGAACAAGTGTGGGAAAACTCCAAAAAAAAAAAAATCCAAATCAAATGAAAGGCTTGAAAACGGGAAACAAAATGACAATGGAAAGCAAAAATTGCATAAAGTGAAAAAACTTGGGAATATACAAAATACCAAATTACAGAAGAAAACAAAGCTCATCTTTAAAATGGAACAAATGGAAGGGGAACAAGATTCAACGCAATTGAATATGAAAATGATTTGGCAATGAAATTAGCCTTGAATGCAAAGAAATATCAAACTATTTAAAATTGATAAATGAAACGAAATGGCAATGGAATACTTAAACTAAATTACTAAACTATAATCAAGAGAGTTCCCTTTTTTGAGGGTCATTAATAAAACAGAAAGTGAATACAGTTGATTGATTTGAAATGCAAAAAAAAATCTACATGAAATGTAATGCACTTGTCGTTATCGATAAATTGTTGTCCAAGTTCCTCAATTAACGATCAAATGTAATTAAAATGAAATCAAATAAAGTCCATAGTTAATGAACAACATTTACGATGAATTCTCTTTGGTAGATAATCAATAAATAGCAGAAACAGATGGCAAAGCGAGTTGCATTGATTGTCCCATTCAATTCCAATCGTTTCACAGGTATTATCATAAACGATACACAAGGTTCATCGTAATCTTATCTAAACACGTGAAGAGCAAAACGCTAAATGCAAAATTCGAGTTAATTAATCAACAAAAATAATAAAAAATAATCACATAGCCAATTTTCATTACATAATATGTAAATATGATTATTGGAAATATAAAAAAAATGGAGCGATTAAGTATTTTCTTGTGTTGCAGGAAACTACATCTATGTACTTGACATTTAATTTTTCATTTATTTAAAATTTAAATTAAAAAAATTAGGAAATAAAATTTTATAACTGGAAAACAAATTAATTTTAAATTATAATTTTTAATGTTAATAAAATTTATCAATAATTTTTTTTTATGGTAAAAACGGAAAAAAATAAAAAAAATATTGACCCGCAACGATATTCCATACTTTCTATAAGTTGAAAAAGCTAATGTGCAACACATGATGATATGATAATTATGTTGTTGTTGTTGTTGTTGTTATTATTATAATTATTGTCATGTCATAATTGTTTTGCATGATTGACAAAAACAAAATCTGTAAACAAAAACAGCAACGCACTGTAAATAACAACAGCAACAGCAACAACAACAAGGAGAAGGAGTAGGAGCAGATAATGATTATCAGACTTTACAATATATTATAGTAGTGAAGATTTGTGAAAAGTGCCACTCGGGGATGACAGAGTCAGACACAGGCGAGACAACAGTCTCTTCATCTTCCACTCTCTCTCTCTCTCTCCCCCCAAAAGAAAACAATAAATTTACATAATTCAAAAATGTTTTCCCTCCTTTTCCCACAAGCCAACTTAAAGAGCCCGTCACAAAGACTTGTCAAGCATCCAATTGAAAAACTAGTTCAAATAGTTCAACAATTGTCATTCCAAGTGCATTCGTTAGTCAAGTTATTTTGTTATTTTGTATTGTTGTTGTTGTTTTCGAATGAACTGCCATTTAACCGTCTTAGCCCATTAATGTCTAGCGAATTAGATGGTCAAAATCACAAGTGGGGAAATTGGTGACAATGTTTCGTTTCCATTTCATTGAGCTTATAAAAATACTTTTTAATTATTCCATTAATCTACGAGTTATTATTATTGATCGTAAAAATAACTGTGCAATTTTCCATCGAAATATTATTAAATTCTGGATTCATGCATATATGACTTTTGTATTCATACAACAGTTGGTTAACGATAAATATACAAACGTGCTGATACATATAATTGTTATCGATAGTTGCACAAATGTATAAGTATGGATTTAACTATCGTCATAACATTTTATTGTTATCAATAAGTATATTTATGTATTTTCGGTGCGTTAATCAGGGGAATACCCCTCAACAGGTACTGTTAGTCCATTCATCAGTCTGCCTCACAGTCTCTTTGGTCTGTCTTCGCATACCAAAAATTGCTGGCTGATTCATATTAAGCCGAATTTCGGAACCTGATCTGTGGTTTGATGCTGACTAAACTGTGACACATAAATACCCCCTTCCAGTCCATTGCCCTTCCCTTTCCTTCTCTCTTTATTCTACAATTTCTACAATTTATGTTGTGTGCTTTTTATTTGTTTTTATTTTGTGGCCTTTCCCGCGGTGTCCGTTGAAATCTCGTTGATGAATTTGCAAGCTGAGTTATTAATTGCATCAGCCAATTTGAAGGCACACACACATGCACACACATAAATAGTTTCAGACGCACAAGTATGATTGTTTGTATGTATGTACATGAGTATGTAGGTTTTTACACTCGTACCAACAACTTGTAGATGTCGCGTGCGGCATTGAGACGATCTCCGCAAGCAAAAGAGAACGAACAAAAACAGTCAAAGAGCGCCAGAGTTGGAGTGAGATAGACAAAGCATTTAATTTATTAAATGTTTCTATTAAAAAGCGAAAATTGATTTTCCTTTTACGCAGCGCATAATAATTTCTGAGTAAAACTAACTCACCCCACACATCTACCCAAACCCCACACACCCCACACACACCACACATTACCCACCACAAAACTTGCGTATATTTATAGTTTGCCGGGCCTACTCTGACCCCCATTCGCTCTTTCTCGCTCGCTCCCACTCTCCTTGGACTGACGACGTGAATGACTGAACCATGCGTCATCATGTGCGCCCCAAAAAACGAAACTAATGTAAGAAAAAGAAAAAAAAAAAAACAACAACTACAACAATACAAAATACCGATGCTCTCTTATAATAACCAAAACGCTGCTCTTACTTACTCGCTCTTCACACTCACCACACACACACACTTTAATTCGTCACCCCCTTTGGCTCTCTTATGTCAGATAAATGACGCAATGCGTAGCTGCATTTGCGTCAACCGGCAACGTTGACAGCGACGTCGACTGCGACTTTAAAGTTAAAGTTTCTATTAAAGTTTTCTTAGCTTTTGTGTCGCGGCGCCAATTCCGTTACAAAGGTCAACAAAACTCGCACACATAGTAAGTAAGTGAGGGCGAGGGAGTAAGTGATAGTAAGAGCGACATGTGAAGCCATAGGCAAGCAAAGAGTGCAGTTTGTTTGCTGACAACAAGACATTATGACAACGAAGACAAGTGACACGATGGGGGAGGAGTGAAGGGGGAGGAGAGAAGAGGAGTGAAGAGGAGAGGAGAGGGCGCAGGCAGCTTATGATTACGACTCTTGCTTCATTTCGCTTTCCAGCTAGCTGTAAATATTTGTAAGTGTATTTTTTTTTTTTGATAAGATCACGATGAAAATTTAATGTTAATTTTGTCATGTGAAATGCGTTCCACATCAAAAGAAAAGCACATATCAGCCAAAGTGGAATGCATCTACAAATGGATTTTGGGCGTTTAACAACACTTATATAACTAGTACCAAGTTTCACATTTGAAACTTCGAATCCCCAAGAGAACACTACAAACTTAAAACCAAATAGATGACAATCCACAACTTTCAGTTAGCATCCACAATACTCATTAAGCATTTGTCAACACTGCCATGTCAAGTTCAACATGGATTTAAAGCCTTAATCAGTGTTGCCAACTCTTCGGGTAGTAAAAAAGCTAAACTAGCCTTTGAAAAAAGCCAAAAATAGCCAGAAAATATTGTGGAAAGCTTAAAAAAAAACCCAAGAGTAATGAAACGATATTTGTATTGACGTAATCCAGTATTTTTGAAAACTTCTCAAGTAATGATTAAATTTTATTAATATTATAAAATATGAGTTGACAGATAAAATACCTCATGTGTAAAATTGAGTTTGATGTGTGAACGGCCGTTCGATTATGGAATTTAGTTTTGACATTGTTGATTTGACCAAAGATTCTTTCCACCTCTGCGTTCGAAAATAGCTAAATTGGCAACACTGGCCCTAATAGATGACAATTCAAAATTATCAGTTATCAATTATCAATTCAAAATTATCAATGCATTTAACTGCACTTGCTGCTCATGTTCAACAACAAACTAATTTTAAAAAATTGTAACAGCTGCCAAAGCGCTAAAAATACGTTTAGCAACACTGACATGTCACGTGCTTTGTGCCTAAAACAGATAGCATCCACAAATTGTAAATTAACTTGCACATTTCATTTTTTAGTTTTTTTTTTTCGTTAGTTATCGATTACATTCCATTGACCCACAGTCAGATATATGTATGTAACTAAATAAGATAACTAGACCCACTTTCTCGAGTGTAACTGCATTGCACTTGCACAACACTCAATCAAGTACTTTCCAATACTGCACAAACTGAGTACCCCTCAACCCTCCCTTCCCTTCCCTCACTCACTACCTATCGATAGCACGTATCGTGCTTTGTGGGTGGATGGATGATGATGATGATGATGTTGATGACTTTCTGTGTTATCATGAAACTGTGTGCACGTGAGACGCATATATTAAGCGAATGAAGTTAAAAGAGAGAGACAAGGAGGATGAGGGATAGAGAAGCTGGTAGCTGCTAATTGTTAAGGCAAATGGGAAAATTTACAATTTAAACTTGATTTTTATTTTTCAAAGTTTAAGCAAGGCGGAAAATACATTGTAGGTATATTGTATATATTGATTTTTGACATATAAATAACAAAGTGCTAATTGGCAAAGGGAACACAATAGAATTGAAACGCAACAAACAGTGGAAAATTTAAAGTAAAGATCCTTTTAAAAAGCATGCTAATCAATAGATCCTATAGACAAAGTTAAGTGCTGACGTAAATTATTATTAATATTATTTAAATTATTCTTGTTCCAATTTCATGCATTTCACTTTGGACACAGCTCGACGCGTTATTATAAGTAGTTTCGTTTCGTTCTCTGTCGTTTCAGTTTGCCGTTAAATCTCACAGTGTTAATTTAATTTGTACTTGAGAGCATGGAATGACACTCGCCACTAGTGATGTGCTAATTTCGATAGGCCGATACGCTAATTGGGCATGGGACAATGTTAACAAAGGCATGAATTTGCAAATCTTTTGTTGTTCCAATTCACACGTTCCTCCCCTTCCTTCCCTCCATATTCCACAAATGTTACAGACTGGAAAGTTTCTTGGTTTGAATGGAATTTATTTAAATCATGTGACAAATTGTGTTGCACGCGTCGCAGATACAAATTTTAATCATGCAACCCTTTTTCGCCTCTCCCCTCCTCTTCTCTTTACGTTAGTCAACACTGGGCACACGGCTGAACAAATTTGCGTTTTAAAAATAGCCAAGAAAGGCGATAATTGTGGACGGAAGGCGTAATAAAAATGGATACATTGAGTCTATTTTTGACTCGATTGTTTACTTTAATATATGCTGGACCAAAGAGGAGGACAAAGCACAATAAACCGGACCGAAATAAATTGCGGGAACACAAGCCGCAAAATTCCAAGGCTAAAAATCAGTGCAATTATTAAGCCAAGTTAATGTTTTTTTTTTTTTTTTTTGTCTTTTTTAAACGTATATCTCGTGTGTTGTCTTATGCAAAAAGCCATTAACCCTAACGTATTCATAACTGTAGCTGACAGGTGCAGAGATGCCTAGAAGAGCTCTGAAGTGGGAAGGGTTGGATAGGGGGGGAGAAAGAGGGTTGCCGCACAAATTAATAAAAAAAAAAAAAAAATTGGAATTGCTTTGTTACTTTCTAAACGTTTCGCACCGCCGACGGCCATCGCCTGCGTTAATAATTGTTCGACGGCCTTGTGGATAATAAGGGGGGTTTCGGGTGGTTAAAAAATAAAGGGGAATTTTTTTAACTGGTTTTGTGTTTTGGCCAAAGTTGCTGGCCTCACAATTAAAAAAAAAAAAAAAACAAAAGAACCGCAAAATAACAGTCAAAGCCAAAGCCAAAGCCAAAAGACACTCAAAATGCACATATGTATTTATCGTATCGTTCATCGTAAATCGATTATCGATTGTCGCATATCGTTAAGTACACACAATTGTATGTAAAATATTGTGCCTCAAAATGACAGTCAAAGTCAAAGCTAAAAGACACTCAAAATGCACATTTATATCGTATCGTATTATCGCATATCGTTAAGTACATAGTATTGTATGTAAAATATCGTTTGTGTTTAACAAACCACAAGAGGTTAAACAAAATAAACATTCACAATTACACTCATGGACAAAATAATAGGTGTGAACACTGTAACTTTTAATTTATTAATATAAAATGTGTATACAACGTTTTCTACATAAACATAATATTTTTTACATATGGTTACATTGTTTTGGTGTGAATTTAATAAATTCCCGATTTAATTTTGTTCCCAATAAAATTTACCAAGTGGGTATTTGCCGAGACACTTAATTTAGCTGGTCAATAAAATAGGTGTGTGTAGAAAAACTTTAAGTTTCAATAAGTTAGTGGAACTTTTTGGTTGCAGAAAGTAAGTTATCAAGAAAATGCAACTAAATATGAGTTTAATTATAAATAAAATTATACTAGATGGGTCGTGGGCGTAAATGCAGTGCGGAGGAGAGAAGACTTGATCAAAGACTAAGAAATGAAGGAAAATCGTACAAATATATTGCCACGACCATGAAACGTTCAGAAAACTTTGTCAGATATGCATTAAAACCTAAACCAAAGGTAGAAACTCGAGGTGCCTCCCAAAAAACCTCATCAGTGACCGACAATTACATCGCCACATTGGTTAGACGCGACCCGTTCCTACCTTCCAGGAAAATCACCAGTGAAATTGGTAACGTTATATCGTCACGAACCGTCAGGCGACGTTTAGAAAAGGCAAATCTACCAGATAAAATTGCCCGTAAAGTACCATTGGTTCGATCTGCAAATTTACAGATGGGGAAAAAATTTGCATTGGATCGCAAAACCTGGTGCGGACCAGTGGGTGGGAAAAAATGGTGAAATATATTTTGGAGCGGTGAAACGAAGATAAATTTGTTTGGAAATTATGCTGAAAGGAATGTTCGTCGGCCTAAGGGAAAAGAATTGCATATTAGGTTCACCCAAAATACCGCAAAGCACGGAGGTGGCAGCCTCATGGTATGGGACTGTTTTTCATGGGAACGTGTTGGTCCGATACATCTGATTAATGGACTATGGTCAGATTTGTTTATAAAGATATATTGGAGACGGTAGTGCTACCATATGCCGATGATAACATGCCAGTTTTATGGAAGTTTCAACAGGATAACGATTCGAAGCACTCATCCCGATTCGTAAAGGATTGGTTCCAAGAGCATAAGGTGGACGTTCTCGAGTGGCCAAGTCAATCCCCAGACCTCAATCCCATTGAGAACCTCTGGGGAGAGCTTAAAAAAGAAGTCGGAAAAACAGTTTGCCAAAATATAACCCAACTATGGGAAAATATCCCAAGAGCTTGGTACAGTAATCCAATCGGAGCTAATTTCATCTATGCCTACAAGAATGGCTTAAGTATTGCAAAATAATGACGGATACACAGGGTATTAACTGGGATATAAGAGCATTATACCAAACGGGACCAAAACTGGCAAAATTTCGATGTAATTAATAAAATTAAATGATTACACCTATTATTGTGGCCAGCTGAAATTGGAGTTTTTTTATAAAATTATTTAATATTTATTTTATTTGAAAGCTTTTAAGGCCAATGATTTTTTTATTATATTATGATAAGTATAAGTTATGAAATTATCATTGCGTTTTTTTGTATTGATGGAAAAATATATGCAAAATAAGCTGTTGAACACAAAAAAAAATTCACACCTATTATTTTGTCCATGAGTGTATATTATATAGTTAAAAAAAATTGTACTTATAAAGCTGTCTTTAAAGTGAAATTTATGGCGCTTTGTTGCGGAAAATGGAAAACGCCTTTCTCCCCGTGCACGGATTCCTTAAAGTTCAATAACATTTTCCACATTCTTGCATTAATTAAACAACGTAGAAATTTCCGTAAATACCGCAACAACAACGACTACACGTTCCATTCCCACTCGTTTTCCTGTCTCTTTCATGTGACATTTCTAGCTGATGTTCATTATTTTTTTACCCATGAATTCGCCTACAACACAGTGCAACAAATTACAGTTGTTGCCACTTGCAATGCACATATTAGGTAAAAAAAAAAAGTCCAGTTGTTTCCCACAAATGTCAATTTGAAATTGAAACATAAAAAATAAATACTTGAATATATTTAACACATTCTTTTTTTCCCCTCGAATTTTATCATGTTCGACACTTTGTGAATGTGATCGATTTCTTGATCGTAGTCAAAAGTTTTTATGCAGTTGAACTACCTTGTAAAGTTAACATGAACTTTGCCATGAACATGGGCTAAATAACAAAAGCGAAACTAGCCATACATTTGCAAGCTAGACTACCAACTACCCTCTAAATTCAGTTCAAACAACAGAACACCGCATTGTTGCCTGAATACAGGGTATTTGCATATTTTATATAATGCTTAATTCAATGGTTATTTAAAGGTTTTTTGGATTACGTATTGCACATGAATTATTTGCGGCGGAACGTTTGAAATGAAACAGCTCGTTTCGTTAATTTTTCGGCATTCCCTTGTGCGGTTTTTTTTTTTTTTTTGATTATAATTGCAAATCCAAATTACAAAAATTTTAATTGAACGATAATAACGCCGGAAAATGTCGTTGAATAAAAAGAGTGCAAAAAAGGGGCAGAAACAGAAATCCCCTTTTTTGTATATACGTATGTATATATGTATGTATGTATATATTTTTTACATTTGTCGACGTGAAAGCGACGCGTGTATTGCGCTTGTTCTTGTTGCTTTATTATGCTATTGATCGCTTTGTTGTTGTTTCTGGTTGAAAATGTTTCTGGTTTTCTGGCGTAAAAAGTGCAGGCTCCAAAAATGGGCGTGAGAAATCGCCAACAACTTGAAATTCGAACGCTTATGGGCGTCATCATTAGCGTCATTATGCCATAAATACAACTCACACACACACACACACACACAACCTTACGCACACGCGTTACACATACGCAAAAATATTTATAAAACGCAGCAAAAAATTAAGAGCACAAAAATGGGCAACACAAGCTGCATATTTGCGGAACGCGTGAGAAATGAAATAAGAGCGTAAATAAATAAAATCAGCCAAAAAGCGCAATGCATTTTGCACCTCAGCGAGATAGAGAGAGAGCTAATGCAGACGTAGCACAAAGCAAAAAAAAAGCTAAGCTGAAAAGCTTTCGTTGGTTTTTTCGGCAAGCTTTTGATCGAGAGCGCTGCCTTGAACCATTGACACATTTTGCGCGTGGGTGCGCGTCCAAAGAGAGCGCCGAGTGAACGCAAAAGAGAGCGACCACAATAGAATGAGAGAGAAATTTTTGCAAGCTTTATGCAAAAGCAGCATATCTAATAAATATAACAAAATAAAAAAAAACCTGCAGCAACAACAATACATGAAAATGAGCACCAGACGAAATGCTTCTTTTTCTTCATTTTGTTGCTGTTGTTGTTGTAAGCAAACATTTCTTCGTCTGTGCTATTTTTATAAAAAGAAAAAAAAAACAAGAAAATATAAACTGAAGCGAAAGAGCGAGCAAAAGCAGCAGCAACAGCAACAACAATGTTGACTGACTTGACTTCTGCTTTGTGCCTGCCAGCTGCTGCGGGAGCAAGGGGAGCAGAGGGAGCAGCGACAACGCCGGCAACACACGATGGGGCCCCAGTTCATGCGAATTTTTTTTGGGAATTTTCCACTGGCAACGCGACAGCAACAACAACAACAAGAAAAGCAGCAGCAGCGGCAAAAACATGAATAATTCACTTTTGGCCCAAGGCATGCGCTTTGCTTGCCCATGTGTGTGTGTATGTGCAAGTATGTATATGTGTGTGTGTGTGTGTTTCAACATTGTCGCCAATATGAAATTGCATGCACGTACTTGCACGCGCCTCTTCCTCTCCCCCACCCAACACTCCAAAAAGAACTTCTCTCTTTTTTTTTGCACATAAACAAACGCAAAAGCTGCGCCACAGAGATCAGCAAACAGAAGACACTGCAGAGTGAGCAAGAGAGAGTGAGAGATACAAGGGGAGTGTGGGGGAGCATGCGCTAGCAAAAGCCACCCAATTAGCGCGCAGGCGCAGCAGCAACAACAATTACAACTACAACTACAGACACAAGTAAAACGACGACAACAACAACAATGTGAAACAAAACTGGTTTGATGGCGACGCTGGCGTTTTTTTTTTCTTTTCTTTATTTTTGCTCACTTGTTGCGTGGCGTGCGAGCGAGATAGCAATATTGCAAACTTTTCCATTGATGAATTTTGTGTTGAATGCGGTTATGGTTTGGGGCAGCAGAGAGGGGAAGAGGTGCTTAAAGTGGGGAGAGTTTAAAGAGGCTGGTCCATTGACAGTCTCTCCGACTGACTGACGAACTCACTAAAGCTCTGGCTGTTCGTTCACACGCCCCTCAGTTTCATTCAGCGAAATTTTGTGGTTATCGATTACAAAATGTATCGACAATCTGTTGATTCTACTACCGTTAATCTCTTTTAGCGACTCTCTGAGTAAACAAAGCTTTCTAGAACTTTCGACTGTCTATCTCTTAAGTATTTATACAATTTTAAGACAACAATGCGCTCATTTTATCAATGTTATTTGGTATTTGTTTATTGATACAACTCTCTTATTAATATATCGATACGAAAATGGTCTATATTTAGCAATTAACTTATTATCAAGCTAGCATATTTATTAAAATCTCTATTACTCGATGTAGATTTATTGAGCCAAATCAAATTAATCGATTAAAAATCGTTGTCATCGTTGTCATCGTTTCTGACAGGCCCCCTTCGTCTGCACGCGCCAAGGCTTTCGCGAACTTTCCGGCAACTTTTGCCAATCAAATACCAATTAATCGATCAAAACATTAAGTTTATCGAGAATTTTGATGAGCAGCCAAACATTTCAATTAGCATAAAATATAAATTTTTCTTCTTCTTTTAACATTTGGTTTCTCTCAACAACAATAACAACAATCAAATTAAAGCAAAATTATATGGAATTTAATAAAATTAAAATTAAATTAGATTTGTGTATTTTTGTTTTTTTTTTTTAATATTTATTCAATTACACTGCACTACACAATTATTAATAATTACCACAACGACAATAAAGTAGAGTAAATAACTTGTATTTTATTTAACACCAAAAAAAAAGTGGGAAAAAAACGTTTGTTGTTTCACTTTAAGTATAATTATTTCATTTCATTTTCTCACTGTTTCGTTTGCTTTTTGCTTTTTTTATGCATGTATTTTTACGATTAACGCGCTCCGTTTGAGAGCGCTGGGCAAACGGAGTGTTGGTGGGGCGGGCGACGTATGTGTATGGCTCTGTGTGTGTAAGTGTGTGTGTGCAGACGTAACGAAACGAAATGTGCAAAGACGAAATCGAAAACGACAAAAAGACTGACTACGAAAAACGAAACGAAGACACACGACGAGACGAGACGACGACGACGACGAAAGTACGTATACGCCTGTTCGGTAGATTCAACACGATTGAACTAAACATTTTGCCGCTTCAAGTCAGACGCAGCTACGACGATGGCAGCGACGCCAACGACGCTCTCATGTGCGTGTGTGTGCGTGTCTTTAGCTCTTGTTGCTTTTGTTGTTGTTGTTTTTACCCTGGAGCATTAAACGTTGTAAAGAACCGCAAGTTGATCCACAACCAACGCATAGCACACAAGCCGCAAGAGCGCCACAAAAAGAGAGCGGGAGAGAGCGCCATCACCGAAGAGAGAGCGAATCAAAAGTGAGAGAGTTAAGGAAGCGAGAGCATGCTAGAAATTCTTGCTAGGAGTGTGGGGAGGGGGGAGGACAGCGCTTTGCATGTGAATGAGCGTGACTTGCGGTAACTTGTGTAGCATTCGATTAGATGACGTCGACGCCGTCGTGGAAATTATGATTAGGTAACACACTCAAAGCGTGGCTCTCGACGAATGTTCCAACTAAAGCCACACCAAACAAATTGAATAAAGTAAAACAAAAATAACAACAAAAAGGACACGTGCACTATGCAAACCAAAATAATAATAAAAAAAAAAACCGAATATCTGTCGTTTTTCGTGCAACGCCTAAAAGTATGCGACAAAAATGCATTGACAGTGATTTTTACGTTGATTTTTTAAGGCATTTTTATTTGTCCCCAAATGCAATTTTCTAATGTTAATTAGTTAATAGAACTTAATGCGCCGATATTTGCGCAGCTAAATATGAGAGTTCTTTAAAAGCTCTAAGAAAGCTTTTAAAGTTTACAATTACAGGAACTGTTATGATTATAATTGTTTTATCAATAGATCAAATTTAACTTTATATGAAATTGTACAACAATAACATTTAACTTATAAATAGAAATTGAGAAATTGATAAAATCAAAGTGTTCCACAAAATCGATAAATATTATTTTTTACAATAAGTTGATGTTCATTTTGGAAATTTGTTATCAAGTGCTGTTAAATGCTAATGTTATTACAATTTATCTTGATCACATAAAGTTTCGATAAATCTAAAATTATATCTTAATATTAAATACTGCATGAGCTTTTAGTAAATGTTACAAAAGCTTTTACAGTATCTTTCTATCGATTTATTATAGAAATGTAATTTGATGTACCGGTCCTTGTCTATCCAACACTGTTTTAAGCTTTACAGTAACAATTAAACAGCTTTAAATTGTCGAGGTATAATACTTAACGTTTGGTCGCTTACCCGCACTTATAATAAATGATAAATGATATGTATCGATAGACGACAGATTGTCAACTTACCTGAAAAATGAGAAAGAAAAATGAAATTAGATTAAAGTTACAATTTATGTTAGTCTATTTATAATTATAGGTAAAGGTATATGGTCGGCTGGATAAATCCATTTACATATGTACGTATGTATGTATATATACTACTAACCCGATATATTTTGCACAAAATGCTTATCAAAGTTTCGAACGGAACTATTGTGCTGGCTCGTAACAAGCGGGGGCGGGTGAAGGGGCGTCACCTGCTTGCTTGAACTTGTTGTGGCGAATTTGTTGGTGCCATCCTCACGGGAGGCACCTTTCACCTTTACTGCTCGATTGCTTGCCGTTTTGCTGTTTTTTTAATTCACGTTTCTCTCTTATTTCAATTGATTGCATCTGTTTTTTTGAGTACTTCAATGTTCCGAAATCGTTAATTCGAATTTTGCCCAACGCCTCCAGAAAAAAAAAATTGTTAACTGTTTACTTTTTTTCAATAGAGGACGAGGAAAATTACGACAGAAATAATTAATTTAATACAAAGAAAAATTTAGACAAGCAAAATTTAGCTTACTGCATAAACATCGATATACGGTTAAAAAAAATAATTGACAGAATTGACAATGATAGAAAATGTAAATATGCACAATATATTTTATTCAAAAGGTCCCTGAATAAATCAATAAAATTAAAAAAAAAAGATCGAAAATAAGCACAGAGTTTACAGATATCATTTATTTCAATATCACAGCGGTTTTTGTTTCAAAGAAAATTACCAAACACTGTAGTGTTAAATTCTTAATAAATTTTTAAGCCAAGATACACAATAAATCTAGTAATAGTATTTAATAAGTATTAATCAGGGATTAAAATCGAAACGAATATCGCTTTCGATATATGTTCAATCACCTAAATTATCGGTTATGCAAATTCTTTGAATAAAGGTTTCGTAACGGTGCTTCGGTTTTAAAATACCGATATGGTACACAAAAAAAAAAAATTCTTTCCAAAAATATATGTATTTCATTTAATACAGTTGAACTTCCATAACTCGAACTTCTATAACTCGAAATTGTCTCTATAACTCGAACTAAATGAGTGGCAGCAAAATTAATAAACTTAGGAAAAAGATCTCTTTAAGTCGAATATCTCCATAACTCGAATCTTTTCTTTGGATAATGGTGATTCGAGTTAGGGAAGTTCGACTGTAATTTTATTTTATTTGCGCTTATTCAGTGCTATGAAAATTCGATCATGAATGTCACAAATAAAAATTTAAAATTAAACATAAGAAAATCATAATGCGAATGCACCCATTTAATTTTTTACTAAAATATAAATGGATTTTTGGAGCATTCGGATGCCATACCCTGAGGATTTAAAAGTCAAGTCGAGGGGTCTTCAAGCAGCCGAACTTTTGTAGTGCCGTTGCACATCAGATTGCGGAGGATATTCACATTTGCATCAACATTTTGTGAATTTTCATAAATTACACTAATAAAATGCATAAATTAGGGCAACAATTTGGCAAGCAGCCAGAGCAAGAAAATAAAAAAAAAACTAAAAAAAAATAATAATCACAATCACAGTAGACAATGGACGGACGCAAATTATTTCATTTTTCCTTTCTTTTCATTTTGAGGGGTTGCCGTTTTGCAAAAACAACCAATATAAATACATAAATAAAAATATAATATAAATATTTATGAAACAACAAAAAAAAAAGAGAGGAAAAATAGCAAGAAGAAAAAGAAGAAGAACAACAAAAACAATATTTTTGCATCCATCTCGCTCGCATTGCAATGCGCCGCTTGCTTTAACGCACGGTATGCGCCCCCGTCGGTCTATGTGGGTCATTATCTTGTTTACGCCAAAAGACGCGACTTGCGATGACGCAGCAACAGCAGAAGCTTCGCAACGCACGATCAAACGAAGCAGAGCGAGGACAGACAGAGAGAGAGAGAGAGAGAGAGCGAGAGCGATTGAGAAAGAACGAACGACTGTCAGTTTGAAGTATTTTTGCGCACTGTGTGCAAAAAAGCTAATGATGAGCATAAAGCACATGTGCATTGAATGCACACAGTAGAGATGGGCATGGGCCGTGCAGTGCCGTGCCGTGCCTATTTAAAAAAATTCCGTGTTGGGCCCCTTATAAAAAATTGCCGTGTTTTACCGTGCCAAAGTCGGTAGGCACGGTAGACACGGAAAGCACGGTACAGATTTTGAATTTAAATATGGTAGTATCGATAAGTTGCCGTAGGTTTATCGCTTGTTTGTCAGCTCGAGCTATAGGATTCATCGATGTATCGCACAATTTGCAAATACTTACAACATCGATAGCACAATTGATGCCATTATAATAAAAAAGTGACACCACGAAGTGACAAAAATGAATAAAGAGAATTTACAAAAAGCTTTAAAAGCAAAGGATCAGAAAATAAACTTGATAAAGAAAAACGATGGAAAAAGCAGTGTTTGGAATAAATTCCAATTAATTGAGTACGACAAGGAAAGACAAGACTTTGTGTGGGCATGGGCCGTGCCGTGCCTATTTAAAAAAATTCCGTGTTGGGCCTCAGTTTTTACCAGCCGTGCTTGGGCCGTGCCGTGCCTCAAAAAGCAGGCCCATGCCCATCTCTAGCACACAGACACACACACATGCAAACACGTACGTATGTGTGCATGTATTAATGTATCTAAAAGCATATTTCAAACTTAATTTAATTTATTTGCACCAATTGCACTGAACTTTCAGGACGTGAGAGGTCAGAAGAGAATGAGAGAGTTCAGTTTAGGGTAACTTGCGTTTAAATTTAAGTTTGCAAACACAATCATGTGTAACTATAGTGACGTCTCTAAAAAGCAAACAACCGAAAATCATCTAAATTCCGCTTAGATATAGTGAATATAGTTAAATACCCTGCAGAAATTACTTTACTCTCAGGGGTGCCACAAAAATCGCTTTCGCTTGAATTTCACACAAAACTTCATACAAATTTAAGTGAAATTCAAGCGAAAGCGATTTCTGTGGCACACCTGTATATCCAGAAACGACTGTAAAACTTCCGGCAATATATCTCGACACGTTCTAAAGCTTGAATTCCAAGTTGCAGAATTCATATAAAAATGTACATATATAAATTATTAAATTAAAAATCAATAAATAAAGTTTCACAAAGCCCGACAGTTCAATAAACAACTTATCAACTCACATTTCAAAATCGTAATCAACGACTTTGTATCTATAAACGACTTCATTTAATTGATCCATTAATTGATCGTTGGGGAATCCCAAAAAAATCGGAGATGTGCTATTATGTATTGTAATTATTATTGTACCTGTGTATTCAGTTACTGTCTCGTATTTCTGTTTGATAGAAAAAAAAAATAAATACATATTTGTGTATATGGAGAATGCAAGGTCATATCGATAACATATAGTACAAGTATGAATAGATGCCATATAGTTCAAGTAATTTCACGGTTTCAAAATTACGTCACATTGTGATGATAATATGGATCAGGTGTTACATATGTAATCATTAAGTACATGAAGCAGTTTTATTGTGTTTTCGTATATTAGGTGACAAAACATTGTAATGTGGGCTTAAAGTGTTTCGAAAATCAATTAGGGTATTCAGAAACTCTAATATTTGTGTTATGTGGCACAGTGACAACAATGTTTACTTGAATTTATTCACACATTTTTGAATAAAGTCGAAAAATAATAATTTTCTAAATACCAGTATATAATAAATATCGAACCACTGTGCCTCCCAACACTTCTTGCCACCTCCTTTTTACTCTCAGCTGAGCGTCATCGGTAGCAGCGTGTAAATTGAATTAAGAAGCTCACCTGCACACACACACACGCGCGCACATACACACATAAATACTCTCATATACATATTCAATATTAATAATTATTATTAATTGAATTTAGTTCCTTCCGCAGCCCTTCCCACACAGTCCCTCATCTCTCACGCATTCGATCGCCAAAAGTGAGCGAGCGACAGGTTGATGATAAAGCGCGAGAGACGAAACAGTGCAAACACACACACACTCAAACACATGTTTTCAAAGAGAGAGGTATAGAGAGAGAGAGAGAGAGAAACAGAAAATTTCAACAGGTAACGGGCTAAAGTTATCGCTCTTTTTCTCACTCATAGCATAGCGTTTACTGCAATTAAAATGTAATTGTTTTTACAGCATTTTTCGCCATTGTTTTACAAGTTGCATTTTTATTTAATTGTATATATTTTGTTACCTTCCAGAAGTGAGCCGCTGTTGATGAACAACATGCTTGTAGCCTTCAGCAACCAACAGTAGAAGCGAAAGAAGAGAAATACGCTATGCAGTGCCGCCACTGCGCTGCGTTTATGTTGTTGTGGCTGCAGCAGCGAGAGAGAGAGAGCGAGAGCTTAACCAGCTGCGAGAGTAGAGAGAGAGCTTGAGAGAGCCCCAAAAATTGCGTCGTCGCTGCTGACCTTCTTACTCGAGTGCCGTTGCTATGGTTGTTGTTCTTATTCTTGTTGTAATTTACACAACTTTCTTTGTGGGGGGGGGGGTAGCAGTAATTTTTCCAACTACTGCCAACTTTTGACGCCGGCATCGACGTCGCCGTCGTCGTGTAACGTCACGCACACACGAACACGCTTGTTTGGGGTATTTTTAAGGGGGATGGGCAGTAAAGAGAGGTTAGTTACACACGACCGAGAACAACGAGACGAATGTATTGGAACGAAAATTGATGAGAGAGGACTGAGAGAATATTATACGATATTGTGTTCAGCTTGCTGCGTTTTGCACAGCCAACATTTTCTTGACATTTTTTTTTGTGCAATTGTTGTTATTTTTACAATAAAACACACACACGCACACAAAAAAAAAAACAAAAACAGAATTTAAAAGTTTATAGCATGCAAACAGTGGAAAATTGTGAAGTTGGGAACGCGCGCGCGTTTCTGCGTTGTTCTCAGCGTTACTTCGACGAATTTCGTTCTACTGAAAGTCAGAGCGAAAATAAAAAAAAAAAAATACGAGCAGCGACAGCTCAACTCGTCATACAACTGCTGTATGCACTGGCGGCGAATCTAGCGGCGAATAACTAACTAAACGAAAGCAGCAGAGCGGAGCAGCATAGCAAACGTAACGAATCGATATCGAAGACGTCGACACATACACACTCACATACAATCCTCCCGTTCACTAAGCGGAGCGCCAGTGTTGTCAACTCTTCGGGTCATAAAAAAGCTAAACTAGCCTTTGAAAAAAGCTTAACTAACCTTTGAAAAAAGCTAGAAATAACCAGAAAATATAGTTGGTAGCTAAAAAAAACCTAGAGTATTTTTTTTATTGATTTAATCCAGTATTTTTGAAAACTTCTCAAGTTGAAATTAAATGTTATTAATATTATAAAACTTGAGTGGAACAGATAATATGCCTCATGTGTAAAATTAAGTTTAATATTTGCACGGCCGTTCTTTTTCGGAGTTCATTTGACCAAAGACTCTGTCCACCACTGCGTTCAACCATGGCAGCGATAAAAGACTTAGCGCAAATTATGCCAGTGCCAAAAATCTTTTATCTATTCGAAAATAGCTTCAATTCCCGCTAGCCGCTATTTGACAATATATCCCGCATTTGCAAATTGCAACCCGCTAGATCTAGCGGGGAAATAGTTAAATTGGCAATACTGCGGAGCGCAGAGAACACGACCAACGGGCAGAAAGAGCGACAACAGCGAGTACAAGAGAGAGAGAGAGAGAGTCCGGCCCGGCAAGCAGGTCGTGCGAGGTGAAACGTACGCATGAGTGTGTGTGTCAGCTTGTGTATCTGTGTGCGAATTCGCTGTGCTGGCATGCGCGTCACACTCGCCATGCGGTGGCGGTCCGAGACGGCGAGAACAGTAAGCTTCATACTTGAGTGTATGTGTGTGTGTGTGTGTGTGTTGGAATATAAATGTTTTTGGTGAGCAACAGACAAAACAGCGGCACTCAACGTCAGCGTCGGCGTCGGAATCGCTGCGCGCCATCACCTTTCGTGTGTACAGTGGGGTCGCGGTCGCTCAGTAATGTGACCGGCAACGCGGCCACTGCATTGCACCACTGTGCCACACGCAAAGCAAATTTGCAACTGCCAAAGAGAAATGAGTGAGAGACAGAGAGAGAGAGAGACTGTGGTGAGTAAGCGTTGTGCTTAGTTAGCATGTGTGTGAGTGTGAAATCGATTGAACTTCTCGTTGGCGTTGCAGCAAATGAATATTCTGACAGCTGCTGGCAAGTGGATCAAGCAAGAGCTGCAGGGTGAAGAAATCGTAAAGAGGTGTGTATTTGTTTGTTTGTGTGTGTGTGGGGAAATGGGGGTGGGGGTGAGTTGTTGCTTAGTCAACGACGACCCACTGATGTTGATAAAAATGCGAACCGCGCACACCGTTTATAAATGCTTACATACTTACAAATGGCATTTGATATGAAGTAGCTGATACGCGAGGGCTGTTTAACAAATAATAGCATAATACGCATTTAGTAAATTGTATTATTTATTAATATATTAATATATTGAAATTTGTATGTATATCAATTGAATTGATCTTTATAGTATATTTTGATGACTTTTAAAAATCTTACATATTAAAGGATGTTTGTTAAATACATGTATATTTACTATTTAACCAACCCTCGCATATCATGTATGTATATATTTAATGAAAACAAATTGATTGTACTTAAAAACCGCTAGTTCTGCCGATTAAGGTTTTCGCCTTTGTTTGTTGGTATCAAAAGAAATGCAACGCAAAAGAAAAAATTAAACAAGGGGAAGCCACAATAGCCAAACAAATAAAAATTCGCAGATCGGATCAGCGCGTGGTTCTCTCACAACCAACCGTTAGCTTCTCTCGCTCTCCTATTACACACTTTTTTAGTGCCATGTTGAAAGCTCAATAAACATAGAGCGAGCGAGCGAGCAATAGAGAGAGGAGTCAAATTCCAGAGCAGCTGCTGGCGGTGTGGTGGGTTATTATGCTTGTGGTGAGAAGAAGGGGGAGGATGGGTGCGTTTCAAAATCAGAAGGCAATACAAAACGATGGGAAGGGGTAAAGGTTGCTCTGCAGGTGCTGAAGTGCAGTTAGCCCAATCAGCTGTTGTTGCAATTCTCGATTGTAGCTGATAAGAAACGATAACGATTAACGGAAAGCTGCTGATAACGTTAAACTCTCTCTGTCTCTCTCTTTCCTACAAACGCTAACACACGCTAACTATAAAATATATTTGAGTAGGATTCCATACGAGCATCTATCAGTTGATCTGAGTGTAATCATTTCATTTAGACTTTCCTAGCCTTATCTTATTCTATCCCCCTCTCTCTCACTCTCTCAATCTCTAAATCTATCTACTATATGTCACTTGAAGAATAGCTTTACAGGCTTCCTATTGATTATATTTCTTTTGGAAATTTTGGAAAAGCGGAATTTTAAAAATGTGGAACGTACTTAGAATGTGGGCAGACTTTGTAAGATCGATATATCAATTATTTTCAATGTAACCCTTTAAAATTGTAACTTTGTCACAAATTAGGAAAATAATACAATTGATAGTAATCAATATCTATATATATAAAACTCTTTGTCCTGACTCACTGACTGACTGACTGAGAATCAACGTGGAGCCCAAACGGTAAAAGATAGAAAGCTGAAATTTTTTACACAACATAGGTGAGATAATTTCATCGTGCAATAAGACGGGGTTTTGCGAAATTCGACCTGTAAGTGGGTCAAAATCAAGGTCAAAGGTCACAGAATTGCTTAGTATGAAAAACTTTTTTGTTTCTTAAGATATCTGAACCAAACTCACAGATTGTATGTTTTGGACTGTCCTTTACATTCTGACCAAATTTGGTCAAAGTCGGATGACTATATCATATAGCTGCCATAGGAACAATCGGATGCAAAATAACCTTTAGTATGAAAAACTTTTTTGTTTCTTAAGATATCTCAACCAAACTCAGAGATTCTATGTTTGGGGCTGTCTCTAACATTCTGGCCAAAGTCGGGTTACTATATCATATAGCTGCCGTAGGAACAATCGGATGCAAAATAACCTTTAGTATGAAAAACTTTTTTATTTCTTAAGATATCTCAACCAAACTCACAGATTATATGTTTGGGAGTGTCTCTTACATTCTGACCAAATTTGGTCAAAGTCGGATGACTATATCATATAGCTGCCGTAGGAACAATCGGATGCAAAATAACCTTTAGTATGAAAAACTTTTTTATTTCTTAAGATATCTCAACCAAACTCACAGATTATATGTTTGGGAGTGTCTCTTACATTCTGACCAAATTTGGTCAAAGTCGGATGACTATATCATATAGCTGCCATAGGAACAATCGGATGCAAATTAACTTTTAGAACCAAAAACTCTGTTGTTGTATGAGATATCCTAACAAAACTCATAGATTAGCTCTTCTTGCTAAATTTTGACATTTTCCCCAAATTTAGCTTTTTCCCCGCTAAATTTGGCTTTTCCCCGCCAAATTTAGCCTTTTCCCGCTAAATCTGGATTTTTCCAGCTGAATCGATAAATCTGTCTTTAGTCTAAGTCCAATTACCGGGGAAAAACATTAAAACACTAAAGTTAAATATTTGCGTTTTTCGTCAAAAAATGCTATATTATATAAATTTGTTAAACCGGACTACTAAAGATGTTCTTTTTAATTTTGCGAGCGCAGCGAGCTGTTTTAATTTGTTAAACCGGACAACAAAAGAAATTCCTTTCAATTTAGCGAGCGAAGCGAGCGGGGGTTGGCGAGCGAAGCGAGCAGGGGGCGGAGCCCCCTAGTAATTAATAAAGCTTTAAAATAAAAGATACGTATCTATTTCATACAAACTTTAAAGAGAAATACAGTTGAACTTCCATAACTCGAACTTCAATAACTCGAATTTCTCTCTAACTCGAGCTAAATGAGTGGCAGTAAAATTAATAAACTTAAGAAAAAGAACTCTATGGGCCGTTTATATAGGTTTTATTTAACATATAATTTGAAATTTGACATTAATTTCTATACATTTTATGTCAAATTTTCTAGTGAATAGTTATCAAAGACCTTATTTAGATATTGAAAAATGGGCCTATAAGTCGAATATCTCCATAACTCGATCCTTTCCTTTGGATAATGGTGAATCGAGTTAGGGAAGTTCGACTGTAGGTTCTATTGAATGACACTTAAAGTTTAAATGAAAATCTTTTACAATTTATTATTTACGAGTATGGACAAATTATGGTTATTATTTGTATCTTTGATCATATTTTTTAAATAATTATAAATATATACAAATTTACTATCAATAGATTGGAAGTTATAGGGAAAATGCAACCGATAGATTTTATAAAATTCGGTAGGCATAATCAAGTCTGTAAGAAAAAAATATATGAACTTTTTGTGGCATTGATTGTGCCCGTAGTTCTGAACCGATTTTGATGAAACAAAGTGCAATCGACGCAGAATTGCCAATAATATGGCCCCTACCTCAATCATAATTTTAAAGGTTTTTTTACTATTTGCCCAAAATTTTAAAATTGCCCAAAATCGAGTTTTAATTTTTCAAAATTATGATGAAGGTAGGGGCCCGAATTACATTTCAAATTATCCGTGCCACAAGCAGCATACAAAAAAAACAAATTTTTGTATTTAATTCAATATGCTCTTAATACAAAATCAAATAAAATCTTGTTTTAAAAAGGTCCAAAAACAGCCTTGCAACCAGCAATAAGATAAATGTGTCATTTTCTGTGATGTATTTGTAAACATATTTTGTATTTTTTATTTTTTAATAGATTTCACAAGACCTTATTTTGAAAAGATGTATCTTTTATGTGATTTATAAAGATAGGATTTGAATGATAGATCTTATGGGGTGTATCTTTGATGTGATTTGTATACTTACTGCATGTTTTGACGCCGCCCAGCACCATACTTGGTGACTGTTTGTTGCCCTCGGCGAAGGAGGAAGTTCTGGGACGTCCGCTCATGGTGACAACGTTGCTGTTGCTCCCTCGCTCGCACTCGTACTCGTTCTCGCTCGCTCACACACACACGCGTTGGCAATAATTGTTTATTTTGGTTATTGTTTTATATATATTTTGGCAGGCAAGCCTTTTAATAAACTTGTCCTTTGTCCCAGAAGAAGGAAAAAAAAACACACACACACACACACACACACTCAGACAACAACGACAATTGAGAGTGCTTTATTTTATTATTTGTTGTTATTGTTGTTGTTATGATTATTATTATTGTTTTGTTTGTATTTATTTAAAAAAAAAAAAGTAAAACACTCAAGACACAGGCGCGTCGTTTTCACAGCTGCTTTTATTTCTTTATATTTATTTTTATTATTAATATTATTAATATTATTAATATTATTATTGTGTATGATTGTTGTTCTTGTCGCTGTTGTTGTTGTTGTTATTGATTGTGATTTCTGTTTGCTTTTTGTTTTTTATTGTATTGTTGCTTTGCCACTTTTTGCTGCCGCTTCTGCGTCTGCTGCTTCTGCTTCTGCTGATGGATAATGATAATTGCTGCTGTTGATGTTGTTGTTGTTGCTGTTGTTGTTGTTGCGGAGAAAAGAGGCGGTTGGCCACACAGTCAATTGTTGTTGGTAACACACACAGACACAACACTCGTCAATATGATCAAATTTGTAACTGTCAAACGGCTGTAAACAAGCAATAAAAAAAGAATTTGTAACAAAAAATATACATACATAGATTTTTTTTTTCAATCAACAGTTCTGCCAAAAATGCAGTTCCGCCACAAAAACAAATTAAATAAATGCAACTTTAAGATACATATGTATATATATAAACTAAAGCAATGGCAAATCACGTGTTTTTTATATTCGCGGCAATTCTACTATTCGCTCTGTCTCTTTTTTGTCCCCCGCACACTAATGGCACCATGCTGATGCTGCTGTTATTGTTGTTGCTGTTGTCGTTGTTATTGCTTTGCATTTATTTGACACATACAAATTGCAGCTCTTGTTCTTCTTCTGCTTCAGCGACTTGCGTACGTCTTCTTCAACTTCGCCACTCTCCGTCGCCATATTGTTGTTGCTCTCTGCAAATTGCGCAACATACGCAAGCACACACACACACACACACATTTATACACACTGAGAGAGGGAGAGCGAGCACTGCAGTTGGACCGCATCCCATGTTGTTGCTGCTGTTTTGCTTTGATTGTTTCTTCTTATTGGCAGCGCTTCAACTTTACAAAATAGGAAAAGTGAAAAAAGCAAGCAAGTGAAGTGAGTGGGGGGGGGGGGGGACTGAACGTAGCGGCATTTCTACGATTGCCATGAGTAAAGCGCGAGGGCAGTCCTGTTAGTCCTAGTTGTAGTTGTCTGCTGTCACATAAATAAATTGCTAGCAATTACTTTCACACACACACACACAGAAACTCTCACTAAAACATTTATGCTGCTCTGGGGGTCACTTCACACATTGCATTTTGGGCGTGGCTGTCCTGAATAATATATACTCGTAGCCTCCAATATGATTGACCCCATTTTAAATGGACGCCGCGTTGACAGCTGACGCCGGCAAGTCTTTAGCCAACGTCAACGTCTCAGTTGACCCTCTCTCTCTCTCCCTCTCTATCTCCCTCACTCTCCATTTCTGTCACTGACGCCTATGCGTATGCAATGAAAGTGCACAAAGATTCAATTTACTTTCAGGACAAGCTGACAATCTGATTGAACGTTTCGATTCGATGCGATTGACTGATTCAGTAATTGAGTGAATGCACATCTAATTGCAAAATTACAACAGAACTGCATTAAAATGCCAGCGAGACGTGCAAGAAGAGTATATAAAACCATTGATGCATCATCGATGTACTTTTAAACTTAATTCATCGATTTGTTTAAGTTTTCGTTTTTCAATTATAGAATTAAATAATGAGGTCTGTTCCGGTTTTCACTTTAAACTACAATTCAAGCGCTTTTAAGCATTGTATAAAACAATGAATTCAATTTCTTGTTATAAAAAGTAATAACGAAAAATGTTTCCACTTACATATGATTAAATACATTTTTGATGAATTAATTACACATTTTGACAGACAGAAATTTTGTTGGCGCAAATGGCTGATTCACCCAAAACATTTTCCAGCACTGTTCTGTTAAAAATTACTCAACACAATGTGGGAGGGAAACTCCAAGGAATTATAAGGGATTTTTAAGGGAAATTCGGTCAAATCTTGCGAATTGAATTATCAATTAGTTAAGTAGTGATGTGAAAATACACCGAACGCAATTTTCAACTACTTTAACCCGATCATCCTTTTTTAACCATCAATCGAATTAATTAAATAGATTTTCATGAAAAAATCGACATCTTACATTGCTTGAACCAAGTTCAGTTAATTATTAAAACTGTTGTAACTTTCCAAAAAGACAAGGGTAGACTTTAAAATCTTCATCTTAGAGCAAACAATTTTAACCACATTAACAAAATTTTAATAACCTTTCGAATTTGGAATTCGGAACAGATTTAGCATAGTTATGAAAATTTGAAGAGGTTTTCCTATTATTTTAAGTTGTTGATGCTTTTAAATCCATTTTTGTCATATTGATAATTGATCATCAAAATATTATATTATACATTTTTTTTTTTTTGTCTGTAGAAAACATTGACACCATTTGAAATTAACTGGAGCAGTCCCATCAAACACACACACACACACACACACCGATAGGGAGAGAGAGAGTGTATGTGTGTTTGTGAGGGCAGGGGGAGCAAGGGCAGTTACCAAAATTTATGACTAGCGACCACGCAAACTGCTGCTGCTGTCACATACATAGACACACACACGCATACATACAAAACACCGCACAGCATGCAATATATTTGATCAAAAATACATAAAACAAAAAATGGAATTGCAAATAAATGACAAAGACATAGCAGAGAGAGAGAGTGAGAAAGAAAGGGGTGCGGGAGATGGGGGCAACTCTCAAACTGTCTGTTGGCCAAGAATAATGACGATGGTCGTCGACTGTGGCTGCCCTGTTTTTTTTTTTTGTTTTTCTTGTTGTTGCCCTTCTTATACTTCTTCTTCGTGTTGTTATTGTAATGCGGCAGCCGTTTGACCCACAAAACAAAGTAAATGTCGCAGCATTTGAGCGTGTGTGTGTGTGTGTGTGTGTTGCGTTGTCTCTTCCTCACTCACTCTCTCTCTCTCTCTTTACATGTCTGTGTGTGTATTGGTGTGTCAACAATAGTGTCATCGCAGCGCTGTCGCCATCATGAGCTCATTTTCCAAGAGGGATTACAATCGCCGCCAGCGTTTAAAAGTAAATTTGCTCAATGAGATTTCAGTGCTATCGATAGCTGTTATCGATTGAGCAGGCAAATACGATTTCCTCAATAAAAGTCAATATTAATTTTTGTTGATTAAGCGGCCAGTACAGCTTGCAATTTAATAAAATATAATGTATTAAATAAATTTAAAAAAAAATCATTAAATTTTTAATTCTTTGAATCGATTAGCTGTATTAAATATTAAATACATTTCTGACGCATAAATACAAATCTTAACACATTTACTATAAAAAAAGCGCTGGTCACCCTAATACACAATTGAATAGCTGTAAATTACTTGAAGCAGTAATTAACCCCTTTCGAATCTTGTATTGATTATTAGATCAATTTTTGGCAGCCGTGGCAACTCGGGCGCCAAAATAAAATCAATGCGCAACCAAGGCGACAGGCAACAAAAAAAAAGGAAAGAAAAACAGCAACAACGCTTGGATAAATTTCAAGCGGACAGCAGAAGTGGCAGAAGGCTGATGAGAAAAAGAGGGGCTAAAATCTCCAAAAAGTATGCTATGGCATTTGCACGAAACACGCACACACACACAAACATACACACACATATAAACGCAATCTAGCAATCTCTCGCTCTTGCTGTCATACTTTCGCCCTCGCTCTTTTGCACTTTGAAAATGCTAAGGAAACTGAAACGAGCAGCAAAAACAGCAAAATCCATCAAGGTTAAAAGCGTCATGGCAAACATTTTGGCAGCAAACAGCAAAAGAGAAACTGAGTTGGGAGAGGAAGAGTGTAAGAGAGTAAGAAGTAAGAGAGTGATTGTGATTGAGGGAGCGAATTCGATAGACATTCAATTTGACAGTTAGTTGCTTAATTGAATTTAAAACAAAACAAACACACAAACACAAAAACCGCCGACATCTTCCTTATGCTGCTTCCCTTGCGCACTCACTCTTTCTCTCTCCCATGCTCGTTGTATTATGTATGTGTGTGTGCAGTGTGTGTGTGTGTGTGTGTGCAGTGTGTGTGTGTGTGTGTATGTGTGGGTGTATCTGTGTGTGGCACATTTTGTCGCCACTTGCGGCATTCTTTTATTCCTCTTCTTTATTTCGGTAACCTGACGGTGGGGAGAGGAGAAGGCGGGAATAACGCCCCCGCGCTCGCGTCATATTTTCAAATTGTTCTTTAGTTCGGTTTTTTGTTGCCGTTGTTCTTCTGCTTCTTCTTTGGCTGCTTTGCACGTATTTTTAGTCGCTTTATTTATTGACACACGCGCGAAACGAAAAACGTTTTGCGTTCCATTCACCCAAATAATGAGCATCTTCTGTTTGATGAGGCAGATCTTAAACATCTGCTCCACAGTGCCTTCTCCCTAACTCCCCAAATGGCCCCTCGCAATAGCGCCAAAAAGCATGCTACGAATTGTGCGAATTCTGTGAATGGCATTTCTTTTGATCTCTGCAAGCGGCACATCGATTCAAACTCCATTACAGACATTATCGGTTTATCGTTTTACTTTAGAAACGATTGTTTGAACTTGTTCAAAGACTTCTTGATTTTTCTTATTATGATGTTATTATTTTGAATATCTATATTATCGATTTATTGTAATTATTGCCCCTGGAAATCTAATTTAAATCATTTTAACTATTACTCTGATTAACACAGTTTAGATACAAATTTTGTAATTTTTTTCTGCGGTTTAAATAGATCTAAAACAATACCAGCATACATAAATCATCTAAGATTTATCAAAAATATGAATACTTAAGTCATTTTAGCTTGGACTATTCAAACTTGAAAGTTTTCAAAACTTTGCTTATATTTGTGTTCAATCGATAGATAATATTGAACTGCAGTTAATGCATTTTTAGAGTAATTTTATAAACTTTAAAAGTTATCATTTCATTGTTCCCCAGTCTTTTTAGAAAAATTGATTCTTTTTAAATTTCTCCAATTAATTTTCTTTAGATATATACAATGTTATTGATGAATACAAACTTAAATTGCCACTGGGCATCAGAGTTATCGATCGTCCAACATTAGTTTTCATTTTAAACTGAGAAATACATACAAAATATAGCGATAATTTACAGCGTAAGCACATTTTGAAGTGCAAGGAAAGTCAGGAATCTAGAAATTCGAGAAATATCTAGTTTTATAGCAAAACTTTGCGGTTGCTTTCAAAACTGGGTGTCTCACTGTCACTGTTTTTTTGTTTTTTTACTGCAAGTTTACGAATAACAAAGAAAAACAAATGTACATACATTAATAACATGTACGAATATGAACACTTATTCATATCTTTGTACATGTTTTTGTTTGAAACAAAGAAAGAAGTCAAGGAATGGGTTGGGGTTGGGTTTTGGTTAGGTTCCTACTTACTATAGTATAATCTTATCGCCAGTCCCCATGCGAGTGTGTAAGGTTATTTCGTGTGACGGAATTTTATATTTAAATCTTAACGCTCGGGAGAACAACAAAATCAACAATAAGAAGAAGAATGACACAACAACGAACACAAGCTGAGTGCCTTCTATCAGCAGATATCAACTAAAAATCGAATTGATAAGCGCGGGGGCGCACATTCGACAGTAGGAAAATATATAAAATATATATTGGTCTATTGATTTTCATATTTGATAGAGGTATTCCTGAAATATAATTACAATCAGCAAAAACAGCTGATCAAGTGCGCTCTCTCACCCGCTCGCTCTCTCTCTCTCTCTCTCTCTCTGTCTCTCTTTAATGTTACACTGTGCTTTGCTCTCAACACATTAATGTTAACTGTTAACCGGCAAAAAGTTTTTGCTAAATTATCACTATTAAAGATTCAAGCAGTTTAAGAAGCAGTGCACTCTCAGCTGAGCACGTGAGACACACGCACACACACTCACACACGCACGCACACCTACACAACACACACCTATAAAATGCAGCAATTATGTAAGCAGCAGCTGACTAAGCAAACGACCGTCGTCCGACCGACTAACTTACTAACAAACTAACTGACCTGCTCGCTCAACAACAAACAACTACATATGTATATAGTTGAGTCAGAACATGAACAATAATGTGTTAAATTTCACAATGCACAAATTCACAATTGAATTAAGTAAACGAACAACAACAAAAACTTATGTTATAATATAATTTAGCTGCTGATTTTAACGTGAAAAAGAATACGTTTAACGCAAAGAAGAGAGCGCACGCGGAGCACAGGACGCCAGCGTCAAGGCGGCGTCAGTGTTGACTGAACGCTCAAAATTTTACATTCGCCTTTCGGCAGCTGAATTCGGATTCTACTTCGGTCTCGGCTGCTGCTGCTGTTGAGAGCCGAGTCTGAAAGTCGTTGTCAGTTGTCAGTGCTGCAATGGGCGCAACTAGTGCTGCTTTACAACACTGACAACGACGACGACGACGGGCTCCAATCGATTTGCAAGGAAACAAAGCTAAAGTCACAACCCAAGCACCAACACACATACAGCGGACACATACATATATGTACATAAGCTCTGCTGCTTTGGCTGTGTTGAATAATCGATAAAAGTTTGCGGCGTGCAAATGTGTACAAAGAATGTATCGGAATGTCACGCGCAGGCGAAGGACAACGCAGGCGTAAAAGTGTTGCCAGCCTACACACACACACACAGGAACGTGCATGGAAACAGCTGTAGCAAGTAAAAGCTTGCAAACATTTTTAAATAAAAAAAAAAATAGGAAAAAAATATTTTCAGAGCGACGCCGTTGCCAGGCAGATGAGGGGCTCCCTCTCGCACTTGTGTCTTACTCATGCACACACGTGCACAGCCCAGTTCAGAACTCTGGCGTGCATGCATGTTCGTGTCTGTCTGGTCTGTCTGGTCTGTCTGGTCTGTCTGTCTATGTGTGTGTGTGTGTGTTCAATGACTAGTGCACTTTGCAAAGTTGACGGCGTGACAGCGACAAATTTGCACAAATTTCATTTTATTTAATTGAAATTCCTTTGACCAGTTAACCAGCCTTTGCGCAGAACCCCTTGCACACTGGTTGCAAACGCATTTGCAGCAAAAACACATTTAAAATAAAAAAAAAAAAACCAAAAACAAATAACCCTGATATCAAATTGAATTTATTCGGTTTCTTTCTTTTGACTTGCAAATAAACATAACGAAAATAATATATGTTTTTCAACATGTAAACAATTTTGTAATTTTGAGGTCATTTTAAGCAAGGTGTTAACTTTGCTGTCTACTTATTGTGATAAACACGTCATTTCCTTTTTTTGTTGCATTTTTTATGCGTGTTCAAGAGCAATTTTTAATTTACAAATAAAGTATTCAATTTCATTTGCCAATAACCACAACAACAAACATTTGCCTACTGATCTGGCACCACTGTGCAACGGGGGCAATAATGACGTACACATGCTGAAATATAACGGCGCGCCAACGCAGAATCGAATCAATGTTTATTATATTTGCATTAATTAATTCTATTCGACTAATGTACTTTTCCCATTTCACTCAAATATTATTAACTAATAATAATAAATATATAGTTCAATAAATAGCACATACATACACACACACACACACACACACACACACACACACACACACCCGCGCAAGCACGACCAACTCACACTCACGCACGCTGATTAAGGCACTTGTTCTCACCACACTCACACACACATAGAGACACTGAAAGAGAGGCACAGGCAGCAGCAGAGACAAACTGTGACGGCGGCAGCGGTTAAAGGGGCGCTTGTGTAACGCAATTTCGTCTCTTGCATTAGCACATAATAAGTGTGCGTATTAATTTGCATGTTTTGCTCAGTCCGCTGCTCTCTCACTGACCACAAGAAAAAAAGAATAAAAAAAATAAATCAACTTAAAGAAAAATTGTTGTGGCTAGAATTGCTTTTCATTTATGTACACTATATACATACTGTATGTATATGCATCATATACATACACACTTGTATGCATGTATGTATAACTTTTCTTTCGTTTTTGCGCTGCTGCTGCTATCATTTCTTTCTTTCCTTTTTCACATATGTATTTCTTCACTGCTTTCTTTTAGCTACTGCTGTCGCCGCCGCCGCCTCACGCACACGCACACAGCTGCACGTAGCAACACACACACACACACACACAGAGTTAAATATACATGCATACATGCACACACGCTAGCCCACATACACAGAGGCACACGCAGAGCGCGACCCGCTGCCGTTGCCTTTTTTCGTTTCGTTTCGTCTTTCGCTATACACCTTGCTTCCGTATATACTTTTTTATTCGTTGTGTCGTTGTGAAAAAAAAAAAGAATCGCTGTTTGTACAACAGAAATTGTATAAAATATTTCCTTTTTCTTTTTGATATACGTTTGCGGCACTTTAGCACAGAATTTCTTAACTTTTTAGCACAGTTTTCTTGAATCAATGGCACTTTTTTTTTGTTGGGTGTTTGAGTTTCTTTTTTCTTTTTGCTTTATCGCTTTTTTCTATTCGCTTTATTCGCTCTACCTAGGCGCTGCTGCTTCTTCACACGCAACACTTCTCGCTGCTATTGCTATTGGGGGTTTTGCTTCATTTTCGTACATTTCATTTGCGTTTGCTTCGTTTTCGTTCTAATTACTTTCGCTGTTCGCTCACACACACGTTGCTTTTTGGTAGTTTCGTGTATTTGCTGTAGTTGTACAACATTTTTTTGGCACTTTCGGACAAGAATAAGGAAGAGAGTATTGTGTATTATGCGTATGCTTTTTTTTTTCGTTTTATCGACTACCTTTTTTTGCCATTTTAATATGGCGGCCGTGTGTGTATTGTGCACAAAACGTCGCTACTGCTTGGGCTGCGCTGCTGCTGCAACAACAACAACCACAGCGAGCCAACACTACTTACACTTTCACTAAACGAAAAATAATATGCGCCGCGCGTTCCACGTTCACGTTCGTTCGTGTATGAGAAGCAACTAAACGACGAATGAAGTGTCAAAGCAAACGAATGATAATGAAAAGAACATTGCACGATAATTATTCGATATTGTAGGCGTACTTTTAGCTTCTTTGCTGCTTCTATTCTTTCTACCAGCTAGTGTTGGGTTGCTCATGAGTGAGTGAACCAAAAAGAGTTGCTCCCTGAAGTGAGCAAGTGAACATGTTCCTTCCAAACTGCTCTTTTTTGCTCAGACTTGTTCAGTGGTTCTGTTGTGCTCATTATTGTTCAGTTGTTCCTATTGCGCACTTTGCTCGAATTTTCTCTGTGCTCTTAGACCTCTTAGGGCATTTTGTGTAGACTCTTTCGCTGCAAATACACATTGTTGGATAAGTGTCAAAGCTAATTACTCATGTTAAAAATGTGAATAGCTCAGTGAATAACTGACCTAATGAGCAATATGAGTGAGCTGATTCACCTCAAAAAAAAAGAACAAGTGAACATGTTCACCTAAATGAGCAATGTTTACTCAACACTACTGCGGATGCTTCTTCTTCGTTCACAATTAACGCTGTCCAACACTGGCCAACGACACAAAATTGGGCTAACAGCGCGTTAACATGCGCACTGGTGTTAACAGTGTGGAGCCAAGCTGTTAAGTGACGAAGCCATGTAAAAACAGAACAGCTGATCCAATTTTGCGCGCTAAAACTTTTAGCCCAAAATTTTAAATAGATAAATTTTTTGGTTTTCTTTATTTTTGCCCAACAAACATTGCAAAGTAGCTTGTATATTTTAACGTTGGTTTGTTCGAAACAAGAAGAAAAAAAATTAAATATATATGTTTGTATATATATATGGATAATTACACAGTGGTTATGTTTACAATTAGATAAATAATTATGTAGGTATTTCGCTTGCTTTAAATATGGAATTATTTTGGGGGATTTCTTTTTTGCCCATTATTATCATATGTATGTATATCGTTAATATAATATATAAGTAATGTTAAGTAATATGTTTCGTGTATACGTATATATGTAGGTAACAAATACATTGTACAACATATTGCGCCTATAATTGATTTAGTATGCATCGTAAAATCTTCGAAAACGTTTTTTAACACCTATGTCATTTGAAAGACAAAAACAAAAAAGAAGAAATAAAACAATAAAGCGTAAGAATTGCCAAATACTACATACATATAAATACACAATAATACAACGATTGTTAATAATAACAGCATTTGGCTAACAATTAATAAATAACCGACTAAAAGAACCAAAAAAAAAATATATATATATATATAAATAAACGTATGTAGAATGAAACCCAGTCCAGTATACCCCATTTGATGCACAATATATATTTAGTAGGGTATTTGGTTCTGATAGTACTGGATCATGTCGTAGGTACGTGTACGGAAATTCTGATACGAATTGCGTATAACCGCTAGCATATGAGCGGCTGCCTCTTTGTTATTTTTGGTTGCCACAAAACGTTGCTTCAGCAAATTGATCGTCTGTCCCCGAAAACAGGGCAGGCCCGTATCGAGCATCAGCGATACCAATGATACAATCGCATCCTGATACGGCCGCACGGCGAGAAAGGCCTGAACGCAGAGTTCACAGAACCATTTAAAGACGGGCGCCTCCATTTTGCCGCCCATTATCATGACCATTTCGTCCGTGAGCTTCATGTCGGGCTCGAAGCCGATGTTGCCGCCGGGCGACGATTCAAACATGAAGCCAAAATCTGTTATACAAAATGAAAGTTGCAAAGTTGGCAATTAAACAATTGTTATAGCAAAACTGTTATACACTTATATCGTAGAGGCTTACAAATGAAAACTTACAAATTTGAAATGTTTAAAGATAATTTGAATGCCTTGCATTTAAAATAATAATAATAATAATTCAATTGCTCAAAAATAAAACTCGTTAAAAAAATTTAAATAAAATGTAACTTATAACTCTGTGAAATGTTTTCTATTCTACTTAAACTTAATAATTAATAATTAAGTTAATAAAAAAAATGTAAATGAAATGAAAAAAAATATATAATGCATCATTAGATATAAAAAAAGTTTAGTTTTCTTTAGTTCCAATTTTGTGGATTATCTTCATGGCAATAAAAATGTTGAGAAATCACTGAGAACGGCAGTTCGCGCTAGTGACGAAAGCAGCACGAAGGGTGAAAAAGGCGACTAGCAATATATACAAGTTCAAGTTATATACCGATCGAAAGCTATGAAAAGGAATTTTGCAAAAGTGGCAAAAAATGTTCTCCAAGTAATTTATACGTAAAACTTAACAATATTCGTCACAAAATTGGATATCTCGAAACTTTGGGGAATGAAACGGTTTTTGTTACTAGACTTTTAACTCGTGAAGAGTTTTTTTTTTATAAGATTCTAATTACCCCAATAAGAAAGTAATATTTTAAGACCGACTCTATGCTTTAAAACAAAAAATTAAAAAAAATATATTCATATTATCTGAACAGCAATTTTCCCCAAAAAAAAAAAAAACAGCGATAAAAGTGAAAATGATGGTAAAAATGTAAAATAAATATATAAATCAATTAATTACAGTGAAAATTAATGCGAAAAAAATTAAAAAATCAATTAACTCAATATCTATGTAATTATAAGAATAAAAGTGAAAATAATAAATGGAATAAAATGTGAGATAAAGGCTTAAAAAATTAAAATAATGCAAATGAAAATTAATTTTTCTTTTACAGTTTTCATGTTCCAAACCTTTTAGACCAGAGGGTATCTAATTTATGAGATTGTAGTGCAGCGGTGGGCACGCAATGGCTCCGGGAGCCAGCGGCTGCTAACGAATTTAGATTTCGTCCCAGAAAGCTTACCTATGTGTATTATGTGTCCATCCTTGTCGATCATAATGTTGCCATTATGTCGATCCTTGATTTGCAACAGATAACCGATGAGGGAATAGGCGGCCATCGATTTGACAAAATTGGCGCGTGCCGCCTGGAATTCCTTGGAGCTCTCATCGCCATACTGATGCTGGAAGTACTCGGATAGACCCGAATCTGTCTGTCTGCCCAACTGATCCCTGGACTTGGCATTCGGCACACACTCAATGACGCCACACTGACAATGCCAAAGATTCATTGATAAGAACAAAAGTTTCCTCAACATTGATATTTGGGATTTACTTACTCCGGGTGCTGTGGCCACAACACGATATGGGAACAGAAACAGATCGAGGCCAACTTGTTGGAAGATATTTTTAAATATTGTGATCACTTGCAGGGCGAGCATATCCTGACGCACATCGTCGCCCACTTTGAAGATCGCTGCCTGCCACGACTCCACGCCCAGCGTCATGTGTGCATCCTCCTGTGAGTTCTGTGAAAACATGCATAAGACAGAGACAGCGATAGTGTTCGTGTTAGTGTTAGACTGTGTCAGGTAGATTAATAGAAAGAGTGAAAGCAAGAATATTCTATTTAAATTAGGTTAACTATTGAAACCAAAAAAATTGATTTAAATTTAATTTTAAATAATATTCACGTTTAAAAAGATGCGATTTTTAAATGTAATTTTTAGCCTCATATTCGATTTTAAAAGGTCCAAATTAGCCTAGAAAAAAAACTCCTCTCTTATCGCGGCATAAAATGGGTTAAAACCCTAACCGAAACCGAATCTTTAGCCGGTAAAAACCGATTGAAATTTAAAACCGTGACCGAAAAAAATTCTTATTTGATCGAAACCTTAAAACGAAACTCTGTAAACCGAAATTACCGTTTAGTAACCGTTTCATTTATAAGGGTTAATTTCGGGTTTTCATGCATGTAAAAAATTTTTTTTTTCATTTTTAATTTGCTTAAGTTTAATTTTGAAGTTGTATTTGTGATATTCATGATCGAATTGTCACAGCACTGAATAAGCGCAAAAAAAAATAAAATTGTTAAATGAAATATAAATATTAGAATGTAACTAAACTACTTAATGAAATATGAAGAAAGTAAGTAATTTTAATTATTATTATTGTACTATTAATATAATTATATTTGTGTAAAAAACAATTTGTTTGTGAACCGAAACCATACCGGTATTTTAAAACCGAAACATGAAAAAACCGGTTCACTGTTACGAAAACCCGAATGCGAACATAACCGAAATCGTAACTGATACCGATATTCGTTTCGGGTTTAATATATGACATATAGTAACATATAGCAGACACCAAGGAGTTAAGCTTACAGGATTATTGGACACCTCCATGGCGCGCGTCTCGAGTTCGGTGATGCCACAACGATAGACCCGGAAGCGTGCCAAATACGGCGCCTTGGCCGCACTCTGCATGGGCGTACCGCTGCTATACTCAATGTCCAGGACCATCGCCTCGGGATTGGAGGGCAAATAGCAGCCGGATTGAACTTTAATGCGACTCAGGGCGGCCAGACAGGCATTTTTACGCTCGATGCCCTTGGGGAAGGAACGTATCTCGCCCGAAACGGCTGTGATTTTGCCAAAGAAATCAAATTCACGCTCATAGAAACGTTTCGCAGCGCCGGAGAAGGAGGCAATGATATTCTGTGAGAGTAGATCCAATGCCTCATAGAGATTGGGATCACGATGCAGTTGATCCTCGTCCATGTACATGTTTGTCTGCATATTCCAAATCAATTGATGTGCCACAATTTGTGAACGTTTCGATATATTCTTTATAAACTCAACCACATAGCCCATCGTATCGTGTCGGAGAGCCTGAACCAATTGTGGAATGTACGGCAATACCGATTCCGCCGGATATGAGCTCAATGTCTTGACCGCATACTGTGCGGTTAATGGATGCGATGGATATTGACGAGAAAAGTAGGATAATGCCTGAATGGGCGTCACTGCCGACCAGGAGAGAATATAAACCAAATCGGGACTCTCCTGGAGCAAGTTCTTTGTGGTGCACAGATATTTCAATGCCTCGGGAATGTGGCACACGGCTATGGGATCGGAGCACACCAAACGTGACACCTCCTCGTCAATGGTCTCCGCATTTTTGATCCTTTGCGGCAGGAAGACGGCCAGCGCCGGATTATAACACCAGGCGAGACGGGCGTAATCTCGCCAGACGTTCGGCTTGTACGGACGATTGCGCCACTCCGTGATCTGTTCCTCTCCTGGAAGAGAAAGAAAACATCAGGTTAAGAAATAAGAAAATCACAGAGAAATTTAATAATAAAAAAAAAGTTGATCGAGAGAGATTGAGAAGAAATTGCATAAGGTGTAAAATGTGAATCTGCCTGTTAGACGTTGACGAATAGCAAAACAAAAGGGAATGATAACAGAAAGGAAGAGAAAATTTGGAAAAAAGGAAATGAGCCTCAAAAAAGGCAGAAAAAGAATACAGATGCATAGTCAAAAATGATAGAGATTGCGTTGAAAAGGCCTAAAATGATAGTAGCATAAAACGTTTACGAATGCTGTAAAAAGAGGAATTGAGAAAAATAATTAACCGCAAGAATTTAATAGCAATTAACTTTCAAGTGGCACAAGACACAGACAGGAAAATATAATTTAAACGGCAAAAAAAATTGTTGCAAAACGATTACGAATACGAAGACAAAGAATAAACGAAATCGCATATTTGAAAATTTAAATATTATTTCATTAAGAAACAAATATATAAAAAAATAATTGTAAATAAAAATTTAAAAATTTTAAATTTTCTTAATTATTCAGATAATTGATATCGCTTTTGTTTTTTTACTGTGATATTGTTTACCTGGCACTATCAGATCGGTCTGGCTGTTGGGATTATACCAAGTGATGAGGAATTCCAGTTCAACCGCGAGCAGTTCCAGAATCAAATTGCGTTTCTTCATATAATCCTTGTCGTAGGAGTCCTTTTGGTATTGCAGACGCTTGGAGCGATTCGAGCGCTTCGATAGCGTCGATGTGGAGTGGGGAATTGTGTTGTACCAACCGGCGGTGTTGCCAGTGGCGCTCATGGAGCGTCCATAATCCGCACCGCCGCTGATAAGGGATGCCGTCTCGGGATTATTGCGTACCGCCAGCATTTGTGTGGAACTGACCGAGGTGCTGGTTATATCATAATCACCCACCTCCGAGGTAACCAAATGTTTCTTCTCGCTGCGCATTGTTTGCCAGAATTTCAACAAAATCAATATATCCTCCAACAATTGTTCGCGACTCTGATTGGGACATGTGGGCGGACCACAAAAATAATCCAAGGCATTCGAATAGATGCGTTCACGTAGAATATTTCTGGCCAATGATTTGGGTATGGTATTGCCCTGCAACAAGGATAAACCGCATTGCAGTAGCTTAAAACGACAACCAACTGTGGACACTTGACGATTCTGTCGACTGCTCTTTAAAATGGGCAAACAACGATGCAGTAGCAAACAAAACATTTCAACCTTATCGCGATTACAATATTTGGCCGTATCGACCATTTCCGAGAGCAACTGCAGCCAGATGAGATGTGGTGTTATCAATATCGGTTTACTGACCAACTTGCAGCCCTCGTAGGCAGCCAATGGATGTGTCATTTCCATATCCCAGGCAAATAAGCCCATGCGTTTCTCAAATGTTGTCTGCCAGGCACTAACCATTTCCTGTATAAAACATAGCTCCAAATCCTGTCGTGCTGTCAATACCCATTGCCAACATTCCACCGCCGTTTCCATGGCCGATTCCGTGAATAGTTCAAGCTGTGAACTTGCCACCGCATGCAGCAACTTGCGATCGATTTCGGCACAAATGATTAAATACGCTGTGGCACGCCACAAGGCGCCACGATGACGTGCATCGCTTTTTTCCGCACAAGCGCCCCAAACATCGTTGACCAAACGATCGGCGAGTCCCACCTTATCCTGTTCACTCAGCACCGACAAAAGTCCGCTGATTTCGCCAGCGTATTTACTTCGCAAACAGAGCACGGAAACAAAACGCGGCGTATCCGAGTTGACGCAACTGGGACGCTTGCTGAGATTGCTCAGCGTATTGCCCGGTTGCAAGGTGCCGCTATTAACCACCGAATCAAAGGCCAATGCCAGGCCACTGTGATGGGCCAAGACGGGTGTTGGTATCTGATTTGGATATTCCTGCAAATGGGAGCGTGTGGAACGTGGCGCCCATTTCATTGCCTCATTCACAATCCCCTGACAGCGATCGGCAAAATCCTTGAGACGCAATTCTCTAGCCGGCAACGAGTCCATCAATTGCAACGTATACGGTGTGGACACAACTCTCAACGTGGGCGTCTCCTCATTCGGATCGAGGGACAATGAGTAGGCCAACAATTGCAGTATATCCAACATGCACCACAGCACACGACGATTCCACAGCAAATGGGGAAAACGATCCACCAACTGGGACAGATACTGATCGGCCACCAGTTGGATCTGTTTGTGTATGTGATTGAAGTAGACCAGCAAAAGTGTCGCCTGCGATTCCAACACCTTCTCACGGATCTCGTCGTGGGCGTACAGCACATTGCGAAATTTATCAAACACCTGATCTGCCACACTGTAAAAAATAAAATAAATAAATGTAGGGTTTAGTTCATAAAATTAAGGAAATTTTGAAAAATAGAAAATACAAAAATGAATCAAATTTAAAATTATAAAAATAAAAAATTAAATATTTTTGGTTTCTTTCTGTCGTAATTTTTTCCTTGCCATTAGATTTTCATATTCTTAGTATTAGTTGTCGTTAAATCTTTCTTAGCAAAAATTGATTTTCAGAAAGAAGTTTGCGGCACTCCTAAATGAAGTCAAAAGTAGAAGATGAATTTCGTACATAGGAAGTGTATTTACTTCTTGTTTTCTAGATATTTTGAGATGTCAATTTAACAGTTATTAAATTTATTTTCCATAAGCAGTTTAAATATGACCAAATCTTAACTTAAAAGTTGAAAGAAGAAAAGGGAATAATGGTTTGAACGATAACCTTATAATAGATCTGTTACAAAAGCCTATACTGGTTAAATTGGACACTAGACATTTTTAAATTCTTCTACAAATTATTTTAATTCTTCTCTTCTTCTTTTCTTTGTCTGGTGATATCTAAGTAGAGTTCAACCTTATTGCATTTTCCTGTCATAACTCAAGATAGGAATAGTTTTGTAAATTTAGATTCAGCATCGATTTTAAAATTGGACTTCACAAAATTCCATATATTAAATTATGATAATTTAATTATCGATTTATTAAGAAAACTAGACAGATTCAACGATTTTCGATAAAAATTTAAAGTACATATTTTATAATTAAGAAACAGTTTAAATTAACGGTGGGCACATATGGGCTCCGGGAGCCAGCGGCTGCTCCCGAATTCAGATTTTGTGCCCACCGCTGGTTTAAAAATATTTAAGTTATTTATTTAATATAATAATAATAAATTATTCTGTTCAATTAAAAAATAAAAAATAATGCCCATTGTACTTACCACTTGACGCACTGCCAGATGCCAGTTTTATCCTTCTGCAAGGCTGTGTCACACAGATAGCTCATGATGGGCTCCAGACTCGGCTCATCGGCATTCTCGACGCGCAGCATCTCCAGCCAATAGACGCTCAACAGGTACGTGCACTGGGCAAATGATAACTTATTTATTGAAGCCGCCACATTATCCGTTGAATGCTCGAGAAGCACAATAATCTGACTGCGAAGTTCATTAACTGAATCGCTTTTAATGGCCAGCGTATAATTGAGTTCTCGCATATCCGATTTGTGGGCCGTTTGGGAGATGAGAAGTGGCGATTTGGCCGCAATTTGTTGGACACCTTGATACCAATCCGCTGGCCATAGCCGGGCATTTGTAAAGCCCATGACAACGCAATATGCCCAAAAGTCCTTGAACAATTTGTGTAAACGCTGGCGGGGATTCTTAATTGGGGGCAAACGACGCATGAGAACTGCGATGACCGGTATGAGCATGCCCAGATTTCCGGCACGTGAACTGGCTTTTTGGGCACCCGGTGTATTATCATACGATCTCTCGCCATCCAAACCAATCTGTACAAACAATTCGAGCAGTTTTCCCAGCAGCTCCAACATCTCTGCATCACCTTGAATATTCGCTGCAATATTTCCCAAGGCATTCACAACCGCATCGGATACGTGATGGAACTGTTTGCGATGCTCCGGATCTGATGTATATGCCAGGGATGCCGATTGTACGGTTACGCGAGAGAACATCTTCATGATCTCATCAAAGATATGCGTCTCACACTGCGAAATGATCATGCAACCCAATTGATCCACAATTAATGCATTCTGCTCCGAGGGCACCTTACAAAAGCGTTGGATGAAAAACTGCAGAATGTTTTGTGTTGTCTTCGAGGTGTCCTTCAAGGCGACTGCCACGTGTCCCAGCATCACAATGATGTTCAAGCTAACCAACGTCGATTCGCTGCGGAGAAAGATGGCAATTTGTTGAGAAATTTGTGAGAAATTCAGTTAAAATAAACAGGTGCTGAATACAGAAAACACTAGCCAACAAATTTCAACTTTTTTGTAGAGTTTTGTTTAGTTTTTATATCCGTTACCTAAAAAACTAAGGGGATATTCGGGCCTGTTTCGAGTTTTGAACGTTTTCAAAAAGTAAGAACGAAACGAAAACGAACGCTTTACTTTTTGCTGTTCTTAATACCGATCGAAATGGGCTTGTTTTTACTTTTCGAACTCGGTTTCAAAAACTTTTAAAAAATTCATTTTATGCATTTCAGGTTTAATATAGCAGATTAAAGGTAAATTAGGCTTTGTTGTTAGAATTTTGTTATTTAATTACAGCAACACTAGAAGCTTTCGATTGCGAGAGTTGGTATCGATAACAAAAATTAAAGTGGATTTCAGAACAGCTCGGTTTAAAATTCTTTTAGAAAATACTTCAAATGTTAAAGCTTGAAGAATTTATGTAAATCGATTCGAAAAATGTTCACCATTATTATAATTTTCATTTTATTATTTTAGGTATTTATTTTAATGCTTTAAATGGCATTCATTTTCAAAGCCGACGAATTTATGTTTCAAATTTTTGCCAAGCCCCTTCCCGCCTCGAGGAAAGCCCCCACACGCACCGTTTCAACAATATTACGTATTTTGTTTTGCTAATTTACGTTATCTATTAATTAAGGCTATCATCTTACTTAAAAGCAACTAGATCGGACAAATAGAAAGGTGTTAATGGCTAATTTAGGTTTCAAGCAGTGTAAGTGCCTAAAAGCATGCAATAAAAAATACTTTAAATTTATTTAAATTAATAACGGGTATCCTAAAGTCAGGAGCTGATTAATTTTTATTTTTTTTTTTTATCATTTTTCGAAAGTGTCAAGCTCGATTTTTTACGTATTTAGAAAGCTTATGAATATATCTGTAGTTAACAGTTTGAATATAAATTCCTTCTTCATGTTCCCCCTTACTAAATACATTTTATACCCGATCCAATCTCTCTAATTTATTTTCTAGGATCAGGCGACTCATACTTGATTATATGTCAACTTTAAGCAAGCTCACCTCTCGTGCTTCTCAGCCGTAAACAGACGATTGGAAACATTGGCCACCAAAGCCGGAACACAGAATTGATCCAATGTGTGGGCAGCACGTAGTGCAATCGATAGATTCTCAATAGCCGCATCTCGTAGCGCCTCAAAGGCGGCATATCCACTGCGTCCCGTGCCGCCAGCCTGTTTCTGATTATCGCCAAAGATATCGACGACGGCACGTGAATCGGAATGTTGGACGACAATCTTGAAAGGCGTCAATTCCTTTTCCTTTTTCTGCAGTGCCAACGTTTGCATTGCATGGGCATGAAGCTTTCCAAGAATGGGACTTGGATCGACCAGAAAGTCACGTAGATACGATATCGATGTGCCGGCAATATTGGGAAACTTTTGGGCCAATTTTCCCAAACCCTCCAGGCAGACCATCAAGAGTGGCATGTGATCCATGACGATCTTATGACTTAGCACCAGATTCAGTTTCTGCGAGAGGCGTCCGCAAAGTTTGTCAGCCTCTGTGAAAGTGAAAAATCGATTAATATGGAAATATTGAATATTTTCGATTATGATTGGGATCCGGGAGTAGGAGGAACAAAGGCTAAACGAAAACCTCAACATAAGAAGGGATAAGAAATTATTGTGGCATGCAGCAGCGCATGAAACAAAATGATATTTTGATTGGCGCGGGGGGATTCCCCTTTCTGAAAACATGCCGTGAGAGCAACGAGAACACCAAAAACGAATAAACGCAACAACGTAATTAACTTTATAGTAATTAATTATAAATAATTGCTTGACGGAGACAGAGGAGGAGTTGGTAATTTCAGTAAATGGGGATTGGAGGGCGACGGGAACTGCTCTTGACCTTTATTCAATAAAAAATGCAAGCCATTTTGCAAGGATGGCACGTTATAGTCGACATCAACTGTAAAAATATTCCGTATCAACTCAAAAAAACACACACAACTTAAAGTACAAAAAAAATATGAAAATTGAAAGCGTTCATCGGTTAATGCCGATGCTTCAGATATACCTAGGCAGTAGGATCTCAAAGTTATAACTAGGAAAACTGATTTACTGAAAAATTACACTAAATTTCTTAACAATTTGTTTCTAACAAGTTATGGCCATTAATTTGATAAGCAACGTTTCCAAAAATACAAAAATTCCAAAATGGGTTTAAAAAATGGTTCTTCAAGAATTCAGCCGATCAATTTTACATTATCTAAGGTGAAATAAATTTCATACAAATTTGAGTTAAATTCAAGCGAAAGCGATTTCCGTGGCACCCCCGTATATTAAAAATTGATTTTAAAAATTGTTTCTTAAAGATAATTTTTAAAATTATTATTATATATGCAAATAATGTAGAACATATACTCGTATATATTTTGGGACGAATTTCAAAAATATAAAAAAAAAAACATGTGAAAAGATAATAAAAACTAATTTCAAAGCTAATAAAGAAATAAGAGATGAAAATCACACGGACTTTAAACCAACTGCAAAGGCATAAAATTAGCTATAAATATAAAAAATACAATAATCAAAAGAAAACTTAAGATGAGTGTTTTGTAAATGTGAAAACTAGTTCCAAACGCACCTGTTTCATCACGTATGGCCCAAACGAGGAGATCCACACAGGCGGCATTGGCCATGACATTGATTTTGTATTTATTGACGACCGCAATGCCGTTCTCTTCGCGTCTTTCACGCTCCTGATCCTGTTGTTTGTTTTGCAGTTCCGTTTGGCCATTGAGAAAGAGACGCTTGACAAACTCCTGGACATCCTTGGTAAATGGTGCAGGCAAATCAATCTGATGTTGGAGCAGCTCTCGCAACAATGTGACCAACACCAAATTGAGCATTTCCGAGAAACTCTTGTAGCAATTGCCATTGTTTAAATGCAATGAAAATATATCACTGCCAAGCTCATCCAGATACTCGAGAGTATCTTTGGTCAACAGCTTCTTGGAGACGGCAAATATGGTCTGCAAATGCTGGATGGGAAACGGTGGCACACGATACAATGGCTTAATGCCAGTTTTGCTCGGTGATTCACAAATGTTGACACGCATATGAGGGAATTGATTAAAACTGGAGCCGTAACGTGTAAAGAAATGCGTACGTGGATCATACGGCACAGAGAAATAACTTTGCAACGATGGCTTCTGTTTGCTGCCCAATGAACGCATCCGATGTTCCTGATCCGCTGGCGTTTGACTATGCGCCAAGCTGCCCGACATCGAACGTGGTATAATGGGACGAAATTGTGTGGTCGTCAAGCGTTCGCTGCTGCTAAATGAACCATGACAATGATTGACATGGCCGCCACCAACGCTGGCCCGCATAATGGGCAACTGTTCGGGCGGAAAGATGCGACAGAGCAGCGGCGGATCATTGCTGGCATAGCGACCCATAGATCTGGCCAAGCCAAACAACAACGGCACCGTCGCATTGCACAAAACATGCGGAGATGGCGCTGAATTGCTATCCTTGCTGGGCTTCACAATGTTCGCCAGCGTGCCCAGTGTTTCCACTTGATTCAGTATGATCTCCTCCCTGGAATCTGGACATTTGGCCGCTATATCCGAGAGCAGTGTGTTTAAACAGAAACTAAACTTTTCCGCTGCCGGAATGCGCACGCCTGTAAACGGAGATACATAATTTATTCAAAAAGGTTCCAAAGCTTTAAAAATTCCGCTTTTGACTTACGTTCAACTTTGGTGCTGCGCTCATCGTGTATTCGGGCCTTGGGCAGACTCTTGGCCAATCGCAGCAGATAGGGCACAATTTGGGATTCATGCTGGCAGCCGCCTTCCAGAAAATATATGCCAAGGGCAACAACCGCATCCTGGGCGCGTGAATCCAAGCAAAAGACACCCGAAGCATTCTCCTGCGGGCAGTAGCGAAATAGCGTTTGCACCTAAATACACAGATACATATGTCAAAGGTCAACAGCGGGCATATGACAACATAGATTATAAAAACAACAATTATTATAAGAACAACAAAGACACTACACGCATGTCTGTTCAACAGTGTTGCCCACTTTGGACTGTCATAAAGGAAGCTTTTTTTAGTGGCAAGGCTGACGACAAATAGCTAAATTTGTAACAATAAAATCTAAAAAAAAAAAAAACTTATTGTTTACCAGGCATGCTCCATAAATCTCTAATCAACCAAAATCATTTGTCGTTGGGCTTATTCCAAAAAAGATAAATAAATTTAAGGCTTATTTGCGCCGTTATCTTTAACATATTGGCATCACTGGAAAGTTCATTTAAATTCCGTTTAAATAAAAGAAAACTTTCCCTAACCCATTAAAAATTTCGAATTTATGGAAAAGTCTACTTTTGAACAATTTCTCCTCGATTTATAAAGAAAACAAAATGTTTTAATGCAAACAAATTTTTTAAGAAATTCTAAGAGCGACTGCAAAATTTTTTTTTCAAAAATCTTTTCGTTTATATTTTTTATAGTTTTTTGAAAATTTACTAAAAAGACACTCATACAAAAAATGTCTCTGTATTATATGAAGAGTCCAATTTGTGTGACATTCAAAATAGGTTCGGAAAATTGAATCTCTGACGTTTAAAAAACAGCGATAATTCGTGCGCTTGTTTTAAGGAGCAATTGTATTTTAAATCTCTAGTAACTTGGGGCCTGCATTAATTTAACTTTTTGTATAGTTTCTACAATAATACAATACAATAAATTCAACTTAAAAAACACGCATTTCTGCTTTCCGCTTGATTTGTTCGCTCAAATAGAATTAAAAAAAAGCCAGATTTGACTGGAAAAATGCTGTTGCTGGCAACACTGTTGTTTTGGCCCCAAGGTCAACGTTAGTTGCGCGAAAAATTCGATTTTCAATTTGCAGCCCACAAGCGTTTCCTTACAGCATACACACACCCCCCATCCACACACACACACACACACACATGCACGAACAGAGCCACTGAATGATAACAGAGAACTAGCACCCCACCTCCCGCACAACCAGTGCCTTTAACTTTGAGCCAACCGACCTTGTCCCATGGCGTGGGCTGTATGCCAGCCAGAACGCGGGCCAAGCAGAGCACGGTGCGCTGATACGTATACTTGTCCGAGGCGGTCATCTTAACGCCTCTTCTGTCAACTCTCGTCTCGTCTTGTCTTGCTGGCCGCCACCGGAGTCAGCGTGACGTCGTCGTCGTCGTTGTCGTTTACGTTGACGGCCTTCTCTGATTGCAAAAGACGCGGCCGTAAATCTTTGGTCGTTGACTTAAATGCACGGTATTGGATATGATTGCATACGAACACATGCACACGACACGCGTACACTTTTAATTCGTTAATGAATTATTTAATTTGTTTAAATATTGCTCATTAAACGTTCGTCATCGTCAAATCGTTCGAAATTTTTATTGTTTTGCTATCGCAAGTATCGAGTATTTATGGTAGTGCTATCACAAGTACTCGGCTAAACGTGCTGCCACCTTTTGGCAATGGCAAGCAAGTTGGCAAGACTGACACATGTTGCTGCTCCACACTTGACGAAGCTGCTCCACACAGTTGACAAACGCAGCGGGCAACAGTTGCATTTAATAATTATATATTTTTTTAAGTGCATATATTTATAGTTTTATGCAAAAAGTTAAACTTGTTGATCGTTTAAGTTGTAAATATACTATTTACAATTTGCGTTTTTATTGGTGTTGTTTGATGATATAAATTATGAGTTTTCGTCAAGTTTCTGCTTTCGTTAAAGGTCGTTACTTTTTAATTTGGAACTTCAAAAGATAAGTTGATAGAAGTCGTGGCATTGTGGCTTAATAATACTGACAATATTTAAAATATTGCACATACTTATATATAAATAAGTGTATTTATTATGACTAAGCAAAAAAAAAAAAAAACAATTGAAAGGGAGATTTTGGTCTCACTCGCGCCAATTGCCAATGATCTGGGATGAGGGCACCAGTTCCAGTGGGCCAGGTGCATTGGCCAAGAATGGTGGTGGTGGCATCGCAAATCTGCCAGAAACCGAAAGACAATTGATGTGCGAATTTCGAATAATTAGAGAAATTAAGTTGCTTACCTGGGTCTCACGGCAGGCCCTTGATGTTGTTGAACTGGCAAACTCATGGGTGGCCTGAAATTAGTGCTTTTCGATTTGACATTTATGAAATTCGCCAGTGGCGCGATTCCCGTGTCGACGCTTTCCAGCGTGTTGCGCATTACGTGCGGCTGGGCGGCACGTGGGCGTGGCTGGCTGGGCAGCTGCATGTAACGGAAAAGTCGCGGCGATGCCTCCTCATTCGATTGACCCACCAAATCCAGGTCGGCAAAATCATTGTCAAAGCCAAGGCCAATGCGAGCACCGGCACCGCCACCTGCTCCTCCAGCGCCTCCAGCTCCGCCACCGCCGCCACCAGCAGCTGCAGCAGCAGCAGCAGCTCCTGCACCATTTCCTCCGCCTACGCCTCCGCCGGCAGCAGCCGCAGCAGCTCCCCCACCAGCTCCTCCGCCACCACCTGCTCCGCCCGCTCCACCTGCTGCTCCGCCTCCAGTTGTTCCAACAAACCCACCGCCATTGCCAGCTGCCACCGGTGGCGTAAACATGGCCGACAGCTGGATGGGCACAAAGGCGGGCAGACGCACGGAGAGCGGTGCACCGGGCGGTGGCAACTCTGGACCTGGTGTCGGTGCCGGCGGTGGTGCTTGTGTTGGTCGTGGACGCGGTCGTGGTCGTGGTCGTGGTCGACGAGTCGGTCTTGCCGGACGCCTCGGTGGAGCGTGTGTCGTCTCAATGGGCTCTGGCTCCGGCTCCGGCTCCGGTTCGTGATGATGCGTTGTGTCATCCTCGACTTCTTGCCATGCTTCGAGCAGTGTCAGCAGCTCATCCTTGGTCATATGTCCCAATCCAACTGGACTAAAGCTACTAACCGTATTCCAACCCAATGATGATGGTGGGCTACTAACGGTATTCCAGCCCAATGATGATGGTGGGCTACTAACGGTATTCCAGCCCAATGATGATGGTGGTCCAAAAACGGAACGTGGAATACGCGCGAAAATCACTGGCTGAAGAGCGAAGCTGCCACAGAGCAATTGCAGCATCAGCATCAGCATCGGGATCGGGATCGGGATCAGGAGTCGTGTCATCTTGTCGCTGGCTGTGCCACGTTTGTTGATCCTCATTGGAGTCGCCTCGCATTTATATACCCATCATTGCACAAGTATATTGGACCATGATCCAGTTTAATGCCTGCACCGGAAAACGGAAGTGTAGTCTAGTCCAAAAAGAAAAAATGACCACATAAATAAAATAAAATGAAATGCAGCGGGTGAACTGGTTAATGCCACGCCAAAATGGTCACTCTAATCCATGTTGCAGACACTTACCCGAAAATGTAATGCAGCCAATGCCCAAGTCCAAGTCCACTGTCCACGTTCACGTCACATATTCAGCCTGTCAGCGAACTACTTTTTATAAATACCCTGTATTCCTCAAACTGCACATTTGGGGAAGCAACCACTTGTGCCGAATTATGCAACAGACAGGGGAACATTATTTATGTTATTAGTTGCAACAATGCATCAACAGATCCAGCTATCTTAGAGTTTATGCTAATTGGAGTGACCATATTTGGTCAATAATTAGAGTGACCGTATTTATATTTGCGTATGCACCGGACGGGAAAGCTTTTTAATGTTGTTAGTTTATCAAAAGATATATTAAATTAATCAATGTTAGGAATTATAGGCATAGGGTGACCATATTTTGTAAATGTCTTAATCCTATTTTATTATATATTTACTACCTAAAGAAAACTTTCATAATTTCAGCTTGAGCTATAGTCAAAGCTAAGCCCATTTCTAAGGGGTTATAAGAATTAGGGCTACCATATTACGGTCAATGTACAAAAATTAGGCTTCATTATGTATTTATTTAGTTGTGTGAAGTTGTGTGACTTGCTCAAAGTGTTTTATATAAATTAGTAAGCATTGCAGGGTATTGTCCAGTCTATCCACAGTTTACAAAACTGTCGTTGCTGCTGTAGCGGTTGCTGTTAATGGCCAACTGTCCAGGCCAGTGTGGGCCAATTCCTGGACAGGCGCCGGCGGCTGAAACCAGTCGCATTGCAAATTGTAACGAGACAAAAGCTACGTCGTTGTATTACATTTTGTTTGGAATTGACCGGTTATTGGTGATGGTCCAGTTGGGGATGGGCGTGATAGGCGTGACACGCATTATACTTAGATAACTTAAAGAAAATAAAAGTTATCGTTGGAATCAGATCAATTTCAAATGCCTGCTTGGGCTATTGATAAATATGTAATATAAAGCAAAATCTGGTTATACTAGATAATGGTGGGCAAAAGGATCTAATAATATAATGGATATATGTATTTAAAAAAATCGAATCGAACTTAACTTATATATATTATTTATTAGTACTAAATTAAAATCCAATTTTGTAAATTTATTCTTTTTAATTAAGAAATTCTTTTGTGGTTCTTAACATAATTTGTTGTTAATTTACAGAAAATTATTTCCCCATTTCTTTTTTATATAGTATAAATATAAAAATTTCCAACGAATTTATGAGTTTTCAATTATTTATGTTCTCTTAAGCTTACTTTTCGTGTCACGCGTGCATCTCTAGCACGGATTTCGATGTTAATATATGTCGCATATCTGGCCAACTCAAGGAAGCGTTTGTTACAGATTTATGCGAACTAAACATTCATGAGTACACATAGTAGTTACATACATGTTTACTCGCAGTTATCCGTGGTTACGAGTACCCGATTAACTCACAACGCATATTAATCGATTTTGTTGTATTCATTTGTTATAAGCTTATACATATTTTTTACGCCCATTCAGAAGGTTGGGTATTATAGATTTATGCAGTAGTATATTATATAAATTAGAAGAAACCATATCTGTTAAGTAATGATTATTAATCATAGTCATTAGAAATTAGATTATTTTTGTTTAAATGACGAACTAATGATTAAATTACGATTATTCTCAAAAGTTATTACAATTATTCGAAAATATTCAGAAATAATCTAAAATAAGCTTTTTAAGTAGTCGGATAATTTTTTAATATTTCTGATTATTTTAGTTTTTTTTTAGATCATTTTTAACTATTTGGTGAAAAACAAATTATTTTTAACAAAACAGTTTATTACAAAAATGTTACTTTTTTACTTTTAATTATAATTAATGAGTAATAATCAAAAATAATCTAAAATAATCTCTTTATTATTATTATTTTCAATTAATTCCGACCATTTTTGAATAATTGTAATAATTTTTCATCATTTCTGATTGTTTGTAATCGTAATCATTAAATAGTCACAAATTTTTAACAGTGAAAAAGTCACTACGATTATTTCCAAAAATAATTTAATTGATTAGTAATTCTAATCGAAATTTAACAGGTATGGAAAAAACATCTAAAGTTGATTTATTCTTGTAAATTTTTTCTTCTCGATTTTAGAGAGTATGTAGACACTTCAATTGTAATGCATATGTTTTTGTATACCATTTACAAACCAAGTTTGTATTTAAAATTTAATGTTTTTTGCATTAAATCAAAAAATAAGATTTCAAATTATTGCTTTAAAATAAAATCTGTAAATACATAAATAATTATTCGGTTCGGAAATACCCCATCCAAAAATTTGATAGCTGGTTTTTTATTATCCTCAATTTATTTAATTTGACTTTCTGTTTTTTTTTTTTTTTATCAAATTTTCTTCCGAGAATGTGTATTTTTAAGTTCCATAATTAAATGTTTGTTTTTTTAATATATTCCCATTTTGTAATCTCACATAAGCTAAGATATTATAGAAACATAATTAATAAGCATTTATTGTTTTTATTATTTTCTTGACAATAGTAGACATTTTATTAGTGTTGTTAATAACAATAATGAGTGATACAAATTATACTACAACTGACATATTTGATCAGATGTAAAATGATTAGGAATTTACATACATTATGAGGGTAACGATAGCTCCCGAGGCAATTGCTCCCACATAGCACAGATGCAGTGGGGCGCGTCCATTGGGATCGTTGGGGAATGGAGCTGGTGACGTCACGCCCGGATTGAGGTTGTCTACGTAAACAGTTCCGTATGCTAAACTCGCCACAACGAGTCCACTCAACAATGGAGCCCATATTTTGCTCAGCTCCTTCATATTATTGTTTTTGATATGGGGCATTATTAGGTATCCAAAAGTTGCTAGAGAAGTTAACAGTAAAAGGACTTTCAAAAATCCTTGCTTTGATTCCGATTCTTGAGTTGACATTATTGAAAAATTGTTGGTGCTGCTACTAAATTACATAGAATGAACTTTGTTTATTATATTCATGTTTTGTATCTTAAACTCACCTGATTTTCAAAATAGTTTTTGTATTTTTTTTTTTTCTTCCGACTATGTCAGCTTTCAGTTTCACAATGAGTTTGATCCTTTTCAGAATAGATTAATTTATTTTCTTAATTATTTCTATTTTGATTAGTTGCAATCTCAAGTTACAAGAGTTAAATACTATTTAAAAAGTGAAATTTTCTTACTAATTTATTAGATTTCAAAAGCTAACCATTCACTGTTTGCTTTAATCTGAAAATTTTTACATTCTGACATTAAAAGTCTTGCAAGTCATCCAGACGAAAAGTTTTGGAAAATTCGATAAAATTCTATTTGAAATCAAATTTATCAAATCTTAAAAATGTAAATAGTTATCAATGCAATTATGTACACACTGATTAATTGATTGTACTATCGATTTTTTAATAAAATTGTGTATTGTGGTAAATTAGAAGTAAATTGCGTCTGAAAGTTTTTATTTTTCTGCATTTTTTAAACGTTTTATTCAATAATATTCAATTCATTTTCCTCACATACTATTAGCATCCGAAGAAATTTTTTTTACTCCTGAGGGACGCTTAAATTATTTTAGGTTTAGTTCTTTTGTATGTCTTGAAAATTGTAAATAAAAGTTGGTGCTTTGATTTTCATATTTAAAGCTCAACATGTTTTCTCTTCAATATGAGGTCAAGTTTAAGAAAGTTTTGAAATTATAGCCAAGTTACGTCACAGAGTTGCTCAAGATTGAATCTGTCTAGTGAATCAGTTTTATTGTCATTTGCAATGAATGTGTCGAATAATCGGCTCTCGACTTCGTTACGCATTTATCACTTGACCCAGATCAAGTGCACAAGAAAACGGTCCAATTGTTCCACTGTCCAATTGTTCCACTGTTCACCTGCTTCAATTGATAAACTTTGTCCCATAACAGACTGATGAAAGAGAGGGAGAGAAAAGGAGGACGCATTCAAAATTGATAATATCAGTTGTAGTACATGAATAATGAATAACTGAATAATGAATGCCTAATAATGCGACGACGACGACGATTTTGTCTATTGGCCGTCACAATGGCCACGATCCTCACCCATTACATAAACGAGGCGCATTGCACTAATGATTGCCCCCCTCCCCCGTCACCCTTCCCCTGCCCAGCGCACTCTCCTTCTCTCTACTCTCTCTTCTGCATTTCTCACTTCACCTGATAGCAATTGGCGCAGTCGCAGTCGCAGTCGCAGTGACAGACGATGACGACGTCGAATTAGCGTTAATTGTCGCAGCTCTTTACCACGGTGACAATGTTTTCAATCATTACCCCCTTGCACAGTGGCACCAATGTGATACAAATTTGGTTGATTTTCATTAAAATACAATATTATAAATATTAGATTTTATAATACAGTCGAACTTCCCTAACTCCAATCACCATTATCTAGAAAAAAGTTCGAGTTCATTCATATTAAATTGTGAACTTTTTAATTTGTTTTTTTTTTTTTTTATCTTGTAGAGCTTACAATCTTACTTAAAAATTAGACACTTGTGACTACAAACTCATGCTACACCGCAGTCGCCACGAAAGTTTCCTATGAGCACGAGATAGGGCCGTGCCGATAACTGCTCTACAACATAGACAAGGACTCACATTCAAAAATGTTCAACAATGTTGTTAAATTCTGTGCAAAGTTCAACTTTACTTGTCAAAACTCGACATTGACACCACTTGATAAATATACACATTATTAAACAGACAATTAACCAGATTAACAAACCTGATCACAAGGGCGTCGGCAGTTTTTCAATGATGGGGGGGAGGCCAAAATATTTTTTTCACGTTTAAAAAACTACTCTAGTACTCGGAAGCTAAATAGTGTAAAATTAAGAATTTAGGGGGGCAACGCCCCCCCCCACCCACTGGCCCCCGTCTGCCGACGCCTTTGCCTGAACAGTTGACATCCATTTCAAATTTGAATTTATAGAATTATTCTATATGTTGCATGCTTGTACGATTTCGACTGTTTGCTGTCTCACTCGGACTTTCACACTCAGATATTTTACTGCGTCGATCGTCACCACGAAAAAAGGGGAAGACAATTGAAATTTCGTTACTCTTTGCATGCATATGTATGTATGTATGTGTGTACGTACACACGTTTACAGTTATTATAGCAAATTTTGCTGGTTTGCCCTTGAGAACATTGGCGCCACGCGACGTGAGAACATATGTATGTATGTTTGTATGTACATATGTAAGTATGTGTGTACGTGTATGTTTAAATGCATGAGTGTAAATGCAGGAGACAATAAAAAGCAGATAATTTTTGCAACTTGCTCTTTTTCGTTTTTTTTTTTTTTGCATGTATGGAAAACCGAAATAAACCTTTATAAATGAAACGGTTATTTCGGTTTACAGAGTTTCGGTTTAAAGGTTTCGGTCAGACGAAAATTGTTTTTTTCGGTTACGGTTTCAGTTACGGTTTCAAAGTTCAATCGGTTTTTACCGGTTAAAGGTTACGGTTTCGGTTAGGGTTTTAATCCCTGTTTTAAACAGAAATATGAAAAAATGTATCAGGGAGTCTACTTTGAATATCAATTTCAGACAACAACATGAGCAGAAAAATTAATAGCAACCCTCGTAACCAAAGCAGTGGACTTTATGAAATGTGTGGAATCAGCATTAAAAGTGTTTCTTATGTATCTGTAGACCAAGTTTCTTCAGTTTCTGTCAAGCACATTTTTATTCTAAATTTAGACGCGAACGAATCAAGTTCATTTGCTAAAAACTGTGTGTGTTCAAATATTATTTTGATTAATCTATTAGTTTTCTATTTCACTTTCCACTCGTTCATAAAAACAATCAATAAAGGTTAATAATATGTTAAAATCCGTGTGCTGTATGAGCCTCAAGACTGCTGGCCAGATAATCGGCTGTATTTATTTTGTGGCCTCGTTGATATCGATAAGTTTCAAGATCTCACGCCTCAACGATGATAATTATATTTTAAGCAATTACGGTTAGTTTTGTTCTCGGAATCGATTTGAAATTCCATTATTAATGCAACTTTTTCGTTACTACAGAAAATCAAGAAACAATTTCCAAGGTGTTGACTGGATGTGTATTGAATTTACTCTTCTCGGGATTGCTTGTTTTGGGCACACTAATGGTAAGCCTAATATCCGTTTAAATAATGATTATCATAATTATTATTTTTATTTATAACCTAGAAACATCATATGCTATTTCTACCCTGGCTGATCTACTGGGCCATTCTTCTGACTATTTGCTTTGTGAATCTGCTCTTTAATTCTATTTTGTATATAGTGCAAAATCCCGAAGATTTCTTCTATATGGTTGGAATTTTCTTCTTGGACCTTATACCACTCGGTGAGTGATTTTATTTTGATTGGACTTTGAGGGTAATATCACATAATTTGATTTTTTACAGTAATTGGAATGTACTTTAGCTACGTAATCTATTCACTGTACAAAGAGATAAAGCACTACAACAAACAGAAGTTCCCAGTGATTCATCATGAAGAGGCAATGGCATTGTCCAATCCGAATCCGAATCCGTATCCGGCAATGCCAGATTTGTCAGGATGTAACTTGAATTACTCAGCATGTCAGATTTAAATTATGCTTCAACGTAAAAAAACAACAATTTGAAGTTGGAATTTATTGTGGTAATTAATAATGTATTTTATTAACATTTGCCATTTGTTAAATAAAATTATAATTTCAACAGACGCTGATATGAAATAATTGTCAAGTTTAGATATTCTCAGATTTTAGAATTTTAGAATTTTTAATATATACAGAAATATATTCTTTTAATGCTCCGAGCAGCATTCTCAATTCAAAGGACGAGCACTTTATTGTTCGGAAAATCCGGGAGTATCGAAGGATATCGACTCCAAAAATGTCTAATAAAGTTCAGGCAGACTTGGGCTAGTTTGATGTAGTTCGCAAAATGAAATGATTTGTTTTTGTGGTTCGACAACATTTAATAGCATACCTTTGAGGGTCTACTGTAAGTACCCAGCAAGCCAAGTTCTGAGGGCTCGAAATTATGTGTCTGAAAAGAGCCGACCTTAGGAGCGTTTTTAGAGTAAACACATCAATTTGAGAGTTTTCGGAGCACATTCAGTGCTTTCTAAGCATGGGCTCATAAAAAGCACTTCTGTCCGAGAATTTTCGGAGTTGAAGTTTGGGATAATCGAAAATAACGGTGCTGAACATAATGGAATGCAGAATCATGCGATATGCAAGACTACAAACAATTCACACATTCATTCTTTTGTGCAATTAAACTTAAAAGAAAAAGACGTGTTTGCGAAAAATTATTTGAGAATTTAAATATGTACATATCAGTTTTAATTTAATAAATTTTAATGAAGATATTTATGTTTAAGTTCCAACTTTCTTCTCATTTTGTTAATTTTTAAGACAAATATAATTATATTATTAGATATTTAGAGCAGTTATTGCAATTCAATTTGCACAACAATATGCAGAAGCCGATTCAAGGGCCTAGAAAAGTAACTTTTATGTGTCTTTTCTGACGTTTTTATATGCTTAATTGGGAGGGTGAAAGCACTTATATCTGTGCCAGAAAAGAGTCAGATTAGACTCAGAATACTCCCACATTAAGTGCGACCGTTTTCATATGAAAAAACGCTCATTCCGGACTCTTTTTTGGGCACATTATGACGGTGAATGCTCATAAAAAAGTGTCAGAAAAGTGTCAGAAAACGCACATATTGCTTGCTGGGTACTGAAAGCCTTGACCGATTTTACATCTAACTAATGTACAAATTGTGTGTTGGGCTAGTGTAATCAGTTCGTAATTGTGTTAAATTAAAAATAATATCCTAAAATCATACTAAAATCATTTAAACTTGATATTTATAAATTATGATGATTAATTTTCTGTATATGAGGCATTACTTTAAGTTTGTTTAAATCAGGGATTAAAACCGAAACGAATATCGGTTTCAGTTACGGTTTCGGTTATGTTCGCATTTAGGTTTTCGGTTACGCAAAATGTATGTTTGGTTTCGATTCACAAAAAAAAATTTCTTTGCAAAAATAAAATGATATTAAAAATAATAATTAAAAAGGCATTACTTTCACATATTCTTTAGTTTGATGTGGTTTAGTTACATTTTAACAATTTTAACATTTAACAAATTTACTTTATTTGCGCTTATTCATTGCTATGGAAATTCGATCATGAATATCACAAACAACAAATCAAAATTAAAAATAAGAAAATTAAAATTAAAATGAAAAATAAAATCGAATTTTTTTGAATGTATGAATAACCGAAATTAGCACTTATAAATAAAACGGTTACTAAACGGTTTTTTCGGTATACAGAGTTTCGGTTTTAAGGTTTCGGTCAAATGAAAATTTTTTTTTTCTGTTACGGTTTCAGTTACGGTTTCAAATTTCAATCGGTTTTGTACCTGTATGTAGCGTTGTCGCCGCTCTCTTTTATTAGCTGTTTGGTTCCACTGTGCAACGGCGACCCGTTAACGCTTAACAAGATTGCCAGTAGCTGCGCTTGCAGCGGCCGTTTAAAGAGGGGTGAGAGACTCTGGTTAAAGGGTGGGAGGGGGGTGTGTTGGCGGGGCAGGGGAGTGTAATGAAAGGGGGAGGAGTAAATTTAACTCATTATGCAATCGCGACGGGGTTTCGATGCGCTTAATGCGATTCAAGTTGCAGACCTTTTTTTGGCTTTGGCTATTTTATTTTTGGTTTTCTGGTGTCGTCTGGGCCAAATTGCACAAACAGTAAATGTGACTGAAAACAATTGCGCTGCTTTCCATTGATAAATCAGCAATGTATACGGCCAACAAAACACTTGGCCACAAATCAGACGCTTTTACCAAGCGGCGGCTTCTTCTTCTTCTTCATCATCTGCCTGCCTGTCTGTCTGTCTGTCTCTTTCTCTCATGATGTCTTGTTATTTTTTGTATTTTAACGGTGGGAGTTGCTGTTGAATTTTTTAGTTTAAAGTTTTTTGTTTAGGCAGAACCCGTAAGCCAAATGGAGGAGAAGAGAAGAAAATGATGATGAAGAAGCAGAAGAAGAAGAAGAAGAAGAAGCTGGCACCCTGACCTGGCCCAAGAGTTGTGCTTTGCATAACAGCGACAACAATGCCAACAACAGCAACAACAACAGCACTAAAAACATAAACAATAAAAACATAAACAATAAAAACATAAACAACAGTGGCAGCAAATTTTTTTTTCGGCTTTCCCAGCGAGTCACGACCGGCGCAATTTTCTTGTCAAAGTCAAATGAAAAGCGCGCAGCACACGCAACAAAGCGATGCAACAACAACAACAACAACAAGCGGAACAGTCTAGTGAACTCGACAGTAATATACCCTGGGCCTAGGCCCCGGTACGCCGAAGATTTGATGCCCATGCTATTCTCAAACTATTCCTAAAATATGATGATGAGATGGGCATCTCTTGAAAAATAAATATAGTCTTAAAAAAATAATAAGTTTTATCGAATACTAAGATTTGTGGTCTTGAAAATATAAGAATTTATGATCTTAAAAATAAAAACTTGGTCTTAATTGAAATGTTCTTAGAATCAACATGTGTTTTCTTACTTTAAGATTTTCATATTCTCTACGCATTTTTAAGACCAAAGTTCTTAGTTTTGACCAAAATCTTGATTTTAGATCCTTGTTTTTTATCAGTGTACATACATTTATAATGTAAATGTGGGATTTGAACCTATTTGCTTGGTAAACTTCAATTTTTATTACACAAAAAAATTGATTGACCAAACCAAGAATCGATTGGACAAAATTGTTAATATCTTTACTATTTATGGCCCAATCGAGATGAAAGTTGGTGATTAGATTTAGAGCATGATGCTAAAAATTTTAAATTTTTACTTAAAACCTTAAATTAAAGGTTATGTAAGTTTTTGATGAATGGTTGGTATGGCATAATTTTAACATAAACTGATAAGGCCTGACATAATAAGGAATCTTCATTCCAAATTTGGTGGTCCTAGCTCTTACCATATCTACGATCCGATCGTTCATACGGTCATGGCTATATCGACTCGGCTGTCGATGCTGATCAAGAATATATATACTTTATGGGATCGGAGATGATTCCTTCACCCTGTTACATACTTAATATACCCCGCTAGGGTATAACAACAATAGCAACAACAATAGCAATAACAGCAAAAGAAGTCAAGAAGCCAAACAAACAAACAAACAACAACAAGAAAAACGGCGACAACTGGCAAACGCCAACAATAAAGAAGTAAAACAACAACAACAGCTGCTAGCCGTCAGCAGCAGCATTCAGTGACGTCGACGTCGACGTCAGCGTCGCAGCCGACAGCTGACAGCAACAGCAAAAGCATCGGTGGCAACAGAGACAGCGACAGAGGCAGAGGCAGCGACGTCGATGATTGCAGCGTGCTGATAACGGACAAATGGAGTTTTGGAATTTTGGAGTTAACGGTAATTCTCAAGCAAGCCGACAATAAAGTACACTATGTGTGAGTGGGAGTGAGAAGAGAGAGAGAGAGATAAACAGAGAGAAAACGTACAGAGAAAGAGGGAGAGAGAGAGAGAGAGAGAGCGAGAGAGAGACAGACAGAGAGAGAGAAAGAGAGAGCGAGAGAGAGACAGACAGAGAGAGAGAGAGAGAGAAAAAGAGATACTTAGTAAAAAATTCCTAATATCTTGAAAACTGTGCGTGTGGTGTTTTTTTGCGATTTACGGAGGCGGAATGGGGTGTGACAAAAATTTGACATAAACTTGTAGCATAAACTATTTTAATGCATAAAAATATATTGAATGTTTAATTTAAAACAGGTTTTACAAGCTATTTTCGACATATGGAATACAGATTGATGAACAAACTAGGCGTTATAAATTACTAATAATAATAATACTTGTAAAATAAATAAAATAATATTAAATCAAAATTATTTCTAAAATGGAAAACTACATTATTTTATTATGGTTTAAGAGTATTTTTTTCCAAATTTCTCGCCACTTTCGAGTTTGTCAAGATTAAGTTAAATATGACTTTAATTTTTCGTCGGGTTAGCGTTGCATTGTTTTCTAAAAATAAATCGAAAACGACAAGTCTTGAAAGCTTGTCTTTTATAATAAAAATAGTGTATATAAAATGCATTAAACACTTGAGAAAACATTTTTGAAAATTTAAAGTCGTTCTCGATCCAGGAAGTACCTAAAGAAATTTGCAAAAAAAATATTTGAATACATTTATAAACTTTAAATGCAAAGAGTATGAAAAGAGTTTGATCGCAAAAAATACAAGTAAAGCAAAAAGAAGATGAATAAAGCCCGCAGCAGTGACAACAACAGCAATTGTTGCTGCTGTCGCTGTCGACGCTGACGCTGGCTGTGACGGCGACAGCGACGGCGACTGCGACGGCGACGTTGACTAGCAGTTTCCATTTCATTTTTAAGCAAACGCTCGACGCGTTCAGCGTTTTAATATTTAATTGTCGTTGCTCGCGAACGGTTGTCAATTGCGAATAAACGTGAATAAATTGCGCTGAACGTTGAACCAAAAATCGCACCATCGAGTCACCAGCGAATTTCAATTATTTCTTTATTTATTTTCAAGTGTTGTGTTGTTATTTATTTTTTATTTTTTTGCACTCACTTTGCAAGGATATTCGTATTCAAAGTGTTGCAAAGTGTGCCAAAAATGTTGCCAACCAATGTTGCACTCATTGTTTGCCTGTGCGCATGTGCAGCAATGGTATTGTTGCCACTATCGGTGGCACGCAGCTACAGCAACGGACTGATCTTCTATGAGCTTGCCACAAACACACCGTACTTGCCACCCACAGTGAGCGTGTCACGGGGCCGCAACTTGGCCAGCGTCAAGTATTCGGAGAAGGGCTCCATTTGGTCAACATTCGGTCAGCCGTGCGTCTGCCGCGGCGTGGCATGCGGCTGCTGTGCGGGCCTCAAGGTCGATCAATACAAGTTCGATCAGAAGGGTACGTTAACAACTTGCCACAAATCCAAAAAAAAAAAAAAAAAAAAAAAAAACCATCAAACACCATTCTAAAATTCAAGTTCAAAATTCTTGATTTTAGCACGTATTTTTTAAGTATTTTTTTTCAGGGAAATTCATTAAAAAATTCAAATTTTAAAGTCAACCACTCAGCATTAAAATAGTTTAAAAAAAGTCTAAAACATGTGATTTCACTAAAAAAAAAATCGATAAAGAGCCCCAAGATCGGATCTAATTAAAAAATATTCGAGATTACGGAATTTTTGACACCTTTTGTGATTGATTTTATTCCGGAATTCCGTTTTTTGTTTTTGTGTCAATTAAGGCAATATATAAAGGGGGATATTGAATTCGTTGCAATGTATGTATGTAACAGGGAGAAGAAAGCATCTCCGACCCTATAAAGTGTATATATTCATGATCACCATCAACAGCCGAGTCGTTCTCAGAGACTATAAGAGCTAGAGCAAACAAGGACTTCTATAAGCCCCACGCAGTTCAAGTTTGTTTCAAATCTTTACCACGCCCTTTTCCGCCTCCGTAAATCGCGAAAAGCCACCACACGAACAGTTTTCAAGGTATTGGGTTTTTTTTTTTACTAATTAACGTTAACTACTGTTATTACCTATCATCTTACTAAATCGTAACAAGATCGGCCAAAAAGAAACGTGGTAATGGCTGATTAAAGTTTTGAAGCATGTAAGTGCTCAAAAGCATGCAATAAAAATAATTTTAAATTTCTTTAAATAAGTAACGGGTTTGCTATAGTTGGGAGCTCGACTTTAGCCTTTCCCGCTTGTTAATATTATAATTCTCGATGTTGCTTAGCCTGTCGACGATGGCAATTTTTTTTTTTTTTTTTTTTTTTTTTTTTGCTGTCTGCTATCTGACATGCCGCATGCTGCATGCCGCATGTTGTGGCACGTCACGTGACACGCTTGCATTTGCCAATCAAAATGCCACAAATTGTTTGTTTGCCGCTGCCAATGGCAATGAACAATTGCAACTGTTGCAGCCGCAGCAACAGCAACTGTTGCCACATGCCACACATACACCCGCAACTTTCGCTTAATTTTTAAGCTACTCCATCTCTCTCTTTCTCTCGCTTTTTCTGTCTGTCTCTGTCTTATGGTTGCTTTCTTCTTCTTGCTTTGTTGCAGTTTGCGCCAACATCACATTCGTGCCACAACTGGAGGAGGCACAACTGGAAGTCTACCTCAATGAGCGACCCTCATCCAAATACGGCATCTCTCTGCGCAATCCCACGCCCTTCTGCATACCCGTCATGATGGGCGTGCCCATGGCCATGTGCGTCCAGTTAACGGACATCGCCATGGTCAATAACAATTTGAACATGTGCATGGACTTTGTGGTTCGCCTGGCGACGACGGATCTCTTCGAGATGCACTTCCAGTGCATGCGAATGGGTCTCGATGGGTTGCAGTATGTGGATAAGAATGGTAAGCCAGTGTTGCCACCACCACCAGCAGCGCACAGTGTGGCAACACTGGCGGATGAGGAGGAGCAGGAGGAGGAGGATGACAAGGAGCAGGAGGAGGAGGATGATAAGGAGAATGAGGAGGAGAAGGATACAATTGATTATGATTATGCAGAGTTGCAAGTGGAGCAGCAGCAGGAGTTGGAGACGGATCAGCAGGAGAAAATTGAGAAGGAGGAGAATGAGAAACAGAAGAAGGAAACAGAGGAGAGGGAAAAAGAGAAGAAAAAGCAAGAGGAGAAGATAAAACAGGAAAAAGAAAAACAAGAAAGGGAAAAACAGGAACAGGATAAAAAGGAAAAGGAAAAAGAGAAGCAGGAAAAAGAGGAGAAGGAAAAAGAAGAGAAGGAAAAAGAGAAGCAGGAAAAAGAAGAGAAGGAAAAAGAAGAGAAGGAAAAGCAGAAGAATGAAAAAGAAGAAAAGGAAAAGCTGGAAAAGAAAAAGGAACAGCAGGATGAGCAGCTGGAAGAAGAGCAACAGGAAGAAGAGCAACAGGAGGAGATGGAGCTGGCAGAGGAGACGGAACAGAAGCTGGAAGCAGAGAGGGAAACGGAGATGGAAACAGAGCTAGTGACAGAGTCAGAGTCAGAGATGGAGATGGAACTGGAGGCATTGCCCATTGAAAGTGAAATGCTGATGGCGGGCGATCAAGAGACAGCAACAGTTGACGACGAAGAGGAGGAGGCGATGAAGGAGGAAGAGGCAGATGGCGAGAAAGAAGAAGAAGAAGAAGGTGCAGCAGGGGAGGACAAACAAAAGGAGCAGGAACAAGAGAAACAACAACTGGCCGATGATATTGCTGGCGGGAGTGAATTGCAGTTAAACAAAGTAATTGAAGCAATTGGCAACAAGACAACAGCAACAGCAGCAACAGAGCAAGAGGAAAAGGAGACAGAGCAACAGAAGGAGGAAGAGGTGGAGGGGGAAGAGGCGGAGGCGGAGGAGGAGGAGGAGGAACAGACGCCCGAGGCAATACGCAAAGAGGAAACAACAACAGCAGCTGAAGCTGAACAAATGGAAAACGACAGTGACAATGAAGTGAATGTGGATGACGAAGAAGGAGAAGGAGAAGGAGAAGAAGAAGCAGAAGCAGAAGAAGATGGCGAAGATGAAGGAGTGGAGCAAGAAGAAGAAGAAGCAGCAGCAACGACAGCAGAAGACGTTGACACTAAAACAGAGGCAAATGCAACAGCAACATTAGAGGGGGAAACACAAACGGAGGCAGCTGCTGTTGAGATGGAGACAGAGGATAATGATGATGATAATGATGTGAATGATGAGGCAGCAGTTGATAATAAAGGCGATGACCAGGAGGCCGCAATTGCTAGTAGCAATGAAAGCAGCAGCAACAGCAGCAGCAGCAGCAACAACAGCAACAGTTTAAACAATCAGCCAAGTCGCCAAGCTGTTGATGACATGGCTAATGAAGTGCAGGTGAAACAACAACAACAGCAGCAACAACAACAGCAGCAGCAGCAACAACAACAGCAGCAGCAACAACAACAACGTTGGCGTCGTCTGCGTCTGCGACAACGCAGCGTTGTCTAACTATTGCAGCAGCAACAGATTGTTAATTTATTATAATTGTTAATGAATTGTTAATGCTAAATGCTTTGTTAATTAATACTTATTTATTGCTATCATATTATAGATAAATCAAATACAAACCAAATGCCAGACATTTGAAAAAAGACAACAAGACAAGAGCAAAATGCATAAAAGAAATTTAACAGCAGCAACTGTTGCAGCAACTGATTGTTAGTTTGTTAGTTTGTTAAAGGACATTTGCAGCAAGAGCAGCAATAACAGCAACAGTTGCAGCTGCAACAACAACTGCTTGTTAATTTATTATTGTTGTTACATATTTATTGCTAACGTTGACCAATAAAATATAAATAAAAGTAATTGAAAAGAAAACTAAATAAATAAATCGTAAACTGAAGAAAAATTCAGCAGGAGCAACAACATCAAAAGCAGCAGCAATAGTTGTAATAGTATTAAACGTTACAACAGCAACAGTTGCAATCGTTCACAAAAAAATACACAAATAAAAACAAAACAAACAAAACAAAAAAAGTGTTTTAAAAACCATTTGCAGCAGGAGAAAAAACAATTACAGTTGTTTAATTAATTTATTATTTATAATTTATTAAGATTGTTAATGAATTGTTAATTAATGCATAATTATTGCTAGCGTTGTCAAATAAAATATAAATAAAAACAACAAAACAAAACGAAACAAAACGAAGAAAAACGAAACAAAAATAATAAATAGAGAATTTTTAGCAACAATTGCAGCAGTAGCAGCAATAATAGCAATTTGAACACCAGCAACAATTGCTGCTGCTGTTGTCGCTGCTGTTACCACTTGATTTCATACACCAGCTCTGGGAATATCGTTCCTTGCGTTTCCGTTGTCGCCGTCCATTGAGATCCGGTTGCCTCTTTCGATGATAATCCAATTCATAATCGTTGATCGCCGAAATAGGCCAACAATTTTAGATTCTTCCGTTTCTGGGCCAACAGTGTCGCCTTGACCAGCGATTTTTGAGGCGTTCAAGCGGTTAAATGAGGCATGCACCTAAAAAAAATCAGAAATGTGCTATTGAAGCGCCAAATGATGCTGTTGCAGTTTCGTGCCTATAAATTTATTTATTTTATTTATTTATTTAACATCCTAGTGCTACAGTTGTAAAACTTATGATTAAGGCACTAGTCACAGTTAATGAAAATTAGAGAAAATTCGAGTTATGGAACTTCGAGTTATGGTAGATCGACTGTAATCATAATTATCATAATATTTAAATGAGTTATATTTCAAAATTTTACACAAATTTCCACTCACTTTAACCAAACCGAAGGATTGATTTTGCAAGTTAAATTCTTTAAGGTGGTATTAGTGGTTGGCAAAACTTTTCATCCCATTTTTTTTTTTGCATATTTTTAAGGCTTGAATGTTTGAGAATATTGTCCTAAAAGGGTTTTTTGAGAAAAGTTGAAATGTTAATGCATGTGAAGTAGAAACTTTAATCTCGTTTATCTCGAAACCAGGTTTTTTTAACTGGCGTTCTTTAATTTTGATGAAACAATCATAATTTTAAAAATTTTTTTACTATTTTTTTTTTACAATAAACTATAAAAAATAGCCCAAAATCGATTTTTTATTTTTCAATGGCCGGCATTTTGTAAAAAAAAATCGCAGAATTCTGATTTTTTTTTTCCATTTCGGAAGCTCCGAAGTGGAATTCTCCGGGCCGCCAGCAGCATATCTTTTTTTCGGCGTTCGACTTTGAAGGCCGACAACATTTTGAACAGCCCTCGTACAAAGGAAAATTTAATATGAAAAAAAAAACAGAATTTAAATAACTTTTTCCGTTTTCAAATAAGATTTTTTAAAAAAAAAATTCCAAAAACAGCCTTACAACCATCAATACTCCCTTAAGAAATAAGCAAATTTAAAAATAAATAATTTTACAGACTTGAACCAAACGAACCTCTCTCTAATTGTTGGAGATTTGCAGCTCTACAGCCGAAATCTGATAAGCTATGAACCATTTTTATTATTATTATTATTAGTTTTTTTTTTTTGTTGCATGGAAATTACTTAAGATCTCGTTGGAATGGAAAGTGAACTTGTAGCTTATCTCATTATTTGATTTGCGCAATCTTTTTGTGGGTTCTCTTTTAATTTCATTTAAGCCAAAATGATGATGATGATGATGATGTAATGAAGCCCAGAGTTCATGTTGCCCCTTCTCACGCCCACGCCGAAAGTGTTGGATTTTCATGGCAGTTAACAGTGTCGGACACGGCTTTGGCCAAAATGACTTTTGGTGTTGCAATCTTCACGCTGCGAAAAACTATTAGAAATTCACCTTCCCCCCGAAACCCCCATATTTCCATTGATTCAACAACAACAATAGAGAGAAGCAACAATTGTGGCAAAATAACAACATAACAAATAATGACAACCATCATAATCGGGCAATATTTATTTATTATATAATTCAGCTGTGGCCAGTCCAAATTATTTAATTACTTTATTTTGCATTTGTTTTTGTTTCTGTTTTGAATTTTTTGTCTGCTCGTTTTTTTTTAATTTTTTTTTTTTTTTTTTTTTGTTTTTTACCTGGTGTCTACCAGTGGTCGGGCAATGACAACAATTTTACAACAATTATTACAAATATTTGCTTAAAATGTAACATGTTTAATTGTTGTCATACCCTGTAAATATTAAGTGTCGGTAAGCTAGACTAGTTCGTGCATACATATGTAACAGAATGTGGACTATATGTATGTTCAATAGATATGCTTTTTAAATTCTAAATAAAAAAAAAACCAAAAAAATTTTAACATTGACTTTTGTCAAAGAAAATAACCTTGTTTAAATTTATATCGATTGAAATTAAGTTGTGAAATCGATAACCAAAAGCTTTTTTAAGGATGGCATTGAAAATTATAATAAATATATATTTCGATAACTTATCGTTTCAATTTCATTACGATACCTAAAAGTAATCGAGCTATACTACAACTAAGTGTCCATCGATTAATAAAGTTCTCAACTATCGTTGATTGCGTCAGCTATTGACAGCTGTCAATATTCGATCGATTGTTAAAAATCAAATGCTTCAACAGCCTATGCACACAATGCACATTTGTTTTTGTAATGCACATGGGATATGGGAAGTATAACAGAATACACATAGCTAAGGAATTTATGCACATTGAATTTTACGCAAACAAATTGTAGCAAAACAAGAACAACTTTTTCATTTTTGCTTTCCATCCATTTTCGGTGCAGGCAACACAAAATCAATTGCATTGCGTCGGTTATCTTTTGCTAATCCGAATGTAATTTGTTGTTGTCTTATCGTTTTGTGTACACTGGAAAAGAAAAACTTGACTTCGTTTTCAAACGTGTGATGCGTGTGACTTTTTGAAGAAATATATATCTATTTTTTTTGTTTCTCTGTACACATTGAAATAAAAAAAAATTTCTTGTATTTGTATTAGTGCGTGCACATCCATAAGGCAGCTTTGGGCACCCCTGGTTTACAGGGTAGCTGACAGTCGAATTCCTTTCATCTCGTCATACCAAACATTTTGCACTTTTGCTTCACATAATTTGTGCATTTCTTTTGTTTTCTTTCTTTCGCTGGCTTTGCATAAGCGGAACACGATGAATTTGAATTTATATTTGAATTTAGTTGACCAGACGACGATCCGTTGGCTTGAAGCCAGTGCAAAGGGGAGAAGGGGGGTTGCAAAAAAGAGGGGGGGGAGGGGGGAGAGAGAGAGAGATCTTGGCAAGCTCGCGAACTCTTCATTTGTATGCCACATGGGGCTGTGGGTGTCGCTTGCGGAAAGATTGAAAGAAAGAAAGTCACCGAAAACGAGAAGAAAAAGTAAAAAAAAAAGCAAAAATAAAACTGTTGCTCGAGCTACGCCACTTGAGCGCCAATTAAATGTTGTTACTCGTATTGTTTTTACTTTTATTTTATTGTTTTCTGGTTTTAAGTTTTACTTCTTTTTTTTTTGTTTTTTTGGCAAAAACCATAAATAAATAAATGCAACTATGTGTAAAAATAACAAGGAAACATTCGACTGACTCGGCTAACGGACTGACTAACTGCCAGCATTGCATGCCAAGTGAGTGACATGCAGTCACCGTCAAACTGTAGACAAATTTGCGCAGTGCGTTTAAAACTGTTGGTTGTAGAGTCACATTGGCATAGGAAATTCACTTTTTAAGACATTTGTAATTGAGAGCAGAATTTGAATAGAGTGTATTGGCATGAGATTACAATGAATAAAGTTGAATACATTCACCGTCACTTTAATTAATTAATTAATTATTTAAAGATAGATTAAGCTAGTTATCCTTTGGCAAACTTTGCTCATAAACTAAAATAAAAAATCTCTTAGTTTGTATTTTTTTTATAATTTTTTGAAAACTGCAAAAAATTACTATTTCAACAAATTTTTCCTCCTTTTCATACAAAAAGTGCCTTTTTTGCAGTTTTCAAAATACTAGCAAAGAGATTTTTGAACAAATTTTTTTTGCAGTCAGTATTAGAATTGTTTGAAGACTTTTTTTGCATCAAAAAAATTTTTTTTAAATAGAACCTTTACAAGAATTCAAAATTTTCAATGGGTTAAGGAATGTTTTGTAGCATTTAAACGGAATCGAATTGACATTTCCATTGATGCCAACAAGTACATAAAGCAGATTCTAATTATGCGTAGATTTAACTTTAATAGTTGTCCAAATAAATATGCCCTCTATTGTATATACAAATTCCCTTATAACAGGGCCATATAGAAAATAAAATAAAATATATAAACAGAGACAGTTCAACTTCATAAACTACATTACCTGGAAGTATTAACGAAGGTATTTAATTGCATGTTCAAATATCTTGTGCTGAAATGTTCTACAATTGAAACTTAATTTGAACAAAAAACTCATTTGGTTGTTAAAATAAAAACAATGATTTATTTCCATAGATTTGTATTTAATTTTGTTAAATATTTTTGATTATCATTTACAGTTTTGCCTGAGCACAAAGTATATTTTAAGTCCGTTTTGCTTTAGAATGGTTTATAATACAGTAAATAGAAAATAGATTTCATTCTTTTTTTTCAGTGTCATTGCTCAAACATTTATAAAAATACACACAGATGTACATATATGTATGTATAAAATGTATTATTAAATTAAATTCACATCAAAACTTCAAGTAGATACTATATATAAACATAGTCATAGGTCCATTTGATTATTAGTAATATATTTATATATAGTTTATATAGTTGATGAAATGGTTGCGTTTTTTGCGTTGGGTCTGTCCATAATCATTATGATGTATATAAAATTATATATGTATTGTATGTATATGTGTAAAAATAATTCTTAGCTAACTAGATTATGACAAATTAAAAGCATAATAAAAAAATACATTCTTCACTTTGGTCCAGTACTGAAATCTCGGATTTCGTTAGTTGCCAAAATTGGTTGCTTAGTTTCTTGTGTGTTGTGTTTTGTTTGTTTGTTTGTTTCTTTGTTGGATACATATAGAAATTATGTAACCTGGCTAGAGACTATTACATTAATAGATTGAGCTCACTTAGATGTCTAAAAACTTTACAGTTTAGAGTTTCACGTTAATAGTTTAACAATTAACATTATACAGTTGAATTGAGCATATATGTATGTATTTAAATGGTTCCAAGCTCAATAGTCCAAATTTCCCTGGGCTCCAGTTATAATGGCATCAATCCAAATACGTGCCGCTGCATCGGAGGCAGCCTGTAAATTGTAACTACGTTTCTTAGTCTTCACAATGAAGGTACAATGTGGTCGACCGCTTTTTGAGGCATTCAAATGATCCAGATACACCTCATCTATGGTCTGGATATAAAGTAAAAAATCGATTAGATCGAATATATTCGAATTGATCAAGTTGAAAAACTTACTGCAAAGTAGGCGCCACCGCGTGGCTTACGCTCCGACTTATCCGAGTAATAGATGAGTGCACTGCGCTGACGATCCAGCACAAACCAACGTCTGGACCACGCATGAAACGTGGCGCCCAATTTGTGCAAATAACTGCAAAGAAAAAATCGATAAAGATTGTCATTCAGGCACGAAACGAAAACGAACGTTTTACTATTTACTATTCACAATTCCGATCGAAATGAGCTTGTTTTTACTTTTCGAACGCGGCTTCGAAAACGTTTCGAAAATTCATTTTAAGTATTTCAGGTTAAATATAGCAGATAAAAGGTAAAATTATAGCAACTCTAGAAGCTATCGATTGTGAGAGCTGGTATCGAAAACAAAAACTAAAGTGGAATTCAGAACAGCTCAGTTTCGTTATTTATAAAATATTTTATAGATGCTTTTTAAAAAGTTCTTTTAGAAAATACTTCAACTATTTAAACTTGAAGTAGTGATGTTAATCGATTCTAAAAATGTACATTATTAAAATTTTCAGTTTCTAATTTTCGGTATTCATCAGGGATTAAAACCCTAACCGAAACCTCAACCTTTAACCGGTAAACACCGATTGAAATTTAAAACCGTAACTGAAACCTTAACCGAAAAAAAATTAAATTAAAACCGAAACTCTGTAAACCGAAATAACCGTTTAGTAGCCGTTTCATTTATAAGGGGTTAATTTCGGTTAAAAAAAATTAAAAACGACAAAAATATTCATAGCACAATGAGTAAGCGAAAATAAAATAAATTTAATAAACGAAAACACATATTTTTGAAAAGACATTTTTTCTTTTGTGAAACGAAACCATACCGCTATTTCAAAACTGATTCATTGTTACGACACCTTTATGCAAAGATTTTGCGTAACCGATAACCGAAAACCTAAATGGGAACATAACCGTAACCGTAACTGAAACCGATATTCGTTTCGGTTTTAATCCTTGGTATTCATTTTTAAACTTTAAATAGCATTTATTTTCAAATCCGTCGACTCTACACGTTTTGAAAACGACAATTATTGTCGATTTTCGGAATTCGGAACAAGCCCGATAATGAGCAGCTCAGCAAATTCTTTATTCTGTAATTACTATTACTTTTAACGGTTTGAGCTTCGTTAGCAAATTCATGAACTGTCTAATTGAAGGAACTCACCCGCGACAGCTTTGGGCATCGACAAAGACGTGCGGACAGAGATCGATCTGATGGCCGGCGGTTTCGATATGCTGTCGCAGATTCAGATCGGGCGAGAAGATGGGCAGGTAGCGTGTCAATGGCCGCTGATGCTTTGGCAGTGCCCGTTTCCGTTCGCCATTGGCGCTGGCCGTGCTGCTGCTTCCGGTTCCGGCGCCGCTGCTGCTGCCACCGCTGCCGCTGCCCGCCGAGGCCGTGTCCTGTGAGTTACTGTTGCTGCTGGCACGCTTATTGTCCACCGTCAGGCTGTCGCCATTGCCAAACTTGGGCGCCTCAATCGCGCCCTCACAGTTGTTCGCCTCGGACAGCGGACGGGGACTGCGCGCCGTGGGCGCCACAACGCCAACAACTGAATGATGCTCCAGCTCCGGCTGTGAGTGACGTTGCTGCGGTTGAAGAGGAGGAGAATCAAAACCGAGTAGAGATTACAATTTGTATTTATTTAAACAATAGGATTAAATCTATTGTATTATGTTGTGACTAGTGCCATAATCATAAGTTTCTTACAACTTGTAGCACTAGGATGTTAAATAAAATAAATAAATATATAAATTCTATTTTTATATGTCAGCGCTACAAGTTTGACTTTTGTTTAAGGCTAGTTATGTAAAAAGGACGATTTTCGCGGAAACGATTTCACTTAATTTAATTTGGTTTTTTTTTAACTACATATCGACAATTGGATTTTTGACGATTTTAACATTTTTATTAAAGACTCGATTCACAATTTAGACTAACATCAGCATACTTATCACTATCATAATTGATTATTTTAAAAAAATTAATCCATGAAACCATATCATACCAAATCAAAATTTTCAAATCAAAGAAAGGGTCATATGCATTTTTTAAGCAAACATTAAAGCCCTCAGATTGCCGTAGAAACCGCTTTCGATTGAATTTCACTTAAATTTGTATGAAATTGAAGTGAAATTCAAGCGAAAGCGATTTCTGTGGCACCCCTGAATAATTTTTTCAAAAGATACAGTTCAACTTCCATAAATCGAACTTCTTTTACTCGAATTTCTTTCTAACTCGAGCTAAATGAGTGTCCGTAAAACTAATAAGCTTAAGAAAAAGAACTCTATAAGTCTAAAATCTCCATAACTCGAGCGTTGTCTTTGATTCGAGTTAGAAAAGTACAACTGTATTTTGAATTTATAATTAAGATTTCATTAAGAATTGTTTAAAACTCAAAAAAATATTTGATATATCAGTATTACGTGACGATGTAGCGACAACTCGATTTATGTTTTGATGATTTGAAAAATTCGTTTAAAAACTAGATTCATAATTTTGACTATTACTATTTAAGGACTTATTTAAAGCATATTATAGAAAAGTAATTTATTATAATTTATATTTATACATGTTTTGATTTATTGTATTTAATTTTTATTTAAGAGAGAGTGCTGTAAGTGGGTTAGCGGGTTGACCAGCTCTATAAATAAACACACGCGCCCCCCAAAGACTGAAGCAAATGTTGTTTTCGGTGTCAGTGACAAAGCTACGCATTCCACTGGCCAAGCGCCAAAGCGTTTAACCCCACAGTGCCAGGTGTGCTTCCTTTGAGAACAGTGAAAACACTCTTTAAAGCTTCATTTAGATTGTAAAAAGCAGCTAATATTTAAGGTTACATATGTGCAGCACACTTTTAATTAATTTTCTTAAAAAAATAAACTAATTTTGTGCATTTATTTGATTGACTGATTGAAGAAAATTGTTATTTGTGTTTCTTTAAACAAAAACAGAATGCTTGTAAAATTTAAACTCATTGTAAAATTAAAATATCCTTTAAAGAGCCCGAGGCATTTTAACTTTGATTGATTAATAAAATTTGAAAATTTTACTTTCACTGTTGTTTTTCAGAAACTACCTTAAAAGTAGTCAAAATATTGAATACACACTTATGTACATACATATGTGGAAATTGTTTTTTTGATTGATTGCTAATTTTATATAATTTTTTCTCTTTGATTGATTGATTGATGATATTTTATGTGAATATCTTTAAATATTTGGAATATTCAAATATGCCTATACACAGATTCGCGCACACTTTTGCGATTGATTGATTGATTGATTGATTGATGGTTGATTGATAAGACATATTCACACACAAAAAGAGAAGGACACTCACTAGGTAGTAGAGTTCTGTGCGCTGTCTAGCATTCGCATCCATGCGACGATGCTGCACATATGTCATCCAAACGGACATGATTTTGATTGACGGTTAACGGGTAAGAGGAAACGATTAACGGTTAAAACGGTTAATGATTGACGGGAATTTACTACTTTCGAACGCGTAACTCGAACGAGCTGAGAATGCGGAATAACTGAATAGAATTGAATCGAATCCGAATTGACTTAACGCCCAATGCGGCGCAGTGGCCAAAAATCGAATGAGGCGAACACGAACATTATCCAGTGATTCTCGATCAAGATCGGCCAATTATAATTGTAATGGGCCAAAAACGATTTGCGGGGCTATTGGCAGCTACTGAATATTGTATAAACAATATCTACCACCAAGGTAAACAACAACAACTATAAAAAAAGTCGAAGATCAAGAGCAAGAAGATGGAAGAAATGCGCAAACAACGAACAACGGACGCAAACTGACGATCGACGATCGACGACCGCACAACGAACTAAATGAAAATGAAAATGAAGAGGAAAAAATAAAAATCATCAGCTGGCGGGTGAATATACAGGAAAATATTATTATAAACTTATTAATAAGTGTAGTCCATAGAATACAGCTGCTACGAAGGGGAACGGTGGGCGGTGATAAACGGGGGAGGTGTTTTGCTTTAAAATAAACATTGGCAAAAAAAAAAAAAATAAATAAATAAATAAAAAGAATACAGAATAAATAAAATTTAAAAAAAGAAAATGTCGACGAAATGAACAAATCGTAACGCGTAACTCGTGACTAACGAGCCGACGATCGACATCGTGACGTTTTACGCTCTATCGATAGACATAGACATCTGGATAGAGGAAGAAACATTAATTGCAACCCTGATTCTCAGTGGGACGAAGAGAGAGAGAGAGCGAGAGATGCTAAGCAAGTGCGGATGGATCCTTTATATGTGCCGAGAACATTCAAAATAAGCAAGACCTCTAAACGAACTCTGTGTGTCATTTTTGGCATGTTGATTACTCAGTGGCAACTCACCAGATAAAACAAGAATGCATATGCTATGTAGATAAATAACAATTACGCATCATGCCGAAGTTGAAATACCCTATAATGTAAACAAATGTCAACCATGTTATTAAAAATTACACATAATTAAATGCGCAATATCATATGCAAATAAAACAATCAACAAAATTCTAATTTTACTTTATAAAGACAAATAGTATCTACTACGCACAACTTTCATTTCAAATTGAAAAACATCCAGAATCTTTGAATTGTATATGCAAATCAAAATTAATGGCTCTTAATTTGAATACAAAATTGATAATTTAATTCAATGAACTTATTATTATCGAATTAAGAAAGAAGATTAAAAAAAAACGTTATTTATTTCATAACTTTTAAAGTGTAACTAAAAAAATGTAAATTCAATGAAAAGAAATGACTGCAACTTCTTTGAAAACTGCAAAAAATCCACATTTTCCTCATTTTCAAACAAAATGTGGATGGAAATATTTTTTTGTAGTCACTCTTAGAATTGTTTGAAGAATCTTGTTGCATCAAAACAATTTTTTTTTCAGACCGAAATTACCTTTCTATTGAAACCAAAATTAAATGAAGTACTAAGTTTAAATTATGAGTAGATTTAACTTTAATTTATATCTATCAGAAGCGGAAGACCATCAATTCACTATAATGTTTGCTTAAAATTCCCAAACAGTTTTTCACTTTCAAATCAAGGCGAAACTCAATTCAAGATCGTTAATGTACGATCGTAAGTTGCGATTATAAAACGATAATGCGATAGTAAAACAGCAATTTAATATTAAAACACACTTTGTTTACTTTACTTATTAAAATAATTGATTGATAATTTCTGCAAGTTTATTTTATCTTTTAATAATTATATAATTTTAATTTGATGAGAGATTTCTCCATAAATTAGTTATGGGAATTAGTTTTAACAATGCTGAGAATTTGCTTATTTGAAGAGTAGGGTAGATAATCTCAGTTAACGCGATAAGCGCGTTAAAATCTTACTGAATGTTACAATACATATGTGCATATATGTATATATTTAATTGTGTTTTTATTTTAAAGTTGCACATGATTATACGAACACGTAGATTTTAATCAGCTATCAATAGAGAAACACGCAACAAGTAATCATAACTAGATTTAATTCATAATCTCTTTTCGTTATTTTTTAAGACATTTTAAGCGTTAATTCTTAACGATATTTTTATTGTTGACACGCGTGTATTTATTTAGTTTATCGCTAAATTGCAACAGGTCGACCTTTTAATACCCTTTATGCCATTTGAAAACATTTTTTTTTTTTTCTATATTGTCAATAGTATTTCCGATTATTTTTAAATTTATTTGAGTATACAGTTGAACTTCCCTAACTCGAACTTCTCTAACTCGAATTTCTCTGTAACTCGTACTAAACGAGTGGCAGTAAAATTAATTAACTTAGGAAAAAGAACTCTATAACTCAAATATCTCCCTAACTTAAACCTTTTCTTTGGATAATGTTGATTCGAGTTAGGGAAGTTCGACTGTATTTCATTTTTGAAAGCATTTTCTAATATTATCAATAAAACTATATACAAAACTACAGGGTATAATTAGCCTTCAAGAGATGGACTTGGAAATAATATAGTTAACTTATAATATTTAATGTATTATTCAATTTGCGAATACCCTTTCTGAAATAAAAAAATTAAGAAACCTGGCATTGTTTTTTAATTGCCAAATATTATTTAGGGCAATCCGCCAACACTCTCTTTAATCAAATTACAGGGTGTTACTCCATTGTAATGCACATAGTAAAAGTGTCTATGGTATTTTATAGTATCTGTTTAGTGTCGTTAACTAATCGTAATCTTTGCCAACGATCGATGGCCATGTAAATCTATCGTTTTCAAGTATTTTGGCCAATAATTTGAATTGTTTATTTACGAATTCGAGCGCGCGTTCAACTGTTTAAAAATAATTACTACACACTCGTGTGCGTGGGCGGGGCGTGGTACGTGGGCGTGGTACGTGGGCGTAATTTTGCCTTCAATTTCCCAAAAAAAAAAAAAAAAAAACCAAGTGGAAAAAAAAATAAAACAAAACTTTCGTTTTGTTTGGCCTAGGTTAATTTTTATGTGGTCGGCAACTCACCTGTTGGTCGGCATTCGTTGTTGTTGTTGTTGTTTTTGAACTGCCATCAGCTGACGCATTGATAATTTCCAGTTCGTGTTGTTGTTGCTGCTGCTGAATTGTTGTTGCTGCCGGCTCGTTGAGCTTCTGCATTTCCGTTTTCTCAAAGAGTTTGGCATCTTTGCCGCCACTGCAAAAAAGGAAAAGTTGTTGAAGATTTTAATAAATTAAATAATAAAAATAAACTTTTAAATATTAGTATAAATATAAGTATTGCTCTTTAAATATACAATATGTGAAGCAATTGATCTGACAAAGTTAAGAATATTACATATAGTTAGTCAAGTTTGTTTTGACAAATTACAAAATTCACACATTTTAGTTTACAATAATTAAAACAAATTTATTTATTTTTGATTTTTTTCATTCTTCATTTTGATTGCTTATACTTATAAACAAAATCTATTGGCTTCACATAGTTTTTAAAAATGAATATAATTAAGCGCAGTGGATAACAATATTTCTATTAAGTTAACTAGTTCCAAGAAGCTCGTTAAAATAAAATAGGAAAATAAAACATTTATTTGTTTTTTATTTATTGTTGCTTATGGTTCTTGGAACAAGTTAAAAGCAAAGTACACAAAATCCATTGGGTTGAACTATTTTTCAAAATAAAATACAAATAATGTTTTTTTTTTGTCAAAACTTGTGAAGCTTGCATTTTGGTTTTAGAAAACAAAATTTAAATGAGAGAAACCCATAAAAGTTATATTAAATTTGCAAAATAAATGATGTGAATTTAGTATGTTGTGAAAACAATTACTTGACTTACTGTGTGTACTGTATGTGTATTGCAGTAACTTTGTAACTAGCGCTTACCAGCATGGAATCAGCGCATTTAGCTTATCCATGACAATGACTAATGCAGCCTGCCGAGAAATGCGACTGCGACTGTCGCTGCTGCTGCTGTCACTGCTGCTGCTGTCGCTGTCAACTGTTGACTAAGCGACAGACGTTGAGCAAACGGAATCCGACTCGGAATCGGAATCGAAATTGGACGCAGGCAATGCAAGGCAATCAGTTGGCAAATAAATGCGCAACGCTCCCACACAAGAGAACGAAGAGAGTGAGAGACACAGAGAGAGAGAGTGCAAATACAGACACATAAACAAATAATAAAAAAAAGAACAGCTGATAAGCTTATCAGCAGCAGTCAGCGTCGTAATTGCAACAGACTTCAAAATTCAGGTGACGTCGCCGTCGTCGTCGACAAAAAAAAATTTCACAAATTTGAACTTTGATGGCCCATAGGTAAGCATCTAGAGGGCGTGGCACTTTTCTTAAACACTCGTTTCATAGACTGAAGAGTTATCTATCATATGCCATTTAAATCATTCGATTATCTCATGTGGTTCACATGTTACGATTATTGCAATGCAAAATGAGCAATGGCCCCACTGTGCGTCGTCAACACAACTGGACAACTGAACAAGCTGAGCAACAGATCATAGAAATATAAAATAATTTAACAACTGAGACAGAGAGTGCCAGCGAGAGTGAGAGAGTGAAGTTTGTATCGGTTGAGGGAGATTTGGAATCGAAATCGATTTGAGAGTCAGTCGTGTGTCGCCAATGAAAAAAACATTGACAAAAATCGACACTAATCAAACGCACAATATTTGTCTTGTTGTCTGTCTGGTTGTCTGTCTATTGAATTTGTCTTACAATTTAAAAAACGACACGTAATTCGAAAACCGGTTTCCGTTTCAAATCACACACAATCAGCTATCGTTATCGAAGTCTCAGTTGACGTCGACGTCGCTGTTTGCCGCATTGTTTTGCTATTAGCAAAATATTTGATTAATTATAGAGACAACGAGTTGAATGTGCACGCCACCCAAATGGCATTTACACTGTGCAACCAAACACTTTATCGTAATTGAAACTATAAAAAGTGAAAACAAAAAAAAAAACAACTTTTATAAATCGATAAAGAAATATATTTTCGCAAATTTTCAATTTTTACTTTAAGTCGCAATCTCAAAAACAAAAATTAGAAAAAACAACACGTTTTTGTTTTTAAGAAAGCAAAAAACTGTGCCAAATACTATATGCAAAAAGTTAACCTAAAATTATACAAAGAAAATGACATAAGCAATTATGTAATCAGTGATTAGTAATTACGTTCGTAACTATTTACAAAGACAACTAGAGTATCGTGCATTATTATCACAGCTCGAAATGTTTTATACCCTTTTTTTATTAAATAAAAATTTACAACTTTTTAACTATTTCGCATGCCAGTTATATAATATAGTAATTTTATTAGAAATATACTCGTATGTATACTTTTAGGGTCTGACATTAAAGTATAAAAATTATATTCATTTTATTATTACTTTGAAATAAATGATGCACAAATGCATCGAAGTCTGCGTACTTCAATTCCATTATTTTAACGATAAATCGAGCGAAATAAATCTATGAATATGCAAAATTGCAATTTTGCAAAGGTTTTATTTACTTTCAATATTTGACTGCTGTTTAAATAATTTAAAAGAGCAAAATGAAAAAATAACAAATTGAAATGACTTCTTAATATTTTACATATTTAATATTTAATTTTATAATAATGTTTAATTTTCCCGATCGACAATTCAATGTTTTTTATTGGTGTTGCTTAAAACACAATTTGGGACTGGAATATAAATTTTTTGTTTCAGTTTTATCAGATGGTATTATGATAAAACAAAATGTACGGTCGTTTTTTTTTTAAGGTAATTCGGCATTTTGTGATGATATATGATTTAAGTTTTAATATTGCATCCCATCATAAATATTGACTGAATATCAAATATTAAAAAAAAAATACAAAATAATACTTTGTACCTTGAAGTATTACATATAGAAGTAATCAATTTGGTAATAGTTTAATCTAATACTGCTACTAGACAGTTACCACACATTTTTGTTAAAGAAATTAAAAAAAATATATAATAAAAATATAAGTCAAGTTAATAAACAATAAGAATACTTCAGGTAAACATTTAATTATGAGTTTGACCATATTTATTCTGAATTCCGAGATATGCAAAGTCGAAAAAAGTCAAAGTTTGTAGTGTAGTGTAGTGTAATGAGTGCTGCATCGAAAAGTGTTGTCAGCTGCACAACTAATTAAGAGCACCAACGAGTGGAACGAAGACCAAGACTATATAAACGCCTCTCTTGTTTCGGGGGGGTTAGTCAACTTGAACTCGATAATAATGTTGGGGTTCCATTCAAGCTGCGCCCATTGAATCAATTAGCAGGCAACTCGAAAATGAACTTAAATACTCAAATATACTCACTTGGAATTCAATGGAGCATGTGCTGGTGGTGCTGATGATTGTTGTTGTTGTTGTGGTTGTTGTGCTTTTTCAGTCGCTGTTGTTGCCGTCTCGGCGGTTTGTTGCGTTGATCGCAAGTATTGTGTGCGTGCCTCGTCGTGGCTCTTTTTCTTCAGATCATAGATCTTTTGTCGCTCGTGCTCGATGACCTGATGACCTGTGGATCAATAACAATATTCACTATATATGCAATATCATACAATTTGTGGGTTAATTCGAATCCCATACCTTGCTGTGCCAACAACAGTTTGCGATTGCGTTCAATCTCTTTGATGCTGTCAAAGATTTTGGTGCTGGCACCTTGACTGGTCGAAATTGGGGCATCGTTGGCCACCTTGCAACTGCGATCGATGTCATCCTGCGATGGGACACGTCTCTCTAGGGGATTCACCTCAAATCTATCGCTACGCAGCGATAAATTAAAGCTAATCTGTTCACAGCTTCCGGCATCGTATACTTGCAATTGTGGACGCTTTGGTGTGCTCGTTACCTGATTACCGTGCGGCAATTCAATCTTATTATTATTGTAAAACATATTCTCATTGACGCTCTTCGACATTAGATCCTCATCGTTGCGTCGCTTTGGACAGAGCAACTCGGCGGATCCAAAGAGCGACTGTGACATGACTCCATTGACCAGATTACTATTGCTACTGTTGTTGCTGCTCATGTTATTGCTATTGCCATTGCCATTGCCATTGGCAACCGGTGAACTGCGTCCACTATTCGATGGTGTTGGCTCCTCGCCGGACTCATCGGGTCCCAATTGAATGCGCAACGATGCCAGCTCCGATTCCAGCATTAATCGTTGCTCCTGTCGCTTCAATTCCTCATGGCATGCATGATGCTCCGACTCCTCCTCAAAGTATAGAAACTCCAGATCCTCGAATGTCTTGCGATCGCTGTCCAACGATTCGCACAAACTCTCCAGCTCCAGCTGTCTCCAGCTGAGACAGCCATTGTTCGCTTTCTCTTTCAGCATAGCGCTCAGTCTGCAAATATAATTGATCATTTAATTACTTTTCATTAAATCCACATTTCTGTCTGCGAACTTAATCAATAATCCATATTTCTAAATTAAATCCATTTATTCTGACTGTAAACTGAAACACAAGCAGGACAAATAAACAGAAAATAAATTAAATGACTATCTAAACCCTGAAAAACTTTCAACTATATTTTATAACGTATTCAAAAAGATTTTACAAAAGCTGCTTTAATTGAAGTTATCAAATATAATATCTATTACTTTATAATTCAGCATTGTCTCAAACATTTCTAAACAATTATCATTTGTCTATTTATAGTCTCATTTTAAATTGTATATTTGCATAAACAATTATCCAACAGACTAAACCCTGTAATCTAAGATGCATTTAATTCATGTTCATTATTAAAATCAACAACAATTAAAATAACCAGTTCTAAAGTCTACAAATTATATCTTAATGATGTACAGTAGCAGTTTCCTATAATGAAATCACAACTTGCTGTACAGAGTTGGCTTTTTTACACATTCATAGAACGAGAATTCTGTGCACAGCATTTAATATTAAGAGAAATTCATTGTATAGAAGAGCTCGTTATGGAGAAGTTTTACTTTATCTCTCGTAACTCACGTAATCACATTTAGATGTTATATAAATATCTGCATTAATGTATGAAAAAAAATAAATTTTAAGTTAATAAATTCTATCTGAATTCTCTTCCAAATCCTCTTTCAAATCTAATCTCAATTCTGCTTCAAATTGTTTTTTTTTAAACTGCTACCAAAATTACTACAAATACTGAATTCCTTTCCGAATCATCGTCTGAATCGAATTCAATAACTGCTTTCAATTTTACTCCAAAGTCCTTTACTGATTCCTATATCTATCAAATCTTTTGAAAATTTTACATTTTGAATCGACTCAAAGAATTAAATTATTTTTAAAATCTCAACCCGATTCTTCTTTTTTTTCGAATCTGATAAAAATCATTTACTAGTATTTAACTTATCCTATCCTGAATCTCTTTTCGGATCCTGCTCCGAAACAAAAAGAAAGCGAGTCTCTTTCAAAATCCTATTTCGAATTAAACACGAATAATCTAGGGGGTTCTCTTTCGCATCCTATTCCTAATCTCTATAAAAATGCCTTTTTCGAATCAAAGAATCCAACAACTGCTCTAATTCCAGTCCTGAATCCTCTCCTCTCCAGAATCCCAAGTTGAAACTGCTTGCCAATCGAATCGCATCCTTACTTAATCAGCTGATCCTGTTTCATTTCGATGGACTGTTTGAGTTTCGCCTGTTGATTCTCCTCCATCACCCGTGTGGCATTCCGTTGTGCCTCCAAGCGATGGATGCGATTCTGTAGCGCCTGCAGCTGCTGTCGTTTAGTTGCGAGACCAGTTGGATCAATTGATTCCAGCTGAAATAAATGAAGAAGCGATTAGATTACATTTGAAAATTGGCAGCTAATCTTAATCTCTTACCTCGGAATGATCCATGTTGGGTGGCAGCTCTGCCAGTTCCCGTTTGACTTGCTTGCAACGCTGGAGAAGCTCACGTCGTTGTCGCTGCTCCACGTTGATGCTACGCGGCGCAGGAGCTGGTTTTCGACTCGGTTTTGGCGATGCATTCGCCGAAGATTCGTTCAGCTTGAGGGTGAGATTATTGATATTCTTGTTGAAGCGCTTGGCGGGCATGATTGGCTGAAGTCTCTCATGTTCTTGCTGCTGCTGTTGTTCTAGCTGCTGTTGTTCCAGCTGCTGTTTGCGCTCAAAGGACTTGAAGAGTTGCTCGTAATCCCGCTGTTGACTGGGAGGCGGTGGTTTTGGTGCCAGCGGTGGTTTAACCACCGCTTTGGGCGATGCCGTTGCCTGCGGCGGTGGCAACAATGCAAAGGCCGCCCCAAAGGAGGCATCTTTTTTCGGGGACATACAATTGGTGCGTATCTTGGTGCGTGGACTTTGTGGCACATATTTGCCAGTATTCATCAAAGGATTATCACTGCTGGACGCTGATGCAGCCATCGTTGCTGAAGTAACAGCTGATGCAGCTGCCGAGTTGACATGCAGCTGACCATTGATCTCAACACGATTTGGACCTAAGAGACGCACATTCTCATAGCCCGATGTGCTGCTGATTAAAGCCAAACTGGAGCTACTGCCCGCATGCTGTTGAAACGGCGACTTTTTGTCGCGCGGCAATGAACCATTTGTCTTGATGCGATTCTGGACAATGGGCGAGGATGTAATGCTGTTGCCACTGGCATTGTGCATGGACTGGCTATTGTTGTGCTGCTCCCGTTGCTCCCGCAGCTCCCGTTGCTGCTCCTGCTGTCGATCCGCATATTCGGTGCATATTTTGAGCATATCCTCCAATTCGGCGCCACTGTTGAGCTCCGTATTGATGCCGTTCATGGCATAAATCTGCAAACCGCCAGCTGTGTAAGTGCCTGGCTTGGGATACCGATCATACCGATCATTATTCACCTTGCTCAGCAGTTCCTGACCCAACTGTCGTTCCTGCTGCTGTTGTTGTTGTTGTTGCTGCTGTTGCTTGTAAATGGCCGCATTGCTGGGCACATTACAATAGCCAGAATTGTGGCCAATTCCATTGGCACTTGTTTTAGCATATTGATTATTCAACTGTTTATCGCTGCGATGATTCTCGGCCAGATTACGGGCAAAACTAGCATATTTCTGACCCAGGACATCCCTGGCTGGCATATTGACAGTGACCAGATCCGAGCTAAACACTTTGGGACACTGGACACCATGCAGATCCATATTGGAACCATTTTGACTATTATTACTGGTTGTACTGTGATTATTCTTGAAGGGATTAATGATGCTCTCGTAGAAACTCTCCAGTTCCAGCGATTGATTATAATCTCTGTCGTGACTCGACGTTGATGCTTGATGTGTGAAATCAATTTGGGGCATCGAGATTCGTTCATTGGACCCCATGGCGGATCGCATCATTTGCGCCTCATCCGGATTATTGAAGCGCAGATAATTCGAGTTGCCAATGGTGATCATCGCACCCTGGCTAAGTTGCACCTCCTCGCCCTCAATGTGACCGCCGTCGATCAGTAATCGCGCCTCTGGTTCCGGCACCAGCGTCACCTCGTTATCCTCGCTCCTGTAGATCGTGCAGTGCAAGGGACGCACTCCGCTTCCGTTTAACGAGATGTGGCAACTGGGCGCCGATCCGATTGTCGTGTCACCTGTCAAACAATCAAAACAATCAAACATATCAATCAGTCAATCATTCAATTAATCAACAACAAGTATCAATCGAGCTGCACGAAAAAAAAAAAAAAACTTGAATAAAAACAATGTAAAAAAAAAAAAAAAAAAAAAAACAACCAGATTCTTACATGAACCGAACCCACTTTACTTGATACACATGGTGCCCTTTATAACAACAAAAATATTTATTTTATTTATGGTATACTTTTCTTTATTAAATTTAAAAATTTTGATTTTTATTTTAAGCTATTTTTCAGACATGATCTTTAATTTTTCACATTTTTGTTTAAGAATGCCCAAACCGATTTTAAAAATAATAAAAATGTACATGAACAATTCATTCATATAAAGTTTTAAACTTAAGCCAATAGTTTTGCAGCCATTCGATTTTTGAATCGACTTTAAAATCATAGGAAATTTAAAAAAAAAAGTCTAAAATATCTTTTTATTTCTTTATGGATAATTATCTTCACTGTTCATTAACCGATTAATACGAATTTAAGCACAAGTTTGGATTATAGCACACATTATTCGATCTTTGATTTGAAGTTGCAAATCAAACCGGATCTTATAGTTATAACCAGGCAGACATTGTCACAAACCCTGAAGCCTCTGTTCCCTTGTTGCACTCGGCAAAAAAAAATTAGCAGCAGTGGTAAATATAAACGTAGCGGTAAATTATACTGTAACTGTATCTGATACCGCACGTCTAACTGTAATGATAAATCAATTTGTAACTGTAAGCGACGTTGTCTCTCGCTCGCTGCGTTTCCACTGTGAATGAGACAGGGAAGAAGAGAACAACATCGCAAAGACTCACGAAATATGTACATATTGTATGTAGACAAAAGTCAGAAGTTGACCTGGCGCTCTTATCGCACAATTTTTGGTAGAGCAACAACTACACGGCGTTCTCCTCAAGCCATGTTACCGTGGTACATACATTTCAAAGATTATGCCATCAACTTAAATACTAAGAAACAAGGTAAATAATAATTTAAAAAAAATAACACATATTAAAGCTTTGAAGTTTCATTACCAAAATGCCAATAATTCATCAGATAATTGGGGTTATGTGTAATGTAGCGTGGACTGGCGTCGCAGTGAAATATTACGTGATGTGATAATATTATAAAACATTCCATTTTACTTAATTTTATTTATTTAAAAATAAATACTGTAATATAAAGCCAAAAAAAAAAAAAACCAGAATCCTTTTTAAGTACTCATTTAAGATATGATATGAGGCTTACACGCATATTTGAAAGTCACTATCTTTATGATGGTATTTTGTCACAAATATGGTCAAAACTAAAGATCCTAAAAGCTCTTGAAGTTCTATAGGATTTTTGGGTTACACTGTGCGGGATCTTATCGCAAAGCGGCACACGTAAACCGAAAGAAACGAAACATTTGTTATTCCACTTTTTTTGTGCGTTTCATTTGCGTACGATGTTTTTATTCGTATTTACAGTCAATCCCAGCTTATTACACACACTACATTTTTGTAAATTTTAATAAAATCTTCAATTTTTTTTATTATATTTAAACTAAATAAAAGTAACTAATTTTTTCCAATTTATTATATAGTGGTTCGAATAAGTTGGAAGCGACTGTAGTATAGAGATTCTTATGAGTTTTGATTATCGGCTTGCAAGTGACCTTGGAGCAGGCAGTGGCAACACAAAGTTGGATCGTGAGTCGTACCGCCTTTGGGTTTATACTCACCGATGTGTATATAGTGTATGGTGACGGCGGTGCTAAGTCGGCCGCCCCCTAGGCTAACCAAATGCGGATCAGAGGCGGCAACACGCAGCGATGGATCCTTTTTCGTCAATGACATCTGCATGCGAACAGAAAGAGAAGAGAAATGTTGAGAGCGGGCGATGAGTAAAAACAAACAACAACAACAACAACAATGAGAATGAGAATGACAATGATGACGATGAGATGACGCAGCGCGTGCGTTTGTCAGGGCGTGAAATTGTCAACTGAGACGCAGCCAAGCGACGTCGACGTCAACGTTGACAAATACAAAACAAAATAATGCACACTCACACACACACACACACATACATATACACAGACGCACGCTTGCGCAGCTGCTTTAAATTGTTATTGTTTTCTTTTGTTTTGTTTTCACAGTTCAGGACACTCACTCACTCACTCACACACTCGCACGCGCATTCGCATTCGCAAATTGTGTGTCTTCCGAAACCAAGGTTGCCACTTCATTGGAGTATTTTATAAGCAACATTGCAAATAATATCACTGCGAACGGCAGTCCGCGCTAGTGACGAAGGGTGCGAATAGCGACTAGCATATACATTAGAGAGGGTCAATTTGTATGGACCAAAAAGAACGCACCTTGCGGGTATCAAAATCGTAATCTATGGTGAATTCTGAAAAGATTCGCCCAAGAAACCATAGGTCTAAAATCATTTTCGAGCTTCCGATTTTTATTGAGAAACTTTAAGTATGTTTTGATCATTTTGAACACCTAAGTGAGTGCATAAAAAATATTTGGTTTTACTTAACATTTTTTTAAGAAAAATACAAATTTTTAAAATTAAAAAAATATAATATAAAATTATTTATTTATAAATAAAATTACAAAAATTGACATTATTTTGCATCTGCCCGTTAATTTACGCCCCTTTTAGTGCCACTCCCACTCTGATTTTTCTTTACAAAAATGCTTTGAAGTATTGAGAACATATAGTTGAAGTTTCAACCCGATATCTAACCTAGTTCAAAAGTTACAGATGTTTGCCACCAACATCGGCGAAACGAACTGCGCGCTGGTACAAAATATGTACAAAATACATAAAAATTTTGTACCATTTTACATGGTGCCAATCAATGGCTTTCAATCTCATGAATTTTTGAAAATTTTTTTTGCTAAGAGTGACTTTAGAATTGTTTGAAGAATTTTTTTGCATCAAAATATTTTTTGTTTGAGACCGAGGAAAAAAGTTGAAAAATTCAAAATTTCCCATGGGTACTCAATGGGTTAAAGAAATTTTTGTATCATTCGAACGGAATTTAATTGAACAGAGGATTAAAATAAGAAACCTGCATCAAAACTCTTTTATTATATGCAAATTTGACAAAGTTATGGTGTATGAAGACATTAGTGACACACTGTATATAAGAAGGCATCTCTGACCCAATAAGGAAGCGTTGGCCATTATGTAATTGGCGCCAAAAATTGGCACACAATAACAATGGTATAGTATTGTGGTAATGCTCTTGTACAATATATCCACAGACGACTGTATTCAGTGTAGGCACATGCATTTATCAGGTAGAAGGAAGCGTGTGCTCAGATGCTTTCATTGTTTTTGTTGTTTTTCTTATTTGAATTGTTTGATCGGATGCAGCTGCGTTGCCAAATCGTTAGAAAATCAATTGGAAAGCCAATCAATCAACTGCGTTCGGCAAATAAATGAAGAATGCGGCGTTTGATAACGCACAAATACACATACTACATACGTATGCGGTGTGCCATGTGTGTGAATGTGTGTGTGTGTGTGTGTGTGTGTGTGTGTGTGTTGTGGACTCACAGCGCGAGGCGCACGCATTTCAAGTTTTCACTTTTATTTTTGGGCGCGGAAATGATTGCGGTGGGCCGTGTACAAAACGTTCCAATGAGCCAAATTGGGTCATAAACACCAAAAGTGGTCGACAGCGAGAAGGAAGCCAAGTCAAAGATACTTACAACAATAACAATGCGATAAAGCTACATCATCATCCACATTGTGTATCTGTGTTTGTAGCAGTGTTGCCAGTGTCATAGCTTTTTTTTTTTTACAATCAACTCAGCGGGAAAGAACCGACAACTGGGGACAGCAGAAATTCTGGCACTTTTTATTAAGTTTGGCTGCAGTTTTTTTTGCCAGTGTGACAGCTTTTTTCCATATAATCTGGCTTTTAATAAAGGAATTCTGTTGTTTTTTATTTAAATGTCTTTTCTCTACTATTAAAAATATAGAGGCAAACAAACTTATTACAAACTTATTACAGTGCAAACTTATTACAGTTGAACTTCCCTAACTCGAATTTCTGTGTAACTCGAACTAAATGAGTGGCAGTAAAATTAATAATCTTAGGAAAAAGAACTCTATAACTCGAATATCTCCCTAACTCGAACCTTTTCTTAGGATAATGGTGATTCGAGTTAGGGAAGTTCGACTGTATTTATAATGATCATGACTACTTTCATTCAATTATTTCATAAAATATGGAATTTTATAGAAAATTGCATAAAAATTATTTGGTTTTTTTTTTGCACACTTTTGAATTTTGAATTTTTTCCACAAAAATTGTTTTTTTTTTTTTTTTAAAACTGGCAACACTGGTGCGTGGTATGTGGGCCAATTGTGTGGATAACCAGAAATGAGAGCACGCTGCGAGCCCTCTTATAATGCTGATAAAGTTTTCATTGGACACGCATCATTTTTTCATTTGCCACAAAGCGTTGTCATTGTAGTTGTAGTTGTTGTTGTTGTTGTTGTCACTGATTTCGACCGCCTGGTTGACTTTTTTCAACATTATTATCATTATCAGTGAGCGTCACATAATTATTATTATTGTTGTTGTTGTTGCACTTGTTGCGCGTGTTATAATTACAGCTACAAGTGTGTGTCTTTGTGTGTGTAAGTGCGTGTATCGCTCATTTATTACAATCCAACAATAACAATGTTAAGTAATTTCGTTAAGCACTAAACAATATGGTTGTGGCTTGATTGTGTAATTCCGTGCGTGAAACGCATGTGGATCGTGTGTAAATTTCATGTTTAACTCACAGAAAATTCAATGTGTTTTCTATCCAAGCGCGATTTATTTGTGTATTTGCGAGTTTATAATCCACACGAGCTTCAAATCGCGTGCTAAAGTCTAAACTAGAACTAAACAATATTATTGACTTGATTGTGTAATGTGGATCGTGTGTGCGTTTCATGTTTATCTCACAGAAAATCCGATGTGTTTTCTAAGCTTTTTAACATATTCATTCGCGAGCTTACAATCCACACGAATCTAAAATCGCGTGCTTTGATCCTCGCCAAACTGAAAACACGAACACTTTTCATTTTTTTAATTTTGTGTCTAAAGTCTAGACTTGCCACTCAGCATTGACAATTGGACACACTGCATCACTCTCTCTCTCTCTCTGCTCTTTTCTCTCTCTCTCACTACTCCTCCCCCATGCAGCCAGGTCCATTATTATACATTCCCATTAAAATAAACATTACGAAATGCATTTTTATCGCTTACTTTAGCTTTTTATACCCTTGCCGAGGGTATTATTGATATTTTATCATGAAATGTGTAATGCATTAAAGAAGGCGTGGCAAATTCCTTGACGATTCCTATAAGTAAGAAGGTGATCTGTACTCGTTAAAATTTCATATTCATATCTTGTATATTTTTAATGTCAAGTCAAAAGAACTCTTCTTTTTGAAAAATCTTAATGCATTTTTTTCCAAAATGTCATTTTTAGAGCTATGACACGCTTCTAGTAAGTGAGCGATATAAATCGAAACTTTTCACTTTTCACTGTATATGCCATACACTGATCGCCATATTTATTTTGACAACATTTAAATTTAATTCTACTCATAACTTGAACTTACTTCATGCAAAGTTTGGCATCAATGGAAAAGTCATTTGAATTCCTTTTGAATGATATAAAACTTTCCTTAACTCATTAGGTACCCATTGAAATTTTCGAATTTTTGTAAACGTCTACTTTTTCAACTTCTTTCAATGGGTTAAGAAAAGTTTTGAATCATGTTAAAATGTACATGAAGTATGTTCAAATTATGAGTAGTTTTAACTTTAAATGTTGTCAAAATAAATATGCCGACCAGTGTAGGTATCATAGAAATATTTGATCCAAAAAAAAACTAAATGAAAAATTTTTTTGCTTAACATATTTGAGCAAATTTTTATAATTTGATTACAATACATTGCTGTGATAAAAAGAATTGGTCGAAAATTGAATTCAAGGCTCTGCAAGTGTATTAGATCTTCGGATAAACAAAGAAAAACTTTCTTTTTCTGTTTTTAAAATGTTGCCGTGCACCAATTCGATCGGCACGTCATCTTTTAGCGTCATCGCCAGCGTCATTCTCATCATCATTATCATCATCATCAGCATCATCATCATCCTCGCTCGTTTCGTATGAAGCTAAAGCAGACATCAAAAGTCCCAAGATTCAAGATGTGTAATAAATAATCAAAGAAATAAAAAAAAAACACACAGCAGCAGCAACAGCAACAACAACAACAAGAGACAAACAATGAGCAGGCAAATGAGTCAGAAAACTGCTGCAATAATAACAACAATAACAACAACACGTGTGCAGATAGAGTCCACAACTAGTACGAGTAGAGTATAAACTACAATGGCTCTGTTGTTTTATTTTATTTTTCCTGATGAAGCATCAAAAATTCACTTTTATTGCGATAAGATAGAAGCAAACCAAATTAATCGAGCCAGCTAACGGTAGCTTCCGTTCATTAATCACACTTTTCATTGACTTTAAAATCAAAGATGCAGTTGCTTAGAGTTGCCAGACTATTTTTTCATAAAGTGAGCATTTTTTCCAATCTTGATCAAAACTTTAATTTATCAAAAATTGTTTGTAAAATAGTTAAAGATTATTTATCTTATTTATTCACTTTCAAACTTGTTCTTAAAGCCATAATAAAAGAACTAAAAATGGAAAAAGCTGGGAAAGTTTAGTTTTGCACAAAAACAAAAAAGTATATGTATGTGAATTTTTAAGATGGTTATAATAATTACTAGACAGACTGTAGTCATTTTTTTTATACGGCAACAAAAAGTCAATAAGAAATACTTTTAAGTAGTCTTTTTCCTTATAAGTTACAAGATTTTCAATTTAAGATTTTCAAGCATGATAAGTTTACAGTTTTTGGACCTCACATAAATGCTTAAACATAACTGTTAACGCACATTAACATTAACGAGCTGTAAAGCAAGCTTTAAAATTCAATTTAAAACACCTGCGAAATAATTGAAATGATAGTTTAGATACGATCATTAATTGGAATAGATAAGCACATTATGAAGCTACTTAATATGAACGACTTTATCAGAAATGATTTAAATTTATTTTAAGAACTTTTTGTTTGTTTTGAAATAAGGTGACGCTTGAAATTTGTTGACACTGTTGGTTTGTTGTTATTGTTGTTGTTGTAATACCCAGAGACCATTTTGATAAGAGGACATAAAAGCCACAATAACCGCATTCATCAAAAGCGACAGGCAAAAACAACTGGGAATCTGCGAAGCCAAACAAACAACAATTAAACAATGTGGCAAACAATGAGACAAAACAATCAATGAAAGCCGTCAACGCAATTAAAGTTTCATTTTGCGACAGACTTAAACAGAGCAAACTTCCCCGATAAATTGTTTGTCTCCCTCCCTGCTCACTCCCCCTCACTTTCTATATCAACCTGAACTATTTCTCACTAACTCTGTCTTTCTCCTTCTCTCTCTTCCTCTCTCTCTCTGGGCAATACCATATAAACATTACAGGAAAAATGAAAAAACCCATACATTGCCATTTTTAGTTGTCTTTATTTATAGATCACAAACACAGCTGTGTATCCAACTTGAAAGCAAAAACACCGTTTCAATAATGCGATACTAGTGCGGGTGCGAAAGAGAGGGAGGGGAACAAAATAGGGGGTCTGGAACGAGCTGGCAACTCAGATACTCGGAGGAAGATACAAATGGGACGAGGCTACACCTGGCGAAAATATCAAATATTTCGTATTTAAAATGCAACCTTTCATCGATTGAATTTGCTTTAATCAAGCATATCTATTGTATTTCAAGTAGTATCTATTGTATTTCCTGAGTACAAAAACTTCTGAAAATAAATCATTATACTTGATCTAAGCATACTGCAGACATCAATTAAATTAAAAAATATACTTAATTTTTTAGTACCCATCGAGCTAATCATTACAACAGACAAGACAAGCAAGAACCATTTGGGAATTTTAAGCAAGCCAACGCAGAAAAGATACAAGGAATACAGAACTTGATTTAAAATTGTACGAACTTGTCCCAAACTTATATGTAATGTATATGTAATGATTTTTCGTAGCCATTTCTAGTAAATATAAAGTTTTACTTGATTCAGGATACACAATTTTTTATACCAAGATTATAATCGGTAATAATTAATCGGTAATTAATAATCAATTTCAATAATTCGTACTTATCTCAGGAATACATTTTGAAAATTCCGAATTCTCATTTCAAATTCATTTCAACTAAATTTTAGTACTACTTTTTTCTCACAGTGTATGCATTCCGAATTCTCATTTCAAATTCATTTGAACTAAAATTTAGTACTACTTTTTTCTCACAGTGTATGCATTAGCGCAACCAACTCAACTCAACTGTCAATACTCGTATTTTCAATTGGCAAAAACGCTCTTTTTGGCCTGTCATATCATTCATTTGGCTGGCTTTGTTTTCATTTCATTCCATTTTAACCACACACAAAATGTGGGAATTTAGGGGCTGTGGGCGTGTTCAGAGTGTTTTATCTAATTGAATTTGCCTGTACGACAAAATATACCTATGCATGTATTTGTATTTGTTTTTTGTATTTGCCTTGACTTAACCCCAACAATGTGGGCTGTTAACCATGTGGATCTTATGGCCATTCAATTTTTTAAAGTGTCTACTTTTTTTCTACTCACAAAGTTGCAAAATGTATGTCAAAAAACAAATTCAGCGTTGGCGTCGAATTTTCAAGAAGTGAAATCCTTAAACGATTCTCAGTCAATCAATCGAAAAATTGATGAAATTAGAATCTGTTTTCTTCCACTTGCCCTCATTATTCCACTTAAACGCCTTCTTATGAAACGATGAGTTGCTTGATATATTTTATATACTTCATTTTTAGTACTATCGTGTGGAAAGTTGTCTGTGTGTTTATTGATTTTTGGTTTCATTAAAATGCATTTCGAAGAAATGTTGCAAGTCAACTCTAGACGTTATTGTAAACAAATATTTCAATCCTTTGCTCCTTTGATTTTTCAAAGTACCATTAGAATTGATAAAAAAAAAAAAAAAAATATTGTGCTGAGATCTTTTTTATTTGATTTTCAACTCTTGTGCAGAAAAATTATAAAAATGTAATCGATTTAACAACATTGATGTGTTCTGTTGAACGCAACCAATTATTTATATACATATATCCTAAGCTTGGTAGAATTGCGGAAATTTCTAAAATACTTTGCCGGTTTTTGTTTTAAACACCGTTAAATTCGACAAAAAAACAAAACTTTCTTCTTATTTAAACATATGATGGATTAAAGTAGCTTAAGCTTGTTAAATATAATTTTTATTTATTGAATATTTTAAATGGATTACATTTGCATAGTGTTGTACAATTCCCAGTTAGTGTGGATCGCATTTGAGCAGTGTTATAACAAGCCAATCAAGACATGAGATGGCGCTGCCTTGGGAAGTTGGCCAAATTGTGGATGGCATTTTGGGCCAGACATGCAAACTAGTTTTTGCCACTAGCAAAAAAACCAAAAAAATTATAGACACAATGTGACACATGGCAGGCACAATTACAAACAGTACACGACGTGTATTTTGTTTGTATAATTATGTATGTTAATAAAAATAAACATTTACCTACACGAACTACGGACTGCGCAATTTAAATTAAAAACATGCAGAGCATAGCCAAAATACAAAAAAAAATAAAATTTAAATTTGTTGTTTGTTTTGTTTATTATTTTTGCTATTGGTTTTTCGGTGATTTGGCTACAATTACTGCTGTTGTTTTTGTTGTTGTCTTTGGGGTCGACGACAAATCTAAATAAAAATCGCGCGCGATTTTATTCGCGTGCGTTTTTGTTTCTTTATTTTTTTATGGCTTGTGAAGGTCAGTCAAGCAGCGCAACAGTGGCGCCGACGTTGACTGCAACGTCGACGTCGACATCGTCGCTGACATGGAGAGTGTTAAATTTATATTGCAATATTTACCGTACGTGTGTGCCATAAACAAAAAGGAAGAGGTTCAAGGAGGGGACGGGGGAGGGGGTATGCTGAGACCTGCATACAAAAATGCAACCCACTTTCATGTGTGTATAAATAAAAATAAATTAAACATTGTTGCTGATTCATATGAATATCTGTATATCGCTGAAAAGGGTTTATGTGACATGACATGACACACACACACACACACACACACACATGTAAACTTAAAGTACGCATTAATGTATTAACCCGAGGCTAACGGTAAATTGTAGGAGGGGCGCCACTTGAAACTGTCCAAAATGAAACTATTTAAATGCCCTCTTGTGTGTGCAGACTTATGAGTGTGAGTGTGTGTGAGTGCGTGTGTCAAGTGGCTTGTTAATTATGGTAATGACTCGAGAATTACCGAAAAATGTTTAGAGAAGCAACAATCAGAACGCTGCCACTCAAGACCCTCTCAAGATGACGAAAATCTAATTAACACACACTCACTCAGTCACCCCACCCCTCCCACACCACACCATCCCCACTCACTTTGCTGCTTGAGTCAAATTGAGTTCAATTGAAGTAACTGTTTACCAGTTGACAGCAATAACAATAACAATAACAATATGGCATCATTTACGCATGCTCACTCTCATTGCCTGTCTCTCACTCTCTCTTTTTCCCGAACGCACACACACACACGCTCTCTGGAATTTGCTAGAACCCTTCAGACTTTAAATTCCTTTTCCTTCTCGTTGTTGTAATATTTTGACACTTTGTTGTTATTTTTCTAATAATTCTGCCAGCGTCGACCGTCCGCTGCTCGAGCGACGCAAGCAGAATTACTTTTCGTCTGTTTCTGTTCGTTTCTCTTGTTTCGTTGCTTGCCGACGTCCAAAAAAATGCACGTCGTGCGTGCGCTGCTTAAGCGACGCAGGCAGAGGCTGTTTCTGCTCGTTTCTTTTTGTTTCTTTCTCTCTCTATCATACAAGTTTTCGGCCGATTTTGACGTCGCCAAAAATTGTGCGACGGAGGCAGAAGCTGTTTCTGTTCGCTTTTTTGTTTCCGTCTCTGTCAAGCAAACGTCAAACGTTGCCGCAGGCAGCGGGATTGATGCAACAAAACGAAGCAAGCACACGTGTCAAAAGAAATAAAGTGACATTGTCATTTTTATTGCTGCGCTGACGTCTGCTGCTACTGTTTAATAAATCGTAAGTGTTTTGTTATTTAATTTTTTTATTTTGTGTATAGAAAACTAACGCATTGATTTTTAATTTAGATTATGAACTGAACTTTGAGGAATGCAAGGAGCTTCGTCTGGAATTTTATTTTCTGAAGGCGGTGGTCAATGGCTTTAGTGGGAGCTGTGTTTCATTTTCAAGGCAAACTGGTAAAATTAAGCAAGTTAAAAAAAAAATATAAAACAAAAATGTAAAACAAAATATTGAATAAAAAACATATTAAAAATAAAAAAATTAATTTTTTTAATTTTTATTAATTTTTTTCAATTGTTGAGGAATCCTTAAGGAATTTTATTAAAAAAACGTTAGGGAATCATTGAGGAATTTTCAGCAAAATTCCTGGTCGATTCCCTAGAGAAAATGGCTTAAGAATCGTTAGGGAATCATTGAGGAATTCTCGGCAGAGTTCCCTAAGGTTTCCCTAACGGGAAACGTAAGGGAATCACTATGGAGTGTTCCCTATTCCTCAATCGTAGGACATCACAATGTTAAATTCCCTAAGGATTTTCATACAAAATCCCTAAGGATTCCTTAGGCATAGGGAACCATTCCCAAATGATTCCTTTGACATTCCTTTGTGAATGTGACTGAAGGGAATGGACAGAAACAATAACAATGCAAAATGCGCAATGCAAATGCAGAAGGAGCTGTGCTGCATTTGCTGATGTCATCAACACAAAAAACCAACAACAACAAGAAAACAATAATAACAAATGAAAAAATAACAAATAAAAAAATACATAACAAAAGCACTTGTTGCGAACAATCGTCATACCCAAACGGCACTTTGTAAGCGTGGGGCAAAACTTGCTCTAACTGGATGACTTCATTAATGAACAAGCAACAAAGTATGCAAATAACTAACAAACATGTACTTACAGTTACTTAAGTAATTGTTTTGACAATAAACCAAAACATATTTTCTTGGTTATTTTTATTTATTTCTTATTTTGCGACAGCTGCTTGTGGTTATTATAGCCAATTCAATAAAGAAAGATTTTTTGTAATATAAAATTAAATGTGTTAATATTTTTCTTTGACTAAGTGTATGCACATTCGACATACACATTCATAGGGCACACACACAAGTAATTACAATGGCAACAGCAACAAAACGCTGGCGTGCGTGCGCGTTAGCAAAGAGAGACAGAGCAAAAAAAGAATAACAAGAACAAAACGCACATCGCATTGTGCGCACTCGACTCGCTCACACGCTCTCCCTCTCCCGGCTCTTTTACAGTTTTGCTTGATTTTGCATAAGTTGGCAGCATCTTTGTGTGCCTTATTTCTTTTCTGCAAGCGTAGGTGCGCTCATAAAAGACAATTCAATTGTGAATGTTAAATGAAGTCTATTGATTCAATTGGTTTCGACTGCGACTGCGATTTCCACTGCGTTTCTAATTAACAATAAATAAAGGCGAAGGCTGTTTAACAGAGACAACACAACTTGCGTGGGGTTTTTGAACTCATTCACTTACCCGCCGCCCCCCTCCTTCCCCACTCCTTGGACCAGACCATAAATAAGGGCCAATGTAAATTGTTTTTGTTTATGTTTGCTGTTATTTTGCACACGACCACGTCGAGAACGACCGGAAAACGGAAGCGCCTGATTTGGCTGCTAGTATTATTACTTGAATTTTATGCTGAGGCCCATTGTCATTATGAATGTGCGTTTATGGCAGTGTATGTGCTTATGCATAGATAAGTATGTAAATACCCGTCAGAACTGTCAGAAAAAAAGAAAATTAATTATTGTATAAAATTAAATAATAAGTTTAAACTGAATGTACACGCTTTATTTAGTTTGTTAGCTATTTTGTAAAATTCCATAAGAAGTTCCTGACAAAAACAACCTAAAAAAAAAAAAAAACCCTAGGGAATCCTTGGGAAATTTTCAGCAGAATTGCCTATGGATTTTTTAGTGATAAGGAAACATTCCCTAGTGATTTTCTAAACATTCCTTGGGCATTTGGAATAAAGAGTATGTAGCTACATGTGTATGTTATCACAAATATGAACATATTAATGAATTATGAACAAAACAACGATGCAAGTGCTCATTTTGCATTGAAAATTTCAAAATTTAATAAAAAAAAACAAGTGGAGACCCCTTAAAAATGTTCACCTAAAATTATTATAAGTATAAAATATATATAATTCACTATGTGTTTTTTTTTTTCTTCTGGACCATTACCCAAAAAAATTTTTTTTTGTTGTAGCACTTTTACTAACTTTTCAAATTTTAAGATTTTTAAATGAAATGAGCTATTTTATACCTAAAAATTCTGGCAGCACTGTCATACTGGATGAAGTTCCAATTCCAATTGGGCCATTTGCAATGGGAGCAGGCTGGAAAGGTGTCGCCAGCATATGCTATAGATACAGTGTACATACACATGTACATATGTACATAAGTATGTATGCCATTCATCACGCACTCACACGCTGCGACGCGCCATTAAAGATCAGTGACGGCGGGTGACAAAGTGCGTCCGGTTTCGAGCATTTCGGATGCAAATGTCCAAGGCCTCCGGCTGGTGCTATTTAGTTGTAGTTGTTGGGAGAGTTTTGTCTGTCGGTGCCAATGAACGCAATGAAACCGTTATGGCCGCCTTCAACACAATATTGGCAATGTGCTGTTGCTGTTGTTGTTGTTGTTATTATTGTTGCTGTCGAAAAGTTTTCCCCCTCAATGGGAAAACTATGCAGCCGGCAGGCACAAATGCGCACAGCTGCAACAGCAACAGCACAAAACGTGCAGCACATAAAAAGAAGTGTGAAATGGAAAACACACATAAAAACAAAAAAATAGAAAGAAAGACGAAACACACACATGCAGGCACACACACACGCACATACATAAAACGAGAACATTACAGGAATTTCATTTGAATTTGGTTGGCAGCGCCGTGTGACTTGCCAATTGGCGGCTTCGTTTTATGAGCAAGAAAGCGCCGCCTTTCAAACTGCAGCTTGAACCAAGGTGTATTTACTATAAGGTGACGTCGTCCTGAGGGTCGTGGTGAGGGTACAATCTCTTCGCTTTTTATTGTTATTTGCAGGCATACTGACAAGCAACTTGTCACCACTTTGGCTTGAACACAAAATAGAAAGAGCTTTAAAAAATAGGGTAAAGGTCTAGAAGCAGTAGCCAGTCTCAAAAAAAAAAAAAACACACACACATACACAGAAAGAGGGCGATTTATAATGAATTTAGGTGAAACAATTTTTAGGGGGTCTTTGCTAGTTTTTTTTTTATTGAATTTTGAAATTTCGATATTTTCAATGCAAAATGAGCTTTTGCATCGTTGTTTTGTGCATATTGCCACTAATATGTTAATTTTTCATTAAAATTTCAATATTGAATAAAAGAAAGACCCCCTAAAAATTTTTTCACCTACATTTATCATAAATTGCCCTCTTTTTGTTTTTGTTTTTTTTTTTTTTTTACCGGTGGCTACTGCTTCTAGACTGTTACCAAAAATAGTGTCTTTTTTGTTAGAGTTGAGAAATATGAAATATAAATACAATTTGCAGCAACCCAGCAAACATTTTCTATCGCGAGAGAGTGTCAGGCGACATTGCCTTCTCACCGCTTTTTGATCTCCTTTTGTTAGAGAGTGAGCCACTTCTGCGGCATTCGACATTTTTGTTTTTGCTGTTCTGAATAAGTTCACTTTTTCATTATAATGACCTGTTCGTTTGAACTTATTTCGAACAAAATGATACAACTCTATATGTGTATGTGTGTGTGAGCGTATGCATGTGCATATGTAACGTAAAAGGCGATGTAAGCAAATTCCATAAAAGTTCTTTGCAGACCTCCCATTGTTATTGTTGTGGTTTCTCCAACTGTAATTTGATGTGACACAATCTCTTTTTACATTTACTCTGACGGAGGTGCCAGACTGTGGGACTCTGAATCAAATTCAAATTCACGGAATGAGGCAATTCAAGGAACAAGAACAAGAACAAAAGCAATGGCAATGCCGTTTGACGTCTGTCATGGCAAATCAGATGCAACTCCACTTAATACATATGTGTACACATACTTACATACAAATGTACATATGTATGCACGTACATAATAAGATGCCATGCAATATGAGCAATTTGATGCTTTCCAGGCTTTCAATTATGAATACAAAATGTGCAAAGGATTGAAAATACAAAAAAAAAAAAAATAAGAGAATTGAAACCATACACACTCATGTATCGACTTTTTCCTCTTATAAAACCAAATACGTGAGCAATTTGAGTTGTGCGGAAATTGCAAATGAAAATTAATTATAGATTTTCCTTAAGCAAATGAAGAAATACATAAATCAGGGAAACAGTATGTATTTTTATTAAAAAAAGGAAGCAATTAAAAATTCCATTTTGGAATCAATAGCAATAATTACCAGCTGTTCCAATCGATTGATAATGCTTAATTACCAAATAAAATATGCTTTAAATAGCAATCAAACAGTTAGTACTACTTTGAACCTGCCATTGAATAATCATTTAGTTAGACTTATGGCTTAAAAGACTTGGGCATTATTTGTAAATTCTTTGTAAATAATTCGCAAGGGCAGCTGATTTGTGTCAGTGGAAACATTAGAGGCATAACAAGCAGTCAACTTTTAGTGCTCACTGTGTGGGCACACCGCCCATCTGTTGTATGCTTGTCCACTTGTCCGCCTGTCCACCTATCCGCCTGTCCTTCTGTCCACTCTTTCTGCCCATTTTGCTACTGTTTGCTGACACATAAACTGCATTTGGCAGCATTTAGTTTGCTTCTGTGTCATACACATCACTGCGGACGGCAGTCCGCACTAGTGACGAAAGCAGCACGAAGGGTGCGAAAGGCAAAATGGAAAATTTGCTATGACCGATCGGCTCGAGTTATATACCGATCGAAAGGTATCAATTAAACTTAAAAATGCGCATACTAAGACTTTTGGAAACTCACCTGGTTCATGAGATAAACAGGTGTTAGTGGGAGGGGAACAATTTAAATTATTGTAACAAATGGAGCCTTTGGAGCCTTTTTGAATTTAATTTACTATTCTAATCAAAAATACGCGTGGAATGACACCTGGATCATCAAAATCCGACCACTGGTTCAAAAAATAATTAATTTTGAAATTTTTGTTATCCTTTCAAAAATGAGATGAAAAGTCAGTCTGTCTGTTTGTTTGTATCAAAGCGTTGATTTAGCTTAAAAGTTTGAATCAGGACTTGTTCGCGATCAAAAATCTAGAAACGTTTGTTCTACGACTTTTTCGAAAAAAGCTAGTTTAGCGGGAAATCGCTAAAAACCGCTAAAAATTAAAGCCCCTATAGCTTCCAAACGACATAAGCTACAGATGTGATCTATATAACGTTGAAAGGGTATTTCGAAGGGCTCTTAGGCAGACCTTTGCATTGGGCACTGCGCAAAACAGTGAGTTTTATTTGGTATGAAGAATTGAGACATTTTAGCGCAATGTGCCGAGAGCCAAAATTTTTTTTAAAATAATTTATATGTCAAACATCTATTATTCGTCACAAAATTGGATATCAGAAATTTTGGGGCATAAAAATGTTTTAGTCACTAGACTTTTACCTCGTAGAGGTTTTTTTTATAAGATACATATGTACATGCACATACATGTTTGCATGGTGTGTGTATTTATGTATTTATGTTTTTGGCAGTATTTTTTTTTTTTTTTTTGTTTTTTTGACTGAGACTTGCAACGATGATGTTTATACGAGCTGCTTAATGTCATTCGGATACGATGACGATAATGATGTCGGCGATGACAATTTTGATGGGGCGCCACACGCTGTGTCTGCCACATAAAAGAGCCATTTGTGGTACCACATGACAAAAAAACAAAGAAATCAAGTCTGTCACTGTCTGCATAATTTTGACCGCCACTGTGGGCTGAGCTCATTTCTGCTATATAAACGTAACCGTTTGCGCAATGAAAAAATATAATACAAGCAAAAAATGCTAATTAAATAAATACATATGTATATACTCATAGGTATGCACATATGTACATATACATATACATATGTACATATATATGATCTACAAACACAATATGAGCGAGCGACCGGCAAAACGCAAACATTAAATTAATATAAGGCAATAGCACAACAAATAAAAAATAAAAGAGAGAAAAACACATCAAAATCCACAGTTTTGCCGGTTGCGCAGGCGTCGCTGTTTGGCTAAAAAAGCTAAAAGTTTTTTTTTTTTTGATATTAGAGGATTCAACTGATTTCAAGGATATTTTTGAAGGCAAATTCAATGGCAAGAAATCTCGTTATTATTGCTGTTTGTTGCTCTCTCTATATTTCTCAGCACAGTCACAAAAACACGTTCGGGGTCTCGTTTTTTACAACGAAATAAAAAGCGGCGAATTATAAAAAAAAAATGGTAAAAAAATAAAAGCAACACAAAATGTCGAACAAAAGAACAAGTTCTCAAGCAAACAATAAAATATGTATTTTTTGTGGTTGTTTTTTTGTGCTTATTATTCAATTTGAATTTGGTGGCATTGCCTTTTTGGCCAATTTATAAAATTTACATAATTTAATGGGAGTATCATTTTTAAGTGTGTAATTTTTGCATTGTTGTTGTTGGTGATTTTCGTGTCATTAGTGGAATGTGGAACACAAGTGGATTGTGCTTGGACTGAAGTAGTGCTGTCAGAATTCAGAATAAGGGTGTAGTTAAAAAGATATTAAAAAATATATATATGTATTAAAGTCAATCAGAATTTTAGTTAAAAAAATGTCTTTAAAATGTTTCTAGCTTTTGCAATTGCAAAAATACTAAATCTAGCTATTTAATAGCTAATATGGCAGCACTGCAAAAGGGTTATCTCTGCACCCAACTTTAAGTTTGAACTTTCTTGGGCTGCGAAGGTCACAATAAAAGCAAAAAACCACAAAACCAAAACCCAAACAAAGTTGCCGTCGCCGTCGCTGTCGGTATTTCTATTTTTTATTTTTCTGCCGGCATCGTCAATAACTCCTGCAGAGAGAGAGACGAATTCACTTGAGAATTGTGTGCTGCCATCGACTAGTGTTGCCAGATTAGCTTATTTTAGGCTAGATCTAGCATATTTGAAAATGGAACAGCTTACAGAATTTGCACATAGCTTATAGCCATAAATCTAGCATATTTTAAAGTTCATACATATATGTACAAACAATTATTTTCGCGATGTTTGGCTGGAAAGCAGCACTGTCATATCTACATTTATCATCAATGGGCTCAACCACAATCTCATTTAAAAAAAAAACGATAAATATTTAAGTGAGGAAGAAAATAATGAAATCTATGATATGTTAACTAATTTAATTTCAACAAAAACCTAATGATTTTGTATGTTTTCTTGCATTTTCTTTTAGCTTTTTTTACTCGGAATCTAGCTTATACGGGCGCTGAGCACTTGGCAGCACTGACGTCGACTTTGTCTGCCAGTTTGTCTGCTTTTATGGAAACCGGCTAAATTCCATTTGATTGGGATGCCTTTGCCTTTTCTTTTCTTTTTCTTTTCTCACTGCATTTCACTATTGTGGTCGCCGTTTTAAGTTTTTCTGCTGACGTTAACTGCTCACACAGCTGTCAAGGGCGTTGGGTTTTTTTTTTTTTGGACAGGCACTCTGCCGCTGCCGCTGTCGACGCCACTGCTGACGCCGCTGCAGGCTGCAGCGAATACCGTTATGCTTTTTGTAGTGGGCGAACTTTAGTTTGAAACCAATTTCAAAAAAGATAAAACTGACACTTTTTTTTTAAATTTAAAAAAAGAGCTTTACTATTTCATTCTCATTATTTTAAGCAAGTTAAATGAAATATAAATATAACAAAATAATAAATAAATACTTTATGTATTGTTAATGCATTTAACACATACCTTTTATTTAGATATGTATTTCTCTTTTGCCGCCTCAACTGTTGCTACAGTTTACCAACTGTTGTGCTTGTTGTTGTTTTGTTATTGTTGACGTTGTTGGTGTTGTTGTTGTAATTGCCAGCGTTGGCGTCGTCGTTTTGCTTTCTTGGTTGTTGGTTGATGTTGTTGTTGTTGTTGTCGTCGTTGTTGTTGCTGCAGTACGGCAACAAGGAATGCATTGAATATAATTTAGTTCTTAGTCTAATTTTCCATTAATTTTTCGTACGTTTTGTATATGCAAGTTACATCTGAATGCCGCGCGCAACAACAAGCAAAAAGCTAACGCGAATACAAACAAACAAACAAACACAAACGCAGTGTGTGTGTGTTGGTAAACGAGTTTATTGTCGTTGTAAAACCGCAATAACAACACAAGTGAGTTTAATTTATCAATAGCAAAGCTCACAAATTTTATTTACGAACACTTTACTCAATTATTCAACGCTTTTTGTCTAGTTTCAATCACAACAAGCTTTCATTCACAACAAAAACAAATAGTCAAAAAAAAATAATAATAATAATAAGTGTAAAACGCACGCAGACGCCGTTGCGCTTATTTCGGTCAATGGTTTTTTTTCGACTGAATCTGAACTAGTGCTCGGGTAAAATCGAGAAAATATAGACATTATCGATAAGGCTGTTGGAATGGGGAATATCGATAGGATTTTGAGCTTATCGATATTTTTGGGCTCGGTCATTGACGCGTTGAATGTTCGAAGAGCAGGACTTATCTTGAACAAAAAACTCTCTTATTTAAAAGCAAAGCATGTTGACATGCTTATTTTTCTTTCAAAGAATGATTGATTATGTCTTGTAGTTATACGAATTTCTAAAGTTTTTATTATTTTAGGTGGTCCCTCTATCTGTAAATTGAAAAGGCTCAAAAGCGACTATATTATCGATTTTATCGATGGTCCAACTCAAAATATCGCGTATATCAATAATATTGAAAATCCCGATGTGCGTCAAGATAGCAACGGTTCTTTAGCAACGAAAAACGGAACTTGGTTCATGAGTCGGAACCAGTTATGAACTTTCTCATTTTTAAACGTTTTTTGACCTTTAATCAATAAAGTAATGATGCAGAATCGAAGAAAATTGATTTATCTATAGTTTAAAATAATATCTTGGCCATTTGAGCTATTCAAATGGGTGCAACAAGTGAATAAAGAAAGTGGAATAGAGAACATTCTCACCATTTCTTAAAAAGCTGAGGACAGGAAGACAGTGCGCGAAAACCCCTAACGCACGATTATAGCGTGCAGTTTTACCATTCTAATGGTACCATTATCAAAAAAAATTTTCAGACCGTTTTTCAGATATTTTGAAATGAGCGAAGCTACCTCAGTAAAAGTCCCATACAAAATGACCGCCAAAATATACACCTTGTTTTTAAACCTAAATAGCCTATCTCAGCAAGCCTGTGCAAAAACGAGGCACATATCAATTTAAAGCTAAAAGCTTGGGGATGCTATTTCAATTTAGTTTGGAGAAATTTATCAGTCAGTTTTTTAGAAATTAAATTTAATTTAATTCAACCCCCAAAAAGTTCATGAGCAAGTCCTATCGAACTAGTAGCTCCAACGTGAACTGAACTACAAAAAACCAAGTTGGCATGGCTTGCATAAAACAACACAACAACAAAAAAATCGTTGCTGGCTTTTAATTGAAGATTAATGCACTGTGTGCAAATGCACGGTATATGGGGCAATTGGCGCTAATTTTACAAGCATTTCTATGTGCGTATCATTCAATTCTGACAGCCTGTTATTGAGAAATTTACATTTAGGTATTTTTTCCATTTTGAGTTATTTACAAGAAACCAAGTTGGCATGGCTTGCATAAAACAACACAACAACAAAAAAATCGTTGCTGGCTTTTAATTGAAGATTAATGCACTGTGTGCAAATGCACGGTATATGGGGCAATTGGCGCTAATTTTACAAGCATTTCTATGTGCGTATCATTCAATTCTGACAGCCTGTTATTGAGAAATTTACATTTAGGTATTTTTTCCATTTTGAGTTATTTACAAGTAACCAAGTTGGCATGGCTTGCATAAAACAACACAACAACAAAAAAATCGTTGCTGGCTTTTAATTGAAGATTAATGCACTGTGTGCAAATGCACGGTATATGGGGCAATTGGCGCTAATTTTACAAGCATTTCTATGTGCGTATCATTCAATTCTGACAGCCTGTTATTGAGAAATTTACATTTAGGTATTTTTTCCATTTTGAGTTTAATACATTTTTGCGCATTTTTGCGCTTCTGTACATAAGGTTGGCAGCCCACATAATGGCATTTGAGCTGCCAACCTTATATACATATGCGCAAAAATGCGCAAAAATGTATTAAACTCAAAATGGAAAAAATACCTAAATGTAAATTTCTCAATAACAGGCTGTCAGAATTGAATGATACGCACATAGAAATGCTTGTAAAATTAGCGCCAATTGCCCCATATACCGTGCATTTGCACACAGTGCATTAATCTTCAATTAAAAGCCAGCAACGATTTTTTTGTTGTTGTGTTGTTTTATGCAAGCCATGCCAACTTGGTTTCTTGTAAATAACTCAAAATGGAAAAAATACCTAAATGTAAATTTCTCAATAACAGGCTGTCAGAATTGAATGATACGCACATAGAAATGCTTGTAAAATTAGCGCCAATTGCCCCATATACCGTGCATTTGCACACAGTGCATTAATCTTCAATTAAAAGCCAGCAACGATTTTTTTGTTGTTGTGTTGTTTTATGCAAGCCATGCCAACTTGGTTTTTTGTAGTTCAGTTCACGTTGGAGCTACTAGTTCGATAGGACTTGCTCATGAACTTTTTGGGGGTTGAATTAAATTAAATTTAATTTCTAAAAAACTGACTGATAAATTTCTCCAAACTAAATTGAAATAGCATCCCCAAGCTTTTAGCTTTAAATTGATATGTGCCTCGTTTTTGCACAGGCTTGCTGAGATAGGCTATTTAGGTTTAAAAACAAGGTGTATATTTTGGCGGTCATTTTGTATGGGACTTTTACTGAGGTAGCTTCGCTCATTTCAAAATATCTGAAAAACGGTCTGAAAATTTTTTTTGATAATGGTACCATTAGAATGGTAAAACTGCACGCTATAATCGTGCGTTAGGGGTTTTCGCGCACTGTCTTCCTGTCCTCAGCTTTTTAAGAAATGGTGAGAATGTTCTCTATTCCACTTTCTTGATTCACTTTTTGCACCCATTTGAATAGCTCAAATGGCCAAGATATTATTTTAAACTATAGATAAATCAATTTTCTTCGACTCTGCATCATTACTTTATTGATTAGAGGTCGGGAAACGTTTAAAAATGAGAAAGTTCATAACTGGTTCCGACTCATGAACCAAGTTCCGTTTTTCGTTGCTAAAGAACCGTTGCTATCTTGACGCACATAAAATCCCGACACTAATCTGAACAGTAGAGTTGAGTCGTTTCGTTCTGAACAAGTTTAAATGAACAGATCACTAAGATGAACGAATGATTTTATTCAGTCAATCATGGACTAAATCGTTTATTTCGCAGATGGTCAATTTAAAATTTCGTTTGTTTTTGGGAAACACAGGCGACGAGGAACAGTATAAACAGTCCAGTATCATCTTGTCGCCACACCTACATACACAATATTTTAAATATCCTCTTCTCCGGGATGAAAGGAATCTATTTGGAGAAAACGAATCACCGATAGTTTTGCTACGTGTGAAACCGCAGAAAAGAGTCGATAGTCGAATTTCGCTTTTGGTATTTTCTTAAATTTTGAAGCTAGATTCGCAATCACGATTGCCACAATTGGCGTTTGTGCACGAAAACTGGCTTATTTTTAGTCAATTTGGCCCATTTTTTGTTTGTTTTTGGTCAAATCAGATATTTTTAAATTCGAATTTATTGTGCGCTGGCCATATTCGGGTTCTGTTAACTTAACAGAGCTCTGTTAAATAAAATTAATTTGAGATGCAAGCGGAAGAATAACATTGCCCACGATAACGCAAAATGTCGCCAACCCCAAAACGCAAAAACGAGAGCTCACATCAAGTAAATTAACAGCGTTATTAGCGCCAACTTATGTATTTAAAATATGTTAAAAAAAATGTGTTTCAAATGTTGCTACTACGCCTCCTCCTTGTTGCCGCTACTTTCCAGCTTTTTGGCTTTCTTTGCGAGCTTCTTCAAGTGCTCGCTCTTGTCCAGATTATTCTGGAAGAATGTCGTCTCCTTGCGCGCCTGGGACACTTCCGTCTGTAGACGCTGTTTATGCACCGCCTGTTCGTAATTCATTCGTTCCGTGAGATGCACCCACTTGAAACGCGGCAAATATTTCATGCTCCACAGCGAATCGTAGAATTGGGACTTTTTGCGCGTTGAAATTTGCTTGTTGTTGAGCAGCGGGACAATTTGCTTTGCCACACGCTTCGATTCAAATTCTACCCAGCCTTCGGTGAAGTGAATATTGTAACGTTTTCGCTTGTTCTTTTTGGCCTTTTTGTCGCCACCTACACAAAAAATGTCATGTTTAGTTGGTTGTTTTCTGTGGCAGATGGACGTGTTTTTTTTAATTCTTACCAAGCTTTTTCTCCGGCTGCAAATAGACACGTCCAATTTGTCCAAAACCGCCGAGAATTTCACGTAGACGCGTTACATTCATGTGTTTGGGTATGTTTGATATATAAATGATGCCCTTTTTGCGTTTCTTTGCAATTGTCTTTGATTTGTTGGCGATGGCGGTGAAGTTGGCCAAATCCATTTCGTCGTCATCATCCTCATCAGCGGAGTCTGCCTCAATATTTTGGTCTGTTGCTTTCTCCTCCTCCTTCACATCCTCGTCGCTATCCACATGCATGGGAGGCGGTACGGATTTTGTTTTAACTTTCTTCATTTATTTTGTTTAATGCAAAACGTGCGCTCAGTGTGACCGCTAGTGTTGGGTTGCTCATGAGTGAGTGAACAAAAAAGAGTTGCTCCCTGAAGTGAGCAAGTGAACATGTTCCTTCCAAATTGCTCTTTATTGCTCACTTGCTCATTTTTGCTCAGTTTTTCCTATTGCTCACTTTCCTCAAATTTTTTTTTTGTGCTTAGACCTCTTAGGACATTGTATAGATTCTTTCTTTGAAAATACACATTGTTGGATTCGTGTCAAAGCTAAATACTCAGAATGTCGCTTATCAAAAAGTGTTGCAAAACATGAAGCCATTTCGTAGAAGTCGGAAGTCAGCAAGCTCAATGCAAGTATTGTAAATGTCTTTTGGTCATCAGAGATGACCTGAGTCACCAGCAGATGACCTGAGCAGCCATCAGATTTAAATGAACAAGTTAGCAATCTGAACAAATGAGGAAGTGAGCAATCTGGGTGAGTTGACTGTCCTAAAAAAAGAACAAGTGAACATGTTGACCTAAATGAGCCATGTTTACCCAACACTTTATCAAAATGAATCATTTCAAAAGTTAACAGAGCTGTTAAGCAGCTTTACTATATTTTTCAACACTTATCGATTTGATCAGGGCTGCAACATTTACCACAAACAAAAAAAAAACAAGTCGTTTTACTTTGATGATAAAAAAAAAAACAATTGAATATAGTGTGTTTAAATGTTGAAATTCAGTTGATTACCACCAGTGAAAAATGCCAGTAAGTAGGTGCACTCGCGTCAATACCATAAAATGCATGACAAATGCGATATGATTAATAATAAATCATTTGAATTTTCAAAATTTCAAAATATAACTATTGTTTTATATATTTTGGTGAATTGTTTTTAATAGGCATACCATTCGGAAATCGAAGAATTCCAGCGGAAAGTGGGTAATATGGCCATTTTGCCGCTGCGAACCAAAGTACGGGGGCCAGCGCCCAGTATTAATACTGATAACGACATCATTGATGAGTCACTTTATTATTTCAAAGCGAACGTTTTCTTTCGCACATATGAAGTCAAGGTAGGTTTTTCACCGATCACCGATCGATCAGCAAACATCGTTCCATATATATATATACAAATATCAAAGACGGTCCCAAATAACTATTTTTTTTAAAGCATTTGTCATTTCAATAACATTGAGAAAAAAATAGTGCAAATGAAACCTTTTTTTATTTACAAATTAAAGTGTATTGTAAATAACCTTTTTCTTTTGGCCTTGAATAATTATAATTAAATCTCAATTTAATGAGCATTGTAAAATTGTTAATGAAGTGAATTTTGGAAATAATGTTAAAAATTAAAAAAAAAAATTTAGAAATGTTAGAAATTTGTCAATTTATACATTTTCATTTTTGAAAAATATCAAAAAATGCTAAGAATTCAAAAAAAAAACACTGTTAAGAAAAATAAATGAGAGTAATTTAAGTTTACTATTTTTTTTTTTAAATTTTAAGATTATTTTTTTTTAAACCCAAGTTTTAAAAAGGTTCCTCTTCCAAAAATTAAGTTTTAATGCTAATTAAATTGAGATTTCACGATAATTACTCAATGTAAAAAAAAAATGTATTGACTTTATATTTTCACACACACATACATACATATCTGTAATTGAAAATGTTTTATTAGCACTAATTGTTTCATCATAACAAATTTGTTCAATGATAATGATATTGTACTGACACAACACTGATATTTATGCATGTATTGTATGTACATATTTCGATGTAGTAATATCTTATCAAATGTTAATGTTGTTTTTTCATGCAGTCGGAAGTGGATCGCGTGCTTATCTACATAACTCTGTACATCACCGAATGCTTGAAGCGTTTAGAGCGATGCACGAGCCGGGAGCAGGGACAGCAGGATCTCTACGCTATGGCGATTTCCAAATTTGATTTACCTGGTGACGCCGGATTCCCATTAAATTCGGTCTATATTAAGCCCGAAAATCCCGATTTAATGCGTGAATATTTGTTGCAATTGCGCCAGGAGACCGGCAATAGAGTGCTGGAAAAGGTATTCGATACCACAGATGGGAAGCCTAATAAATGGTGGACCTCATTTGCCAAAAGGAAGTTTATGGAGAAAAGTTTATCTGGTCCCGGGGATCGTTTTTAAAATTCAGACTGTTGACTCAATTTGAAGACTGTTAAAAATGTTGTTGCAGCCCTGCGACAGTGTTGCTAAACGTGCTGAAGCCAAAAGTGTTCACATAGATGGCGCCAAGTTTAAATCAAACAATTAAAAGACGATTTGTAATCATTTATTAAAAATATATTATTTTTTTTTTGTTTTTATCTCGTTGTTTCGTTTTTTCTGTTTTTTTTTTTTTTAAAGCCAACTAGCACATGACAGTTAAACACTATCGCCACATACAAATAAGCACTTAAAATTAATAACAAAAATATAAATTGAAAAAAAAAAAACATTATGTAGAAACTAAACTTAAAATACGAGGACCATATAATGTTACAAATTATTCACATTGATTATATCATATTTACAATACACAATACTTGGCAAGCAAAGGAACATCTCGAGAATCAATTTCTAAATTATTTAAATTGATTTATAATCTCAACAATGCTTTGATACGTGCCTGTGACAATTCCCAACAGAGCAATAATCAATATAGCGATATTCTTCAAATAGACGAGGGTGCCAAGGCCCTTGGGCTCCTGGATGCGTATTACGAAATCAATTAGAACTGGTATCACAAATGCCAATGATGTGGAACATAATGCACCGATAAGTGAGATAAATAGACTCAATTGCGGAACGACCAGAGCGACGCCAACTGCAAATGAAACAAATCTTTACAATCGCATATTAAATTGGTGAAAGAACTTGTTCAACTTACAGGTCAACATGACCATAATGAATCGCAGCATCACCTGTATGGTGATGGGATACTTTTGGGCACAACTGTAGCCCCGTTTAACTGGCGGCCAAAGGATTTTCATCATGACGAAGAACTGAATTGGATAACCAAAGAAGACGCCCAATGCGGCTATAATTTTGACGACCTGCGACATTCTAAAAATAAAGAAAAAGAAAATATTCATAAAAAGAAAAACATTTCAAAATCATTCCTTATAATATAGTAGTAATTCTAATGATAATATTAATATTATTATTATCCCTGACCATATTAATATAATTACTTAGACAAAAAATTGTACTCACGTTTATCTGATTTTTAGTCAATCAAATCAAGCAACAATTGTTGGATAGTTCTAAAAAATCTTGGAATACCCCAGATTTCAAATTATAAATTATTATATTTGTTTTGTGATACAACTATTCCTACATAACTCGAACTTCCTTAACTCGAACAAAAATAGTGTCGAATTTTTCGGGAAAATCCCCAATAAAGTTTGAATAATTTCTGGATTCTATTTGAAACTTTTATTACCGGTCAAAAATGTTTTGATATAAAAAATTTCTATAAGCAATTCTAATAGTGACCGCTTTAAGAAATATTTAAGCTTATTTGTTAAGCTATTCGAAACAGGATAAAAAATGAAGTGGCTGAAAAATATGGTATCTCATCGAAAACAGTTTTCATTATATTAACAACAAACAACAAAAAAAGAACGAAAAACCCATTTTTGAGAATATCGACAGGTATTGAACAAACTGAAATTTCTCTATTAAATTGTTAATATCTTTTCGTCCACTTCTCGTAAATGACGTTAAATAAATAAAGAAATAATTATTCAATTGCAACTTACACTTCCTCCACTTCCAGATTCAGCGTAATGCTGCCTTGAACATCATCGCCCCAACGCAGATAACTTACAAATCCCGTAAATATGAATATGGCTGTGATGAAGAACATGGTAACATTGAGAACACCAAATCGATGGGTGAATTTGGCCGGATCTCCCATGGAGTTGCGAAGAGGAAGCACCAATGCAATGCCCTCGTATGAGAACAGAGCGGTGCCAAAGAACAAAGATAGTTGCGTTCCACCAGTGAAATAACTACGTTCCGTAATTGATGGCATCGGTCCGTCCGAGAAGGCGATCGTAAGTGTGGCAATCAGGCCAAATAGCAATGCAAAGTTGGCCATCATCGACACTGGCGATATATACTTAAGGTTCGTCATCAACGACGGTATCATCGCCGGCAGCAGTGTTATTAGCATCACTGTGCTCATGCTCATATCTATGCCATTCTGTTGCAGAACCTGTGGGAAATATTTCAAAATTAGTGCTGTAATAATTGCAACCACAAGATGGTGTAATGTCTTCACTAACCAACTGGTTATTGATAACAATTAACGCTCGTGACTTTAAGTGTGTTTAAAGCGATTGGAAAGTGCTCAAGATATATTTATTTATTACAAAATTAATTACATAATTATTACAAAACTATAATAATGATTTTGTGAAAATTGCTAAAAATTACTATTTTTTAGCAATTTTCAAAAATTCATAAAAAATACTATCGAACTTTTTTGCAGTCACTCTTAGAATTATTTGAGAAATTTTTCTGCATCAAAATATATTTTTTTTTTAATCGAGGAAAGAAGTTGATTTTTAAAATTCAAAATTTTAAATGGGTCAAAAAAATTTTCGTACCATTTGAATGGAATTTAAGTGAATAAAAGATTAATATAAATGCATATTATATAAATATAAATTTATGGTGAATAAAGACATTAGTGGTTCATTGTACATGGGAAAAGGGTGATTTTTTTCTTACAGGTATAACACTTTATATTGAAAAAAAATTATGAAATTATATTTTATCCAAATTTAAAATATTTGTTTTACAATAAATATATTTTTGTTTAGTTAAACAAAAAAATTAATAAGATCGAAAGGTAATCGTCGAAAATTTGGTGCCTTGTAATCTATGTATTCAACTTTCGACCGATTGTACCTATGAAAGCAATATAATAGTATAAAACCATTCAAAATACACAAACTGTAAGATTTGTTGAAAACTTTTTAGAAAAAAATTTATGTTTTTTTTTACTTAAATGGGATTTTCCCAGAATATTTATTGTATTATCAATGCAGTTATGGTAATTGTTGGCTCAACAGTATGTCAAGTTTATTTGTTGTCAAAGAATATATTTAAATATTTTAGCTTATAAAAAAATTATTTCTTGATTTCTTTTTGGTATACGTATCTTATTTTTATTTAATTTTTCTTTTTTATAAAAATCAACAGACTTTTCGTAAGTCTGCGTTTCCTGGTCAAAAAACGGACTTGACGTACTGTCTGAATTTAGTTTGGATTTGTTATTGCTTGTTTCAGTTGTTTTCAAACTCTATTCGTCACTCACCTGGTACAGGTTTTCGGTGATAAAGACAAAGTAGATGGCACAGAATCCAAACTGCGTGACACAGAGAAACATCTCGACTATCAACTTCATGGCACGCGACATGCAGCGCAAGGGACGCGGTCCATATTCGAAGCACTTTTCAACCGTTTCCGGATAATCGTAAAATATCGCACCAGGCGTTTTGGAAACGGCTACCAAGGAACCGTTAATGAGCAATCTTTCGCAATGGACACACATGATGGCTATAATCGGTAGCATGATGGTGGCGCCGAATAGGCCGCCATTCTTGAAGCAATCGCCCATGGCAAATAAGCCGGCACCGACGCTGCCCTTGAACAAATGAATGGACGCTTCCAGCACTGTTGTCGCATGTCGTTGACGCTTCACCGTACTTTCCACATCGCCATTTGGCTGTTTTTCCATTTGCTGTTGCTGTTGTCCTTGTTCCAGCTGCTGCTGATTTGGATTTGGATTTGGATTTGTTATATTCAATACTCTGCCCATTTCGCCAGCTTCGATGGCCTTTTCTTGACTCCGTTGTTGTTGTTGTTGTTGCTGCTTCTAGGGCGATTTTTTTTGATTTATTATTAATTAATATTTTATTTTAAAAATGTATATAAAACAATTCTGTTCATTTCGTGTGTTCGCCTTGAACATAAATCTACAATTAAATGGTATGCAAAGACAAAGACAAAGACGAAGACGAAGTCAAAGACGGAGACGGAAAGTGAAACAAATGCGAAAGTAAAAGTAGAGCCGAAAGCAAAGCAAGTTTAACGGTGCCTTAGATTAGCGGTTAACCTTCAAGTGCACTGTAAAAAAATCCTTTTTTAAATCCAAATTTAATTTAACATTTATTATTTTTTTTATAAATAAAACGACTTTGAAATACAAAAAAAAAAAAAAAACATTCTTGCAATCAATTTATTATTATTTATTTATTTAAAAAAAATACGTTTAAAACAATATTGAAAAACAAACTAAAAATATTCATCTTAAACTGATATTAATAAGTTAAATTAGTCTTTTTTGCAGTGCATGCTCTGCTGCTTAAAAAGGGTATGGGGATGGGGAGAAAGGTACACACACACACACACACACACACACATACAATAGGTGAAGTATTAACCCCAGTTAGCCTCATTAACAATATGCGTATTAACATTTAAACAATATCCATACACAATATTTAGTATATTTGAAATTGATATTAATTATATTCTATATACAATAGAAACAAGTATTATTCAGGTTTTACCAGCACTTTTTATTTTATTTTTTTTTTGAGAAATTTAATTTGCGCGAAAAGTTGAATTGTTGTTCATCAAAACCAAATTAAATGACACATAAAAAGACTATAAAAAATTTGAGTTCTTAAAAAAAAGAAGAAATATCAACAGTATCAATCACAATTATTTATTTTGTATTCAACAATACCTAATTTAAAATTACACGATTAAACAAAAAAAACTTAATGATGTATTTTTACAGCGTAAAGTTAATTTCTATAATTTAGATGTTTTTTAGAATACTAAGTTAACACTTTTCGATGCGGTATTGCCCTCAATTGATCGTTAAGTCGACTTTTAATGATCGTATACAATAATTACTACATATAATATATAGCAAACTACAGACAGTAAAGCTTCTCTAATAACAGACGCTACTAGCTTGTATGTAAACCAAATATCCTATTTTATTTGGTTTCAATAAAGAACTATAAATATATTTTATTGCACCGGATGCACATTCGATATGATTTGATTAAAATAAATAGCCCATAAAAATTGGTATTATATTTTGCCACAATTGTGGGTTAATTATTATTAATATATGATTTGTTGGTCTTCATAAATCTTGTTTATCAGCAAGATAGACTCTGATTAATGTGGGAAATGTGCAAATTTCTACCCAAGTAATATTTTTGCAAATAATCGTGACTCTTGAACGTTTTACATTCATATTTTAATTGTTTTATTTATTATGGCTTAAAGGTTTTCAACACGTTTCATAATAAAGCACGAGTTCAAAGAGACAATAATTAAAATGGAAACACATTTCGATTACTAAATTCCATCCACAGATACTTCGAGCACATCAAAGATAGCAGATATACTATTTATAGATTAAGATAAGCTCTATGTGTACAAATCAGAACAGACACAGAACTTTTGAACTTCAACAATTAAAGTATTGAAATTTATATGCACCTTGTTTTTTTATCGTAAAATATTTAAATAAAGAAGAGCGCCGAATTTTCAAAAATTAATTATGCAAAAAAAAATTAGTACACTTATTGTTTCGATTAAATTTGCGTTGGTTTATAGTTTTCGAAAATGTTGTCAAGTGTTGCGTGTTTGTTGAGCGATTCAAAGGAGCGTGTGGACGCGTCAAGAACTCAAACCAGACTCAATTCTCAATATTCGAATTGGCCAAGAGAAGCGTGCGACTGCGACAGCGTCACCTGTGTGTATATGTGTGTGTGTGTGTGTGTGTGTATATGTGAATGTGTGTGTGTGTGTATGTGAACAATGCTCGTAAGAAAGTCTGCGGTCGAGCGTGCATCACTATTAAATACCCTGTAAGCATACTACTTTTATCTGCTCGATCGGTTTGAAATTTGCAGGGAAAATTTATTTATTATTTATTTATTTATTTTTTATTTATATTTACCATTTAGAAATCCCAATTTGATGTAAATTACATATTTTTTTAAAAGATAAATTAACCCGTTCTAATAAATATGAGTTTTTCATCAAGGACATTTCAAATATATATTTAGCATTTAAAATTCTTGTTTACTGTAACTAAAATTTATTATACTCCTTAGAAATACATAAATATAACATTTATAATGTTATTGATGCTATTTTAAAATCTCTGAGCATCACAACTTGAATATGCTCATTTTGCAAATCTGTACAGGGTATTCAATAATGGTCAACGGCATTTCAGAGTTCTACATTGCATTTGTTAGTCTTTCCTACTCGACTCTCTTTGTTCTCTATAAATATTATTCCAGTGTTTAACTCATTTAAATTTCGTTTACCTATTTATTTACGCTTTTTGTTAGTGCAGCTTGCAAATTTTTAGTTTTAATTGCTCATTGCACTGATTTTGTTATCAATGCAAAAGCTGTTCAGTTCGCATTTTAACCAATTAATTATTGTGTCTTATCGATTCGACACTTTGGACATTCATCATGATTTTAGTTGAGGAACAAACGACATTGTCAGAAGAAAAAAGATTAAAGTTGTCCTACGTAAATAGTTCTTAGTTTTATAGGGTTAGCATTAAGCTTAAAATTAAAATTCATTTAAAATAAAGCTCATGGAAAAAAACGATGATTCAATTTTTCTTACAGATCTAAACTATTGTCGGATCTATTTATTTTATTTAAACCAAACTATTTATGTTAAAAAGAAATACACAAAATGCAATCTAAAAAATTAAAATTATACTCAAAATTTTTAAAGAGTTTTTCTTTTATTAGGAAATTTTAAGCGCAGATTTTTTAGCTAATTCTTAAGCTTCAGCAAAATACAATTCTTTTTTTTTTTTTCTTATTAATAATAATGAAAACTGAGTCAAATAAGCCGTCAGTACAGAGAGTGCAAATTGTTGCATAAAAACAAACAGATTTAGTTCGTATGTAAATTTCATGATATATGGTAATTGCAGTACATTTAACTATCTATATATTTCGAGCAGTTCGCCAGAGTTATGTCAAGCCATAAAAATAATCTATAGCATACACAGAAAAATAAATGAAATACTGGAATAAAAGTTGAAAAGTTCTGTAATTTCAGAATCTCTTAAACCGAGCACGAAATACTTTTTTCAATTAAGATTTTTCAATTCAATTTCCGCAAATACTTTGATTATAGGTTCCCTATGAGAAATTTTTAGTAAAATCAAATGTTATAGATTTTGGTTGCAATTTAAACGCATATTGTGTTAATTTAACAACAATATTCTAAATAAATACTTAAAATAATACAAGCTAAAATCAAGAATTTTAAGCTTGAATGTTTAATATTTTTTTTTCAGTGTACCTTACATAAGGGGAAGGAAGTGATTCGAGTGGGGAGCGAATGAAAATGGAAATAGAAATTAAAATAGAATAAAATCATCACAATGAAGGCTTTGTAGAAGGTTCATCACGTCGCAAGTTCAAGGATTTGCCGTACAATGCGGCGTATGAGCAATTTATGCACGTGCCCATCGAACGATCGGCACATCGGAATCAACCAAAACAACAACAACAACAAAATAGAGAAGACTAAACAACGAAAAAAGACGGGGCAAACAAAATGAAATTGTCATATTGTTTCAATGGATGATGATTTGTCGAATAAATTTTGAATTCTTGGACGTACCGCGACCAGAGCATGAATTTGAAAGCGCAACAAGTTCGTGCTGGTTACACCTGCCACGCCCCCTTTTTTTCAACCTGGAAATTAAAAGCACCGATTGATTGTTGTTGTTGTTTTTGTTATTATTATTTTGACGAGTATTTGTGTGTAGCGCCAGTTAAATGAATTGCATCGAATTCATAACTTGCCATTTTGGACTCTTTTTTTTTTGTCATATTGCATTTATTGAAAGACAATCAACGATCGTTGGTTCGTTCGATCGATCGACGTTTACGGAATTGCACAATTGGATTATATAAGTCACTGGTCAAATGCTTAACGGAAGCACCATCAATCTGACAATGCAACAACAGATCGATTCAGATTCACTTGTTTCTTGGAAATAACAAATTTTTATTGAAAAGCAAATATGCAAAATAGGGTATAATAATTTTGTGTAGGCATCAACGATTCGAAAAGAGCTAGAGTCTTCGAATTTTGGTAAGTACACCGGAAAAAAATCATTTTAAATTTTAAATGTAATTTTTTTGATTTTAGCAATTATTTTTTAAGCATGTATAATTTTTTTTAAATATAGAAGGAATTGAAAAATCGTACTTAAATCAAATATTTCGTATTAAACAGGTTATTTTATTGATATATTTTGGGACATTTTGGAGGGTATGTCATAGTCTCAAAGACATTGTTTCATTTAATTTTTTGTTATGACCAATTTGAAGGGCAATCCGCCATCAATGGCAAAATGATTTTGATTAGATAGATTTCTTTCGTATTAGATTAATTTGTAAGGCTAATCAATTGGCACATTGTACTCAACCTCATACTCATGCTCATATATCATTCATGTATCATATAAAGCATGGAATTCCGGGATCATGCCAATTGAAAAGCTAGCAATCGATAGTTTGATTTCCATTTATTTCCTTTAACCATAAAAAACAATATGCACAACGATAACGAAATCGTATTAATTAAATCGCTAGATTAGGCCCTAAATCAGATAATGATAATGCTAATAAATGACTCGCACTTGGAAACTATTAAGACTTGCATATTTGGAATGAAAGTTTTATTATTGTCAACATATGAACATCTTAGTAGTACTTATTATGTTTTTGTCTATTCTTCTTCCTATATATAACACAAAAATTTTGAATCGTTATAAATTATTTGAATTTAAGATAAGTTTAGGCTTCTTTTTTTGTATGTATGTAATATGTAAAATTTCAATGATCGCAAAGTATTAACTTCTGATAAATTTCTTAAGTGCCTTGTCTTCCTTTCTCTCTATTTGTGATATTACATGTTTAGATACTGTAAAAATTCTACTTTTATTTTTGATTTTTATAATAAAAGTTGAAAATAACTTTTATTTTTTTTTTTTTTAAATGAAAAATAACTCTTCTTTTTCAACATTTAAATTCAAATTGAAAAATAAGTCTCACTTACAAATTTTATAATAAATAATTGAAATAATTTTAGAATAAAAGTTGCTGGATAGACCTTCCAAAAATGTCCCTAGCAATTTTTTTGAGGCTTGATTTTTTTTTGCAATCCCAGCTTTTAATTGTTAGTTTCCTTGTTAGTAACTTAAATAATATAAAGATGCGCTGGACACTTTAATTTTACACGTTAGGTCTCCAAAAAAAAACTGCAATAAGAGCAAGCTTTCTTGTTATACCCGTTATTTTAAAAATAAGTAAAAGGGGATATTCTATTCGTTGCAATGTATTTAATAGGCAGAAGGAAGCATCTTCGACCCTTTAAAGCGATCACGTGGTTTTTATTATCCTACTTAAACGCAACAAGATCGTACAAAATAAAAGGTGGTAATGTCTGATTAAAGTTCCAAACAATGTAAGTGCCTAAAAGCATGCAATAAAAAATATTTGAACTTTATTTCAATAAGTAAGGGGTATCCTAAAGTCGGGAGCTTGACTATAGCCTTTCCCGCTGGTTTTTTCTTTGACTGAAAACAGTTTTTTTGCTGTTATTTTCTGCAGTTTATTATTTCCCGAGTCATAAACTATAACGCTTTGAGCTTCGTGAACACCACCAAAAATGTTAGTTGAGTTAATAAAACAAAACTAATTATATCATAATGTACTTACTTAAGGCATTACAGCACAGATATTTAAAATATGTTTATAGCTTAGAAATATAAAAATTGGCAATAAACCACTTGAGAAAAACACAACTAATCGGTTTTGGCAGACAGCAAGATGACATCTCATAATTTATTTACACTTACAAACTATAATTGTCTAGAAAAAAAAAAACTTAGACAAAAGGAGAGGGGCAATTAAAAACTAGTTTTTAAATAATTTGCAAATATCATAGATATATACGTAGTTGTGTACTTAAGATACATATTTGTAAAGAAGCTCGGTCAATAATTTGGGCTATTCGAGATGGGGGGGGGGACATTTAATGGACTTCCTCCTCGCCAAAGTGCCTGACGATCTGCCTGAGGCTCTCGTAGGTGCCGGTGAAGAAGCCCAACAGTGCCAGCACCAAAATGATGAGATTCTTCGCACAAATCCAGATGCCAGGTCCCTTGTTGGCCTCACTGCGGGCAATCAGCTCGATGACGGGCGGAAAGACCAATGCCAATGTTGTGGAACAGAGTGCTCCGATCAGAGAGATGAATAGCCCCAAGGCGGGCACAAGTTCCGCGATTGCCACTAAATTTATTGATGTTGGAATTAAGCATATCCAATCATAGCACATTGGGCAGACTCACGTTTATGTGGCATAAATCCAAAAATTCATTTCTTTTAATTTTTAAACTTTACCTATCAAAAATTTTTGCCGCCATTGGAAATCAGTTGTTCCAGTATCTATCTTTTTGCTTAAAAAAATATATATATATACATATATAAATTCTACTTTAGTATAAAAAACAAACATGCAAAATTTCAAGTCTCTAGTTTTTTTTTTTGTATTTAAAGTTAATGCCAAAAAGGGGCTAAAAACTTGATCCAATAAAAAAACAAAAAAAAAGCACATTCAAAATAAAATTTTTCTCATTGTCTGATGAGAAAAAAAAGCTAAAAGCTGGCTTTTGAGTATTGATTGAAAATATAGCTGAGATATAACTTAAACAAATTTCAAACTAATTAAGTATTTACGGAAACACTTGACTAACTTTATCTCATAATTACTTTTTACTGAAAAAAAAAAATTGTTTTTTTATGAATAAAAAAATACCAGAGTTGTTCATACTTTTTTAATGGAATTGTAATTTCACTAGCATTGAAAAAACTAGGGCTAATGAAAATTCACTTCAGTAGGCATTGAAAATGAAAGGTAATAAAAATTTTTAAGTGGCATTAAATAATGCTAGTGAAAAACTATTTAAATTACCATTTTTAATTAAATTTTTTTGAAAAATTAAAAAAAAGGGAAATATGTTGTAAAAGTTGAAATAAATTATAGAAAAATGTAGAAATAGTTTTTTCGATCCTTTTCGCGATATTTATATATTCGTATATACTATATACGAAGTATGAAGTAAATAATCAGAATTTAATCTGAGTGCTTTTTAGTTGACGAGAGTAAATTTACGCACCATAAATTATTACAATTGCATAATATTTAAGAGAACAATTTATTTTCATATTTATTGTACCAATAATCAGACTGTATTTTTGAAAACTATCCATTTATTTGCTGTCTGTGAATACAAATATCGCACAAAACTTCGTATACATCGTAAAAAAAATAACTCGCAAATTTCGTAAAAATTTGTCTAAATTTTATTCAATTTTTACGAAATATTTCCAATTTTTTTTTTTCATTAAAAAAAATAAAAGTAATTAATAATGGTAATTAAAATAATTTTTCACTACTTAAAGTCACTTAAATATTTGCATTACTTTTCACTTTCAATGCCTACTAAAGTGAAATTTCATTGGCACTAATACATTTTTCATACATCTTTCAAGTGTAAAGTTTTAAATACTTGGAGTTTATGCCGCATAAAATCGAAAAATGAATAAATGGAATCCAACTACTTACGGGTTACCAATACCAGGGATGTGCGAAAGAGCAGCTCACCGCAGAGGGAGTATCCCTGGATGCCCAGCATTTGTTTGGTGCTTGGCCAAGTGACCTGAACGGCGACAAAGAACTGCAAAGGATAACCCAGTAGGACGCCCATGGAGACCATCAGTTTGACGGATTGTGCCAGTCTATAGAATGGTATGTATATATATATATATATTTATCCATTATCATCCTTCTTCAAAAATATATGTTTTCTCACATGGTATCGCCAAGATTTAATGTTAAACTGCCGCCAACATGTTCGCCCCATTTCATATAGCCAACGGAGCCGGCAAACATGAACATGACGGAGACGAGGAACATGCCCACATTGAGCACACCCATTGGGCTCTCAAACTGGCGTGGCTTACGCATGGCATTCTTCAGTGGCATCACCAGAGCAATGCCCTCAAAGGCAAATATGGCGGTGCCAAAAAACAATGCCAGCTTCGAGCCATCCGTCCAGTAGGCACGTTCCGATATCTCCGGCAGTCCATCCTTTAACGCATAATACAATGTGATGGCCAAGCCGACAATCATACAAATATTGGCAATCAATGATACTGGCGTTAACCATTTCAGATTTGTGATCAGCGAACTCAAGAGCACGGGTATAAAGGCCAGCAGCATTACCAGATGGACATTCATATCAATGCCATAGGCTTGTAGTATCTTCCAAGTATAAGAGGTATATCAGTCTAGAATTCATCCATTGTCTTCCATCTTCAATCATCCAACTCACCTGCTTCACATTTGTGCTAATGAACACAAAGTAGATGCAACAGAAACCCAATTGGGTAACACAGATAAACACATCCACCAATCGTCCCATGGTGCGGGACCAGCGTCTTAATTTAATTGGGCCATGTTCAAAGCACTGTTCCACAGTGACCGCATAATCCGCACAGACCGCGTCGCCCCGCAGATCGCGCATCTTCTTGGAGCAGGCGACCAACACATGCTGGCAGTGTATGCAAACGATGGCGATGAAAACTGTCAGCAATGGCGCCACGATCAGTCCGCCATTCTTGAACGCATCCCCCATCGCAAAGAGGCCCGGCCCAATGTTGCCCTTGAACAGATGCACAATGGTCTCCAGGTAGCTGCATTTCAAGCCACACAAATTTAAATCGTTTTCATCTGTTTGTTATTGTGTATTGTTATTCAAGGTGTATTTGTTGGATTGCTGGATTGAAGGAAACTGGAGGGTTGCTTAACCGCAAGTTAGCCGGGGAAATGGTTTAGTTTTAAGTGTGGGTTAATTTGCTCATTTTTAATAAGATTAATTGTCGAATTATATCTCTGTTATCCGATCTGTTAGTTAATATCTGTTTAAGATCATATCGTATTTAAATCTATATTACATTATACTATATATAATTTTCCAAAGTGAAGACAGTTCCAGTTTTAGGCAGGAATTGTTGGATAAGTCAGTGATGATGGAATTGAGTTAGGTTATTTTTTTTTTGTTATTCGTATTTTTAATAGAGTTTATTGGAGAGTTTTATTTGAAGTTGGGTGCATGCAAGTTTGTCTTAAAATCTGTTAGTTCATTCCAAATTAAAGGGGAGTCAGCTGCGGACTTAGCAAGGAATAGGTGTTAAGTTGAAATAAGTCAATATATTTAAGTAAAATCATAAGGTCCAGAGATCCTTAAATCCTTTAGTTGATGGGGTTACACTTTCAGTTAAACAAATAATTAATTAATAATAATTATTATTTGGAAATTATCTAAATTCCTTCCATTTAATTAATTTCAATAAATTGAACCATAATTTTTATTTTCAATTTTCATAATTAAAATTGAAAAATTATTTTTATTTTCAATTTTTATAATAAAAATTGAAAAATAACTTTTATTTTCAATTGCACAAAAAAAAATTAAAAATTATTTTTACTTTCAATAGTAATTATAAAAATTTAAAAATAACTTGTATTTTTAAATTTTATAATAAAAATTGAAAAATAAGTTTTATTCTATAATTTTTAAATACCAATTGAAAATAGAAGTTTATTCAGTTGCTCATAACTCTTATTTGTGGTCCCTGGTTTTATTTATTGGTTCAATTAGGACTGTGGTAAAGTTAAGTCCTTTGGTTGAGGTGTACACTTTTAAAATCACTACTGAAATTAATGGGTTAAACAATTTTAGGACTAGGTTAAATGTATTAGTTGGTTATACATAGGACTTAAATTGTACACTATTCCCGAAATTCAAATGTAAGTGAGTTCCAGAAATTTAAAAAAATTGTATATTGTTAGTTTTCACAGTTTTGGTCCTGAAGTCCAAAAGTTTTAGAGTCTTACGGTCCATTGGTAAACAGAAATGAGTTACAGTTGAGTTCAGGATTCGATTGAGTTTATTGACGAAGGTAATAAATGTTTTTTTTCGGATTAGGAATTGTTAGTTGTTGTTCATTTTTTGTTTTGTGTGATTGAATTAGTTAGGTTATAAGTTATTTTCATGCAGATTTTTAGGATTTGGAAAAAGGATTTCAGGTTTATTTGAGGATCTGTTAGTTTGGCCTGGCTATTTTTAGTGCATTCCATTAGCCATACCTTGTGGGTGGATGATACGCGACATTATCCTCAGCGGGTTGCTTTGGGGCAACTGTTGTGGCTGCCCTCGCTGCTGTTGCCGTTTCATTTCCTTCCGTTTCCTGCGCTGGCCTCGTCGCCATCTTTGAGTTCTTGGAGCTGCCATCTTGATTGAAATTGCTTTGGGCTGTTGTCTGTGAGATTTTTGGCGCCTTTTTTGGTTTCAAGACAGGATAATGGGTATTTATTTTGGGTGAGTGAAAAGACAGTCGCAATGATGCATTTATAGGTTCTTTTTTTTTTTTTTTTTTGTTTTTGACTTTGCCAACTGTTCAATTGTCAGAGGCAAATGACCAGTTGATGACTTTCAATTGCCTCATTTTTGAGTTAAAGACTTCGTGTTTCGAAACATTTCTTAATTGGCTTTCAATCAGCAGATAAAACTTTTGAATAAACTTTTACAATTCAATATTGACGTATTTCTTGCGGAATAATCACTTAAATAAATATAACTTAAAGCTATAAAGACATGATTTCTATTTAAAGCATTCTTAAGACTTATTTATTATGACTGTTTTTTTTTTTTAATACATTAGACTTCATATCAAATAAGACTCTGTGTTCTGTGATTCCCCACTTTGTTGTGGTCGATCACATGAAACTGATTGATGTCGTAAACACAAGTTAAGTGCCAGCTAAATCACGACACGGGGAATCACTTTTTATTGTGACTTGAAGTTACTTCAATATGCAAATGAAGATGCATATCCAAAGTACAGTGAAGCTTGCGAAATGAGGTTGCTCACAATTTATTATTACGCCATCATTAATGATATAATATTTATGATAATTTGCCAATATTTATGTTTTGTTGTGTTTCGGGTTTTTTCCCCTTATCAGAAAAACAGTGGGAAACGCAATTAAGTGAATTTATAAAAGCCAATTCTGATTATTTTAACACAATTGACTACGTAACAATTAATTTAACAGCGTAGATCAGAGCAACAACAACACCAACAATTAAATAAATAATCTACCCAAGGTACAAGTGAATCCAATAAAAAGCAAAAACCCAAATAGTTTCATTGAAATTAAAAAAAAACAAACAAACGAGATTATTCAATTCGCGCTGCATGTAAATGTATCTCACAGATATTATCTATCTGTGTGCACGTCATTTTAATGATAATGCTATCATAAGCATGACTGCATTTAGTTCAACAATATATGCAAGAGTACGAGTATATAAACAAACATTTATTACAGCTTTTAATTATACAGACAATTTGATGAGTTGTAATGTCTGACTACACGTGTTAACGAGATTATAAACCAAGTATCTAGAGCTAAGTTTTTGTCACTATGAAAATATTTAATTTGAAAAATTTTTTTTGTCCATGTTGATTATATTCAGAGTAATTTAATTTTTTTGACAGTTTAATGAATGTTTATACCTAGTAAACTTAAATTACATAAATTATATGAAGGGTATAAAATTCTTTAAAAAATTGTCATCTCGATTTATGCGGAATTCGCAACTTGATTAATTTTGTTGTTGTCCATTTTAACTTTTTGAAATGAAATTTATATTACTACTGAAAAGTATTTTGTGTGTACAAAAAGTGTTGAATAATAAAATGATAACAAGGTATCTTACAGCCGGTAGAAGGTATGCAGTAGAACACTTTCACTTCGATTATTGAATTAAATTATTTTTAGAATTTATTAATGAAATTGGTTACTAACAGAAATTTACTTAAGTGGAATTAATAAATTAATTCCAATATACTGAAGCGAAAATTGTTTATGTACAGATTATTCCTATGTAGTACTTCTTATTACTTCTTTCATTATGAGTTAAATATAATGCCATAGAATTATCGTTAGGTTTTCTTAATGAAATTGTTTAGTCACAGAATAATAATTTAGTGGAGCTTATAAATTAATGTCAATATAATTAAACGGAAATTGTTTATATACACATATTTCTTTGGTAGTCCCATCAGATTCATTAATAAATTGCAACAACAAAAAATTATAAGCGAATTATTGGCAACAACTGTCAGCTCCATTGAGATTGCGGTACAACGTGTCGTATACTTGCTGAGGATCTGAAGGCGAAAAACAGGGGAAGAGTCATAAAAATGGGGGGGGCGCCGATAATGTGACGGCATACGACATGTTACGCTCAAGTGCCGATGCAGTGCGATAGGGTATAAGATAGAGACGAGTGACGAGTGAGAGAGAGAGAGAGAGTGGATAAGAGGGGCCAAGAGGGAAACTGGCTAAGAGGGCGCTTCGTATAACTGGGTCTCTGGGCCTTGTGTAAATCTAGACAGCACTTTTCTACCGCTTATCGACAGCTACTAAAAAACACTTAAACGTGGCCAATATAAAATGTTGTTGTCCATTGTGATTGTTATTGTTGATATTCTTTTACGTTTCTTGGCATCACAACACATCATAACAACAACAATCAAGTGTCAATCAGGGGGACGTATTGTTGGCCAAAATAATATTATGTTAAGGAAAATTACCCTATGTTGATAAGATGAATGGAATATATTCGTAATTCCTAGTGCGATCACTCACCCGTCTCACACTCAAAATTCTCCCACGCAATTATTGTACTCGTAAACCCAGATATTAAATATTAGTGCCATCTAGGAGAGAAGGACGGGTAGGAGGGAGCCCTACATACCATAAATGCTGTGATATATACATTTGTAAGCATATACTCGCACATACTACGTACATATTCTTGTTATTCATTTGACGTAGCCTTATTCAAGTCAATTCAATGTCTTTGAGTGGAAATTTTCCATGCACGTCAAGGTTTTCAGCACTTGACGCAGTGTTGTGTATGCTTCTGACCGTTGTTACTCTGCAACTGCATTGAGCATACCCGACTGTCGGAGACCCCGTACTTACTATGGAAAATCAAAAACACTACTTAAAATACAATTATAGAAATCGCTATTGTTTCGGATATCGTAAACAACAAAAAAGTTGGTCATACTAAGACTTGATTTTCGACTGATCTTTCCAATGGCAGCTATATGATAAAGAGATCCGATTTTAACTAAAATTTGGTCAGGATGTATGGAACCGTTCCATAGGCATATTTTATTGGTTTGGTTAAGATATCTCAAACAACAAAAAAGTTTCTCATACTAAGACTTGATTTTCGACTGATCGTTCCAATGGCAGCTATATGATATAGTAATCGGAGAATTTAACACAAATTCTATCTGCGTGCAATATAGACGAACCTACATACCCAGTTTGGAATCTCTAGCTCTTATAGTCTCTGAGATCTAGGCGATTACACAGACGAACATGGCTATATCGACTCGGCTGTTGATGCTGATCAAGATTATATATATACTTTATGGAATCTGCCACGCCTCCTTCTGCCTGTAACGCACATTTTTTTGTGACAAAGTTAATAGCCCCTGTACGTTTTTTAAGTACGGGGTCTAAAAAGGGGGTGGGAGAAGGGTGGTTTGTGGGTTCAATGCTCGCAACATTCTGTTATGATTATTAAGAATGATGATGCCGGAAATTTGACAAGATTTACTAAGGAAATGTACTTTTAACAAGTCAATTCAAAAATTAGGTATCTTTTGTATTTACAACTATTATTTTCGTTACCAACAATAAGAATATGTTGGGCTGATTTTAAAAGTATATATCAGCTGAATTATTGTTAAAAAGAAAAATAAATACATCAGTTGCCAGAAATTTGACTAGATTTATTGAGGAAATGTACTTCAGACAAGCTAATGGAATAATTAAAAATCTATAGTATTCAACTGGCTTAATTTTGAGTACCAAAAATAGATATATGATAGAGAGGTGTTTGAATTGAAAATCTATCGAATTTTTGTTTTTAAAAAATAAACAAGAATAATTATATTTTAAATCTAAAGATCTATAGAAATTAAAATCATAATTTTTAAGTTCAATATTAAGAATTGATAGTGAGATCTTTTAGGCTAAGCTTATTTTTGTTTTAAGAACAAGTTCAGTTACAATACATAAATAAATATAATAATAATAAACGTAAAATCTGAGATTTAAATTGCCTTCACTTTTATTTCTAATAATAGAAAAGAAAATGTTAAGTTATTTTTATAGGTATTTATTTACCTGCAGGGCTTACAAAATATTTGTAATTTTTTTTAAGGACATTCAATTAAATTCATTGAGGAAATATCATATTTATTTTCATAACCTTTTGAGCTGAACATACTCGCATAATTAAAAAAGTATCCAAAGTGCAATTTCGAAAGAAATTTCACAGAAATGAGTATGACACACTTTAGGAACTTGTATCTCTGGTTAGTTCAGGGTATCATCATTTTGTTAATTTATAAAAAGATGTGGACATTGAAATGCGAATAGTAAAAAAAATTAATGATTAAATAAAAAAAAAAATAGCTTTAAAGGTATCAAACCCAAACACATTTTTATTAGTTCACAAGCAATTTAATTTGGCATATAAATATGTTTAATGGATGTGGAATTTCACTCACAACAGCTAGTAAATATGAAATACAATAAATGAATTAAATAGAATGCCTTTCAGGCTTATTTGTTCAATGTACTCTGTTTATTTTAACTATATAGCTTTTAATGTATCTTCTGTGTCATCTACAACGTAACAAAATATTCTCTGAATAAACTTGTATTGTATTCGATTTCTGAAGTATCTTAAAGATACTTGCAATAAATTATTACTAAATAAGTATACTGTGTCTTACTTCTCCTATTAATTTATTTATTTATTGTCAGACTAAAAGCAGTTAAAACAACAATTAATTTTAAATTAAACATTCAGATTTAAAAATTAAATAAATAAAATGTAATACAAAATTTTACCGCCTTACTAAATAAAAATATTTGATTTAATGCCCCTAAAAAACGCCGCCTCTGTTGACATGTGTAACAGCTGCGATGTTTTAAATGCTGCTAAATGTTGTTGTTGTTGTTGTTGTTACGTTTGCTGTTGTTGTTGTTGATGTCGACTCTATGTTTGCACTTGAATTTGCGTTTGGAAAATGAAAATGAAGTTGCTTTACGAGATTTGTCTCGTATGGGAAAACAACGTAACTGGTTTCGTTATAAATTTATGTAAATATTTATGTAAGCTATTAAAGGTTTTTATTGTTTTTTAAATGCACAGTAAAAAAATGATTGCTAATTTTAATTTATATATATATAAACATATATTTTTTTTTAAATTTAAATAAGCCAAAAAAATGTAAAAAAAAAAATCAACACAAATTTGCGTGTTTTTGTTAATTTTTGATTTGTATTATTTTTTTTTTGGCACACACACAGGTACTTAAGCTAAAAACACACACACTTTGTACACACCTCTGCATCCATGTTGTTGTTGTTGTTGCTGTTGTTGTTGCTGTGGTTGTTGCGGACAGAACTCGGTCAATGTACGAGGCGTCGGGTAAAATAAATGGACGCGTAATTTGGTAAATTCTTTTGGCGGTTTTTTTTTTTTGTGATTTGTTTTTTTATTTGTGTTGTTAATGATTTATTTTTATAGGCGTCTGCATTAAATTGCAGGCATTGTTCTTGCTGGTGTTTTTGTTGTTGCACTTGCTCTCCTTTTGTTGTTCCTTGTTGCCAATTGGTGTCATTTATTGTTGTTAATGTTGGATACGAATTTCGGTTAATGGCTCAGAACGCAGCGTGTGTTAATCGCTTCACGAAATCATCAAGACTGACTGACGGTGCCTTACTCGCAGCCGGCTCTCATTGACGCTGACGTCGCTGCCAGCGCCGCTGCTGGCGTCACCGCTGCTGCTGCTGCCGCTGCTGCTGTTGCCGCTGCTGCTGCTGCCATCTGAATTTGACTTGACGCTGTTGCCTCTGCCGTAATCGTGACGCCGTAACTTATTGCGGCCACAATTTTTTTTTTTTGGCTCTTGCCTCACTTCATCTCCGCCTCCTCCCTCCCCTCCTGCCCCTCACCACACTCCTCGCGGCTCTCTCCACTATTTACATGTCTTTTTTTTTACCTCATCTGTGACAAAAATAATATTTGTAACACGTTCAAGATCAGTTAATGGGTTGCCCAACGCTCAGAATGCGTTCTAATGCCTCCAACCGGTTCTTCTTTTTGGGTCTACATTCCCCGCAATTCCCCCTTATCGCCTCTTCTGCCACGCCTCTTGCTCACGCTACCGCAACGTAATGTAACGTAACGTAACGTAACGTAGCGTAACGTAACGTGCGTCCAATTGAGCGGCTGTCCAACAGGTTGTCACTCAGCTGGTGCCAAGTTCGCATCAGCTGAGGGAGGGGACTTTGTTGATGCCACCAAAGTTAGGGTATCATTTCGGGGTATACAACAATTTATCGTATACTGTAAGTAAACGAAATTCAATTTGAAATTTTTAAAAAGTGTGAGACTTTACTTAAACAGGAAATGCACTACAGTGCAGTTTCTCTATAAACTATAAAGAGAGCAAAACACAAAAATATAATATAACTAGAGGGCTCCGCCCCCTGCTCGCTTCGCTCGCCATCCCCCGCTCGCTTCGCTCGCAAAATTGAAAGGAATTTCTTTTGTTGTCCGGTTTAACAAATTAAAACTGCTCGTTTCGCTCGCCAACCCCCAGCTCGCTGCGCTCGCAAAATTAAAAAGAACATCTTTAGTAGTCCGTTTTAACAAATTTATATAATATAGCATTTTTTGACGAAAAACGCAAATATTTAACTTTAGTGTTTTAATGTTTTTCCCCGGTAATTGGACTTAGGTTAAAGACAGATTTATCGATTCAGCTGGAAAAATTCAGATTTAGCGGGAAAAGGCTAAATTTGGCGGGAAAAAGCTAAATTTGGCGGAAAAAAGCTAAATTTGGGGAAAATGTCAAAATTTAGCAAGAAGAGCTAATCTATGAGTTTTGTTAGGATATCTCATACAACAACAGAGTTTTTGGTTCTAAAAGTTAATTTGCATCCGATTGTTCCTATGGCAGTTATATGACTAAATTTGGTCAGAATGTAAGAGACAGTCCCAAACATATAATCTGGGAGTTTGGTTGAGATATCTTAAGAAATAAAAAAGTTTTTCATACTAAAGGTTATTTTGCATCCGATTGTTCCTACGGCAGCTATATGATATAGTAACCCGACTTTGACCAAATTTGGCCAGCATGTTAGAGACAGCCCCAAACATAGAATCTCTGAGTTTGGTTGAGATATCTTAAGAAACAAAAAAGTTTTTCATACTAAAGGTTATTTTGCATCCGATTGTTCCTATGACAGCTATATAATATAGTAATCCGACTTTTACCAAATTTGGTCAGAATGTAAAAGACAGTCCCAAACATACAATCTGTGAGTTTGGTAGAGATATCTTAAGAAACAAAAAAGTTTTTCATACTAAGCAATTCCGTGACCTTTGACCCCGATTTAACCCACTTAGAGGTCGAATTTCGCAAAACGCCGTCTTATTGCACGATGAAATTATCTCATCTATGTTGTGTGCAAATTTCAGCTTTCTATCTTGTACCGTTTGGGCTACACGTTGATTCTCAGTCAGTCAGTGAGTCAGTCAGTCAGTCAGGACAAAGAATTTCATATATATAGATATAAAACAACATAAAATATATGTATATAATATATAAAAATAAAATTCATTATAAGTTTAAATAAAAATTATCGCAACGAAACAAATACCGTAATAGAGTAAATCATTTTTGTATTTCAGCGTCTATAAAAAATACTAAAATACTGCTCGTAAGAGCCAAACATACAATCAGTAAGTTTGATTGAGATATCTTGAGAAACAAAAAAATGTTTCATACTAAGCAATTTTCTGATCTCATCTCATCTATGCTATGTGAAAATTTCAGCTTTCTATCTTTTACCGTTTGGGCTACACGTTGATGTCAGTCGGGACAAAGAGTTTAATATAAATAGATATAAATGTCATCATAAAAGTTTATTAAATTAAATTGATTTATCAAATACTGAAATCTTCACTTAAAGCATAAACTACAGTGGAGTTTCTTTATAAACAACAAAGAGGACAGTAAAAAAGTATTCAATTACGTTAAAAACCGTCATGTCGTTTAAAAACAAAAAAAAACAAATTTTTAAGATTTTATTGATAATTTATAATTTTAAATTGTATTAAAATTTAATTTTTAGAAAAACAAATAGTTTTGAAGTACAGAAGATGAAAATGAAATACTTTTAAGAAATGTATGTATTTGATACAGTTGAATTCCCTAGCTTGAACTCCATAACTCGAACCTTTTTTTTGGATAATGGTGATTCGAGTTGGGAAAAATCAATTGTATTTTTTTTTTTATAAATATGAACGCCGCAGATCTCCAAAATAATATTGACAACTTAAAAAGTTCATAATTTTTCAAAAAATTGTAGACAAGATTTTATAATAATATGTAATTTTTTCTGATATGTTAGTGAAAGTTTTAAATAATTATTTTTAAAGGGTATCAAGCAGTCGTATGACCGAAAAACAAAGACATACTGGCAGCATTTCAATCACTCTGAAAGTATTTATAAGACAAATGCTCGAAACGCCTGAGGACAATTGACAAACAACAAAATGAAAGAAAAAGTGTGCATTGTATATTTTTTATCTTTTTTGTAAGTAAGATTCTCTCTGTTGTGTTTCGAAAGTATTGCCAGAGTATTTGCAATTCGTTACGTCAATGTTGGCGCTACTTTGCTGTTATATGGTACAATAAACGGACATTTTAATGAACCATTTCTAATTCATTTTTTGTTTTTTTATTTATTTTATTTTTAAAGCAAACGCCGCCTTTGCCTTTTAAAGAATTGCATGCATTCATTCCATGGCGATTTGGCGGCATACACACACAGAAACACACATACACACACAATGGCACTTAAGAGTCGCACAGTTTATAGTTTAATTGAAAGTGAACAAACGAATTGTGACTTTGCCTTTGCCCGTCTCCGCCATCAATTCCCTACTCCCCCCTGATATTGTCCCTGATCTTGGCTTTTCACTCGGACTTTTTTTTTTGGCTTTTGGGCAAACATTTACAAGTTTTCTTTAATTTATACTGCAGTACTCAATCGCTAATTGTGATTAACAGACGATAAATTAACGAAAATTCTTGGTTTGAATAAAATTTTTAAATTAATTGTTGCTGAGTTTACAGTCCAGTTACTACTGAAAACTTTCTTTAATTCAATTAAAACTGCCTAAAACTAAATTAATAGTAAATTCTTTTAACAATTGAATTTAAATAATTGGATATTTGATATTAAAAGTTACATTATGCGAGGAATCACTGTAATTGGGACTATGCATATTGAAGACATCTTAAGCTAAACAAGCTGTCACCTTGAACATCATCACATATACATAGAACACATTCATCTACTTATCTAATTACCTATACATATATGTGCGTATCAATAAATACAAAATGTATGTGCCCACTTAAAATTATGGCTAAAATTGATATACGGCCTAAACTTACGCTTCAGATGAATTTATCTCTCTTAAATCTATCCATTGATATATTTTTTGTATTTTGTTTTCAACATTGTCGATGTCAATATTTCTAAAATTTGCAGATAAAGCCACTTAATATATATGTATATATTTGCGTTATAAAATGTTTCCGTTGTTAATCAAATCTCATTATCGCAAAATTTATTATGTATCGATTCTTTAATAAATTGTATAAAATTGTGCTAATAATTATTTCTGAAGAATATATTAAGTAATTATAAGAGGCTTAGGAAATTTTGGATATTTAGGATTTACAAATGTCTAAGATCAAGGGAGGTAACTGATTAACAATAAAAAATGTATAAAAAAAGGAATAAGAACATCAGTCATAAAATGAAAGTAGAATGTAATTATTTATAATTTAATAACGTATTATAAATAATGAACACAGAGCGAAAGTGCATTTATAGGGTATCTCTTAGGCAAGCAATCTCAATTATTACTCTAGCAGTTTTCATCAAAAATTTCATGGTAAGTTACGTTCTAAATCTTTTTTAATGAAACCTGAAAGTGAAATTGACGTGTAGAAAAAACTAGTTAAAACTCGAAGAAAATGAATATTCGACTAGGAGATACCTTAAACATATGGCAATCAAAAGATTTGCATAATAAACGAATTTCAATATCTTTTCAATTGATGTACCTCTTGTTATTCGTTTCATACAGGGAAAAAATACGAGTATTATATGTATGTATATGTAATTGGCAACACTCAGTGCTTTCACAGTGATTAGTTCTACTTGAAAAACAATACGAGTATTTAACAAATATCTGCTTATCAAATGGTCAATAATGTATTTCTTTCCTTACCCCGATCTCTAATTAATAATTATTTAATTTTATATGTGTTTTTTTGATCTTGAAACGAGGCACGTGCGCCACTTTTTGCTATTTGTTGATAATCGTACGAATTATATATTAATACTTGTACTTGAATTTGTGTCATGCACTTGTAAAGTATATATGTACATATATAATATAGTATATCTGTTGTTAAGCACATGACAACTTGGCCTGTTTCTCTGTTTGGGCCACAAAAAGAAAACATGTAATTAAAAAGTGTTGCTTTTCGCCATTGTCTATAAGTATTGTCAGTTACAATATGTGAGTACCTGAATTATAATTATTAACTGTTGCTCACCCGTACAATACTCACATTCTCTTCCTTTCTCTGTCTAACCTCTGGCAGTGACTAGAGATGAACTCATGTCATACTTTCTTTCGGTTAAGCTTAACTTTGCGAAAACATTATAATAACAAATCAAAAAGCTTAAATACAAAAGAACAAAAACAATTCAATTAAAAATTGTATGTAATTCTGCTACTTTGCGTTTAAAGATAAAAACATATATTCTTTTTTTTTTTTGGTCCTCAACGAAGCTGGCGACTTTGAGATGCCATTTTGCAATAATAACGGAAAAAGCACTGGAAGTCGAAAGAGCCACAAGTTACTATTTGATATAATTTTGTTTTAGGCAATTTTTTATACATATATTCCATACTTATAAGTATATAGATAAATAAAATAAATAATAATAAATAAAAAGTTGGGAGGAGAGTAATGTGATTTATAATCGAAAATCTTTTCGACGTTCAAGGAAATTTCACGTTGTATATTCGCTTATGGTAATTATTCAAAATGGATTGAGATACAAAAATTTATGTATTTTTATTTTTTTTTTTAATTTTTTCTCAGATTTTTTAAAAAGTTCTTAAAGATACATTTGTTGCTCGCACTATTCCCGACAAATTAACATTTCTAATAAAGTTATAAAAATGTGTAAAAAGTCGGAAAAAAGTACATCAACTTTATACTTAAATCAAAGTTGATTATTTAATAATTTTAAGTTTTACAGTATACATTAGAAAATAATGATTATTCTCTCATGGACTATTTCTTGAAACCCAACCGAAAATAATTGATTATCTTATTTTAAAATTCTGATTATATTGCCGATATATTTTGCACGCACCCATCTCTAGCTTTCGTTCTCTATGTTGTGTTGCGACTTACCGTTTGGGCCTAAACGTTTTTTTAGTGACGGTCGAGTAATTACTGAATAAAACTTGTTGCTACTTATTGTTTTAAATTTTAAATATACTGTTGTTATTGTTGCTATCATTATTATAATAATTATTATTATTAGAGTTGTTGTTGTCTGGTGACAGCAACTTCTTGTGCGATGTTTTCTACGCTGTGATTTACCTTTTGGCCAAAAGGGGGCAGGCTAGTCACCAAGTTGGCAACGCGGCCAAGGGGCAAGGGGGCAAAGGGGGACAACGTGTAACGGCGAAAGTCAAAGGCCTCGCACCGAGGGCGGCAATAAATGTGTAGAAAGTGAAAGAAAGATCTTATTCTGCTGCTTCTTTCTCTCCATTTAGATGCCACCAGATGATGTATCCAGTGTGCACATCTGTGGAACCCCAAATATTTTAAACTGAACACGTCCAACCAGTATCGTACATTGTTGCCAACGTCCTGCGACCAGTTAATGATCATTCGGCTCCTTACAGTGTCACCGATTATCATTTCTTGTACATTTTAGCTCATTTTTATTGATATAAACCAGCGGTGGGCACGCAATGGCTCCGGGAGCCAGCGGCTGCTAACGAATGAAGATTTCTTGCCCACCGCTGATATAAAATATATATAAACAATAGCCTAATCATTTTCAATGTTAGCTTTAAACTGATTGAATCTATTTACCAATACATCTGGAAAAGTTCAATTTTTTCGATTTAAGTCACTAAAACGATAAACAGAAAATAGTCGCAAAAAAATTCTAGTGATAACACTTTAACAATTTTCCCAAATAAAATAAAATATTAAATGTTTGTATTACGCTCAATAATCTCTCAGATGCTTGCTTTTAAGCTGAGCCTGTTTTACATCTGGAAACATTTGACTTTTTTGAATAAAATTTTTGTCGACTCTGGACGATGTTTTAAAAAAAAAAAAAAATAATTCCAGTGATAGCACTTTCTGCATTTTCCTAAATAAAAACAAAAAGGAAATGTTAATTGGTTAGTTCAATCGAAGTTCTCTTGCATCATCAATAAAAAGTAGAACACTCTTTACTTAAAAAAAAAAAAACATTAACGGAGCATCAAAATAAACTCAGAATTCTTTGATTTCTGTTCTATAGAAAGTAAGATATATGTGTCGATACATAGCTCTATTATTTCCGGCAATATTATTTAATTATTTGTAGTTGGCTCGTTTCACTCCACTGTGCAACTGACCGAGATTGTTGCCGCAGTTTGCGACGAGTTTCTTGGATGCGTTCGCGTTCCAAAAACTAGAACTTGCCATGCGACAGACAGACAAAATAAAGCGCCAAGCGACAAGCATAAAGTGCAAGCTGTAAAAAACCAACAAATGGCTTATGAGCAAATATACTGCACAGTGGGACATGGCAATTAAAAATGGGCAATCAATTATTAACCATTTACAATCAGTTAATATCATTTCGTATTGAATTGCGATTGTAAATTGAATGTAAGGACCACAAATATTGAATACCCTGCAACATATTAAATGTCACTTATTTGAAATTATTCACTTACTGATCACATAAAGAGGATTGATTTTTAAGGTATAGTCGAGCTCCCGACTTTAGGATACCCGTTACTTATTTAAATAAACATAAAATAATTTTTATAGCATGATTTTAGGCACATTGCTTGGAACTTAAATCAGCCATTACCAAATTTCTATTTGTCCCATCTTGCTACGTTTAGGTAGTATGATAGCTTTAATTAATCGATTATTTTAATTGCCAAAAAATAAGCAATATTCTAAGAACTGTATGTGTGGTGGATTTTCGCGATTTGCGGCTGTTGATGCTGATCAAGAAAATATATACTTTATAGGGTCGAATTTGCTTCCTTTTCCCTGTTACATACATGGCAACGAAGTCAACATCCCCTTTTACTTACTTTTTTAAGTAACGGGTATAAAAAACCATTTTGCTATAACATCAAAAGCGCTCAAGGTTTTATTGGCAGAGGGTATGAAAAATAAATGTATAATTAAACTAATATAAGCAATAAGTGCTTGCTTACGTCTCTATAGAAATATTCGATGTCATTTATTTATTTCCTAGGTTCCTGTCGATAACATCTCATTAAACGCATGATTGAAGCGATCACAATATCACAAATATTTGTACCATCCGCTATAGTAAGTGAATGTTCTGCTTGCGTGTTGAAAATTTAGGGTATCAGCTATTGAAAATTAGCAGGTATACCCTTACGAATATAAAAATATACACTTAAATCTACAAATCTTAGGCTTTTTTACAGTGCACCAAAGCCTGCACTTTCAATTGAATTTTTTGGCATCGAATTTTGTTTTAACTTGTATTTCAGTCCATTTTGGGTATCATAAAAATAGCAGATAATATTGTATTTCTAATACTTGAGGCTTAGATGCTTTAGGTACTTAAAGTCATATGTATTTGCATCAGAGCTCGCAAAATATGCTCAACCAATTTTTTTTAGCCTGTCAGCTCACCAAAAAGACAGAGAAAATTGGAGCTGAGTCGCTTACTCTCTTAAAAAAACACATATTTTTGATTCGTTTGAGCTTTGTGTTTTACACTAAACAGTAAGTCAAAATATGAAAAGCTCTCTAACGAAACAGTTTGAAGGTGAAACTGACGTTCAACGATCAAAAACTTAGCAAAAGAAACGAAGTGAAAGAAAAAAGTGTGTTATTTTAAATAAATTTAAACAAATATAATAAATTTTTTAAAAGCTTTTTTAATTAGGTATTTAGTTTAACAATTAAAATGGAGTTGATGTTCTCCGGAGTTAAGGATGTGCGCTTTTCGTTTAAAATATAGTTGAGGGCAGAGAACGATCGCTCTACCGACACCTGAGTTGCGGAGTTATTTGAAGTGCATTGCAAATATAGTTTAAAATTTCTCGAAACCCTTCGCTGTCCAGTAGTAAAAATGGTCTGCCATCTGTTGTCACAATTTTCACTATAGAGGCAGTTATTGCCTCTTCGCTAGCTTCGTAGGCGATTTTCCGTTTTTTTACATTTTTTGCACGTTGGTATCTAAATGTTGCTCATTAAATGCATCGAAAATTTCTTTATGCTTGGCCGTTAAATGTCAAATGCCTCAAATTTGTAATATGGTGTCCTGATAATTTTGAGGCACACACATTGCATTGCGATTAAATTTTTATCAATTTAAAAAAAAAAAATGAACTTTACATGCATCTCGTCCCATCGTTTTTTTTTTACGCACATTGTTGTAATGCACCATAAATTAGCAAAAAAAAACACTTTTTAAAAATTTTATTTATCGAAGTGTCTCAGTTAAACGAAAACATGAAGTGAGCTACAAACTATTTGTGTGTTTTTAACATTGATCGAATTGAGCACAAACGAAATTTAAGTGTTACTTCGATTCCCTTTGCCTGAGTGTCAGCTACAACCAGGTTTTTTTATGACTGCCTACAAAAAGGGACCACTTTTTGCGAGCTCTGATTTGCATCCTTAATACTAATCCGGAATATATAGTGATGTATTTTAAGATTCCGGGATAAAATGAATCCCAAACGATGTCAAATGCCATTTGATTTGCATATTGTGTAAGTTTAAAAATAGTCAGGTCTGTTCCGAATTCCGAATATTTTCAAAAAGTAAAAGCGAAACGAAAACGAAAACGAACGGCGAAAACTTCGTTGTTCGACATTTGTTATTCAATTGAAGCAACTCTAGAAGCTTTCGATTGCGAGAGTTGATATCGATATCAAAAATTAAAAAGGAATTCAGAACAGCTAGGTTTCGTTTTTTATAAAAAATACTTGTTTTAAAAAAAATACTTCAACTGTTTAAACTTGAAGTAGTTATGTTAAATGAATCTAAAAATATTCAACAATTTTATAATTTTTTGTTAATAATTTTAGGTATTTATTGTAATGCTTAAAATGGCATTTATTTTCAAATCCATTTTGAAAACGACATTTATTGTCGATTTTCGGAATTCGCAACTCCAATCAACTCGTTTTGTGGCATTTCGACTCGTTTTCGGAATTCGGAACAGTCCTGAATATTCTGAACTCATATTTAAACTTGAATTGACTTTTTTAATATATTGCATATATATATTACTTACTAAATTTTGTAGTGTTGCACCACTGTGCAGTGTCAACGTAATCTGTCATCTGTGATTAGATCGACAATTTGCAATGCTTCGATGAATATCGCAGGGCACCAACTAAATGGCAACGACAACAGAACTTTCGTCAGAGCGGGAAGAGGATGGTGGGTAAATAGTCAGTTGTATTAGGCACTTGGGGCTAACATCTTCACTGAAACGTTACGGCCAAAAGTCAAGCAGCCGAAACTCGCATATGACTCGGGTCGGGTGGAGTTGGGGGAACTAATATTGAGTTTCTCTCTTCTTCGGGGTCTCGTGGTCGGGTCGTCGTTTCATTTGTTAACGAGACTCGGAGCCAAACGGTTGCGTACGCATTCAATTCCAAGAATTCGCGACCACAAAATCCAGTTGAAGCGACTTTTCAAAACAGCAACAACAACAACAACAACAAATAAAAGAAAATAGAAAAATTAAATAAAACCAAAATAAAATACAAAAAAAATGCCTGCCTTCTACATAGTTGTAAAGCTGCTAATGCTGCGCCTGCTGTTGGCCAATTTATCGGGTCTGTCGTGTGTGGCCTACGATTTTGGCTATCATCCGAGTGCCGAGGAGTTTGACAGTTTATTGCGTGAAACTCGCAGCTGGGCACGCGACCAAGAACAATATCGGGCGAGTTATAAGCCACGTTATCGTTATCCCCAAGAGTTGCATAAAACTGAAACCGAATTGAATTTTCAGCTATTTAGCGATGATCATGATCATGATCATGAACATGATCAACAACAGGAGCAGCAAACATTTGTGTATGAATCGGTGCCAGCTTTGCAGCAGATTCAAAGTCAACTCATTGAGATTACAGATCATCCTACAACAACAACAACAACAACCACAACAAAAACACCAAACAGTGAAAATAATGTTAGTTTCCCTATTTTTTTTACAAATCCAGCTACGGGCATTGTTTATGCCATTAGCGAGGTGGGACGCAATACCAAATCCCAGACGTGGCTGGGCAATGACAGCGATGCCATTGCCATTTATGTGACCAAGGAACAATATGATGCGGATTTGAAATCATTGCGTGACAAATACGAGCAGCAATGCTCTGAGAAACAGTCTCCAAACCAAATCCAAACCCAAGATCAAACCCCATCGGTGTTATCCTCGTCGCCACATCAAACGCCCATTAAATTAACGACTGCACGTCCTCAAATTATACGCCTACAAAAGCCCAAAAAGACAGCAGTTGGTAACAATAAGTTACCTACACATAAACCACCGCCAGTCATGGTAACCAGCTCCAGTTCGGGTTCCTTCATCAGTGATCAGCTGAAGCTGCCCACGAGCACCCAAAAACCAGGCGTCAATAAGACGCCCAAGCCGAAACGCGGCAAGCGCAAGAAGAAAAAGAGAAAGCCGGGACACAAGGTGGGCACCACGAGCACCACCAGCACCACCAGCACAGTGGGACCACAATTTGTGCTGGGCAAGCGCACAACAACCAAACCCTCAAATTCCAACTCCAATCCAATGCCAGCCACGCAGCTGGAGAAACCGCATTTGAGGCCAGAACCAACGGCGACAGTTGCCGGCACAATATTCAATGAACAGCCCTTTGTCGTGTCCAGCGGTTACATTGAGTTGCCCCACCACCAACACTACCATCACCAGCAACAACAACAACAACAAGTTAGAAGACGACGCTCAGTGGATGTTGGAACAACTTCAGTTGGAGCGAGACCCATAAGTAGTGGCAAGCCGCGACCGGGTGGCAACTCTAGACGGCGACCCAGCAGCAATGGAGGACGAGGTGGCAAGGTTAACAGACCGCCTGCCACGCCCACAAAGACAACAGTTAATCAGAAGCAAGGCGGTTCGGGTTATCGAGCGCCGACTGCGGTGCATTTACTGCATTCAAAGCACAATGGGAGTGAGGAAAGATCGAGGAATAGCGAGGAAAGATCGAGGATTAGCGAGGAAAGATCGAGGAATAACGACAAACACATTGGGAGTGAGGAAAGTTCGAGGAATAGCGAGGAAAGATCGAGGAATAATGCAAAACACAATGGGAGTGAGCAAAGTTTGAGCAACAGCGAGGAAAGATCGAGGAATAACGACAAACACATTGAGAGTGAGGAAAGATCGAGGAATAATGCCAAACACAATGGATGGGAGGAAAGATTGAGCAACAGCGAGGAAAGATCGAGGAATAACGATCACATTGGGAGTGAGGAACGATCGAGGAATAGCGAGGAAAGATCGAGGAATAATGCAAAACACAATGGAAGTGAGGAAAGATCGAGGAATAACGACAAACACATTGGGAGTGAGGAACGATCGAGGAATAGCGAGGAAAGATCGAGAAATAATGCAAAACACAATGGAAGTGAGGAAAGATCGAGGAATAACGACAAACACATTGAGAGTGAGGAACGATCGAGGAATAGCGAGAAAAGATCGAGGAACAATGCCAGAAGACGCAGTGCCGAAATGGATTTTGATTTATTTGATTTGTTCACCGGTGGGGACTATGATGATGATGATTCCTATTATGATCCAGAGGAGCAGCAAACAATAAAATCAAAGGGCAAGAGAAAAAAAAGACCAGCAGTGGAAAAGGAGAAGGAGAAAGATCAGGAGGAGCAGAACAGCAGCTCAGCGGAGGAAGGTGCGGATTTTGGGGCCATGGAAGAGGAGACAGCCAGTAATAATAGCAGCAGTAAGAGCAACACCACCACAGCTACACTTTCGAGCAGTGTAGAGAGCTCAGTCGAGGAGGACAAGGAACAGGAACAGGAACAGGATCAATCACAGTCGGCGGAGAAGCAAAGCACTAACAAAAAACGCATTAAACGACGTCCAACTGGCGCCGATAAAAACTCCAATGAATACGACTATGATGAGGATGATAGTGAGGAACAGCAGGAAGATGGAAAGGACAAGGACCAGGAGGAGCAGGAGCATGATGATGGATATGAGGATGATGACGACGATGAGGAGTCCGATTCAACCATCGGCAGTTTCTTTCGCATGATTTTCTATCCCGTACAATTGGCCATGTCGCGACTCTTTGATGGATTCGCCCCTCAGTCCGAGGAGCAGAGCGTGCAGAAACCAAAATATCCAAGTTATACGCTCTATCATAGTGCACACAGTCACAATGACGACGAGGCGGAGCTGGAGGAGGAGGCGGAGGCGGATGATGATCGTGTGAATGAAAGCAATTCATTGGGCAGCTGGTTTAGTTACTGGTTTGGCAACGGGCGACGCACCAAAAAGATTGGCAGCACCACACCAATGCCACCTGCTCCACCCGCACCACTGGCAACGCCAGCTCCGGAGCCAACCGGTTGGCTGGAATCGTGGTTTGGCTTTGGCAAGACCACAACTCAGGCGTCCAGCGAGGAGGATGACTATGACAGTGAGTAATCAAGTTCACAGATCAAGTTAAATACGAGTTCAACAATTTTAATTAATGAATGCATAAACCGAAGGTATTTGAATAAACTTGATTGTGCAGCCAGATTGTTGAACCATTCTCAGTTACAGGGTATGTTTTAGTTCATCATTTCCCAGTCTGTCTTTTTATCAAGTAGCTTTAAGTTGCCAGAGACTAAATTTAAATTGAAAATAGTGCTTAAAATTTCTATCAAGACTGCAAAAAATAAAATTTTTAAAAATGTTCGGCTCGGTGGCTCGAAACATAAAAAAAAATTTTTGATTCGATTCGGAAACCGGTCTATATGGCCCCTGAACCTACAATTTTGGTTCGAGCCTTAGTTCAATTAAATTTAAAAAACAATATATTTATATTGCTTTCATTTTTGCTTGCATTTTTTAATCAGAAAATTTAATTTCTTACAAATAGTTCTACTTAATGTTATGATTTATATAGTTTTTTTTCGAATCTTACCAAATTTTTAAGAATATAGTTTCATGGAGTATCAGCCAATATATATCAGATTATAATCTTTAAAATATAATTTATAAAATTTAATTTGTTGATTTTTTTCGTGATTGATTTTTAGTTACAGTGTAAAAATGAGAATTTTTTCTCAACTAAAATGGGGAAAAAATATATATAAATAGATATTTTTTCTCCGTCTTTACACATTTTTTTCGAATCAACTACTCCCATAACAAGTGTTGCCAATTTAGCTATTTTCCTGCTATATCTAGCGGGTTGCAATTGGCAAATGTGGAATAAATTGTCAAATAGCGGCTAGCGGGAATTATAGCTATTTTCCAATGTGCGCATCCTCGAGCACTTCAAGGTGGAATCAACCAGTATTGATTAGATTCTGTTTCAATACTCGAACGTCCACCTTATTCAAGGATCCAAACATTTAACTCAATTTTACACATGAGATATTTTATCAATTCAACTCATATTTTATAATAGTATTAAAATTTAATTCCAACTTGAAAAGTTTTCAAAAATACTGGACTTAGTGAATAAAAATATTGTTTTACTACTCTAGCTATTTGTTTTAGCTACCAACTAAATTTTCTGGCTATTTATAGCTTTTTTCAAAGGCTAGTTTAGCTTTTTTATAACCCGAAGAGTTGGCAACACTGCCCATCGCACATTTTATGCACTTGAAAGCCAATGGGCTTGTTAATATCCCACACACTGGCAGCCATAAGTATGCGCACATACGCTTGTCAACTGAGCGGATAATTGCGGTGCGACCCACTGACCCCTTGTCACAGTGCCTAACGGTGGCACCGTCCTCAAGTGACCATCTTCTTGCTCCTCTCTTGGTTTTCAGTGGGGGCGCCACGCTTTCTGCACAGTGAGTGCGAGCAGTCTGAGTCTGAGCCTCGTCTTTTCACATGTTTAAGCCCAAGATTAACACGCTTTTTCTCTCTCTCTCGCTGCCTCTTTCTCTCATTGTTAGAGTGGTTTTCCGGCTGGTTTGATGCCACGCCCAAACCGAAGGCGCGACGTCGCAAGACAACAACAACAACAACGTCGACAACAACAACAATGCCACAAATGCCCATCTTAACCATTGTGGATCCCCTGCGTAATCCGCAAAACTGGATTGGCATTTTGGCCCATCACATTGTGAATGCCACAGGCGGTGCTGGCACCTCAACGACAACCAAAAATCCACTGTTGCAGGCACTGGTTACACGTGCCACAAGCACCACAACACCATCGCCGGATGTGCCGCGACGGATCAGCTATGATAAGTATCAAATCTGGAGATTAAAGCCGCAGGACGAGACGCAGGTGCGGGCACTGGAGGAGTTCAAAAAGGGCGAGGATGGCAACAAGATGCAGTGGCTCAAGGGACCGAGTCTCAGGTGAGTTTACCCATGAATAATACCCGATAATTAGACTAGGTAACAGCCATATTCTTACATAAACCAAACAAAAAATCATTTAACAAAAAAATAACTTTTTTATATTTTTTTTAAAGATTTTTTAAGGTTTTTTTTTTGAAATTTCTAAAAATAAAATAAGCCGAAAAGATAACGTTAATTAGCAAAAAATACGTAATATTCTAAAATCGGTATGTGTGGTGGCTTTTTGCGAAGACGGGAGGGGTCACGGCACAAATTTTAAACAAACTTGACCTGCGTGGCGATTTAAGAAGTCTGCGTGCCAAATTTGGTTGCTCTAGCTCTTATAGTCTCTGAGATCTAGTCCCTCACACAGACGGACATGGATATATCAACTCGGCTGTTGATGCTGATCAAGAACATATATACTTTATACACACGACGCACATTTGTTTTTGTTGAGCACATGGGATATGGAAAGTAAGTGAGAATACACATTGGTAAGCTTCAGGCGCACATTGCAAATTACACAAACAAATTTTGCATATTGCGCTTTGGATCCTCATTCGGTGCAGGCAAAACAAAAACAATTGTATTACGTCGTTTTGCTTTTGCTAATCCGAATGTATTTTGTTGTTGTCTTATCTTTTTGTGTACACTGAAAATGAAAAACTTCACTTCGCTGTGAAACGTGTGACTTTTTGCAGAAACATGTTTCTATTTTTTTGGATCGGAAAATTTAAAAATTATATAGGACAAAAAAAATTTTTTTTAATCATTTAACTTTTACTAATCTATTTATTTTTTTTATAAAAAAGAAGTGGGTTAAGTAAAAAATTAAAATTTGACTATTTTGACGTTCAAGTCAAGACTCCGACTTATGTTGTGAGCTAAAGTTCAAAAAGACCATTTTATTTATCCAATATGGAGCCATTATTTGGGATGATTATGGATCAAAAGTTGCTTAAATGGCGGTGTGAAGTAAAAAAAATCAAGTTTAAATTTTTAGCGTAGCTTGCATAGTATTTATTAATTATCATTTATTTATTTAAACGGATAAATGGAAAAGAATGGATTTAATTTTTGTAGTCAAAAGTCAGGTAATTACATAAAGACATCAAATTTTGTATTGCAGAGGCCTCACGGATGTCCTTGTGCCGCCAAAGATGCTGGTCGATTTTCAGGGCACGCTCAATTTCGAGGGCATTGGCCACGAGGTGCTGATCTTCGATGTGGGCAAGGCGATATCATATGAGCGGACCAAGGAGCAGTATCTGTATACGACAACCAGACGACCCAACAAACATCCCGTGACACCCCCACCGATGACCTGGAACAAATATTACGAGCACGACGACATCCTCAAGTATCTGGAGACGATGCGGATGCGACACGCACAGCTCGTGGATCTCATTCACATCGGCAGATCCTACGAGGGACGTCCCCTCGTTGTCGTCAAGATCGAGTCCAAGCAGACGGCGGCGGCGGCAACGGCAGCTGCTGCCTCCAGCTATAAGCGTCCAAAGCACAAGCGTCGTTCTGGCCAGGCCAATGCCGTCTTCATTGAGGCTGGCTCGCAGGGACTCGCTTGGATTGGACCCGCCTCTGCCACCTGGATGATTGGGGAGCTGCTTCGGCTCATGCGGGCCAACAGTAAGTAAAGGGGATAGCATTAAGTTAAGGAACTGAACAGGAGACTTACCCACACATTGACACAAAATATCAGTCTAAAATTCCAGATAAGAACTCTTGATTATAGCATGTGATTATAGTATTTGGGAAAAGTAGACAATATTGAGAAAAAATAAAAATTAAATAAAAATAAAATAAAAAAATTAAATAAAAAATTAATTGAATCGATTTAAAAGACAATCAATGACTTAATCGAAATATAATAAGAATATTGATTAAGTTTTGACAAAGTGATCTATTTTAAGTTTATGAATTGTAGATAATTGAGTTAAGCAAGTTAAATGAAACAAGACTTATGAGTTGCACAAAATCGAAACAGTTCAAAATTGTTTCGTTTTCAATTCTTTTTAACTTGCTTGTCAATTTTTTTTTATATATAAAAAACCGTAATTAACTCTTATTAATTAAAAGGTTATTTCGGTTTACTGAGTTTCGGTCAAATAGAATTTTTTTTCGGTTACAGTTTCTGTTACGGTTAAAAATTTCAATAGTTTTTTACCGGTTAAAGGTTATGGTTTCGGTTAGGGGCTTAATTCCTAATGTAAATCGATTTTTTAGCTCTACACATTGTCGAAAAATAATTGTGCTATAGTACTTGAAAATCGCATTTAAAATGAAAGAAAAGAACATTCCATTGAAAAACATGAATCGAAATAAATGTAAACTGGCTTAAGTGTCTGGAGTTTATTTATCTGATTTTCCGATTTAATGATATGAATGATAAGACTATGAATTTGGGACTGATTGAAAATGAAAAGCAGAAGAAATAGAGGAAACCATGTGTAAGAAGAATGATTATTGTCTGTTGAAAAGTTCGTTGGCGTATTCGCGCAACCAAATAATCCACGTGGGCGGTTGTTTCATTTCAATAAGTATGGAATTGCGTCGGGATCTATTGAATATGGCACGGCCCTGGCAATCCGTATAGCCGCGTAAAGTCTTTGGTTTCTTCAGCGTCTTGCACTTTTGGCAGGCAGTTACTTGGGGAGGTTGCGGTTTCACCGACAACATGGGGCATTTTTGGGACTTTGATGGAGTTGGCTTGAGTTTCGGTTTCGAGCCCATTTTGCATTTCATAGCGCAGGATCTTTTGGCGGCAGCTGTGGCCAATTTGGTGCACTTTTTGCAGCTGGCAGCGGAGGTGGTCGCCGAGAATTCGATGCCTTGGCGAATGGCCTGGGCCCGATTGCGACAGGATCCATCGGTGTGGGTTACCAACGTGATGGCAAACGCCAAAAACAACAGGCTGAGAGCGACGCCAACGGCCACATGGACATTGCGATCGGCATTCTTGAGATCAATCAGCAACTGGGCAATGTAGTAGCCCAACGTTATCCAAAACGTGATGGTGCAAATGGAAAAGAATCTATGGCAAAAGATACAGAAATTAATCCAACAGTTACAAAAACTAGGGGACGGTGCTACAGTCGAGCATACTCGACTGTCGGAGACCCCGTACTTACTATGAAAAATCAAAAACACTGCTTAAAATACAATTATATAAATCGCAATTGTTGCAAATATCTTAAACAACAAAAAAGTTGTTTATAATAAGACAATGTTCGACTGATCGTTCCTATAACAGCTATATGATATAGTGGTCCGATACAAAATTTAAAACAAACTCGATCTGCGTGCAATATAGACAAACCTACATACCAAGTTTGGAATCTCTAGCTCAGACGGACAGACTGACAGACGGACATGGCTATATCGACTCGTCTGTTGATGCTGATCAAGAATATATTTATGCTTTATGGGGTCTGTCATGCCACCTGCTGTCACTCACATTTTTTTGGGAAAAAGTTAATAGACCCCTGTACTTTTCTTAAATACGGAGTCTGAAAAAAAAACAAAATTATAAAAAGTTCGAGTCTCTTTCTTTGAACCGAAAATGACTTAAGACCCTGCTAAAGAAAATAGATTTAAAAACAGGGATTAAAACCGAAACGAATATCGGTTTCAGTAACGGTTTCGGCTATGTTCGCATTTAGCTTTTCATTAAACGGTTACGCAAACTCTTTGATAAAGGTTTCGAAACGGTGAATCGGCTTTTTTTGTATGTTTCGGTTTTCAAATATTTTCGGTTCTCAAAAAAAATTTTTTTTTGCAAAAATATATGTATTTCATTTAAAAATTTTATTTTATTTGCTATGAAAATTCGATCATGAAATTCACAAAGAAAATTTCAAAATTAAACATAAGAAAATTAAAATCAAAAATCAAAGTTAAAAAATTAAAAACAAAATTCAAAACTAATAATAAAATATCAGAGATCGAAAACAAGACTTATGAAAAAATTAAAACAGTTCAAAATTTTCCGTTTGAAATTAGTTTTAATTTTAAATTGCTTTTTAAATTTGTATTTCTGTAAATGAAACGGTTACTAAACGGTTATTTCGGTTTTTTTTTCCAGTTAAAGATTACGGTTTCGGCTAGGGTTTTAATTCCTGCTTAAATCTCTTAAAGAGAAAGGAACATTAACTACTGATGTAAAAAATATTGAACTCTATTTTCGCGTAGGCAATTTTCAATAAATTGTTTAAAATTCACTCGAGTTAATTAAACCGATTTTCACGAAAAATTGGCAACTCATTAAAGTTTGTGCGTGGAATTTTTGAGTTTGTCTGATTTTCGATCTAGCAACTTTACAAGATATATTTTTTAAATAGGCGATATTTGGACAACTCGATACTTCCTTGTCGATTTTTACTTTTCGATAATTAGCTCACTTCACTGTTTTAATTTTTTATATATAATACTAGAAGTAACTATGATAGCATCTGCAAGTGTATTGGATCCTAATATAAATTCGATTGGGAAATACTTACACCAGTATGCCCAGCACCTCCATGAGGAAGGTTACGATCAAATTGACATACTCGTTGCTACAGACATGAATCCCCATGGATCTCTGGGATCCGTCAGCTGGTAATTTGCCACCTCCAACTGCTAGGTGACTCTTGGCACAAGCGGGACTGCAACCGGTGTCCTTGCCACAATATTTATCGCAGGACAAATTGCCATGACAGTATCCACCATTTTCGGTATTGAGAATTCCGGTATTGCCCTGAAATTAAGGTTATTAGTATTGATGTATCGAGTTATCGATAAGTATTTTTTGGCGGTGATGTTTTTTTTTTTAAGAGACATTTTTTCAAACGATAATATCAATATCTTGGCAGTAAATTGGTGGAAACAACTAATTTCAGGTAAAACAAGCGGCTTAATTGGGCTCACAGCCAGATATTAATACTATCGGTATTATCGATATTTTTTTGTTAAAAACCCAACCTGCAATATAACGGGCAACCCGAACGTATCCCGGCCGGACAGCTCCTCATATGTCGTATACCTGTCCGGCCACGTGTTATTCTCATAGTCGCCGTAATCCAAGTTGCCGGCGCAACCCGAACGCAGCATTGGGAACTCATTCACATGGTAGCCACTTTCGGTCATACTTGATTTTCGCAAGACTGTCAGTCCGCCGAATACTAATCCGCCGGCATATTCACTCTCGTCCGAGGGTGCCCTGAAAGGCGCTTGTCGAGCAGCATCCAATTTCGCACCCTCACACTGGCACTTGGGACTGTTGTCGCGGGTGCTGGGAGAATCGGACTTCATTGGATGACTGCCTTGGTCTTGGGTATTACTTGGAGCCATTCCAGTTTGCATTGCGGGTTCCCACCCAGTTTGCATTGCGGGTCCTCCTCCAGGACCCATTCCGGGTGTCATTCCAGGCCCTACTCCAGGTGATATTCCGGGTCCTTTTCCTGGTGTCATTCCAGCTGCCTTTCCAGGACCCATTCCAGGTCTCATTCCAGCTGCCCTTCCAGGACCCATTCCAGGACCCATTCCAGCTGCCCTTACAGGACCCATTCCAGGCCCTATTCCAGGTCCCTTTTCAGGTCCCATTCCAGCTGCCCTTCCAGGACCCATTCCAGGACCCATTCCAGGCCCCATTCCAGGACCCATTCCAGGCCCCATTCCAGGTCCCATTCCCGTACCCATTCCCGTACCCATTCCAGGACCCATTCCTTGACTATTGCCAGCGCATTGACATGGTGGCTCCGTTCCCGCACCCATACCCATTCCCGGCGGCTTACCAATCAGCATTCCCTTAACGCATTGCCCACAAATTCCCGATTTGCTTTGGGCAATCGCCTGAATCTGCGCCTCGTGTCGCTCCCGTGCCCGATCCTTGCACTTGATGCACGGACACGGCGGCTGCGAAAACTGGCGCGACATCATTCCCACACCCAATGGCGGTGCCGCTGGATGTGGACCCATGCAAGCGCACTTGGCCGCCGACATTGCGCTACTTCCGCCTCGGTCCGAGATTCCACTCTTTCGACCCTGGGATTTCTTCTACAAAATTTTGACTACAGACTTACTACTAACAGTTTCTGAGGGAAGACTGTTCTCGTCGTCTGTGTCGAGTTCAGACGCCTACATTGATCCAGGAAGTTTTCAAATAAAATTGCACAAGTTTTTTAAATATTGTTTACTTAGGAAAAGTTATTTCCATAGTAAATCAAATCTTAAATACTTTTTAAATTTCTAGTACAATCTAATTAATCTACAATCAATAATCTAAAATTTAAAAAAATTAAATATGTATAATAAAATATGCATAAATTTATTCTCAATATATTTTTAAGGAAATTAATGTAACGTAATACAATTAAAATAAAGAAATATGGTTTTCTAATTAAATAACCTGAATAATTTCTAAGTAAATTTTTGATTTTTTTACGCAAAAAAAAATTATTTTTAATAGTTAAATTATATACATTTTTGCATTGATAAATTCTCAATAAAATCCTTAAGAACTTTTTTCTAAAAATTTAGTCCAACTTATACACTACTCAGAAACAAAAAAAATGTTATAAAAATTTAAAATTTTTCTTGATTTTACCAATATATTTTGAATGACTCAGTAATGAATCAAAATGCCCATACCCTGTAAAAGTGTGCAGCTGAGCAAAATTGTGATGTATTATTTTTAAATTATTATAAACTATAAAATATATGTATATATAAAATTATTTTAAGCTTTAAAAAATATATATTTTGATAAATTTTTCGATTAAAATTAAACAATACTTTTAACTTGCAGAAAGCGATGTGGAGCATGAATTCATACGTAACACGACTTGGTACATAATGCCAGTTCTCAATCCGGATGGATATGTCTACAGTCACGAGTACGATCGGTTCTGGAAGAAGTCGCGATCCCAGCACGTGGCCAAGGCGTCGGGCGGTCTGCTCGACTCGGCGATGACCTGGCTGCAACAGAAGCGGGCCAAGGATAAGGTCTGCTACGGCGTCGACTTGGATCGCAACTGGTTGTACCATTGGGGCAAACGGGGCAGCTCCAAGGGACCATGCAACGAGTTCTTTGCGGGACCAGCGCCCTTCTCCGAGCCCGAAACGAGGGCGGTGTCCGAGTTTTTAATGGACTATAGGACGCAGATAAAGGTGGGTTTCATATCTAAAAGAACTCAAAAAAATTATGGAAAAGAGGAAGAACTATTTTCAAAGTGACTGTAATTACTTCGAAAATGTCTTCGCTATAATTTTTGTAAAATGGCAAAACAAAAAGCCACTATTTCCTCATTTTCATACAAAACATGTTTTTTTGCAGTTTTCAAAAAATGGGTTAAGCAAAATTTTCTTATCATTCAATAGGAAAAATATGATACGACATAATGTGGTATTTTTAGCTTCTTAATAGTTTTTGTGAAACCAAATCAGAATATGAAATTTAAAAAAAATTTATAAATATTTTTCTAACATGTTGAATACGAATTAATTCCTAAAACATTTAATTTAAAAATGTGGTTATTCTTTAAATTATTTTAAATTCTATATTAAATATGGCTTTTTTTTTGTGATTGCAGTTATACATATCACTGCAGGCGTATGGCCAGGTGGTGTCCTATCCCGTGAAGGCGAATTCCACCTTCAATGTGGAACGCATGGATGATTTCCTGGACGTGGCAATGGTGGGCACCGATGGCCTCCGCAAGAAGGGCAGCAAATCCCGCTACAAAGTGGACTCGGCCAACGATTTAATTGAACAGCGTTCGGGTAAGTCTTCGCCAAGATGCAGTGCATCATCGGGTCAACTGATGGGTTGGATTTTTGCACTACATTTCAGGCTGTGCGGACGCCTTTGCCGCCTTTGAGATTGGGATACCCTTTAGCTATACCCTGCAGCTGGCCGATAATGGCGTGCACGGCTATCTATTGCCCAGCAGTGCCATTGAGCCGACGGCCAGGGATGCCTTCGAGATAATTAGCGGCATGCTGGACTATATCTAAGAACCTCTGGTTTATCTATTAAATCCGGGCTATAACTCAAATCTTAGTTCCTTTTCAATGGCGCAATAAATTAATTAAACATTTTTTTTTTCTTATTATTAACTTAATTTATATTTTGTTAGTCTTAATATTTAAAGACGCATGTGAAATTAGCAAATCATAAATATTGATTTATTACAAAAATTCGAATTTTTGTACAGAATTTAATATTGATATATTTTTTTTTAACTTTATATTTTGTTAGTCTTAATATTTACAAACTTATGTTTAATTAGAAAATAAAAAATATTAATTTATTGCATACATTTTTTTTATTATTCAGATTTAAATATTTTATTTTTATAATTATTATCAGTTTTATGGACCACAACTCAAATTTTAGTTCCTTTTTAATAACCCAATTCATTAAATTAATTTATATTTGGTTAATTGAAATATTTATAAATATTTGCAGACAGACTTTAATATTTATATATATTTTTTTTTAATTTTTTGTATTGTTAGTCTTAATATTTACAAACTTGTAGTAAACTAGAATATAAAAAGTATTAATTTATTGCATATTTTTATTTTTTTATTGTTTTATATTAATATTTTATTTTTATAATTATTATCTGCTTTATGGACCATTACTCAAATTTTAGTTCCTTTTCAATAGCCCAATTCATTGAATTAATTTAGATTTGGTTAGTTCAAATATTTATAAATATGTGTGAAATTAGCCAATAATAAATATTAGTCTATTAAATATATATTCACATTTTTCTACACCGACTTTATCTACATATAATAGATAATAATTTTCGGTTTATACAAAAACAATAAGAAAAATGAAAGCATGGATGCCATGCAAGTTGATAAAATATGCAATCACATTCAATAAACAAAAGTTGCAACAAATTAAGTAACATTATTCAATTTCAACATAACTTTTGATTATCGTATAAATTGCGTAGAAACTTTAACGAGGAACATTTTTGGATTGGGCGTCCATATTAAGCGCTAGTTTATCTAATTAGCATGATATGGACAGGCACTTGTAGCAGTCATAATGTTGTTGTTGTTGTCGTTGTTGTCTCAGCGCAATCCTTGCGAGAGGCGAATCCTTTCAGAGAGCTCTGAGAAATTGTTGTACAACTCGTTGCCGCAAAAATAGAGTCCGATGAGGAGCTTAAATTGTGCCTGGGACAGTGGATATGCCTCGGTGGGCATAATGACAATGGTGTCCACAGGATGCTCCTTGCCAGTGGATCGGCTCAGTTCCCGCTTCGAGACGTGCACCATTTCACGGTAATTGCAAAAGGCAGCCGAACATTTGGCTATGTGACGGACGAGCGTCTCTCTCGAGCACTGCTGCAGCACCGGACGGCCGATTAACTCGGCAATTATCGAATGCATATCGAAGACAATTAGATCGGGACGCGGTGCACAATCGTACAGTTCGATAATGCGACACGGTGCACTCTCAATGTCCTTGAACGCAATGTGCAGCCAATTTTCCAACTGATGCAGCGAACGCGGCTTTTCCAACATACTCGACATTTTGCGTTGCGTCAGCAGCAGCACCTTTTTTTCGTGCTGCACACATCGCTCGCACAACTGCAACATAATATGTTGATTATAATTTGTACCAAATATTCGCACATTGCCGGCATTTTGAGACTTACCTTGACCAAATGGCGGCTGTAGTCGCCGTTGGGCGACAGAAAAATATGATTTCTGCTCAACTGCAATGCACACATAATTTATATCATTCATTTTGTATACGTATAAACAAGTTGCACACGAAAAATTGATACTTACGTCGTTCTGTGGAATGTGGTGCATAATATCCGCGGGCTTTTTTTAATTCGTTTCGAAACCCGCTTCTTTTTCTGTGATATTATTTTTTGATGGTGTGCGTGTGTGTGTGTTTTCTCGGTTCTTCGTTCAGTTGAGCCAATTCGTTAGGAACTAGTGTTGCAAAATATCGATATATATTGCTTTTATCAATGTATTTTTGTAATGCGTGAAACACGGTGACAAAAGCAGACAACACAACAAATTCGAGGAAGAAATTCGACTAATTATATGACACCGCTTGCTATCAGTATATATCGAATTATCGATGTGAAGTTTACAACAGTTGATTCAACAGTTGAGTTGTTGCGCTTAGAACTAGTTCCCAGTGAACGATTCATTTCGCAACAGTTTAAGTTAAATTTTGGTTATTGCTGCATTTTATTGTCATTAAAATTATAGATCTGCTGTATAATGGTGTATGATAGCAATGTTATTTAATACTTAATTCTGAATTTATTTAATTTAACATATTCTGTCGATAGTTAACAGAGCATTTACATAATGATTGAATTTAAATCATTAACATTACATTCGAGCAATAACATTGATTTAAACGTTCAATTGAGCTGTAACATGCCCAATTCGAGTACAACATAGCAACTTTTTCACCACACCGAAATATTAGTGCTGTAAATGGCCGGCAGTCAGTATGTACTTGTTTTCGATTGGAGTGACCGGGATGCATATACAAGATATATCGAGCGAGACAAATATATTGACTATCGGCTTAAACTCAACACAGCCGTTCCGTGCCGACGAACGAAAGAGCGCACAAAGCGTAATGTAAAAGAATTGAAAAAAATCATCAAGTATAGAGGCCAAAAGCAAACGCAGCAGTTGGGCGAATTTTATTTTATTTGATTAATAACTTAAAGCATCTCACGCTGCCTGCATAAGCGATAAAGTGAATGCAAGCGGCAAATAAATTGCGGTAAGATAAACAGCCAGACCGAACAGCATATAAGCCAAATAAAATTCGAAGAAGCGACGACGACCAACCAACACTTACATTCACACACACACACGCACACACATAGGCATAAGCACTCACACACTCCAGTGAAAAAGTGCAAGCCGCGAGCGCTTTTAAAGGCGTGAAACACAGAGCAGCTTCCAGAGAAAAGTCAATCAAACGCAAAGAGGGCATGAAAATTTGATTGCGATTCTTACTGCGGCCAGATGCTGATGTTTGCAAACACATTTTCGTGTTTTTAGGACGGCAACATCGAACGGCAAACGGCACTTGCCGACGACGGCTGCGACCGCGATAGAGCCCACATTCATACACACACACACACACACACACATACACACCGATCTGCTGCAAATACACTGAGAAACACACAGAACAGCGCCACACTCAAACACACACACATACAAACAACACATACCCGCGCGCTCCGCAGTGGGAGCAGCAGGAGCGACAAGGAAGAGGAGGCCATAGATAACTAAGGAAGGGCTCCGGCAGAGGGAAGAGCGCGGCGTCGGGAGCACAAGCTGATTCCTGACACCAGGAACCCTGAACTCTACAACAACAACAACAGAAACAACGTTAACAACAACAATAACAAGAAGAGAAGCGTATTGGCGAAAACTTTGCATTGATGGTAATGCATGCTAGAAAACCGCAGCGTATGAACGATGGGTAAATTACAAAATTTCAATAACATAAATGTAGTAGCTAACTAACAATACACCTAATGTACACATAAAATACGTACAAAAAAAAAAAGAAAACCTAAACGCCAACTTTTGTTTACATATACATATGTATATGTACGCACGTTCCGTCTTTCTGGTTGCTGCACACACTCATACACACATGCATAATTCCACTACACATACGTACGTCCCCCGCCCAGTAACACCAACAGTGGCCAAGACGCTTTCAGATACACACATACATTCGTGTGTGTCTGTGTTTGTGTGTATAAATCATAAATAGTAGTTGCATGCAATTAATTAATCAAAAAACCAAAACATTTCAATAATATTTCGTTTATATTGTCATCTTTTTATTATTTGGACTACTGCTTTGTTTCATTGCGTTGCTCTCGTTTAGCGCGTTTTGGCTCATTCTCCAAACGTTCGTCGGTTCATTCGTTTCGTGGGTCTACGTTAAGTTTTTCACCACACTCTGTTGGCCTCTCGCTTGCACGCCCTCGCTGGCTCAGCTGTATTTCGCTTGCTGTCAACCCTCACTCATTTACCGCTTGCATATCGGCATTACAAAAAAGAAAATCCACAATTTCTTCCATTTACTTTCTTTTTATCAAGAACGTAAAGAACTTGCACTTTGTAATTCTTATTAGCCTTTTTTTTTGGCCGATAACATAAAGACACTGCATGTTTGTTTTTTTTTTGCGACCAACAGCTGATGTTTCATCAGAAGCATGAAATCAAATTATTTGCATATCTGTGTTTTTGTTGTTGCTATCAACTGCTGATCAAATCCCTTTGGACAAGTGTCTGTCCGGTTACAATTGGAGTGATTTGGCCAATGACTGGCTATAACCTTTTGCCGGATGCTGATAACAACGAGAACGCGCTGAGGCCCAGAATTAATTCGGTTTATGGTTTAGACCGGCAAGCAGTTGGTATGCAGCAAACCTGGCTAAAACTGACTGCTACAGAGATAAGAAGCAAATGCCATTGAGTGTATTGACCCAGTTAAGACATGTGTGATAAGCTAGTGCAGTGGCCAAAAGGCATAAAGCTTAAATCATTCTGGCCACTCTCATATACAGTATGTCAAGTAATTGCTTGGACATGCTTGATTTTAATTTGTAAAAAGAGTTGATCGTTCTTGCCTTTGTTTTTAACTTGTTTTTAAATACCATGGTTAATTTTAATGAAAACAAACAAACACTTGTCAAAACAATTACTGCACCAAGTGTATAATTTCAACTCTTGCCATTGTTTACTTGTTGCTTTGTGTTGCATGCTTAACATTCTATGTTTAGTTATATTTACTAATCTAATTGATTTGTTTTAATTTGCTTATCAATCTCATGATTTTTTCCCTTCCATTTGCAGGTACTTTGAGAAGCATACCAGTCACACATCCTACCAGGTGAGCCATATACGGATTGTCCATTAGCCGAAACCCAGACCCGCCCCACTAACTAATCTCGCCTGGTTTTTGTAAATCAGTATTAGACTTGGTGTTTTCTTTATTTAGTTATTGCTTGTGTTTTAATTCGATTAATTGTAACATTTAGAAATGCCAAAAAAAAAAACCATTTGTAGTGTTCATATTTGTATGAATATGCTTGTATCCTTCCAACCCGTGTGTGTGTGTAATTCGTTTCACATTCAAATATGTATATAATTGTATCTATATGCATATATGTATGTCTATCTGTATATGCAGTATGTCAAGTAACTGTTTAAAACTATATAAATAAATGTCGAATGCCAATTTTGTAATTGGTCAAAAGAGTTACTTGACCTACTGTATGTATGTTTGTAGTACTTGAAGCTAGCTCTCTCTCATTTATACCCCCTCTCCAACCCACTCTCTCTCCGCTTTTTTTTGGGCACGCGGCATTGCAGCGAATCAAACGAACTGATCTAACTAACGTACACGTAAATTAGAGTATAACACATTTTTTTTTTGTGGACATTAAAGCAACAATCATATTACTGGATCCAAACTCTACCACAAAAACTCACTCAAAACCAAATTCTAAAACGAAACGAAAATCGTAACGAAATGCACAACAATTAATTAAAATAAGTATAAATAAATACAAATTAACTAAAGTCAACGCGCTAATATCGTATATTGTTAATCGCAATAATACAAAATATGAAACATACATTTTATTAATCAATTTGATAATCAAACATGTCACAAAAAAAAATGAGACATTGCCTGACCAAAAAAACTCAAAAGCAATAAACAATTAAAGCACAAAAAATTTAGAACAAAAATAATTACTGAAAATATTAACAACACTGCGCAAATTCGAAAGTAGCCTTAATATAGAAAAAAAAAACACAAAAAAAATGAACATAAAACTCGCCTATAAACAACAACAACAACACACAAACGTGCCTAAGCCATAAACGACAGCAGCAACAACAACGACAACAACAGCAGCAGCAGAAACAACAACAACAACATTATATTCAACAATAATTAGAGAGTTTTTTCAGTTGTAAAATACGTCTCTAAGATATTTTTATATTAAAAGTTGTAATCAGCCTGCAGTGCATCAGCAACATTGAGGTGTTGCTGCTACAGCAGCAGCAGCAGACAACAACAACAACGGCAACAACGACGACGACGAGACAGTTAAGGACGACGCGGCCACGTGCCAGGACAAGCACGACGCCGACGCCAACATCGTCATCTATGACGAGCGGTAGCAGCAGCAGCGGCAGCAGCAGCAGCAGAAGCAGCAACAACATGGCCGTTGATTTGTCGCTGCTGAGTAACAACAACAACAACAGCAGCAGCATCAACAATAATAACAACACCAGCAACAACAACAACAGCAGCAACATAAGTAGCAGCAATAGCCATAACAACAACAACAACAACAGTCACAGCCACAGCAGCAGCGGCGGCAGCAGCAGCAGCAATAAATTTGCAGCAGCAGCGGCGTCGGCAGCGGTCGGAATGTGTCGCGTTGATGTAAGTAAAATAATCAAAAACATAAACAAAACAATGCAAAGAAGAAGAAACAAGAATGAAAATCAAATCAAAACAAAAGTTGAAATGTCAAGTGAAAAGTATAAATGAAAATCAAGCAACAACAATTCAAGTGAAGCAAGTGCAATAAAAATTAAATAAAAGCAATTTAAATAATAACAATAAAAATATTAATATTAAAAAGCTAATTTTAAATAATAATAATAGTAGACTATGTATATAATTTGAATCAAAATAAATCTTAAATACATGCCAATTTATAATAACATTAATTGTAATATATAATTAAGTCTTTGTGCATTAAAGTTAATCATTGTTGCGCTTGAAAGAAATAAAAATAATAATTTTTAAATAATGTCAACAATATGTCAAAGAGTCAAATGCACACACACACACAAACACACACACACACACACTCGACATACTAACAAAACAACAACAACAAAGTGCAACAACGTGTTAATTGACAAAAATGCAAAAAAAAAAAAAAAAAAAAAAGAATAACTAGCGTTAAATTCTCACTTGAATTAGGTTTTTTGATTGTGTTTCGTGTTTTATGTTCGTTTTGTGTTCGTTTCGTGTCGCCCATAAACCACCTCCCCTCCCCTCCCCTCACCACCCGCCACGTCTCCACTCAATACGAAACATTCCAAACACTCGGCTTTATTAGCAAAAAATTCACACACACACAAGCATACATCACACACACACACATTTTGGCAAATAAAATTGAAAACAACAAAAACAAACAATTATTGGCTTATTAAACAAACAATATCATTGTAATATTAACTTTTATTTATATGGTAGTTTATGTTTTTCTTATTATTATTTAATTTTTGAATACTAATCAACACCCCTTTCCAATCACAACCTGCCCCCCCTGGCCTCAAAATCTTACCCAAGTTTTTCAACATATTGATAACAAGTTTTTATAAACAACAAATCACAAAGCATAATCATAAATATACAAATAATATACCGATAAACTGTTAATTAAATAAAAATAACAAAGAACAAATATGAAGAAAATATGTAACCAAACAACAACAAGAATAACAATCATTTGCAATTGAGTGTAATATTTTGATTAATTAATGCAATTCAAATGCGAATCAAATCTTTTTTCGACAGAGCTCAAAGTACGGCAGTTCAAAGCGCGACTATGAACGCGATCGTTCCTCCAACTATCGTGATCGTGACATCTCCCCTGGCGCTGGCGGCGGCGGTGGCAGTGGTGGAGGCGGCGGCGGGGGTGGCGGTGGTGGCAACAGCGGCGGCCCATTAAATAATGGCAACAGCTATCGTTCACAGTCACCGGACATAGATTCACCATCGTCGCGTTCGCATGATCTGCGCGATCGCAGCGATCATCGCAGTGGTGGTGGTGGAGGAGGCGGTGGAGGAGGCGGCGGCGGTGGCAGCAACGATCGATACAGTTTCATGCAAAAGATGCGCGATCGGGATCGTGATGTCTACAAAAAGGATAAATATTCCGGTAACTATCAATCCACGAAGTAACCAATAAATCAGGGACCGTAACGACTATAATTTTTCAAATATAAATTATTTAATAAAAGTTATTTGTAGTTTGAAAACTCTTAAAATTATAATTTAACTCTTATTGCCATTTTTGCTTTTAGCAATTGAAAATAAAAGTTTATTTTTAATTTTTATTATACAAATTGAAAATAAGAATTATTTTTAAATTTTTGTTATACAAATTGAAAATAAGATTTATTCTTACATTTTTAGTATAAAAGTTGAAAAAGAAAAATTGACTGTAAATGATTTTTGAATTGGAAGGCGTATTTCCAACGTTCAAAAGACATTTGCATTCAATCTTAATTTTCAACTTTAATAATAAAAATTGAAGAATAATTCTGAATTTCAATTTTTATAATACAAATTGAAAAATAACTTACTTTCAATTACTAAATAAAAATTTTAAAAATTGTTTTTGTTTTTAGTTTCTTTAATAAAAATCTATAATTTTTAAATTAAAATTTATCCAGTTTCTCATAACTCTTATTTGCGGTCCCTGCAATAAATCATTGTCATGATCTCTACTTGAAATACCTTCATTAATCTGTCGCTTTCGAAACTTTTTGTCCCAGATAAACGTGATCGGCGTGGCAATGATCGCGACTCGGAGTCGTATCGCACGAATCATGACAGGGATCGTCGTGGTGGCGGCGGTGGCGGCGCCAAGCTCTGCTCATCGCGGGACAACGACAAGCGCTCCGGCTCCGATGATCGAGATCGCGAGCGTGAACGCGATTTGCGCGACAAGCGTGACAGAGGTGCCGATCGTGATCGGGATATGTACAAGAAGGACAAATATGCAGGTAAATATCTAAAGCAGTCATCAAATGTCTCAAAGAAACGCAATAAACTCGTATCTTTTCTATAGACAAACGTGAGCGCAGCGATCGCGGGGAGCGTGTGGCGCGCTATGGCGACTGGAGCGAGCATGTAAGCTCGTCTGGTATGTAAATATCTCTTATATAATATCTACAGATTTCTAATGCTTATTCCCCATCTAACTTGCAGGCAAAATGTATTACTATAACTGCAAAACTGAAGTCTCCCAGTGGGAGAAACCTAAGGAATGGGTAGACAGAGAAAGGTAAGCTTTATTAAAGCCAACTTCGATCAAGTCGAAGCCATGTGTGAATTCGAATCTGTTGATCTGTTCTTGCAATCCTATCATAATCTATCTAAAGTAGGATTAGTGATAGGAAATTTAACAGTCTTCACTTTAATAATCCCCTAATATGTTTCTCTTTTATAAGAGATTTTGAGGGGAACATATACTAAAATTCAATTTTAGGAATCTTTGCACCTTTATATGAAACCAATAAATTTAATTTCAGTTTCATTTAACACTTATTTCAATATCTAACACAAGTTTATAGATTGTAATAATCTAAATAATCATCTCTATATTGTTGAGATCTTCGCAAACTACATAAATAGATTTCCATGTTAGACAACATTTTATACTTCAGTAAGTGGTGAGATTATATTAATCTACACAAGATTTGAACTGAGAGGACACTATTAAAAACATAAAAAAAAATTGATAATTCGATTTTTGCTAATTTTTTAAAATTTCGATTTAAAACTAGATCCACAATTTGGATCATTAGAGATCACATTATTTAAGTCAAAATTTAGGAGTATTTTTTTTTTTAGCAGCTGTCCAAAGAATATATCAAAAAGGTATTTCTTAACAAATTTCGTTGTTTTTTTTTAGAAACCTGCCGCGTGATCAGCATCGTGAGAAGGATTATCGCGACAAGGATCGGGACAGAGATCGCGATGATCGCTTCTCAAGATCGAGTAAGTTGAATGTCGCATTCCTTGGAAATTGAACAATAATTAAAGCTTTCCCTTTTTATTCACACAAACAGCATACAAACATTCCAATTCATCGCGCGACAATTCACGACTGAGATGGAATTACGACAACGATGGTGGTCCGCCGAGTCATCGAAGACGTTTAGATGGTGAGCCGGCAGAGAAACGAGGAATATGACCTGTGTTTCATAATATATATTTATTTGGTTATTTGTTGTAGGTCGACATAATGACAATGCTGATATGGATATCAGTGGCGACTCGACGCCCACCTCGGAGGCAAGCTACTCTCTAAGCGGCACGCCCACCACACATGGCAACAGCGGTGGCGGTGGTGTTGGTGGTGGCCTACAGTCAAGCGAACAGGGCGCCCTAGGCAATGCACTGCCACGACTGGCCTCGCATCCAAATCCCAGCGCAGTCGTTACGCCCATGGGAGCACATTATGGCGCCGCTTCAGTGGGCGCCACAGGTGGTGTTGGTGGGCCCGTTAGCGGCGCCACAATGTTACCCACCAGCGGATTGGCCTCGGTGCCATCCAGCATTGCCAACAGCAGCAACAGCAGCCTTAGAAACTCAGTTGTCGGACACATTGGCTCCACCTCCAGCGTAAGTGAATCCCAAAATAGGAGATTAAAACTCTAACCGAAACCGTAACCATTAACCGGTAAAAACCGATTGAAATTTACAACCGTAACTGAAACCGTAACCGAAAAAAAAAATGTTTTCATTTGACTGAAACCTTAAAACAGAAACTTTGTAAACTGAAATAACCGTTTCAGTTACTATATAAGGGTAAATTTCGGTTATTCATATATCTAAGATATACAAATTTAAAAAGCAAGTTCAAAATGATTTAAAACGGAAGATTTTGAACTTTTTTGATTTTTTCATAAGCCTTGTTTGCGATCTCTGATATTTTGTTATTAGTTTTCAATTTTCTTTTTAATTTTTTAATTTTGATTTTAATTTTCTTATGTTTAATTTTGAATTGTTATTTGTGATATTCATGATCGAATTTTCATAGCACTGAGTAAGCGCAAATAAAATAAAATTATCAAATGAAATACATATATTTTTGCAAAAAAAATTTTTTTTTTGTGAACCAAAACCATAACGGTATTTTAAAACCGAAACATACAAAAACTGGTTCACCGTTACGAAACCTTTATTGAAACATAACCAAAACCGTAACTGAGACCGATATTCGTTTCGGTTTTAATCCCTGGTTGTAATTGATTTGATAAATAACATGATTAACTTGTGATTTATTTAATTTAATAGACGACTGTCCCGACGCTGGCCAGCCAGGAGCATCATCTAAACTCGAATGCGCCCGGGCCGCCTGGGAAGCTCAGCGGCGGCAAGGATCAAGGATCGTTGATGATGCGACAGAAGCTACATTTAGGACTAAGTGGCTTGGATGTGCCGCACCATCATATGCTAGTTGCCGGCGGCAATGGTCCAACGGGTGTCGGCAGCGGCACCGTAGGCGATGCTGTCAATCATGGCTACAATTCGGTCAACAATGTGACTGCCAGCAGCTTAAGCAGCTTAAGGTTGTATCCAATTAGACTTGTGGCTCTTGGCAACAGAAACAGATCTTTAATTATGTTTTGTATCCATTTGTACAATTTGTAGAGACAACAGCCAACTCAACTCACCACTGTGCATGCCGCATGCACATCACAGTATGTCGCCATCGCTGAGCTATACCAAGAGTCCCATACCAACGATCGTGGGTCACACGAATAATGTGAATGCCAGCAACGCCTATACCTGCAATGCGCCATTTGGCCTCAAGACGGTCGATGGCGTTGCCGCTGCCTCGCCGATGGCCACAAATGCCATTGGCAACAGCAATAGCAGCAACAACAACAACAGCAGCAGCAGCAACAACAGCTGCAGCATACCCGGAATGGGAACTGTCAGCGGCATCAGTGTCATCACCTCCATGGGCAGTAATAGTCTCTGCGGTAGTGGACCTATTGGCGGCGAGGGGCCGCCAACGCCCACGCAGGAATTAGATTTAAGTGGCTCAGCTTTAGAACAACACCAACACATACAACAGGTGGCCGCTGCAGCAGCCGCCGCGGCAGCAGCAACACTGGCAGCGGCACAGGCAACGCTGCAACAGGCAGCGCAACAGTCCCAGCAACAGCGTAAAAGTAAGTTCCACTTCAACTGAACAACCTTTGTCCCTTGTTTATGCGACAGCTAAACTCGATTTAACGGAAATCGATTGCATACTTTTTAACAACTGAAATTGATTTAACGAAGCTCACAGTTTAATCCAGTTGAATATTAATTGAGAATTATTTTTGAAATTCACGTTTTCTATACAATTTATAGTATTTTCCATTTAAAAATGGACCAATGTCGATTTAAATTAAAACTAAATTGATATGTTAAGCAGAGTTGGTTAATCCAAATTATGAATCGAGATTTAAATTGAAACATTAAAATCGTCAAAACAAAAAATCGACTTGTCGACATATCGTCAAAAGTATCTAGTCAAAATATTGCTCGATGTATTTCTAACCGAAACGGTAACTTTTAAGCGGTAAAAACCGAAAATGCGAACATAACGAAACTGTAACTTTAACCGATATTCGTTTCGGTTTTTATCCCTGATTTCAAGGTCATTATTTTATACTGTTAACTTTAAATGCATCATTATCATTCTCATTGAAATGACATCCAAAAATATTTAAAAAATATTTTATCTGTCAAACAAATAAACAAATCCGTTGTAGCTGTCGTAATAACAAAATACCGTAGATTTATTAAAAATTAATTCGAATCTGTCTTTGTTTAGTGGATGGTAGCGGTTCCGCCACTCTCAGCACGCTGCAGAGCTGTGTGGGCTCCAATCAGGCGTCCAATCTCCGAGGTCCCGAAATCTCGCCCAAATTGGCGAAATACTTTCGCGCCGATTTAATTGCACACGTGACCAACTGGCAGGCGGAAGTATTGGAACGTCAGGTGAGTCACAAAAACTGGAAACTGCATTAATTCGTGATTAAGGTGGCGTTATTTAACTACAGAGTTTATTTGCCAAGAACCCAAGACTATTAGATTATTGGGAGCTACATTAATTATTGCCTTTGAGCAGATTCATATCAACAAGAATAAGTAACAGAAATTTCTCAATTATCACTACAAAAACATCTGTCACAATCACAATTACAAATCACTTCAAAGCTCAACTTAATATATTCTCGTTCAAGTAGTATCTTTGTGATTAATTGTAGCTTATTTTGATATGAAAGTGCAATCAACTAAATAAATCATTTTCCAGGCGCAAAAGTGCTGCGAGGACACACATCTCTTTGGTGACATCACCTGCACTCGGATATGCGCTGAGCTGAAATGTGCCCGCAGTTTGGTGCGAACCACGGAGATCAATGCGACGCTGCAGGAGCAAAAGTGAGTAGGCAAACGGATGCATTGATGGATTTCCAAATATTAACAATATTTTTCTGCTCTTTTTTTGTTGTGATTTTGTTGAAGAATCATGTATCTGCGACAGCAAATTCGCCGCATTGAGGAGTCGAAGACTCAGAACGCGTTCATGTCGGACGATACTTAGGATCAGGAGCAAGTTAGGTTGCGCGTGCATCGCAAGCTGTCTGTCAGGCTCAAAAAGAGCACACTCTGGCGCAGCTGATGATGTTGATGATAGTAATGCCTCTCCCACGATCTGACCCTACCCGACCGACCCAGCCCAGCCCAGCCCAGCCCAAACCAAACCAATGCGAATCTGTTGCTAGATCATGATCATTGTCGATGTCAGTTGTGATCTCGGGTGGGGCAGAGCAGGACTAGGCAATTTACGCGTGCATCCTTCTTCGTCCTGCGGCCGACAAAGCTCTTTTGATGACGGTGTTGGCGACTTTTGCAAGTGGCAGGCAACAGTCGCAACTCAAAAACATCAACGAGCAGTGAACATCAGCAGATAAAACCACTTCCACAACAACAACAACAACAGCAGCAGCAGCGACAACAACAACAACAAAAACATCAGTAACAGTAACAGCAACTTCAACATAATGATGATGATAAAAATCAAGAGAGAGAGATAGAGAGAAAACACAAAAATAAAACATAATTTATAATTAGCAAAGCGTAATTAATAACTTAAATAAGCATGAAGCGAAACGGCAATGTTGGGCCTATGTTGCCGTTATCTAAGAACAATAACACCAATCACAACAATCATAACAATATTTAGCAAAACCAAATTGAAAACAAAAATTAAATAGCAAACAACTGAGACTACAGATAACAACAACAACAACAACACACCAAACCAATACAGAAGCAATAAGAAAAGCAGCCTCCTCGTGTCGAATCGAAGCAACAACAAATAAATCCAGTTAACAAGATTGATTGCAAAACACCAAACAACAGCAGAATTTGAAACTAAATAAAAAAACAAAAGATACAAACGAATGGAAAACAAGTCAACCTAGTATACTCAACTGCAATAAAATGCTAAATTAACTATATACAAATTATATATATAGAGTATATGAAAATGTATATTTACAAAAAACAAACAACAAAAGGTGTGTAGCAGCCTCGATAAAACCCTCTTTTTCTCAAAGGAACTCGAAGAAAAACACTGAAAAATCGAATGTAGCTACAAATGGATCAGAAAGGGACAGACAGAGAGTCAGTGAGAGAGAGCGAGCTAGCGATAGATAGATAGAGGGAGAGGTTCACACACTTAGCCTTCATAGTAGCCGCAGTAAATCCATTAGGGGTATTCATGCTGTGACAGTCAACTTTAATGGCTGTCGTCTACATGAATACCTAAATCAATTTTCTTTTGTTTTTCTTTCTGTTTTATAATATGCATTACATTTTATTATGCATTACAAATGTTTCACCACTTGGTTTATTTTCTTTGTTCTTTCCGGGGCTTTCGGTAAATACTTGTTTCTCAAACTGACAAAATCACCTAAAAAAAAAAATACAACCAATCAATAAGACACACACATCCACATATGTATATGTAGAACATCCGAAATTCGCCTGGCCGATTAGGCTTCATTTCTAGTTTCCTAGCTCTTATGCGAAAATGTATTTATTTGTTCTTTGAAATTGAATTTTGCCTACATTTGTTTTTTTTTTTCTACGCATTATTTTTACAATTTTTTTTAAATTAAAATATAAATATGCATATATTAAACAAAATATATATATACATACATATATATATTTGAATTTATATACACATACATATAAATATAAACATAAAACATAATTTTTCTTATTTAAGCAGTATAACAAATAACACAGTAAAAAAGGAATAAGCTGAAAAGCTAGAAAAGAAATTGAAAAGAGCAGGAAGAATAACACCTAATTTGAGTTCTTGATTTAAAACTTGTCTAAAAAATTAAATACGAGGAATAACGAAAAAATAAAAAACAAATAATATAAATCAAAGCAAAACAAGTTTAAAATTATAAATAAATATTAAATAATAATAATAACTACTGTAGATATACATATAATTAAATACAATGGTATATATAAATAAATATATATAAATATATTTAAATACAAAAAGAAAGTAAAAATAAAAAATTTATATTATTTAGCTAAGCGTCGAAACCGAAAAATATAAAAACTTTTATGATTAAAACCGAAAATTTTACTTTTTTCTTGTTGCTGATGGGGGGGAAAAATCTAAATGGTCGTTTATTGTTAATATGGAAACAGGAAATCGAGGGAGGGATCTTGGATCCATATTAGAATTAACTCTTGGTGAACAATTTCGATGTCAGCGATAGAATTATTTTAAAGAGTGTTTCTTTTGTGATTTCAGTGTCCAAAATGCATCGTAAAACTGGTACACAAAAGTATGCAATGGAATATGTTAGATTGGATTTAATTGTTATTAGCTTGATATGGGGGTAGTGTTGCCCAAAAAAACAGCTATTTTCCGTCAAATCTTGTTAATTTCGAGAAAAAAAAAACAGCTGTATATTAACCTAATTTTGTTAATTTGAAGCTAAATGGTTTTCTGCGTGAAATCTGTGAAGGATTATTTGCTTCAGTTTGGCCGCATCTGTGGGCAAGAAAACGTGAAAAACCAAAATTTTTCACACCCTACAGCGGAGCAAGGATACAACAGTCATAGGCATAAGTATTTTGGCATCATTGAAAGTTAATTCTACTTATAATTTGAACTTACTTCATGCAAAGTTTGGCATCAATGGAAAGGTCATTCGAATTCCTTCTAAATGATGTACAACTTTCCTCGAATTTTTGCAAGAGTCTACTTTTTCAACTTTTTTACTCGATTAAAAAAAAAAATATTTTGATGCTAGTATTTTTTATAATTTTTTGAAAATGGCAAAAAACGCACTTTTTGTGTGAAAATGAGGAATACATTTTTCAAATATCTCTTCGCTAGTATTTTGTATAATTTATAATGAGGAAAAAATGCCATTTTTGCCATTTTAAAAAAATTATAGAAAATACTAGCTAAGAGATATTTATACAATTTTTTTGCAGTCACTATTAGAATATTAAAACAATAATTATTGGCATACTTTATACACAAATTATCTTATTCTTGAATGTATTTTATCATAATATTTTTATGTCTTAATAATAAATTTGAAAATGAATTTAATTTAATTTAATAAATTTGAAAATTTATATTTTTAAATATCAACTAAAGTTGGCTTCTGGAACAATATACATTTTTTTCAGGTTTTTTTTTTTTTTTAAATATTGCATTATTTCAACATTTTTCACTGGTCAACAAAGAGAGCTTTGGCATTAGACATTTACGCCGCCGCGCCACGCCGCCGCCGCCGATTTTTTGGGTTTCTGACGCGCCGCCGCCGAACCACGAAAATATCGGCGCGGCGGCGGCGTACGGCGTCCTTACATTTAATACAACTTAAAAAACAAAAAAAAATTTTTTTTTCATATTTCGTATGAAGTGGCAATATTGTTGATGAAAAATTACTGTTATTCTTTTTTAAATCATTGCTTTATCTAATGATTTAAGGAAGAAGAAATGAAAACACTTACAATTGATTTATAAGTACAAAAAAATGTCTATGAAAGATGACTGTATTGATTTTAAATCTTTTTTTTTATTAAATATTTAGACAAAATTTAAAAAACTATTTTTTTTTAATTTAGAAAGAAAAATTTTGTTTTTTTAACTCCATACGCCGCCGCCGAAGCTAACACAATCGGCGTAAAACTCTATTTGGCATAAGTCTGATTTAAATTGCCGCTAAAAGCTGCAAAAGCTTTACGTTTGCCGGCTTAATGAACGAGAGAGATAGAGAGAGAGAGAGAGCGAAAGGCGCAAAGCTTTCGCTGCAAAGTAGCGGCATTTAACCCAGCACACAATGCGCAGCGCAGCGAATTCGCCACGCCAAATGAATGCTGGGGAGAAGAAGTCGCGAAATGGATGAACACGCAACACGAGGGCAACAAAAGCCGACGATGACTTTTAACCGTACACTGAGCGTTGCCTCCCTTCACAGCGCATCGCACCGCAGTTGTCGCCCCATTGTGTTGCTGTGTTGCTTTTGGCATCTTTGGGCTGTCAGAGGACAGCGAATGCCAACAAGTAGCAGTTCAGCATCGACAACGCCAGCGTTCGCTTGCGCCTCGTTGATGGCAGCGGAGTGACAGTGACAGACATTACAAAAGCAACAACAACAACAACTAAAAACACATCGAACCATTTGAATCATCAACAAAATTAACGAAAATATAGACGGCGATTTTGCAAATTTCTAACGGTCATTCAAGGATTTTGTTCTTGTGTTTTTGTGCTGTGTTTTTTTCTAATCCGTTGTGCATTTTTTAATGAAAGAGCCGGAAATAAAAAAATAGATAATTATTGTTAATAAGCCCGCTAACCATTTAGTGTTTTTGCTTCAATAATTTAGCAAAGAGCCATAAAAAAAACGAAAAGACAAAAGGTAAAATATAGGTAGGTACATGCAAGTTTTTGAATTACTTTTGCAGTTCGTCAAACTTACAAATAGTCAGAAGTATCTTCCAGTTGAATGATTTTCAATTAAAGTTTGCTTTGAATAAAAATACATATTTTAAATAACATTTGAAAACTTTATACAGAAATAATAACATTTTTACACTACAGATTTCACGTATTTTTTTTTTATTCAAAGTTTTGATTCAAGACTATAGAATTTAAAAAAATAGGAAAAATGCATAATTCTGCACATAAACTTTTCAGTGCAAAATGGGTTTGAATTTGAAAGTGGTAGTATTTAATTAATATGTATGTAGTAAATTCAAATCTCCAAAATCTTATAAATGATTTTTTAGATTTTCTATTTTATAATTTATTTATTTTTGTATTATTTTTCTTATTGTTAATAACATATTTAAGGGTAAGAGCATAAAGCTGAAAAAGGGGTAGCAACTAATTACAAAATAAATTAAAATCTCCAGAATCCAGACAATGATATTCTTAAATTTTATATTTTAGAAGCATTACTATTGTTATTTTTTTTTTATATCACAGCGAACTTTAAAAAGAAACTTTGACCGTTAAAGAAATTATTTCCTGCTGCAAAAAGTATGCTAGACAAATTTCGATAATATGCTGTGAATCAATCTTAAGCCAAATCGCCAAGTTTTACAAATCGGAACATTATTTAGAGTGAATTATCTGTTTTTGACCGAATGCTTTCACCAAATCCTATTCTTTTTATTTTTATTATCTGTTTGCCTTAGGTCATATTTTGCAGTTCCTTTGCCGTGCTACAAGTTGCATTTGCAATTTGCAAGCCGTCAGCAGCAGACACAACATAGAATAACAAACAAATAACTCTTTGCTATTTTTTAACTTTGAATGCCAACACAAATACACATTCATACATAAATACATTTGTATACGCAGAAAAAAGGAAATAGTTTATTTTATTTTGTATTTTTTTTTTTTAATATTTTTGAGTGTGTTGAAATGTTTGTCATTCCCCTTCCAGGCAGAAAAGAAAGCTGAAGAAAAGAAAAAAAACGCAGAGACGAATATTCTTGCAGCGAAATTGATGCGAAAGCGGATTTTAGAACTGAATTAAACCCAGTTGAGTTTTTCTCCATTTAATATATTCGCCTTGAAAATTACAGCTGATTTGAGAAATGTAAATTTATCTATTTTCTGGCTGAAGTCAAAAACAGAAAATTATTTGAAAATAAGAAAAATGTAAGAAATGCAAGAAAAAGTTTTTAACTGTATGAAGTACTTAAAAGTCCACTGGAATATAACGTTTTTTCCTATATAAATGCAAAAAAAAAAATTAAATCAAAAAAGAATGATTTTCTAAAATATATTTTTTTGAGTAAATAAAATTAAGTTGTCTACTTTAAAATAATAATACAGAAATACAAAAAATTAGATTAATAAAATTACTAAGGCTTGACTGAAAATTGCAAATTTAGGAGGAGGATATATTTATGTACATATAAAAAACCCTAAACACTGATAATTAATTAGACTTATAAAGAAATAGTTTTCTAAAACATATTAATTATTTTTAAATACTTAAATAAAAAATACAAAAATTTGAATATTTTTTAGTTTTTTGTGATTTTTTAAACAAATTGATGATAGTTCCAGTAAGAGAGTACAAATATGACCATACGGAAAATGTATTTTCTTTCAGTGACAGTTACAGTCGCTGCTCAATAGTGTGACGGTGTCCCTTACATTGATTTGCTCTTGGCCTGGCCAAGAGTACTTGGGCTAATTACCAATGGGATGCGATAGAAAAGGATGGGGATATGATGGGATGGAATGGGATGCGATGGGATGATACAGGACATGAATGGAGTAGGTATTCAAGGACGCGCATTCAATATGAATGTAAAGTGCGTTCCCTTTCGAAATTTATATGATTTGTGTGCTGGCAATTTCTGCAGTTGTTGTCATTGTTGTTGTTGTTGTTGTCGTAATGTGCCACGCCCATTTGGCTTTTGCCCTTGTGCTTTAATGCATTTCTGTCGCTGTCAAAATGGCTGGCACTTAAAAGTGGCTCGCGCCAAAAGCATTTGACGTTTGCCAATGTTGACAATTTGCATTGCCCAATGCCAAAAGTCATAAATTTGACGCCATCAAGACCCGGACTGAACAAATTTTTTACTATACTATATGAGGGGAAAAGAGATTGCCAATGCAAAATGGAGTCTGAAGTCGACAAAACCGCTTTAAAGTCTGCCAGTTGGAATTCTCAAAATGTATTTCTTTTATTTTCTATTAAATACTCCCCTAATGCTTTTGACTCCAAGTAAATGGCAGCGATATAAATGAAAAATATTTTCTTTTGGGTATTTTTTTAAAAATTTATCATTTCCACGCGTATGAAATAAAATTTTTAATTTTACAACACAATTGTTGTGCGTGACGACAAAAGTTTTTCATGTGTCATAAAAACATTTTTGATTACCCTTCACAAAGTTTAAATTACTGGCAATCCTATAGGGTATTAGAAAGTAGTGCATTTTTTTGTAAGAGTGCATAGGGATTTGCACTTTTATTTCATTCTCATATATGTATGTATATAAATGTATTAATTTTTTAATAATATTATTTTTCGTTAAATTTTAATTTATATACGACTTCAAAGTACCAATATAATGTACCAATGTAATTTCCAAATTCTGCATTTATTTTAATGTTTTATTTTGTCGTAGATTAAAGCATTTTTTTTAATTATTTCAATTAATAAGTCAATAATATATATAATAATAAATAATAATATATAAAATTGAATATATGTTTAGAAATTTATGTAAACATGACATTTAATTATATGAAATGGTTGAAATAATTACACTAAAGTATTTTCTTTTCGCTTAGAAACTTAATATCTTATCATATACTAATTAACAAAATTTAAAAAGTACTCAATAATATATTTTTTAATTTCAAGTTAGAATTGCATCCACATAAATTGAATTTTTTAAAATATTGATAACCATTTTCTACGCTTAAAAAGGGAATGGGATGTTTACATTTTTTACCGCCAAATTTGTTGCTGAAAAATATATATAAATATGAAAAATATATATAAAATATATATAAAATATAGGTAAATATGTATATTGTACATATATCGAAAGTACTTTACTTAGCTCATAAATTATTGACATTTCTATTATATAAAACATGAGAGAAGCATTTTGAAATATCAAGATTAGTATTATTAAAAAGTCATATGTTTTACTTTTAAATACGACTCTGCTTATATACATATAGATTATATGTAAATACATTTAATTAAATCATTTGATTCAAATTCTTCGATTTGTTATCTCACTTTGTTTTTCCTGTTGCACAGATTGAAGCTTGGTCAGGACCCTGAAACAATTTCAAGTTAGTCGTAACAAGTTATTGCTGCCCTTTTTTTTAGCGAACTTCTGTGCTTTTGACCTTGTCGTTTCATTCTCTGCGCTTTTTCCGTTCTCTGTTTTTTTTTTTTTGTATTTTGTTTGCATTTCGCATTCAAATTATGTGAATGTATTTCATTTTCATTTGCGACTTGCGCTTGTTTTAGATTTGTTGTGGGTTTTTGTTGTTTTATGACTTGACCATTTGGCAGCATTGCGGTTCCTAGCTGATGTTGGCTAAAATGGGGAAACCAAGCGGGACTTGGAGTGGGAAGGGGAAGGGAAAAGGGATGTAAAGGGGAAGGGGAGGCTTTAAGTCAGCCTCTAGCTGCGTGCCTGGCAAACATTTTCGATGGAATTTTCAAATGTTTTTTTGGCAACTGCACTCAATTTTTATGGGCTAGAACTCGCATTTTACTTAGTTTGTTAGCCTCTATGTATTGTGCTATGATTTGGTGCGTTCTTATGTGGCAGGTAAGGGGGTGAGAACTGCTCCCTCCCCTACCCTCCGCCCACCTGCACTCTTCTCAGCTACCCCTCTGTGCACCATGGGATAAAAGCCCGATATTTTGACATATATATTTTTTGCCATATTTTTGTTTTTCATTATATTCAAATTTTATAATTTTCTTAATCTGATTAGTAAAGTTAGAATAAAAAGTATTTTGTTTTATAAATTTTTAGGGTCTATCCTTAATACTTGAAGCTTAATTAAAGCCAATTAATTGAGCGCTGTCTTATGAGCATTGGGAAAAATCGTTTGTTAACTTATTAAAAAGTGAAAAAATTATATTAAAATTAAAAATTCTATATTATTTTAACTAATTAAAAGTTTCTAGCCTTATATTTTAAGTCTATGCCAAAATAGCGAGCTTTTATCCCATAGTGCGGTGGTCAATGTGTTTTTGCCTGGGTCTATGGTCACTAGATTTTATATCTCCCTCGGTTCTACCTTACGCTCCCTAGTTATTATTGTTGACACACACACACACACACACACACACACACACACACACACACACACACACACATACTTGGTGTTATAATTTCATTTGAGGTTTAGGCAACGGCCTCTGGTTACATTTACATTTATATTTCCTCTCGGACGCGTTCATTGGGGTCAGAACGGTCCAGGTCTATTTCTTTTTTGCTCTTGTTGTTCTTGTTGTTGTTCCCGTTTTATGACTTTCTGCCTAATGCTTTTTGTTGCTAAATCTTTTTTGCCTGATTCAAATGAGACTCAGTGCTTAGCTATCTTCTTAGCTGCTGCTGCTTCTCCACATCCACAGCCACATTTCAATTTCATGCCAGCCGCGTGACATTTTTACAAATTGCATTTTTCCCGCTTTCCCAAAAAAAAAAATAAAACAAAAATACAAAAATATGAACAAGCCGCTGCGAGAGTCAAAAAAAAAAAAAATAATAAACAGCATAAAAACAACTTCAAACATCGTCAGCAATAAGTCCGGCTGACTCCAGATTTACTCGACCACGCACAGTTCCATAACCCAGTCCTACATATCGTATATATAAACTCCCTCCATGCCATTTCCATTCTTGAACTATGCGCCGTTTGCCGTGTGTTTTATGAGGGTTTTATTCCAGCTTTTTGGCTATGTCTAAGGCGACAAGCGACAACAGCACAAAAAAAAAAAAAAAACATAAAAAAAAAATAAGAAAAAATGGTCTAAAACGAAGAAAAAAAAACGGAAAGAAAAATAAAAATGGCAACACGACTATGAAATCGTAAACAGTTGATTCTGATTTTTCGTTTATTCGCACTTTTTCTCCCGAGCTAGACTTACTTATGAGGATATATGGACATATATGTTTATATGTTTTGTGGGTGTACACATATGTGTATGTTTTTTTATGGGTGGATGCAAGTGGCTGAAATATTGTCACTGCAATGAATTCCAAATACTCTTTGAGATCGATAAGTGCCTTGAAATTTATTAAAAGTGTAGCACACTTAACGGCAGCTTAAAATATCCTTAAATTTTGTAAAGCGTGTAGCACAGTTTTTGGGGCCGTTAAAAATAGTCTTAAGCTTAATAAAAAATATAGGACATTTTTTGGGGCTGTTCCAAAAATTTCGTTGGCTTGCATACTTCAAAAATTGTTTTAAAATTTGAGCGAAGACAAAAGTTTTTAAAAGTCTTAACAATTGTTGAGAGATTTGATATTTAAATTGTAAGCTCATTGAATTAAATTTAACTCATTTTTAATATTGGAATAAAGTGTCTTAAATACATTTGTATGGTATATAATATATCCATAACTCATAATATTATATATATATGTATATATATATGGTAGCCAATTTTCTGTCTCGAAAAACACATACGTTTCATAATCTGATACTTAAAAAACATCGACTTCTTTATCGTCAAGTATTGTTGCAAGTGTAGAATTATTCATATTACATGTGTATATAAATAAATTAACGAATCAGTATCCCGAATATCCTAGTCTACAAGTTGTCAAACGTAATCGATTCCAAATTGCAATTGTAGCATAGAATTGAAGTAGTATCAGTCCTCCATGGCCACATAAATCACCAATTTCATACTTATTTTTCGTACAGTCATAAATCGGGATTTTCTTACCTTATCGCATTGTCTGATTAATATGATAAATATAATGATACAAAAATGCAGAAGGATGTATAACACTTCTAATTACTATTATTATCTGTTTTCCTCCATTGTCAGTTTTTCCTAGAATTGAATTATCATTTAAGCAGCATTCTCTCTTATGTTTGCTTTATATAAGCAAATAATGATAGGTATATTAGAAATTATCTTTAATTCAGATCTTTTGGGAGGCACTTGCTCTTCATTTTTGTCAATTTGCATTCGTTGCCACGATGCGGTTGTTTTTTAAACACACTTTGATTATCTTTTTGCTCTCTCTGCCCCAACCTATTCTTTTACCGTTATCCCTGCCTGACTTTAGCTTCGTTTTGTAGGCCATCCGCCAGTTGTGTTTCGCCCCATTGTGGACTAACATAAGATTTCCCTCAGCGCTTAGCGTATCACAACAACAGGAACTGTGCACATATCGCGTTGGAGAGGCGATGTAGGGAGATCGAACGACAAAGAGGGAGCAGCATTGGTACACTGAAATAAATATATTATCAATATTATTAAAATACTACTTTCATTTTTATACAATTTACGGACGTTACATTTGCACCCATATTTTCATATTTAAACTGATACAGCTCCCGTTTAGACTGGGAGATTTAATGAAATTTTCTGGAGAATACTTTTGACTAGAGTTGGCTTGCTCATGAGTGAGTGAACAAAAAAGAGTTGCTCCCTGAAGTGAGCAAGTGAACATGTTTCTTCCAAATTACTCTTTATTGCTCACTTGTTCTTTTTTGATCAGTTGTTCTTTTTTGCTCAATTGCTCAGTTTTGTTCAGTTATTCTATTTTGCTCATTATTGCGCAGTTGTTTCTATTGCAACAAACAACATCTATAGTGTAAAAATGGATTTTTTTTTTTTTAGGAACAAAGATTTACCTTTTTCTAATATTTTTCAGTGTAGCTCGTGAATAGAGTTGGTTGTTATTGTCGTGCGAGTTTGGTTGGCATATGTCACCAAGGTGTTACCATTTTCATTCATTTTTTTGCACTCCACACATACATATGTACTATATGTATAGCAGTGAGTGTGTGTGTATTGGGTGTTTGCATTTGTGGGAATAGCATTAAGTTTAATGCGTGCCAACAACTTGCGAAGTGTGCGAATCTTTTCAAGTTCCATTTAACACCCTTCATCAATTTAAAATGTAAAGTGCGTATCTGCAAATGTAGACAGCACTTAGGGAGAGAACTCTCGTACACTATATTTCAAAAATAAAAAAAAAGATATTTGCTTCATTTCAGCTATGCCTAAAGGGTATCTCTTAGTCGAGCCTTTTATTGTTTGCATTCAAGTATTTCACTTTATTTTAGAGAATGACAACTCTGAGCTCACAAAGTTAAGTCAGCTATTATAGTATAATAAGTTTATATTAAATTTCTGACGGTCGACTGTTGTTGACGTAGTTGTTGTTGTTTTTACAGGTAGAACATTTAATGAACTAGTTGTTTATAGTTCCAATAGATAAGATTCCTAACTGTAGAAGTAAATTTAAATTATGAAAAGTTCACAGTTGGCAAAGAAAATAAAAGCGTCTTTTATGAAAGTTTTATGGACAAATAACTATAGATATAATATATATATACATATTTATTTAAATCGTCTATTACTAATCAGGCAGGTGAAATTTCTGAAATCGGATTAAATTTATTGCCAGTTTTTTAATTTTCGTATGCCTTATATATTATGTACAAATACAGTACAATCATAATGAAAAATATCTTTGAATTTATTCACATCTATATTTATAGTTTTATATTTCTATAGATTTATAAAAAAAACCCAACCAATATATTAGTATTTTATTAATATTCTGATTAAATTATAAGTTAGAGTATTTGTCTGTTTGTTCTTTTTATTTATTTATTTTGTTTTTGGTTTTTTTTTCGCTTTGCATATCTAGATTTTGCATAACCTTTTAATGATGTTAGAGACTGGCAGAGATCTTTTGAGGCTTTACAAACACTTTTAGCCGTTTTATGCCACGCCACAGTAAATTTATGTAAATAACAAAATCACAAAATCCTTAAATTGTCATTAGCTAAGCCTTTTGAGATTTGCCCAGTGTGCTGTTTTTTCAGCGAAGGTCCTTGTTTATTTTAACGCCAAAAGGCGGAGCCGCAAAAACTTCAACCCGGTGTCCTCTTCATTTCTGTACAGTCACCTTTTTAATGGCTTAGGATTTTAGCTCTCAAATGGAACAGAATGCAACAACCCAAAAAAGTAGGCAGCATTTGTTTTATTTGCTGCTCGATTAATTGCTGAATGCCAAAGGCAAATGCAATTGCAGTTGCTTCTATTATTTTTATTACTTCTGTGCAAAGTGCTTCAGGCACATTTGAACAATGTCAATATGCAATTTAAAGAAATTAAATGAAAAATTCAGCTCTTACATATATTGTTGCTTATGTTAAGCCAAATATTTAAGCTTGCAGTAAAGTGAATAAAATTTGTATTAATTAATAAATGGACATCATATGATATGCCAATTAATTACTGAGAGTCGAAAAAAAAATATTTAGTGACACATTAATGTTGCTATCTTTGCAGCTCAGCGTTTTAATATACGGAATTCTAAACTTAAATATTTACAAGATTATTTTACACTGTGTATAGATCTTCCTTGTTTTCCCATTTTTCTAACAAGTGCTGGTAAATACATTTTGACATTTGAGTGCTGATTGGAAGCTTGTTAAATCTCGATGGCCATTTGCAACATCTTTTCGACTATAACTCACAATTCATTTGAGCCAATTGCAACAACGAAAGTAGAACTGTTGCCAATTTAGTTCTCCATCCGGCTGGCATTTTGCTTTTGTGCTTTTTACACCCTGTAAACATACAAATGCTTGCCAGGGGTAGGTTAATTAACTATTAATTTACTTTTTTTTTTTTAAAGCTTTGAATTTTGTTCAGGAAATTTTTTGAAGTACAGAAAAAAAATCGGGGATTCCGGAATAAAATAAATTCCTAAAGGTTTTAAAATTTTTGAAATCAAGAATGAAATGCTTAATTAGTTTACGATTTTTCAATTCATTCGCTGGAAATATTCTTTAAGAATTTTTTATTAAAATCAAATATTTTAGTCTTTTAGACTATTGAATAATTGAACAAGAATATTCCGAATACTTATATGCTAATATCAGTTGAAGCTTTAATTTGATAATTAATACATACAGAGTATCTGCAAGTTGGATTAGGCTCTCGCCAGACAAAGTATCACAAGTTTTACATGTGTGTTTCATTTTGTTTTAAGAGCTGTTATTGCTCTGAGCTTGCTCTTTTCTTGTTTATCTGCTTATCATTTTGCCAGTTTGTCTCTGTGTGTGTGTGAGTGTGACTGCGTGTGTATGTGCATTTCCGCTTCCGTTAGTGATAGTTTCCGTTGCGTTGCCGGATTGTTGATGGCTTGATTGCGACTTTATGGCACGCAATGTTGTTGATGCTGTTATGGTCAAAGGCTAAGAGAAGAAAAGGAAGGGCAAGCAAGGGAGAGGAGGAGGGCGATTCTAGGGGCATCCAAGAAGCTTACTTCGGTCATCTATAGCGCACAAATGATGTGCCAATAAAGTTGGGGCGCCTCTCAATTGTTCCCAATAAAATTCATCTTTGCTTTTATGGCCAAACGCTGGCATCAGGGCGTTGTCACGCCCCCCATTCTTTACTCACATAAACAAGAGCAACAACAACAAGAGCAACAACAACAAGAATAGCGACATCTGGCGTTACTTTAAGCCCTTGTCAAATGTCATGTGGGTTTAGCTTTTGGCAGAGCTTCAATTCTCATTAAACTTGGCGCTGCTTTCAATTTGAAGGCCTCGTCCAACGCTGCGTATGCTTAACTTAAGTTCACTTAACTTTACTTTACTTAACTTTACTTACTTTCTAGCCCTTTTGTTGTTTTTCTTGCGTGGATCTCATCAGCTAAATAGTTGCAATTATTCTCACAATCAGTTTGGCGCCAAAAACTAACAAATGCATGACACGTTTTCAGAGACTTGATGGACAAAAGAATAAAGGTGCGAGGGTTGGCTGACAAGTCATTGACCCAAGTAGAAAATTGCCACTTTCTTAAACTCATTGTATCGATTACTGAATTATGAAAATTTAATAAGAATTATAAGATAAGAATGTGAAAGTAACAATAAAATTATATTAAAAACAATTTTAACTTAACGTTACAATTTTTCATTAACGAATACTGAAAAAAAGCTTAATTAAATCAAATTCAATTAATTTTTTCCTATTTAGCCCAATGATTTATTAGGCTACCCTCGTCAAGTTAGGGAATGTGAATGGGGCAGAGAGAATAGGTTAAGCGCGTGGTTTGAAGCGCATTAAATTGAATAGTCGAGGCGAGACTGAACAACAACAACAACAACAACAACGACAACAATAACAACAACAACAATAACAACAACAACGACCAGAACTAAGCACTAAAATGTTGTTCCATATACTTGGTGCAATTGTACACGTTGAATAATATTTGACATCCCAAAACTGTTTATTTTTCTGACTACTATTGCTGACTTTATTTTACTGTTATTCTTAAATTCGATATGAAACGATCTTAAATTTAAAATTCCATACGAACGTGCCTTTGACAGCTTAATGATGTTATAGTCCGATATTAACAAAACTTTGTCGTGTGCTGACAGATTTCAATTAATCCCAAAATGCACTTAAAGTATACACAAGAATGTTTACTTAAACCTTAAATGGGATTTTTGTACTTAATTTTTTAAATTCCAAGGTTAGTCAGTTTTTGAGATAGTTTTTAAATGAATTTCACCTGGATATCTAGATAAGCGGTGGGCACGAAATCTGAATTCGGGAGCACTACAACAACATCAACAACCCAAAAAAGGCAGTAATAAAGTTGGGAGCAGCTGCTAGCTCCCGGAGCCCATGCGTGCCCACCGCGGATCTAGAATATTGTTTTAAGTGTACTCGTTCTCTTAGATATATTATTGTCTCTTGCTTTAGTTGTTGTGGCTTAGAACTCAAGCAAAACGGATTCTCAAATGATGACAATGTTAGACGCCAGCAGAGGCTCTATTTCACCATCTCATTGTATTTTGTGCGTATGTGAGTGATTGCGTGTGCATGTGTGAGTGTGTGACTAGTGAGCAATAGGAACCGTCGCCACAGAAATGCAGGACATACGAGTAAATATTTCAATTGCTGTTCTTCTCATTCTCATCATTGTCATCATCATTATCATCAACATCATAGTCATCATCATCTACTAAGTTGTTGCCGTACTTCATATTATTGTTGTTGTTCTTCAACTTCTTATTATTGTTGTTCTGGTTTCAACCGCCTCTGTTTGTCTTTTTACCAAATTAATTGACCAAGTTTTGTTTTTAAAATATGAGTATGTATCTTTCTTTTCTTTGCACACTCGCAACTACAATGTGCTAAATACTCAAGTAAATTGAAAAGTTAAACAAATCAAAGTAAACTGGTATAAGTATTGTGCAAATTTATACTATAGTACAATACAATTATTTTTTCAATTACTTAATTGTGCTCTGTGAAATATGCATATTAAAATCAAACTTAACCGACTAATTTTGTACAACAATGTACTACAATGTAAACTCTTTGAATCAATACAATTTATGCTTCTAAAATGTTTTATTAAAACAATATTAAAATTGTGATTTGAGCATCAAACATAGTGATAAAGACATTAATAATTGCTAAAGACATTTCCATTTTAGCCTTTCCCGCTTGTTTTATAGAAATTCTAATTTTCTTTATTCACTTTTCTTGAAATATTTTAAAAAGATAAATGTCTACTTATATGAAATATATTTTATTCCCCCATATTCAGTTGCAGCTTGTTGTCTGAAAGCAACAAGTACAGTATTTATAGTGTTGCCTCGATATGGCATTCGCTTTTTAAAGTTCTTTGTGGTCTGTTTTAAAGTTTCATTCGAATAAAACGCCCGCAGTGTTCAAAAATTAATTTCAACTTTCTGTTCTCATCATCAGCATCTGCTGTTGCACCTTTCATTCTCTATTTTTTACTTTCTTCTATTTTCTGTCTGTTAGCGTAGACATTTTGTTGTTGGTTGTGTTGACAGCGCCATTTCTTGTTCTTGTTCTTGTTTTTATTTTTTTTGTTCTTGTTCTGGTTGTTGTGGCGCAATTAAAAAACTACAACACATTCCCCAACCTTTTGTCTTTTACAACTGCTGCTGTTGTTGTTGTTGACGGTTTGCCATTTGGCAGCTTTCAGTTTTTAGTTTTTAGCTTTCAGCTTTCGAGGTGCTAATGACTGGCGGTTAAAGCCAGGAAGCTGAGCCAACTTGTTGTTTTTGCCAATCTCGCTTCTCTTTTACAGCTGTAAATGATTTCCACTCCAGTTTAGCTTCATGAGTTTCAAGAGATTAAGACACGCACACATACAGTTAGTCAAGTAAAAATGCGGACATTTTAATATTAAAAAAAAAATGGCTTTTCTTGTATTTTATATTATTTACTTTTTTATTATAAGTATTCTAGTTGCTAATTGTAAGTATAATAAAAAAGAATCAAAATCCATTGAAATGTATAAATACATCGAAAAGACATCGAATCTTAATTCGATAATTTATTTAACCATGAATTAAGTTAAATTTAAAAAACATGAGCATATTATTTTTTTTTTTGTCAAAACTGTTACTCACATACTGTATATACTGACACACATACATATGTATTTATATATGCATGTGCCATGTTAATATACACATATACACACAATCACACACATCAAATGACGGCAAGTGTTGGAAACAATGAAGCACTTTTAGCCTAAGTAAGTGCTCGCCGGCCCCAAAAGCGTAGTCTATAGAAATTGTCGGCATACCCTGTAAATAAAAAAACAGGCTGCCTGAATATGTTGTGAGTATTAAATCTAACGAGAAATCTTATTTATAGAAATATTTTGGTCAAATTTTCAATCGTTAGATAAGGTCTCAGTTAACTAACTGAAACATTAAAATGTTGGCAGAAAAATAAAGAAGAATTCTTAATATAGATTTAACAATATGTATCTATGTAATAATAATTATTTTTATTCTATAACATAATTTAAATGAAAAGAAAAGTAGCATAAAATAAATAAATGAAATTGGCAATCATATGATAGTGATTCTATATTTCTAGCTTGTTATTCCCAAATACAGGGTGTAATGTATTTAGTTTCAAATAAACCAGTTTGTACACATTGGGTTTGGCGATTATTTCTTGGTCCATGCATATGGCCAAGTGGGTGTGTGTGTGTGTGTTTTTTTTTTTTTTACATTACACCTAGTGGCCCTACGAATAGGAGGTAGAAATTCCCTAAAAACCACCTCCCTCCCCCCTCTCTCCACGCGGAACTACCAGTGTGTGTGTGTATGTGTGTGTGTGTTGGTGTGTGTGTGTAGGTGCGTAGTAGATAATTATGTGCAAGGACGAGACTGTTGTTGGCTCTTGACGAGTTTAGCGTAGTAAATAAAGTGATGAAATCGTGTTGTGAAATTGTGATGAAGCAATCGTGATATGTTAAATTATAGACTGACAAAAATGATTGAGAGCATACTGAAGTATTTATTTATTTACTCACAGTATAAATTTAAGAAATTGTAAGATTTTCTTTAATTTTCAGAAACTTAAGGCTTAAGTAAATATTAGCTAATCGCTTAGTTACATTCTAAATATATGAAATAATATTTTTGTATATACTTTTTAACTAAAGTAATATTAGAAAAAAATTTAGAAAATAAAGAAATTTGTAGTCATAAAAAAGCGAAACTTTTTATTTGTAACTAACTCCAAAGATAAAATTCACATTGCTGGTTTAATATTTCAGTTAGTTGAAAGGGGATTAAGTCAAAGGTCTTCAAAATATGAATTGAAAGCCCAAAAAGATTATATCTTACTGCAAAACGAATTCACATTCTGTATCTGTATTTGGTTTCTGGTTTTTAGATTTGCATACAAAGTGTTAAAAGGTTAAACCACTTTCAGATACATGTTTATGTTTCCGTATGTGGCAACTTCTTTTTATGTGCCAAATTGAAGAAGAACTCTAAAGGGTGTCATAAATTAGAGAGTGTGTAACTAACATTGTAGCTAATGTCTTAACGAGTATGTAAATAAGTTGTTTACATTGTTAACACTTGCAAGCAGTAATAGGTCTCTTTTTCTCTCGAGGCAATAGACGGAAATTGGATACTTTTTAGCGGCTGTTGACTGTAGAGGGCGAAACGCTCAAGACGTGCAAATGAAATCATTTTTGTGGCCTAATTAACTCTAGTAGTTGAACTGACAGTCATTTTATGGTTACTTACAATTTACTACATATGCGATTCACATGTGTCTTTTCTTTGTTTTTGTTATTGTGGCACGTGGCTAAAAACAATTGTGGCTAATTACAAGATATTTAACCCATGTGAATATTTCAATGTCACTTAACCCTCGATGGGATTTCATATTACGATAGTTTCTCGATACTACAATACATACAATATAGTGGAACTATAAAAAAACTTTCATTTCAATAAATTATAAAATATTAATCTAAGACTAAATCTTAAAAAAAATCATATGTGTTTGCTTAAAAGTTTATTTAAATTAACTTTATTTAATTCAATAAAATTTAATAATTTAGTCTAGTTGACTTCTAATTAAATCGTTAATATTATCCTTTACATAATTACAATCTATGAGATAATAGGAGATTATTATTTAAATGCACAGTCATAAAATTACATAATTTAAGCTTTAAGTTATTTGCTTGGAAACAATCTGTTTTTGTTATTGTGGAGAATAAGTTTTTATATTCATTTTCTGTGGTTGAGTTGTGACAATTTAAATAAAAAATCAGCATTGGTTAAAACGCAAATAACTATTAATTTAAATTCCTATTTTAAGTAGTTTTTTTCCAGAAAGTTTTGCAATTGATTTTTCTCTTATGTGGTTAACCACAGAAAGCTAATGTTGGTGAAACGTTTTAGATTGATTGAATAATAAATACTCTGTATTCAGTTTTGGAATGGAACGAATAAATCAGAACAACTTTTTGAGTAAAGAACTTATATTAATTTCAAAATATAATTTAATGAAAATTATTATTATTTTAAAATTATTAAAAATGAAATAATCATAAGGCATAAAATAGGGCATCTCCGATCCGATAAATAATGCAGATATATTTTTATATTACGAGGAGTAATAAAGATATTTAAATATTTTTAATTATTGTGGAACTGCCCTTGATTTAACTCCAAAGTGACTACTTATACTGGTCAACACAGAATTAATATACAATTTAAATACATAATTAATTTAATGATGAATAAAAACAAATGGCAAATAAAGTTCTAAGTGGTGGAAATCGTTATTGTTAAAATTAATAAGCAAATAATTGCCAATTTATTATGCGCAATTATTTTTCTGTTGTTCTGTCATAAAGTGTCATTGACAATAAAATTCCATTATATTTTCGCAATGATTATTTAATAATCCTTGCGCTTTTGACTGTGTGTGTGTGTGTGTGTGTGTGGGTGTGTGAGTTGTGTTTATTTGGCTGAGTGTTGCAGTTGACTGACAAGTGACGACTGTCAACTGTTTGATTTGTTATGCAACAATAAGAAGAACAACAACAACATCAAAAAATAACACAAATTGGCAACAACTGTGCAAATGGTTTGGCATTAATCAAGGGCATCAGCAAAGTGTCAAAAGTCAAGTCACAGTTTGGACGCCCTGTTGTCCTTACGAGTATAGGTGAAAAGCTTTACAAATGAGTCAAAGCACCAACACAAGCAAACAAACACTCACAACACACGTTCAAATTTACACAGTAAAAAAGTATTCTAAAATTCAAATTTGAAATTTTAATTTTAGCATATATATGTGCTTATTTCATAAGTATTTATTAGGAATATTATTGTTCAATTCACATATTAAAATAATCAAAAATACCTACAACATTTGATTTCACTGAAATACATAATTCTTAAAAAGCGACGATACTCAAAATATTTGTAAAGATGCATTTGAAAAATCTTACTTGAGTCACATTTTAGTTTCGCATTTGTTTTAAGAGATTACCAAACTCTTGTCATCATTTGGGATTCATTTTATTGTGGAGTTCTGGATTTTTTTCTGTGTTTCTTTTACGACTGCAATACAAATGATTGATTATGTGAGCTATTGGCTGTTATTTGGACTGCTCTCACTCTCTGTCTGCTCTGCCTCACTCTCTTTCTCACTCTCTCCACTTCCTTGCATACCTCGTGCCACTCCTCTTTTTGTCTTCCTCTCTCGCTCACCCTCTGTGTCTCTCTCTTTCACCTTTTAAGCGCTGAAATTTTAATGAGGCTTTGATGTGAAAAACGCGTTAAGCTGCGTGCCACATTATTTATGGTAAATACGTTGAATATTTAAATGTGCCAATGCTGAATACAAATAACACAGACTCCCAACGACAACAGCTACAACAAAATCAACAGCAACAGCAGCAACAACAAATTGATCAACAAAATGGGGTCAACTGGCATTCCCCATTGGATTTTAAGTTGATCAACTAATTAATTAAAGTGTAAAACAAAGAGACGAAGAATTAAATTATAAATAAACGTATGCTGGCCATCGAATCGAATGCTTTTCAGTTTCAAGACCAATTTCAAAACTTTATACCGACAAAAAGGCATTCAAAAATTCGAGTTTATAATTCTTGATTTTATCATATATTTTTAAAACCGTTACTTGGATAAGTAAAAGGGTATATTGTACACACCCTATTAAGAGTATATATTGTATTCTTGATCAGCATCAATTTCAATCGATTTAGCCATGTCCATCTGTCCGTCTTTGTGAGATCCTAGATCTAGATGAAGCTTGAGGATAGTAAAGGCTGATTTAAGTTTTAAGCAATATGAATGCCTAAAAGTATGCAATAAAAAATATTTAAAAATTTTTTAAAAGAGTAACGGTTATCCTTTGGTCGAAAACTCAACTATAGCCTGTCCCAGTTGTTAAAAAATTTATTTAGGATATAATTTTTCAATTTACACAATATGCGGTTAAAATATCAACCACTCAGCATTGAAATAGTAAAAAAAAGCTTTTACCATTTTTGATTTCTCTTGGAAAAAAACTCTATAACAATATGCGGTTAAAATATCAACCACTCAGCATTGAAATAGTAAAAAAAAGCTTTTACCATTTTTGATTTCTCTTGGAAAAAAACTCTCATTGAGCCCCGATAGTAAAAATATTTGCAAATGGAATTCAAAAATCGTTCTTGAAGCAACTATTTCAAACTCGATTTAAGAAATTCCGAAATAGCCGCATTTGTGACAGGTTTTACCAGATTAACAGATTTTTTATTTCTGTGTACAGTCTTTAAAGTATTAACTGCATTTAACATGTTGCAGGGTATAGTAACTGCTTGAATATTCTTTTCCTTGCCACACAAGAATGCATTATTTGCCGCTTGTAATACTCTATTTGTGTTAACTTCATTGTAGTCTGCATGTTAAATATATTATTATTTGGTTTCTGCATTTCATTAGTCTACTAACTTCATAAAGTTAAACAATTTTTCAGCTTTTGCATATTGCACGAAGTTTGCATGTAAAATATGACCCAACGCTGAGCGTTAGAAATGAGAGCGTGTCGTGCGTGACACGTCGAAGTTAAGGGTTACATATCGAGAGATATTGAACATCATTTTCTCTTATCCTTAAAGTTAATTTAATACTGCATAATCTTCTGATTTTTGAAAAATAAGGCAAGCTGCATTATATTATTATGAAGTTTTACATATTGTAAATAATACAATAGTAAATGATTTTTTGTTTTTAACTATTTGTGATTTAGTATTTTCTTTCTTTTAATTTTGCTTTTAATTTGATAAGTCTTAACTAAAATTGATTTTATTTTTTTACTTTTTTACTTTTTAATAAATAATTAATTAATAATTAATTATTTTATTAAACGAAGGTTAAAAACCTAATAAAATGTTAAATATACTTAATTTTTTATCGGTTAATAAAATATGCTAGTATATTTTTGTGATATACTTTTTTGTCACGCTCATCTCTAGTCAACATATGTACACAATATATATTTATACGTTTTCGTTCAGACTCGTACACTGGACAATTTGTCAGAGCTCGCGGTTGAGTCTAATTGCCATGCTATTAGGATATGAAATTGAGTTTGGTTTCCGATTTACATTTTCTGTCTGCCACAATAATATTCAAACTTTTTCCTGGGCAATCTATAATTTTGTGTACGCCAAAATTTATGTGACTTTCAATTGTTTATGCAGAAAGTTAAGAAAGCAAAAAAAAATCCAGCTCGTTGAGGCAATTATACAAGTTTCGTTGGTTGAACTCAACCATCGGTTTGGTCATTTTGGTTCTTCAATTATGCAAATGCTCGGGAAAATAAAACAATACCGATAAACCATAAATTCAAAAGTGCGGTATGCCTCACATTTGGGACGGATAACCACGTCAAGTGCATTTTATCGTTAAACAGCGTAAACAGCGAAAACAATAAAACAATTCAATGACTTGATGGGACTTAATGGTGTTTTGTTTATGGGAAAATAACTATAAATTCTAATTGTTAGTATTTCAAATGATTCCATTAAAAATGTAGGTCTAATCACTATGATTATGTGATGTGAATTATTGTAATAAATAATTAAGTTTGAAAAAAAAGATTTATTTGTTTATTTAATGTTTGTAATGCAAGAATTATTGAAATAACTAAATACGAGTATAAGAAAAATAGTTTTATTTACGAAAGTTTTTGGTCACGTTGGGCTTTTTAGTATTAATAATGTTATATAATTTTAAATCAGGTATGTTTGTTAATTTTATACCCAATATATTTTTTGCTGTACAGAAAATTTAAGAATGAAAGTTTGTGTATTTGTTTGCTTAATTAAATTTCATTGTGAACGCCAGTCCAAGCTAGTGACAAAGCATTATAAAGGATAAGAAATGAAGAATACAAAAATATATCGATTGTTCGATCAGATATGATGGCAATTATGACTTAGTATTTTACACTACTTTGTTGCATGCTGAAATCATATAACAGTGCTCGGAAAATGGTAAAAAAGTCCGATATTTTTGCATTAATTTAAATTTTGTTTTGTTCAGTATCTTAAAAATTTTTTTATTTCCTTAATCGGAAAACTCCAAAGCAAACAAAAATAATTTTTTTAAGATTTTTCGGGACTACCCTTAATATTTTAAGCGTTATATATTTAGATTTTTTATAAATTTTTTTTGTCATTTTTTCGCATAATCGTATACGAAAGGGGAGGTGAAGGCGTGATCAAAATCCAAAAAAAAAAAATTTAAAATTGTAAATCAGTCTAACTAAAGTGCATTCCAAATTTCAAGTCTCCATCTTTATATTTAGAGTTAATGCCAAAATATCGGGTTTTTTACCATAGTGCAATGGCCAATCGCCAATTGGGCGCCTCGTTGCCAATGCCATTTGCCTGACATTGTTTACATTTCGCCTTTTGCATTTGGCTTTCGACTTTTGCATTGGCAAGTTTGCAAAACAAATCGAAATTGCGAGAGAACATTTGCATATTTTGTAGATTTGCCCAAAAATAATCAGCATGATGCAAGTGGGAAGTTGCAAGTGGCATGAAGCATGAAGCATGAAGCATGAGGCAAGTGGTAAGTGGTAAGTGCAACAGTTGCGGTGTTTGTTGAGACAGTTAAAGCAATTGCGACTTTTGGTCGCCGTCAAATAGAGTCAACTTGAGTGCCTTCGATGCGTGGGATGAAAGGTACAATGTGATGGCAGAAATTGGGGGGAAGTTGTGGAAAGCCTTCTGTTGCGGTCGCTTGCAACTTGTGGCCGCATTACTGATGAGCACACACTACACAACAAAAAATAGTCCGGGATTCCGAAATGAAATTAATCCCAAAAAGGGATAAATAGTCCGGCAATCTCGGCATTTATTAAATCAAGTAAGAAATATTTAATTCAAATATGATTTTCCAATTCATTCTCCGCAAATATTTTGACTATCGGGGCTCATAAAAAATTGTGTCAGTGAAATCAAATATTTTAGGCGTTTTTGAATTTTAAATTTAACAATAATATTCTGAATAAACATTTAATTTTTTTTTTTTTTTTTGTAATAAGCTCTAATTTTAGAATACTTTTTTTTCTGTGTACGCCATGAAGATGGGCTTTCAAAGCAGGTAACGAAGTTAACTTGCATATTCTCGTAAGTATGGCAGTGAAAGAAAGAAGGACGAAGAGAAAATGAGGGAATTTTGCTAGTCCTCCGTTAACTCTGAGAGATCGTTCAGAAAATTGGTTACTCTATTTGTTTCATTTCCTCCTCAGTCAACTACCTCATTCACTCAACCAGCCAACTACCCAACCACTTGCCAAAGCGAATTGCATTACAAACTTTTTATTTGGGTTTTGCGTGTGTCGCATGTCAAACAATTTCATGAGCGACAAAATTTTGAATACCCTTTGAGACGAAGTTTGTTACCAGGTATATGTTGTGGCGCCCCATGCTGTCAGAAAATAGACGTACATAATTACGTACATACAAAATCATATGAATTTGAGTATATGTATTTATCATTGTGTATATTAAGCAGTTTACACACATTCAATGCGCTGATTCATTCATAAACTGATTGACTTAAGTCTGACAGGTCATTATGAGTACATCAAAGACATTCACAAATGGGAGGTCAAGAAATGTTCCTTGTATTTATGTGAAGCTCAAACATATGGAAGCTTGCTTTCAAATTAATTAACTGATGCCGGGAAAGACAAATAAGTTGTAACTTCTTTGCAGAGAACTTTATTTAGTCATTAAAAGCTATTTTTAATTACTAAAATTACTAGCATTTATTAAAAACTAAAAAAAATTATTAAATAATTTTCTAATGCTAATGCTAATGTTAATGGCAATGCTAATCATCAAAAAAAATTGTATAAAATATATAAAAAGAATAATAATGAAATGGTTAATGCTTATTCTAATCTTAATAATAATGCAAATGATATTGCTATCAATAAAATGCCTGAGAGAAATTTAATAAAAATAATATAATTCAAATTGCGTATTACAATGCATATATATATATGTTATTGCTAATTTATATAAAATTTATAAAATTGATTTATTTAATAATAAAACTAATGTTGATGACTAATTGTAATATCAGCGCAAATGGTAACGATACTGCTTATTATTATTATGCTAATGTCAATAGTATTTTTTAAAAAATATTTTTTTAATTAAATGTAAGCATGTAATTATAATGATCAGGTATGTTGGGTATCCCAGGTAAGTCTTATTTTACTTGAGGGCTTCAAAGTTACTCGAGCTGATGCTGTAGCCAAATACCGAATGTTAATGGAATTCTCAAATTAGGGACGACCCTAAAAGAACCGCAATGAAAATGAGGAAATTCAGCTGAACAGCGCCACAAAGCAGGTTGGGAAAACTCTTAACTGCAACTTCATTAAAGGCCAACAAAGGCAGCAGCAAAAATTAAAAAAATATATACACATATAAGTATACATATATGAAAACAAAAACAACCGCTTAAAAGATTGTAAAATAAAAAACAATAACAGCTCGGCAAAGATGCCTTTCTCCATTGAGGCTGAATTCTCGCATTCGGCACCCAGTTGAAAAAAAGGGCATGAAATCGCCGCAGGCTTTGGCTGCGCTTTCAACCAGGCAATTTATGATTTACGATATTGTTTAATGTTTTTGATTTATGAATATATTTTTTATTAGCATTATTATTATTTTTGTTATTATTATTGTGTTCTCGTGTTTTTGCTCTTTGCGTAAAGTGAGTCGCACTTTATGGACTCGCATGGAAGCCAACATTAAATCAGTTACGCAGTCCTTTACAGTGGAAAAGGGGGAGGAAAATGGGAAAGATGGGAAGAATGGGGGAGGCATATCTGTTACCTGTTGGCGGCTTCAACTGCTGCGATTTCAATTATTTTTCTCACATTGTTGACTTTGCTCGACTCGCACGCAAATTGAAAGCAGTTGTTGTAAATGTAACAGTAACACGGCTCCAGTAATACGCTGTAATACAGTAGAAGATCTGCACCTTTTATGTCTGACCAAACAAAGCGTAAATATGACAGCTATTTATTGGAAATCTCAACTACCTCATGACTTGACCTTCTGGTTATAAAAATACCCCATTGTCTCTGACTATAGGGTAAAACCCAGTTGGATAAAATCACAATGACAGTTGTCATTCAAAATTTCAATCAAGCCAAATAACTGAAGGCTTGTATTTTCAATCTGGTTTTGTCACAATAGTCTGGAATGTGTCAACTGTTGTCTATCGAAATTAACGATAAATAGTGGAAATAAAGTTATGTTTCATGTTCAGTCTTGCAAACGTCAAAGTTCCGATAGTTTCAACATTCGATAAAATAAATTAAAAATAAATAAAAAATTTAAATAAACAGTTTAATAAATAAATAAAAAAATTGGTAAATAAATAAAAGACAATAAATAAAAAAGTCCCTTAAATTAAAATTACTAAATAAATAAAAAATATTGATAATAATAATTTTTTTCGTGAATGTAAATGCTTGATCACAAACAGAACGAGTGCGAATATCAATTGTTATTCACTGAGCAGACTATTAAATCTCATTAAGACATTTATTCCTCACTGAAGCCGAGTATTGAAGTGACGTTTGTTCTTCCATTCATTGTTAATCTTATGCCACCTTCAGGCATCCGCTTCATTTGTCAATCAACAACATCCCCAGGCGCATTTGAGACATTCGTTGTGTGGCATCGGGAGGAGTTTAGTTCAGTTCAGTTGAGTTGAGTTGCGTTGAATTGAGTTGAGTGCACTGAATCCTTCGAGAATCCTTCACGAGTTCCACAAGAGAGCTCGCCAATCCCCAATGCTGGGATATCCAAAGCCAAAAGTGCAAGTCGCGTCTTCTGTCTTTCCACTTTTAACTCTTCTACATCCCTTTTGTTACCCCTCCCTGCCCCATCATTTTCAATTTACCAACATTTGCTGCTTTCTTGTACGCTAACTCGTATTTATTTCATTTCATTTATTTCAGCTATCGCATGGGGCTGCCAAGCCGGAAATACAGCTGGCTGTTGTTCTTGTTCTTAGCCCAGTACTCAAAAGGTACAATGGCTTTTGTGTTTGTGACAATGTCAGTCCGTATAAATATTTTTTAGATTTCAGATCATGCAAATTTGTTGACAATTCTTCAAAATTAAATTCAATTTTGAAGCTACAATATTAATAAATGGGTCATAAAATGTGTGCTATAATTCGAAAGTTTTGCATCATGATCGATTTATAGAAAGTGAAGATAAATAAGACATTGTTATGTTTATGGCATTAATCATAATGAGGAAAATAAAAACATGTTTTTTTCTTTTTCTAATATTTAAGATTTTTACTTTTAGGCAAATGTTTTTTGGTTTTGTTTTATTGTTTGTAAATATATAGAGTTTTTGTTTGATAACTTATTGTTTCTATTAAAATCTTTTCCCACTTTTTTATTTTTATACATATTTTTTCTTTTATTTCAACAATTTTATATTTTTTATTTTCTTTTGCATATATTTATTTTCACCATTATTTATTTTTAAAATCTTTTTTTTTTTTCCTTTTCACGTGTTTCCACATATATTTGATTTATTTTGACTGAATCGTAGGAATGTTAAGTTACGAGTACTGGGCATCTAACAGTTGATCACCTCAACTGCAGAACATTACTTGTCATATCTCTGTTGTTGTTGTAGATATTGCCGTTGTGGTTGTTGTTGTTGTGGCAGCACTTGAGCTGAAATTCCATTGTCTATGCCAAGCTGCCAACTAGTCGAGCGGAGCGCACAAAACTTGGCAGCGTCCGTTTGTCTCAATGCAGCCGTTGCACATGAAGCACATTTCTCCCCTCGGCCGCAAGATTCCCTCCTCCCCCTCCTCCTCCTGCCTTAGCAATTGAAGGTCTCTCTCTTTCCCTTGCGCTTCTCCTTTCAGTCCATTCCCCCCCATTCATTTCGTTGAGCAAAGCGCATCCTTGGCGGGCGCCCACTTAAGTATGCTAAGATTTCCGTTGCGCTGGCGTTGCTTTATTGCACTTACAACAAGCAACATCAGCAACAGCAACAGCAGCAGCAAAAGCAACAATAATAATAATAACAAATAAATATAAATAATGAAATACAAAGTCATTTCTCGCTGACAATGGCAACTGTTTCTCTCAGTGTGTTTGTGTGTGTGTGTGTGTTTCGTTGTCAGTCTGACATTCTTCCATCTGCCTTGAAATTTGTCCGTCTTCTGTTTTTTTGTTGTTTCTTCCATCTGCCTGTTTATTATCCAGACAATGATAACACAAATACTGATACGACAGTTGAAAGCCAAGTGGAAACTGAAACCAAACGAAAACCAAATCAGACACAACAAATAGGCAGCAATAGCTGAAATTGTCTCGATTGTGGTATTAACACTCCAAGGATGCCCAACAAAACTGTGACTTTGTTTGCAAACAGTGACTGTGACTGCGACTTTTAACACTACACTTCACGTGAATTTTTATATTTTAGAGTATATTTGCGTATTCAAATTCTTTTCATTTTTGTATCGCATATGTACGTTCTAATTATTTGACTATCATTATTTATCTACTTGCTTATTTTTTAAAAGATGACTAAAAGTAGTGGATAAAATGTTGATTATTTTTCTTTTTAGTTTTGTTGTTATTTATTAATTTATGCTAATACTACAAGACTATAGAATTTGTTTTAAAATTAGAAAAATATATATGAAATAAGATATGAAATTAACAACTTTACATTTTTAAAATTGTAAACTGAAAGAATAAAAAACCCTAAAGCTTATTGAAATATTTCTAATTGTTCCAAATTTTTTTGCAAGGATTTGAGAGTATCTAGAGGAACCTAATCAGCTCAATAATTATAAGTATTAGTTGCTACGAGTTGAAAAGTTTAAAAAAAGTTAGTAGAAAAATGGCAGCAAGTTGTAAGCTTGACAAACTCTGTGGCCATTTTTTGTCGACTGCTTTTAGTTTACTTTAAATATACAGTCATTGGCATAAATATTATAAAGATAAATAATTGGAACAAATTTGTTGAAAAATATTTAAATTGCTCTAAGAAGTTTTTACTTTTATCAAAAGCAATGTTTAAATAAGTTAAGCGAATTTTGTTGGTTTTTTATTTGAAGATGTTTAAAGTATATTGGTCATCAGATAACAATCAATGTAAATTCAGTTGTTGAATATCGTAGAGTACTATATGTACATAGATGTTCATCTCTGAAATGGAGTCATTATGCAAGCACCGAGTTTGGCTCCCATGAGGCCACCCATACATACATATGCCTGACACGCACACACATGCAGATGTTGGGGATAATAGACACTTGGCCAGAATGACAACACACACAACACACACGCACACACACAGACTTGTTTCCTTGTGGTCCTTGCCTATCAGTTAACTTGTCTACTTCTCAATGCTCCTTGTTGGCATTTCGGTTGCGGCTGCCCATGGAAAATCAAAGCCAAAAGCCGCAAACCGACAACTTTAGTTTACCGTCAGCGACAACGATTCGACCGCGCCCACCACATGTATATGTTACAGACATACATACATATATACAGTTGAGGCACAATTCAAAGTGCGTTGGAAAAAAAAAAATACGGTTGAACATTTAGTTAAAGAGTCACGGCTCTGTCTATGGCTAAGATTGACGGACCAGAAAATGGGGAGTATAGTTTGTTTGGGGTACTTGGGAATCGAAATTGCAATCAAATGAACTAATTACTTAAGCAAACGCAACAATGCAGAGGAAACTGGTAAGAAACGAAATTGGACCCACTTGAATATGCATTGGCAATTGAGGACAGGGAATATGGACACGGAACACGAAGTTTTTCACCCAGTCATGTTCTAACAATTGCCCATTGATTGGCGTACGAAACAAAAGAGACAAGAATCATGAATGAATTGTGTGAATGCAATAGAGCGGCAGAATAACAAAATAAAAAGGGAGAAACATCATTTATGAATTGCATTTACAAACAACGCGAAAATCATTCTGCCCCAAAATATCAATTTGTGCAGTAAAATAAATATTAGCGGCTCGCGAATTTGGTCAACTTATTTAAATACAGTTTGAAAAAAAAAACTCGAAAATCTTATATAGTAATATAATCATATTTAATTCGCATTTTTAAATGTTCTTATCTTTAAATTAAAATTTACAGATTAGACTTAACAGAATAAAAATAAAAATAAATCAATTTCATATTTTATTCATCGAAATTTTAAAAAATGTATTCCAATTTATATTTATATTTAAATTTTTATTAGGCTTGAATTTTAGTTATTGAATAATGTTTAAAGCTTCAAAATAAAGGAAAAACATTAAATAATTGACTTAATAAAATAAGTTTACGGTATTATTTATTCTCCCAATTTCTGAAGGCTTGCAAAAAATAAAATGTCTGAAATTCAAGATTAAAGTGTTTTTTTTTATATTAATATTCTTGAATAACAGACGGAGTGGGGAATATTTTTGTTTTAAAGTAGAAGTAAACATTTCAAAACGAGCTAAGAAAAGTCGAGAACAGAAAAAGCCTCAGTGCAATTAAAACTCTTGTATTTAAATAAATAAATGAGTTGTGAGATTTAGAATAACTTCCCTTGGGTATGGAGGGCAATGTCTGTCGTATGTAGGTATGTGTATGTACACCTGAACAACCCGAGGGAGCACTTGACTGGCCGAGGACTCGCGTTAAATTGAGCTGCAACCAAGTTTGTCAGGGGAAACCAGGAAGAGATGGCGTACAGAGAAAAAAATCTGAGATTACGGCATAAAATCAATCTTAAACGAAGTAAAATATTGATAAGCTCTGAATTTCTTAAGTTCAGTAAGAAAAAACTTGATTTAATTACATTTTTTCCATTTCTCTTTACGAATCGTTTCAGTAATATCAAAAATGCTTTTGATCCTTCTGCATATTATAATGCCGAGTGGTTGTCATTTTATCAGCATATTGTGTTAATTTAACAATAATATATCGAATACATTCTAGGAATAAACATGCCAAAATCAAAAATTTGAAACTAAAGTTATTAGATGAACTGTTTTTTTTCTGTGTATTAGATTTGTCACTTGTCGCTTAAGTGGAAAGATGACTGCTGCAAGGCACTTGCAACAGGACGCGGCGAGTGTCGCCGTCGCCTGGACAAAGTGCAGCCAGACAGGCAGAGAGTGAAAATAACTAGAAATAGCAGCTTCACTTGCCACAAGATGTGGCTACAAAGTTGATGTGGAAGGCGCCCTCAGCTCCCCAGTCGAGTTGGCTTGTGAATAAGTAAAAAGGCGCAAAATTTAATTTAAAATTGTTGCCGCTGAGACTGGGAGACTGTTGTCGTTGTTGGCTTTTTGCCTGCAGGCAGAAATATTTCTATAGAGCAACCAACGAGTCGTATACGCAATGCAAATAGTCACATTGAATTTGAACAGCTATCTGCGGTTGCTAACCGCTATTATCGGCAATCACAACACAGTCTAAGCCAAGTAAATATTTTTTTTTAGTTTCAACACGTGTGTGTGTGTGTGTGTGTGTGTGTTTGCTTCATTTTATCAGTTTCGCATTCGGTTTTTTTTTTAAAGCTTGGTCCTCCGATAAACAGGAGTTGCCAGCAAAGTGCCGAAGGACATTCATTAGAGCCGCTACAGCTTCAGCAGAAATAACAGCAACAGCACACACACCAACACACACACATATACACACTCATAAAAATATATATATTCGTTTCCTTCTTATTTTTTTTTTATTTTGTCTTACAAGCAACAACAGCAGCAGCCAGCCGTAAATTTCTCACATCATTTTTCGCTTTCTCTTATATTTTGCTGTGTTTTTTTAATACTTCTCTTTTTTTATTGTTCCTCTGCCTTTTGGGGCTTTGCGACTAGATGTTTTATTTTGCAGCAGTTACTAATAATATATATGTGTATTTATGCATATACATATACATATATTTTTTTTTTGAAACTGCATTTTCATAAACTTGGAAATATCAGTTGGAACCTTGAACATGAGTAAATGAATTTTATTGATAGTAGTAGTACTACTTTGTTGAAAATGTTGCTGAAATTAATGTGAATAAAAAATTTTAAACACGTTTATCTCCATACCTTAAGCAAATAATGGGTTTCAAATGATTTTCTGCTTTCCATATCCAATAATTACAATAAGTGTTCAGTAAAATTGATTCGATATTGATTGCTGGGAAATATTTATTGTATTTATATCAAAGGCATTATTTTTTTTTTAAATTATTTTTCAACAAAAAAAATTTGAATTCATTAGTTTGCCATGGAAAATTGAGTATAAATTGTATGTTGAAAAGTATTATTTATTTGCATAAAAAAAGAATGACTATCTGTTTCTTAGCAAAAATTGCCCTCCAAAAATCATGCTCTTAATCTTAATTCAGTCGATGAATTTAGCTAATGTGCAGTGTATTCAAAGTTCATCATGTGTGAATTATGTTTAACTTTTGCTATAATTTGTTGTTGCTGTTGTGAATGTTGTTGCGTTATGAGCATCATTTACTTGGCCAGTTGGCCTGGAACTTTGACTCGGGGCTGCCGTTTGCCATTGCATGAGTTGGCTTTAAATTAAAATCAGTCAACTTGGTGACATCAAAGCCTTTGGTATACCTGGTAGTAAAAGCCAAATCAAGCCATATTGTGAACGACTTGCCACTTTACTCGTATGTTCAGTTTCAAAAAATGCACAATGATTTGTTCTACAAAATAAAAGTTCTTAAAATTATCCCGTTTCTGTTTAGAATTTTTGAAGAAATGTTTTGTCGATTATTTTCTAGCTTTTAGCTAATGAAGAATGAAGAAAAATATATATTAAATTAAAACTTATACTTACAAGCCCCGAAAATAATTAAAATTTAGATTTGCATGGGATTTTATAGAGCACAAAAAATTCTTAGTTTATAAAAATATTATAAAATAAATAAGTAAAATCAGACTTTTGATATTTATCTAGAAACCCTTGATTCAAGACCGAGCGTAGTTAATTATTCCTTCAGCGTATGCTCGGCATATTTATGATAGCATTTTAACTGGGCCTGCCTCTCAGTTTGTATGTATGCATGTATTTATATGTGTATGTCTTGAGCCCATGTTTAGTTATCAAGGTCACGCACCATTGGGCGTAATGCTCCAATCAACTTTTAGCTGCACTCCATGTGCAAGATGAGGCGGCGATGGAAGACAGTCGACGATTGAAGACAGGCGTCGACAGGCATGAGAATATTTCGCTTATGTGGAAAACATTCCATAAATTCTTTTTCTTCTGCCTGTGAGTGCGTTTTATTACTTACACACACACAACTTAAATTGGGTAACGAGCTAACAATTCCCGATCATATCCTTACAGTGACAGTGTGTCAAGTCCTAGCGAGGATAAAGACTAAAGAATGTTATTGAAACTACAATTTTAGAATGAATAAATAAATCTTAAGAGGTGTAACGGACATTTTATAATTTGCTATTTTCACTTTTACTCAAAAGTGAATTAAATTAAGTCTTATAAATACTTATTATATAATCTAGAATTATCTAGAATTATATATAAAATAAAAATTAAAATATTTAATTTATTAATATATGTAATTTAATTGTAATAACTAAACAAATAAATATACATTTATTTAATATAAATTTCACATAGAAAATTGATTCATAAGTTTTCCAAGCAAATAGATTGATTAATAATATTTAATTTAATAATATTAGCTAAATAAATATAAAATATGAATTTATTTAATATTAATTAAACATCCTTAATTTATTGTAATGAGCTAACAATTCTCTATCATATACTTACAGAGACGGAGTATAAAATCCTTGCAAGGACAAAGGCTTCAGGATGCAGACAAACGTGCAAATTGATTCCAAAAATCTACGCAACAATGATGACAATTTTCGTTCACGCAGTCATCACATAACCATTGAGGTGAGTGCCCCATAATCTGTCTGCCTGCCACTTGTGGCAACATTGTTTACAGTGTTGTTGCCAAACTCGACAACAACCCGACAGCAGCAACAGGAACAACAACAACAAATCGAACAAGATCTACAACTACTACAACTGTAGTCAAATTAGTTCTTAGCATATTAATTGCACTTCAAAAGTTTCTGTTTTGCCATCAAATTCAATGTTTATTTCGAGTATTGACATTGCTTTGTTGTAGTTCTTGTTGCTGTAGTTGTTGTTGTTGTTATGGCTATTGTTGCTGCTTCTGCTGCTGAGCAGAAGGCAAAGTTTTTCTGATTTGTGGGCGGCAACGGGAGCCACACCCCCTGCGTATGAGTAATATCTGACACGATAGGTTGGAGATGAAATTTGTCGGCTCTCTTAATTAATTGGAAGGCTTCTGGGCAAGCAAACTTTTATTACAGCACACACGACGTATGATTAATTTAAGATTTACAATACACTGACACATACACACACAAGCACAAGCAAAAGAGTGTTCTAAGTGCAGTAATAATGAAAATTAATATGTTTAACTCCAATTTAACATTTTAATTGAATTTCATACAAGTTAACATCATTGTCCAAATTAGTAATAAATATGCTTCATAATGAATCTAAATATTGCTTACATTTCATAAATTAAATATTTTACATAAATAATAATATGATAATATATTATTAGCAATTTATTATTTAAGAATTCTCTATAGCTAATATTTATAAAATAATCATATTCACACTCATTTTCTGTATTTTACTAAGCTAATATTTATTGATAGGAGTATGGAGTATGACAATAATAGCTGAAAACGTTTATTGAAGCTATTAATATGAAACGATTTTAATGTGAAAAGATATTCTACTTACAACGAACACTTTTCGATAAAAACTTCCAATTTGCTTTTTCGCTTTAACAGAAAAGATAACTTTATGTTTAATTGCTCAAAAATATATCCAACCACAAGTTTTTTTTTTTTTGTGTTTTTAAGCTATTTAAAATGTGCATATGGGCATTTCCAGAGAAATGTCAACCGGACCCAAAAAGGTTAAATTGATCAAAAATCCATGTCTTGTGAAATTTTCTTCCTGAAATGTGTTTAAATTATTTATTTAAGCAATATAGGCTAAAAGAAATTCACTACGAAGACCGTTTGTATTCCATCGATTACACTAAGTAAGATAGTAAGATAGTACATAGCATAAACCATTTTAAAATAGATAGAAAGTTTAATTTAAAACAAGTTTTTCAAGCTGTTTTCGATATACATATATAGTAATTTAAAAAAAGAGAAGAGAACAAAATGTCGCATGCGACACTGATTCAAATTATAAAAAATTGAACTACCTTATATTTTTAAATAAAATTAGAAACATTTTTAAGATAAATCAATATATTACACTTTAATATTGATCGTGGTTGTGCCGAAATCAGTGCCAAAGAAACTACTTCTGTTTGAGTCGCCTGCGAGTCCCTTGTTTTTTTTAATTATCATGAAAACGAACAATTGCCTAAAATTAACCTTTGCACTGTTAATAGCGCTATCAAGACCTATAAGTTTCGCCTTTTGTCACAATAAAATAATGTTTTGGCATATATTTTATTTCACTTTGAATGGGTACGAATGTCGCATTCGACATTGGAGAAAATGATAAAAAATAAATAAAATAGTTTTATTTAATTTCAGTTCTCCTTGATAAATTGATTTACAAATATACCCAAAATGTTGCTTAATATTAAATTGTGACCAAGATTATATCCTTTCCTAAAACTTAAAAGCTTCATTCCAAGCACAAGTCAAAATGTTGATTGGGTTATCAATGTAAAGCTTTGCAGCCCAAAACGCTTTCTTTCTCTGCAGAAAAATGCCAGCAGAGAGTAAACAGCCGCTGCTTACAGATTTATTTCAAATTCTTGAGATAGAGTTACTAATAAATATGGCTGTATTCTTTAAGAGACTTTCAATTTAATACACTTTTTTTTTAATTTACTTACATATATAAAATTTGTAAAGTACTTTATGCTGAATTCATGAGCAAATTGTTGCGGCAAGCAACAAGTGTTCAATTTGCTCTTGCAGAGAGCGTAAACGCCGCTTTGCAGCTGCTGCACAGGCGCAGTGAGAGCGTTAAGCTTTAAAGCGTAGTCAGGAGCTTTTTTTATTGAAAAGCTCTCGCACAGCATCAGCAGTCAGCTGCGCTGCAAAACTTGAGGCGAAAATGTTAATTGAGTACCATCTGATTTTTGTTTGTGTTCTCCGCCTTGTCCTCAATGAATCTTCCGCTCTGCCCTCCGCGCGCTCTCTCTCGCCATCTCTCTCCCTTTCGCGTTCGCTCTCCATCTGTCTGTCTCTGTCGTTTGCAGCTGTTGGTCCAGGACATGGGTGCCGTTCTGTGTTCATCGTCGTCGTTGTCGTCAGTCGCTGGCAACATTTTGGCGCGTGTTGACATGCTAAAGATTTTCGGTTAACGCGACGCGCGACCGACGCTTTTTACCGTTAAACGCTTTAAGTTCTTTGCCGTTATTCGCTTGTTACACGCTTCCATCTGATAAATAGTAACAATAACAGTACAACAGTTATCCATCTTTTTTTTTTGTATACATTTCTTTTATTGTTATTGTTGTTATATTACTGTTGTTGTTATCGTTATCGTTAAAAAAAAACAAACAAAAAACAAAAGTATTGTTTATTGGCAGCCAAGCAACAACAAAAGAAAATACCCAAAAAGTAATTAAAAATATATATACATGGATATATTTTTGTTGTCGGCAGCTTGTAAAGCATTTTTGTGAAAGTTTTGCGGCCATTTTCCAGCTGTTGTGCGTGTGTGTGTGTGTGCGTGTGCCGGCATTTTGTTAGGTTTGGCGCGTAAAACGGTTGACCTTATCAGTGGCGAGTGTTGCAAGCTGCTTATCAGGTGTGCCGTTTACTATTGTAAATCGTACAACAGCTCAAAGTAAACAAGTCGCTCCGCGTGTTGTTATTGTGGCATACACCGAAAACAAATCATTCTAAAATTCAAGTTTCAAATTCATGATTTTAGCATTTATTTTTTAAGTGTGTAAAAAAGTGTAAAATATTTGATTGAATTGAAATAACTATAACAGAGAGTCCCGATAGTCAAAATATATGCGGAGCAGGAATTGAATGTGGAGCAGGATGCGAACTTTTGAGACCGTTTGGAATTTATTTGGTCCACGGAATCCCTGGTTTTCTTTTCTGTGTACACTCACACGGTAAACTCGACAACAATATAACAATAGCGAGCAATATGATTGTTGTTTTGTTGTGGCAAGCGTATAAACGTTAAATATAAATATCTAAGTGTCTGTCTGTCTGTGTGTGTGTGTGTGTGTGTGTGTGTGTGTGTGCCTGCGTATGCGTGTGTGAGTGTCACTTTATGTTTACATTGTCTGCCATTTTGTGCTGACAACAATATCGCTGACAATGGCGAGCCATTAAACTCTGTGACCGGAAACGGAAATCCATGTAATGACATTTTTAATGCTAACTAAAATGCGTTTTTAATTTGACATTTGTCAGCTCACAGACAGACACACTTTCACACACACCTTTTATACGTAAATGGATTGAAAATATGAGAATATGCGAAATGAATTTCTTGGCTAACTTACCTGCTAATTGGCATTTTCTTATTCAACACACACACACGTACATACACACTTTGATATTAAACAATTCCCGTGAAAACAGCTGCCGTTAAGTTATTGTTATTGCAATATTATAACTGCAAATATTATTAATTAATTGAAAGTACAAAATTCCCAACTAAGTTTTGTTGCAGACATAGTTTGATGGCAATTTTTGAACGCATTTTCAATGCTGCATTGTTGTAAGGATGAATAGAAATCAAGCTTTTTTAAGCTTATCAAATTCTTAAATTGTGAAAACTATTAACTTTCTAAAAATACAATAGTTTAACAGCTAAGAGCCAACAACTTATATACAGCAACAAATATATATTGAGAACTAATTTTCATATATTTATTTTATAATTTTAATAAAATCGTGATAGATCATTTTCTCTGCCTACTATTATATTTGACTTTAAATAAATAAATTTTTAAATAAACAATAATAAATAATTTTTATAATGCAATTCCTTCTATTTTTTACTAAGCGGGATTAAGAATTAATTTTCATATTTTTATTTTATAATTTTAATAAAATCTTAATAGATAAATAAATAAATGTTTAAATAAGCAATAATAAATAATTTTCATGATGAAATTTCTTTTATTTTTTATTAAGTGGAATTCAAAAAAATATACTTGAAAATAGTTAAAAGCTTGAACTTGAACTATAAGTTCTACCCCAAATGGATCTTAAGTATACGCACTTCATGTTAAGTGTAGGTAAGCTGCTCAGATTGCAAACAACGAGTAGATTTATTTCTTGTGCTACTTATTTCAGTAGTAGATACGCTAGTTAACAAATTGCCAGTTGGAATGAGCGGGAGAGAAGAGGTCGGAGGTCGGTGGTCGGATCCTATTGCTAGAGATGGAGAGAGATAAATATGGTTGTCAAGGAGTCAGGCAACTGTGGCATGGCATTGACCTTGAATTGTTAAGGTCAAGCATTTGCAGCTTGTTGCATGCAACAACAGCAACAACCACTATTTATGTTGAGATTCAATGCGGAGATGGGTTTTTGTATTCGCATCAAAACCAATGCCAATCAAGAGAGTGGCCCGAAGGCAGTTGAAAAGCGAAAACTGAAACTGCTTCCTTATCTGTTTTTGTATCTTGTATCTTGAATGCGAAAGGAAACCGACTGCCAATTTGCAGCAGCTTTGACTGCGGCCAAGTTTGTTCACTTTACTTCACGCTGCCTCGAGTTGCACGACAGTCGTTGTGCTCGCATTCATCTTGGATTCCATCTTATCAATGGCCCGTCATGTTGGCCACCTTGAGCATCTGGCCAACTATGTAGACGGGGCCTTCAATTCAATTGCCTGTCATAGAAATGAGGTTAGCCAGTTGTATTGTTGTCATTCTGTGGCCAGTGATTTATCAATTCGTTATAAGTAATTCTCCCTTAACTCGTAATCCTTTTCATTCAATTGATATGTTTTTTTAGTCCATAATTTCAAGCAATAACAAAAATATCAACTTATTATTATGACTGAACTGGAACTTTACTTATCCTGTCAACTAACTGCTGACAAAAACCTTTTTCTTCATTAAATTCGCTAAGTAAATATAAAAAAGAAACAGATTTTCTGTGCTTTGAAAGACTCGTAGATTTGAATAGTCATAAATATTTAGGCAAATCCTACAAAAGCAAAAACAACTTTTGATACTTTTAAATGTCAAAATATTTGTTCAAAAACTTCATTAAATGTTAAATTCGTTAAATTAAAATAAACTAATTCTTATGCTGAAAATAACATCATTTAAATTATTTTTTTATTTTAAAATATCAAAAAATGCATTTTTATTAATATTTAATTTAAAGAATCTTAAACAAAATTAAGGCAAACTAAAATTATGTTTACTTAATTTATTTAACAATTATACCAGTTACTTAAAAATAAGTAAGAGGAGATATTGTATTCGTTGCAATGTATGTAACAGGGAGAAGGAATCATCTCCGACCCTATAAAGTATATATTGTACAGTGGGGAGCAACAGTGCGCACATGTTCACAACACTGACTTTGACCATTCATAAAAACAAAACCATACAAGGATTTTCAAATTTTTTTAATTTTTTATTTTTATTACTTCAATTATATCAAATGGGAGTAAGGCAACATTAATAAATAAGACGAATTCTTAGATTTTGAAAGAAAACGACATTGACTATAGATTTTTTGAAAAAAAAAGTTTTGATGCAAAAAGTTTCTCTAATCGATTGTTTTAGTGACTGCCACAAAAATTTTCAAAAATCTTTTCTCAAGTATTTTTAAAAATTTTTTAAAAATGAAAGTTTTTGTATGAAAGTGAGGAAAAAGTGCCTATTTTGCCATTTTCAAAAAATTTTGAAAAATATTTGAGAAAAAATTTTTGAAATTTTTTTTTATGTAACGGGTATCCTATCGGCGGGAGCTCGGCTATAGCCTTTTTTTTCTTTCGAATTTACTTCCAATGGCAACTGTTGCTAGCCAACCTTAACAAAAATTAAGAAAATCTCTTTTGTTTATTCAGCGATATGTCTGACTATTATTTAGCTAATATTCGCATGAGAGTAACAAACAGAGGGTAGAGTTAATAGAGTCATCTGGTTGCCATGGGCATCATGATTGCCCCGCCCACTCCCCCGTCATGCCCCAACCGCCTAATTTCCCCGCTCAGCACTTTATTCAAAGTTAAATTGGACATAAGCATTTAAGTAAATGGCACGAACACCGCAAAATACAAAGCAGAATCAAAAGAAATTGTTTTAAATGGTTCTCTGACCGCTTTGGGTATTGGGCTGGAGTGAGGAGGAGGTGGGATGAGGTATGAAAAGGGGGAGGGAGAGAGCTGAGAGGTTACCAATTGGCAGAAGGGGGATATTTTTGTTATGGCACTTTTGTTCGTCCCACTGTCCAGCGGGTCACTGACTTTGAAACCTCAAAATAACAATGCTACGGGTGTTTCTATAGGTGTGTGTTTGTGTGTGTGTGTGTGAGAGTGTGTGTACTAGTATCAGACACTCAGCTTGATTATCATATTACATTCAGCTCTTTTATGAGTCTTGCTTTTGTTCATGTCTTAAGCAGTTTAAGACTTTGCTTTTATTATTTTTTTTTGTTTGATTATTCTTTACCAAAGTAAAAATTAACTTGTAATTTTTCATATACTATATATCCTTACTAGGTGAGCCATGTCGAAACTTTGGAATAAAATGAGTTCATAACATTTATGTATATGTAGGTCAATTTTCCAACATTATTTTTACCAAAAAATAACATATTCGTTGTTTGATTGTTAGAAAAACAAAAAAAAATTAAAAATCATTTTTACTTTGTTGGTTTTATAATTCAACTTATAATGATAACAATCCCTGGTGTTTATGTAAAGTCATGGCGTTCAGTTGATTTGTTTGCTTCTGATTTGACTGACACTCCCAATACTATAACAGACCTTTATAAATAGTCACAAGTCACAAGGAATGTTTAGTGCTGGAAGTTTACCTAAGGCTTAAGTTTCAATGCCCACAATACTAAATTGAGTTAAAGTTTTAAGCACACACACACACACTGTAGACACTTGTGTATGATAGTGTTTGCCTAGTTAAAAGTCTATACACTGATAAAAACAAACAATTTCTACATTAAAAAAATGATTCAAAATTAAAATTTATTTTTAAATCAGACAATTTTAGAACTGAAAAACAAGTTATATTTCAATAAAAAATAAAATTCGAGATTCCGGAATAAAGTTTCTAATCTCTCAATTTAGTATTTAGTAGAGAAAATTCTTATATCAAGCACGAATGACTTATTTTAAGTACAATAAATCCAAATATTCTAGACTTGTCATTTTCATATTGTGCATATAAAATCATCCTTAAAAGAATCTGGCTAAAATCAGGTGTTTTAAACTTTAAAATTAAGAATTATTGTCTAAATAATGTGTTGATAACAAGTATTTCTTTTATTTTTATCAGTGTAGTTCCTTTAGTGTGTCTATATTTGTTGGTTTTGTTTCGAAGCCTAAAAATAAATGGTCAGAACGAGATGAGAAGCGAAATTTACACACACGTATGAACGTGTTTGTGGGTGTGTGTGTGTGTGTTTATGTAATTATGTAAGCCACTTATGGGAGCTCAAGTTTTAATGCAGTTAAAACTTGTCACTACCTCTTAGTATAATCGTGTTGATTAAACTGCGACTTTGTTCCGAGAACAGCAAAAAGGATAACAATGTCATAGTTAATAACAAAACACACACATTCCAACACACATACGTTCAAACACAGACATTTATAGCGTGTCGTGGCCATATGTCAGGACACCAGCCAACGCCCAACGTCCACACACACCAGCACACACACATACACACACACACACGACATAGTGAAAACTCTCCCAACTTTCTATGAGCAATAAAAAATGTTGTAGCATATTTTTTGGCTGTAAGGGGAAAAACAAAAAAGATTACACTTTGCAGCGAGCTGACAACCAAATCATGTTAACACTTTAATAAAACTTCGAGATTACTTTATTCACAAAATTCAATTAAGCACACACGGCCAACTGGCCAGATTTTGGCCCATTGCCAATGAACTAAATATTTAGCGCCTGAAAAACGGAAATTTAATGTCAAAAGTGTGGCCAAAAGAATCTGTCTATGTAAAAGCCAAAATATCTACATATATAAATTGCATAGTTCTTGCAAGGATTTTACCAATCGGTTATCTAGCTACCGGACAAAACTTTGAAAGCCAACTTGAATTGGGTCTGTGTAAAATGAGACGCAACCACTTCCCTTAACTTGTTTAAAATGTATGCACAAAGTGGTTGAAAGAAAGCGTCAACTGTTTCAACAGCTTTTGAAGTATCGTAGTTGGATTTATTTGATGGTAAATGTCTTACACAAAATGTCGGAAATAGTTTAGTTTTATATAAAAAAAAACCAAATTTAATTCGAATAACATATTTATTACTTAAAATAATGGTCAAATTTTACATAAATTTTATACAAATTTATATCAAATTCAAGAGAAAGCGATTTCTGTGGCACCCCTGTATAATTGAGATTAATAATTTATCTGAACCTATTTATTTTCTGGCATATTTATTTATATATTATTTTTAGTTTACTTTAGCTTAGTTTATTTATAACATTTAATTTTATTTGTATTTACAATTTCATATTTTAAAATACTAGAATAATATAGGCTTTGCTCAGTAGTACTTTAAATCTGGTTATTAATGCATAAGAACATGTAGTTTAATTTTAATTTAATTTAATGTAATTAATATTATCAAAGTAAAAATATATTCTAATTATTCTAAATGAACTATGTTGTACATAACTGATTATATTAATAAAAATATATTTTCATTTTTATTAATAACATTTGCTTAATAAATGATTGTTTTTATTTTTTTTGTAAATTATTTTATTAATTCTAATGATTTTATTTACATTATGCAATATTAATTGAGTAAAAATTATTTATAAAAACTATTGAAGCGTAATATGAATTTTTCTGTGTTATTTGTAATGATTTAATTATCATATTATATTAGTTTTTAAACGACAAATCAAAGCCTTGCATTGAATTGCATTTCGACAATATTCACTGATATATGGACAGATGTTGTTTTCTACTTGACTACTCTACATCCTGCTGTGGGGCATCCTGCTGAGTTCTCCACGCAAAGTTGCGGTCTAAAGTTGTGGTCATCTATTTTGTCAACGAGTGTAAAAGACAAGGGAAGCCAAAGTCACATTGTCTATGACGTCCATTGTTTTTTGTTGTCTCGACTATTGAAACTTTGTCTAGATACCTTCGCTTCTGGCTATCGTTGTTGTTGTTAATTTAGTTGACGTTGTCGCTGTCGTTGTCGGTGTCGTTGCCGTTGTTAAGCTTTTGCCAGCAGCCAATGTAAACAATTTAATTTGCTTAGTTGGCGTTATATTCGACATCAATAAAAAGTAGTACAAACGACGTCATCGAAAAAGGTCTTGACATGCATATGTGTGAGTCTGAATGACTGTGTGTGTGTGTGTCTGTGTGTAAGTGCCACAAACAATGACTATCGATAACAATGAGGCTCATCTTGGCCTTGCATTGTACTTTGCTGCTGGCGACTCTGCAATTGAGTGGCAAACTCACTTGAAATTCTTGAAATACACATAAATCTACACAGACAAACAGACACACACACACACAGCACACACACACACATAAATAGCACACACATATTGTGATTAAATGATTATGGACGCCTCTTGTTGCCTCTTAGCCTCTTCTCCTCTTCCTCCTTTTTGCCTTTTCCTCTTTGCCACAATTGTTGACCGAATTGTAATTGTTAATCTTCTGCATTGATTTTCTGCCCTTTGTGTTCGTTACAATATGTATTTAAACCAGTCCATGTCCAAGTAATCGAATTAACGCTTCGCCATTGACTGATGAAGTGGCACTACGGCAATGATTGTGACTCGACCTCAGTTCTGCGCACGGCATTAAATACACAGAAAAAAACATCTGAATTGAATCAATCCCAAAGAGTGTCAAAAACTCGTTAATATCGGAATAAGATTTTCAATTACTTCTCTGCAAATATATATATTAGGTTGCCATTTTATTACTGAATACATACTTATTTGAATATTATTTAGCTTTTTTTTACTGTGTACGATCGCGGCTCCTCGGCTCACTTTAATTGCAGGGATTGACAGTCGATGCGCTACGTGGCGTATGATTAACACACAGTAAGAACAAGGACATACAGTATGTACAATATATTTATGTACCGTGTGTCCATTGGGATGAATTTGTCATTAAGCTTACTGACACCAGAAGCCAACAACTTCCATAAATAATTTACAGAAAAAATGACTTGCTCTCGTTATTGTATAGCATAAAAGTTTTAAATGATCGATTATAATAATAGGGCTGCTCTTCAGTCCCAAACCATTTTTTGTGGAATTAAAAGTCCTTTTCAGCGCAATAGTTGTAAAAATATATAAAACTAGCTTCGCTCGCAAAAAAATTAAAAGAAGGGTTTAGTAGTATGATTTAACAAATTTAAATAATATAAAATTTTTTGTAATAAAACCAAAATATTTAACTTCCACTGTCCTTGGTTTAAATGTTTCTTCGTTGCAATTGAACTTAGCCGAAAAGTCAGATTTTGTGATGTGGCGGGAAAAAGCTAAATTTGGCGTTTGGTTGGGATATCTGAAGAAACAAAGTTGTTAATACTAAAGGTTACTTTGCATCCGAAGTTGACCAAATTTCGTCAGAACGTAACGGACAGTCCTAAATATAAAATGTGCAAGTTTGTATGTGATATCTTAATAAACAAAAAAGTTTTTTATACTGAAGGTTATTTTGCATCCGATTGTTGATCTAATTTGGTCACAATGTAAGAGACAGTCCCAAACATACAATCTGTGAGTTTGGTTGAGAAATCTTAAGAAACAAAGAAGTTTTGCATACCATGAATATCTGTGACCTTTGACCTCGATTTTGACCCACTTAAAGGTCGAATTTCGCAAAACGCCGTCTATGTTGTGTGAAAATTTCAGCTCTCTATCTTTTACCGTTTGTGCTGCACGTTGATGTGTCAGTGAGTCAGGAAAAAGAGTTTTATATATATAAAAATCCAGTGAAATCAAATTAAAAAATATATATTATGTTCGAATGTCTTCTTTAAGATATAATTTAAATTTAAATTAATGCAATTTCATAGAATTCTTAGTAGCAATTACACATATTATAAAATTATATAATAAAATGTATTTATTAAATTTTATTAAAGCCCAATTTTAAATAAATATTATAATCATATCATATACTATTTATTTCAATTGTTTTATATTTTAAAACATTTTTCTATTGTAAAATTAGAGTCAGCAAAAAGTTGCTTGCTAGTTTAAGCAGAGTATTTTGCAGTCGGTGCAGCCCGAATTGGCTGCCAAGATGTCTATTTGAATTAAATGCTGATTCTTTGATGGTCTGGACATAGCACTGGAAGATCCTTTTGTTGGGCTTTTGGTTAGTTTGATTGAGTTAAGAATATTCGACAAGGACATTGTATACATACGAGTACGCATGTAATTTTATTGTACAATACGCAAGACAGTGTCTTATGTAAATGGGAAAAGACCTTTGATATGTGGACGTTTGGACATGACAAGCTTATCATGAATCATTTGGCCAAATCATGAATAACAAGCAATTATGCGGGTCGATTTGAAAAGGAGACTCGAAATCTCTGAGGAATGCACATTGACAAATCGCCTCGTGTTATAGGTGTGTGTGTGTGTGTGTATGTGTGTGTGTATGTGTGTGTGTGTGTGTGTGTGTGTGTGTGTGAAGACAGCTGTCAGCTGAAACTGATTTATGCATCGCATATCGCATTTTGGTCTTAACCTCAGTCTCAATCTTAATTTTACCCAAGTCTACATACAAAACTTGAGCATCTAGCTCCCTGCATTTTTCCCCATCCTTTTCTCACTTCTGCTGACTGAGATCAAAGTCAAACTAAATGGCGAAAGACGCAGTAAAAGGAGAAAGCTGGAAGTGAAGTTTCGTGTTACTAGGATTCAACTTTTTGCCTTTGCCTTAAGTTGTTTAATTATGTGTGCAGAGTTTCTTCTTCTTCTTCTTCTTCTTCGAGGGGAAAAAGATGTGGAAAAAGTCAACTAATAATTCATGCTAAATGCACGCCCCGCTCTTTAAGCAATTTCATTTAATTTTCATTAGCAAAAGCCGCAAATTGGTAGCAACAGCCAGAAGAAGTCGAAAGTTTGCCCCGAACATTTTTCTCTCATTAATATTAAAATATTCAAATTGTGAAAAAGCCGTCAAGGCAGCCAGCCATCAGTGAAAAATGGAACCAAACAACAAAATTTCTTGTGTTCTCTCTTAGAGAAGCGGTTAGAGGCGTGGCAATGGCTCCACGCCCCAATTTAAAATTCATAGATTGTTGTCGAGCCATTTTTGTGGACAAATAAATGCAATTATAACTCGTCGTATTTCCGCGATGAACAATTAGGGTCAATTAAGCCAAAAGACTCAAAATGTGGATATATGTACTTCCACATGCACTGAAACAAAAGTCGTTTATTAATTCAAGTTTAAATTTCTTGATTTTGTTGTAGAAGTAGTCATTAAAATAGTCAAAAAGACCTAAGATCCTATGGAGTCCTGTTAATCCTTTTTCTTTTCAAAAAAATAATTTGTTTTCCTGTTGGACTCATACGCATACGTACAATATTTATTCAAGTCGATGGCTAAGTCCGTCGAAGACTTAAGCTTCAGTCAGCTTTATTTTAATTGTCAGCAAATTGGCCAAGGCTTAGGCTTTAGGATGCTTTAGTGTCGATTTTAATTAAGCGGCGACGTCAACAACTTCCCATCATACACAGCCACACAAACATCCCTTGAGACACGGAACCCCCGCACCACCGCACCACCAGCAGCCTGCCATCAATGCACTGCGAGTGCTGCCGAGATTGGTAACATTGGTTCGGGCCTTGTGCTGAAATCCTTGCGACCCTGGCCATAAATCAAATAAACGCCAACTAAGCCGAATAGTAAAAAGAAATACCAAGCGGAGGTATAACAATTTCACACCGCACAATCTGTTCTCTTCCAGAGTTGTAAGGCTCAGATAATTTTTAGATAGTAACATCATTTATAAATAGGGACTTAGTTATTTAACTTAGTTATTCAACAAAATTCAGAGTATTTTAACTCGGGATTAAAACCCTTACCGAAACCGTTACCTTTAACCGGTAAAAAACGATTGAAATTTAAAACCGTAACCGAAAAAAAATTTTTTCAATTGACCGAAACCTTTAAACCGAAATTCTGTAAACCAAATTAACCGTTTAGTAACCGTTCCATTTATTATAAAGGATCATTTCGATTTTTCATAAATTAAAAAATAATTTGTTTATTTATAATTTTGATTTTAGATTTTAGTTTTTATGTTTAATTTTGAATTTTTTTTTGTGATATTCAAGATCTAATTTTTATTGCTGAATGAAATATTAAAATTGTTAAAATGTAACTAAACTAAACAAACAGAATAAACGATATAAAAAACTGTTCAAATATGTATTTATAATACTCTATTATCTAAGTATAATCTATCTACAATCATTCAAACTATTATAATTTCTAAAAAATTTAATTTTTTTAATTTTTTGTATAATTTGTTTTAATTTTATTTAATTATATTTTAAGTCGGATAATTGATCAAACATTGTTTTTATTTTATTATATTTTTTAAATATGTATATACACTAATTTATTTATTTATTTACTAACATTGATAGTTAAGCTTAAGAACTAAAACTAAAAAGGAGTATTGAAAACAAATATAGTGCTAGATGCAGAGGCTTTCGGCCAATATATAAAACATGTTTTCCTACAACTGAACATTTTAATGTATGACTGTTCTTTTCTGTTAAATATGGCAGGGTGGGAATGGAACCCAGTTTTTTTTTCATATCTTTCGTTAATAAAAATTATTTAATTAGTATCTTAAGATATATTTTATTTTAAATATTATTTATGCCGTTTAATAGAAAACGCAGCAAACATCATAAGTGAGTCAACACATCCAGTGTGTATTCTTTTCCACTCCAATTGCGGAGTGGACGGTGGGTCTCTATAGAGGAAATGGGAGGGTTAGAGGTGTGTGTGGGTTGTGTGATAAGTTCGAGGGGTGGTGAGAGAGAGGGATTCTTAGTTTGGTGGTATGTTTAGGTTTACGGTCAGAGCACATGATAAAAATTGACACCATTGACGACGGACAGAGAACTTTTTGGACATATTGTACTGTTGTGTGTATCCTCTACTATAGAGTGAATACTGTTTTGGGGCAGTAAAAAGGCCCTGGCTGCGTTTTGGCCAGTAATAAAAATGTCATTGCATTAGTGCGAGTGTCTATCTGTGTGGGAGTGTAATAAAAGTTTAGTATGTGTCACATTTTATGCTATATCCTGATGCTTCTGTTGTTGTTGTTGTTGTTGTAGTCATTGACCCCCCAATGCATTAGCCTAGGCCGGAAGTTGGCACTTTAGAGCAATACGCCTTTTGGCCATTCTGAAAGGCTGTAGACCAAGGCAATATTTTGCCATTTGCCATGCAGATTATGGTATTGAGCTGGTTTCTTGTTGCTACTTAGGTCCATTTATCCCATAAATTGAGCAAGAGTCAGAGTTGTTGGCTGTTATTTGTAGGCTTGACTGTACACTGAGAAATAGCGTGATGCTGCTGGAACAATGCACTGTGGGATAAAAGCCCGATATTTTTTAGCAAATATGCAAAGTTAAAATATCTACCTTTATATCTAAAGTTTACAATCAAACAAAAAAAAAAATGAGTCAGGGAGGAAAACAAAAAAAATATAAACTATATTTATTTTTCAACTTTTATAATAAAAATTGAAGAATAATTCTTATTTTCAATTTTTTTATAATAAAAATTGAAAAATAACTTTTATTTTTAATTGTTAAATTATAATTTTTATATAAAAATTGAAATTTAATTATTATTTTATAATATTTTTATTTAGATTGAAAAATAAGAGTTTTCATTTAATTTTATTGATAAAAATCAGCAAATAACTATTAATTAATAATTTATATTTTAAAAATTATAATCATTACGGTCCCTGCTTTGACCTAAATAAAGTTCACGCCAAATATCAAGTCTCTGGCTTTATATTGGGCTAAATATTGGAGTTATATCCCATAGTGCAATGATTATTTGTATTTGCCTTGATCCGGCCGTGTAAGCGTCTGTTTGTTGCTCTGTCCGTCCGTCTGTCTGTCTGTCTCTCTGTCGGCGACATTTGCCTTGATTGATTCGATTTGACTTAATTCACGCATATTAATCATACGCCCCGTGGCATACCAAAAAACCGAATCAAAGCAGACGCTTCACAAAAAGTTGAAGTGAAAACGCAGTAAAATCAACTTATAGACATTTTCGGGGCATTTACTAAGTAAGCAAACAACGTCCTTGGGGTTGCTGCTGAAAAAGTAATTATGAATCAAGTATACGACGGGGTGGAGAAGAGGGTGAGAGGGGAACCTAAGGGCTGCTGGAGGCGCTCTGTTGGAGTTGAAACTGAAACTGAAAATGAAAATGAAATTGGGACACGTAGTAGACGGCCTAATGAGTACTAAGTACTTAGTACTGGGATGGCCTAGCTCCTTCTCAGGGGACTCACTTGCCACTTGCCGTTTGGCGTTATTTATTGATTACGTGTCATATCACTCATACGCTCCGTTATGCGCCGTTCGGCTTCGCTCCGATTGAAATGTAGCACAAGTGAAAACGTGCTCGCTTGACAGTTACAACACAGGAGTCGATACACTGAAAAAAACATTCGCGAATCCGTAATAAAATCATCCTCAAACGGTGTCAAAAGTTTGGTAATTTTGGAATAAATCCGCATATTAATTTAAAAAAAAATATTATGAAATATACATGCTAAATTCAAGAAAATCAGACTTGCATTTTAAAATGATTTTCTTTTTTTTCTGTGTAAATAGAGTAGACAATGGGTCAGAGGGGAAACAGACTTTGCGAACGGAGGTCGAAACTTGTGCAAATAATTAAGTGCGCTTAAGTGATTTGCCCAAAAGAGATGGCATTAATATTCAATGGGGGGAGAGTAAGAGAAAGACAGAGAGAAAGCATCAAAGAGATAGATGATGATAATGACGATGACGATGCCAGCGGCACAAATGGGTCATCAATTTAGTCTCACAAATTATGTGACTGTGACTGTCTATCAACTCAGTCCAATGACCCCCTCGAGGCAAAACGTTTGAAGTTCATCTACCTTTTTTTTTCATTTCATTCTTTCCTTGTCACTTTCTTAATTTGATCGTCTAAAAACGTGAAAAGCTCGCCGACTAAAATATAATTTTACTTTTATTAAATTAAAGAATTATAAAATAGCACCAATTACATTGTATGGGAGAGTGTCATCATAACATTCATTTTTATTTTAATTTCCAAAAGTATTGCCTAAAAATAAATTATTTAAATAAATTATGGCTTACAGTGAACATTCAGTACTTTTAACTTTAGCAACTTCTCTTTAATTCTTTTAAATATAATGAAATGCTATATGTTATCAAATTCACCTTTATCTTTACTGAAACCAGTAAATCAGTTGATCCTAGTTTTCCTCTAAAACCATTTCACAGTGTAAATATTTAATCTTCCCATGTGTGGAAAAAAGTCCCATTCGCGGTTGTCATTAAATAAATGGAAACCAATAGAAGAAAATTAATTAATATTTATAATTGAAATAATTATTATGTATTTCATTGGTTAATATACTGCTTTTGCAACATTTGTATAGCTTCTTTCATTCTTTTGGTTAATAAGTAAAGCATTGTTCCTTTTTATAGCTTCTTTCTTTACTTAATTAATAACTGAAGCGTTGTTCAATTAGCTTAACACAGATAAGTGTTAATTGCACAGAAGACAAAAGACTGAACATTTTGAAATCAATTTAATATAAGGGCAACTGAATAAGAATAAGGGCAGCAGACAGAGAATAACGATTACTTTGTGTAGTTTCCTGAGGCTGTGTGGTTTTTATGGGCCATGCCAGCTGTCTTTGATCAAAATTTGAAATTTTTCGGTTCTGTTGACTCAACAAATTTGTGGGAGATGCTCAAACAATTGCAGAACAGAACTAAGAACTGAGATTGAGATTGGGATTGTGAGTCTCGTGCCTCGAGTCTCGAGTGTTGCCTTGAGCTTGAGTGAGTGCCAGGCGAGTGACAGGGAGCATATCCATGTGGAAAGGTACGAGTTTGAGTATGAGTACACTCAGAAAAATGAACAACGATTCTTTGTACATAACAAAAGTTCTTAATTAATCCCGTTTCGATATGGTATTTTACTTTTTCACGTTAAGAGCATTCATAACATTCAAAATTCAGATGCAAATTTCTAAATTAAAAAACAAAATACAAATTTTAGACTTTTTTATTATTAAATGATATGTTGACATTAAAATATCCCAGACAATGTATTAATTAAAATACAAATAAATATTTAATTTTCATCTTCGTATTTGAATCATAGAAGTTTTTGCGACAAGAAATTCTGGATTCGTACTTGATTTATCTCTAAGGTGGTTCATTATTTTTCTGGATACGTACTGAATTTTTCTCTCAGTGTGTGTGTATGACTATGAGTATGAGTATCAGTATGAGTGTAAAAGTGATTGTGGCTAGCTGACGCTTTGTTTGACTGGCCCCAGGCTCATCAACAAATTGCAGCTGAGTTTTGCTGTAGCGCATAAATCCCAAATGGCCTGCAGCTGCAGGTAGCCAGGTAACACGGCCAACGTTGCTAACGTGGCTAAAATGGCAGCCAGGCCGAGACCCAGACCCAGACCCAGACCCAGACCCAGACCCAGAACCAGAACCAGAACCAGGCCCAGAGTCTGGGACAAGGGCAATGGCAAGGTCAACTTTCCAGCTGGCAGTTGCAAGGACTATCATGTTGATTGTTTTTGTTGCCAGCTTCTTTTTCGACAGAGAAAAAGAAGGTCGCTTGTAAGTCGCTTGCAGCTGGATTCTGAGCTGGATGAGCAAAAACTGGATGCACGTTTCGCCCTCAAGGTCAACGGGGCAATTAATGTTGCAGTGTCCACACGTGTCTTCCAATCTCTTTCATTTTTCATTTGCCCTTTCTGTGATTGTATTAAAAATGCATTTCTCATATGCCAAACCGAGCGCAAATAAATGTTATGAATAACTCAAAAGCGCATTTTAATTAACTGTCCGCAATTGTTTGCAACTATCTCTCTGTCCCCCTTTGTCTCTCTTTCAGTTGCTCCCTTTCTTTTTACCCCCAACTGGCCTTCAATTGTTTATGTGCGCTGACTGTTTGCTCCCAGAGTCTATTAAATGGCCCAAAACACACGGTCACACTTACAGCTGAAAATCTCGGCTTAATGAAATGAAACTCAATTTGTAAACATGCTGCAATAGTGTCTGCTGAAATTAAGTGAGCACAATTCAACACATGCAATTCCATAAATATTCATTTACAATTTACATTTTTTATTCAAATTATACTGTCCGTATTAAATGTAAAGCTTAACAGATATCCTGTCAAGTTTTTTTTGAAATTAACTTTATTAAATATAAAACACAATATATATTTTATTAATAATTCTGCTTTAATACCCCTATAAAATATTTATATATTATAAGAATAAATATAACTGCCATATTAAAATATTTTTCTTAATATGCATATTATGTATATAATCTCGATTTAAATAAGTCAACAAAACATTATTTATGACGCAATTTATGATAAAATTTTAATAAAAAATTTTCCTAACTTTGTTAAAACATATTCGATATATTGGTGAATATTTTCATTTTTTTTCCTGACAATTGATTCTTCATCACAATTTTATTTATTTGAAAAATAAAATTTTTTTGATTTTCTATTGCTCACAGGGTATTTTAATATTTTTCGTATAGTAAATTCAGCTTTCTTTATTCCAATCTCTCTTTAATTTGCAATAACGAGTAATTTAAATGTTTAATCCCACAACAATTTGAAATATACCGAATATTCCCTTGTGAGTTTCACAATGACAATTCATAATAAAACACTATTTAAGTATTTAACAATATTTTTAGGTGTCTATTTTCACACACCGATTTCATGGAAATCTGTTATTATCATTTATTCAGGGTCATCAATTTGGTTGTTGAATTTATTCAGTTGGGCGTATACTTTTCGCAGGCAGTTTCATAGTATGCTCTGATGGCTTTGCCATAAATTTGGCGCCATCAAAAATGTGTCAATAAAAGTTGTGTTAATTTGTAGAATGCTCAAGGCCAGGACAAAAACATAGGAGTAACAATTTCAATCAGTGCAAGACTCATTACACCCACTACCCCCCTCCACCCATTTCATAGGTACAGTGGGGCGTGTTGAATACAAAAATTGGAAAAGTGAGAGTATGAAACAAAATTGACAACTTTGGCACTTTAAGTGCTTCGGTTGATGTTGTTGTTGCTCTTCTTCAGTTTGTTGCTTATTGCTATTTAATTAAGAAAAACAAAGTAGAATTTTTACCGCTGCCAACGCGACTTAATGTTGGAAAGAGCAAGTGGAAAGGGGAGTGGGGAAAGCGAATAGAGGCGACCACTGGCTTTTTCTGTGCGCTGAAGACTAACGAAGCGTGCCATGATTTGCTTTTGTTCATGTATCTCAGTGTGCTAAAAATTAGAAAACGAAATAAAAATGAAAATGAAAGCAAAACGAAACGAAACGAAGCGAAAGCGGAAATGATGTGCGGCCATTTTGGAGACAAAGCCGGCGGGCAACAAAGACGAATAAGAACAAGGAACAAAGAGAAAGAGGGGGAAACTCGTTACAGCTGCGGTTGCCCTGTCAAACAATTTGGTAGCTAATGGTTTCTTTTTTCCTCTTTGGTGGCCCCAACGGGACCGCCAAGTCCATGTCAATTATTTGCATTTCGGTTTGGAATTTGATGTGGCAACGCTGTCAGTTGTCTGATGTGGCGAATGAGAGGCAAATGTGGTGGCAGTTGACAGTTAAAAGTGCTTCGATTGCATGCAAGATGGCAGCAGGGTCAAGGCGCAGGGGTTTGTTGGTTGTAGAGGAGTGTACTGGATGTGTGTGCGTGTGTGTGTGTGTGTGTGTCGTAGCACTTGCCAGGGCATCGAGGCACTCATGCATAATTCCCGTGCCGCGCTCGAGCTGAACTGTGGCCATAACCATTTGCCTGCCATTTTAGCATGTCGCAAAACTTTTTGCCCAGCAGCATGAAAAGAAGAAGAAACAGAAGTGGGAGTGGAAGTGGAAGAATCAGAATAATACAAGAGAAAACCAGTACTATAAAGTTGAATGACCACAATGCAAAACACACGACTAAATCAGACCCTGTATAATGTGCTTGATTCGAAAATTGAGTTTTAAGCAATCAGAAATCTTTCCGAAAAGGTTTTATATGTAAAGTTCAAATTTATTTAATTTTGACTCTTATTTTTAATTTCATTTATTTTTACTATGTTCATTAATATAACATTTTATATGTCCATTTATGTATTAAAATTGAAAACAAAATGAATTGTACCAAACACTTAAAACTTTTTTAGACATTCGCATAATTATATTCAAGTAATGTAAGTTTCCGTCAAGGATCGTGATTCATGAAAAGAAATTATTTGGAATGAATATCAGATATTGAAAAAATCGTTTATTCATAGTTTACTTTTTATTATATTGAAATATTTAAAACAAATTAGAAAAATATGTGCATTGAATTTGAATTATAGAAATTAAAAATTAAAAAGTAAAACTATATAGCTTAAATATAAATGGAAATTTAAAAATATTTCAGTAACTTTTTATTAACATAATAAATTTTATAGAATCAGTGACTTTGCAACGATTTTAATTAATTTAGATACTCGGGGACTTTTATATAAAAGTTCAACAATAATTAAACTACTTGAAATTGGGGGCCGTTTAATATTGACGTTGTAAACTGCATCACAATGTCGGTATGCCCTTTACACGAATTGTGTGCAGGGCATTAAATGGGGTTCATGACAAAGGGAGGGGCTGAGGTGTTGCAACTGGGGGGAAGTTCGCAACATGTGTAAAATGGAGACAGAGACTGAATTGCATAATTATGCAATGCGTTGGCGTTGTGCGGCCTCAGATTCTGATTTGCATATTTATGCTGATATGAGAATTATGGACATTACGCATGCGCCATGTATGCCAAGCGATGTTCGTTATGAATATTGCGTATTTAAATGCAAATTAAAGCCAAATTAGCACGCCTTTCAAAGGAACATAAGTGTTAGCTTACAGATGATGTATGCTGTAGGTGGTACTGATGATGTTGGTGGTGCTATTTGGTGGTGCGACACCACACAGTTGACATCTGTGACACGAGCTCGACAAGCTATGATCCAGTATGAAACTGTCCTTTTGGCAGTTTATCCTGAGGGGGGAATAGCTTCCCCTTAGCCACGATCACCACACAGTGGGTCGACACTAGTGATCTAAAATTTATGACTTTCATGAAAGTTCGGAAAAGTTCAGGAGTTCCCTTTGCTTGATATCTTTAGGCACACAATTTTCTTCGCATTTTGTGTTTCTTTAATTTTTTTTTTCTTTGACATATATTTATTTGTGGATATATCGATTAATATTTTTTTTGTCGATTTTTACTTTTCGATATTTAAGTCGATGCACAGTTTTAATTTTCATCAAAGTCGACACTGATTTCGTGCACTTGGCCGCAATCATTCATTTGCAATTTGATTTACAATTCCATGGACTGTCGAAGTACATACGTATCGAACATCATTCATCTGATAATAGTTTCTCTTCTAGGTATTTAAAGTACCGGAGAGTCCCACTTTAGATTTAAGTTAACCTTAACTGAATTTTTGCATTTTACGACTCCTTCTTTCCTCTCATTTATTTGTCACCTCGTAAACTTGACGCTGCTCTTTGATGGCAAATTTTATATGTTACTTATTGGATCTCTGCAACCACAACCAGCACCACAGGCAGCTCCTTGAACCTCAGTGGGAGCCACACATCATTACTTTGCAGAGTGTGTGATAATTTTGTCACATAGCATGTCGTTTATTGCTTCGGATTTATGACAACTTTCTTAATAAGATCAAATTTAAAAATGCAATCTCCTTTATATGCTTTTTCTTATTCCAATTGTCGTTCTGTCAATTTTACATATTTATTTTTTTTTAATAATAATAAGAAAAATGTTAAAAAAATATATTATTCTGTTATGTGCGCATTTAGGTTTTCGTTTACCAATTACGCAAAATATTTGAATGTATGTTTCGAAACGGTGAACCGGTTTTTGTATATTTCGCTTTCAAAATACCGGTATGGTTTCGGTTCACAAAAAAAATTAATTCTTTTCAAAATTATATGTATATCAGTTAACAAATTAATTTTTTTTGTGTTTACTCAGTGCTATGAAATTTCGATCATGAGTATCACAAAACAAAAATTCAAAATTAAATATAAAAAAATTAGAATCAAAAATTAAAATTAAAAAGAAAATCTAAAATTAAATGCATAACTAACAACGAAATATCAGAGATCAAAACAAGACTTTTGAGTCGGAAAAAATCAAAACAGTTCAAAATTTTTCGTTTTAAATAATTTTTAACTTGCTTTTTAAACCCGAAATTATATTTTGGTTTTAAGGTTTCGGTCAAATGAATTTTTTTTTTTCAGTTACGGTTTCTGTTACGGTTTTAAATTTCAATCGGCTTTTACCGGCTAAAGGTTACGGTTTTGGTAAGGGTTAGAAAAACTGATTGCAATTTTTGACAGCTCTACATATTTATAAGTCCACATATTCGTATCTAACCAAAGTTGAATTTGGATTGATTTGAAACTAACTTTGAACTCTGTTGTAATTTCCATATTCAAATCACTGACCTATATCCGAGAGACTAGAAGTATTCGGTTTTATTTGAGGAATTTAACAAATGTTTCTAGGCGAATGAATGCATTTTGGTTGTCAATTTAACTTAAAGTACCATCAGAGGCTTACTATTTTCATTGAATTAAATGGAAAATGTTAGCTTATGTTTTTGTCACTAATAAATGCTTTTGGCAAATTAAATTGTTGGATTTTGGCAAATGTTTTAAAAAAAACCTTCGCAAGATTTTGGGGAGCAATGCAAGTTTTAATTCAAGGATATTAAGTTTAACAATATCATTGAGTTTTTATCACAATGCTGCCTTTGATGGCACATCAAGTTTTAGATGACACACAAACACAGATATTCACATAAGCATACATACAAGTACTTGTATAAGTGGATGTGAGTACAATTTGACTGTCTTCTTCTGGTTGTCACCTGGCCATGGCCATGGACAGAGAGTGTGTGTGTGAGAGAGAGAGAGAGAGAGAGGGGGAAAGAGAGAGAGAGAGAGGTGGGCCGTGGCGCCTCCCTGACTGCTCGTAAAGCGTGTGTAATGCCGTTTATACCAATTTCAGTGCTTACAAATTGCGCATACGACGCTTGTGCCACGACTTGGGTGACAGGAGCAGCAGCAGCAACAACAACAACAACAACAAGAGTAAATTATTTTTGCTTAGCAAATGTAAATTTCAATATGTCAGCGACAGCAGCATTCGCGTGTTTAAAGTCGTGAGGCAGAAATGACACACCTACAACATACACACATTTAGGTATATCCACATCCACATCTAAAATCCAATAACAACTTCAAACATCCAAGAACCCTCAGCGCCCTGTCAGCTGTCATATTGTCATATATGTATATATCCTGCGGTGTTTATTGACAGACGTGTCTGTCTGTCTGTCTGTCTGTCTATCTGTCTCTATGTCTGTCGGTTGCCCTCACAGGGGCAATAGATGCATAACTTTACCCAGCTGGCAAGTTTAATTAGCATTTGACTTATTGGAATTATATTTGTATTGCTGTCCCCTTTGACACTCTTCAGCTTAAGGATATGTTCCCAATATAATTGCAATAACCATAAATGTGTAGTAGTCAATGAGTAATCCTATTAGCTTGTGTTCAGATAAAGTTTACACAATTAAACTTTAATTCTTTCAATTAAGCTTAAATCTATCGATTTAGAAAACTTGTCATTATTGATAATTGATAATAAAGTCAATTTTTTAATCTCACATTACAAAAATAAAATCAGTTTAATGCTTCGTTCTTTTTACCATTAGCTGTTTGTGTCTTTGCTTTTACCTTAGAAATATATTAATAAATTGTTTTATATTGCCAAAAATAATTAAAGTGAAGACTTGAAAATTTTCCATATTTAAAGTATATTTTAAACTCTCATTGCTTTGATTCAATTCGAAGCGCAATTTGTGGTTGCAGACTTTTTCGATTGGTGTGGGTAGCAATTGGTAAATCAATTAAAAGTATCGGTAGTCAACGAATATTCAAACGATATCTGGCCAACGCACACGCAACAACGCACAACGGGGCGTGACAAGGCGTGGCCAAGGGGGCGTTGCAAGTGTGGGAATCAAAACATTTTGCAACTAACTCAACACTCGACAACAATCGAGTCGAATGGAGGTTGGGCAAGCATTGGAATTTCAGTTACAATTGCAGTTGCTTTTATTTAAACCGACTGAGCATCATGTGAGAAATACAATAAAAATAATAATAATAACAATAACAACAACAACAATATTAATAATAATAATGGTAATAGCATTAACTATTGCTTTTACAACGGTGCGCTTTTAATAAACCACAATAAAAACGATAACGAATTCGCAAAACATTGAAAGCTTGAACGCTTAAAGCCAAAATGTCGGTGGATTTAAGCGCCCAACAGGAGCCGACCATATCCGTGATAACCACTGTGCCGGTGGCTCAAAATGGCGGCGAAATGGACGCCCTGCTGCTGGGACGCATCGGGGTGAGTAGCTAAACATGCAACTAAACACAACTCGAACAATTACAACAACAACAACAACAACAAAAAAGAGAAAAAAACATATATACAACTACTCGTACTACAAATACTTATTTCCTTTAAAACTCAACTAAAGCCAACCAAAGCAAACTTACTTATAACAAAGTAGCAAAGTGCGTGACGCCAAGCCAAAACAAAAATAAATAAACAACCAGAAACACAAAAAAATGTATATTTCTTATATACATATATTTTGTGTAGTATTTATATATTACATGTACGTGCACCTAGAGAAAAATGCTGTAAACTATTACACTTTTATTTCAACTATTTGGCTCTATGTATTTCATTTATTTTATTTCATATAAAGTTTACGCACTTTAAAATATAAATATAATTTCTTTAATAAACTTAATTTAATTTTTAAAATGCTTAGTTTTAATATATTTTGTACTAATTAAGTAACTTAAAATTTACCTAGTTTTGTAACAATTTTAATTTAGTTAATTTTATAAAATTAAATATGAATAAATAAATGAAATATGTATTATACTTTATAGCTAAAACAAATATTTTTCTTTTCGTTTCAACTCAGATTGTTTTGATATCTAATAATATATAATTTTTTTTTTCAAATTTAATAATAATTAATATTTAAATAATTAAAATATTTAATATTTTCAAATTTAATAATAATTAATATTTTTTTACCATGCGTTTTTTCTCTGGGTGTGTACGTGAATACGCACAAGTTTCAATTGGCGTGCATTTTAGCTAGAAAAATGTTTGACTTGGCTTTCGTTTTACTCTTATTCTCTTGTACTCTTGTTCTGTCATTTTCTCATTCATTTCACACTTTGCTCTAGTATTTTCTTATGGCAAATATTTAGTATGTATAGCTGAAGAGCTTTGCTCATCGCTCTGTCTGAGTTGGCGTAAATCGTACTCGCATTGCCAACCCATTGACATTAATGCTGTTCTCTTTTGTTTTTGGTTCTATCAATATTTTATTATTAACTAAAAGTAGTTGCAACGCTTACAGCCAAACAGCTGTTCTAGTTCTAGCTTAAGTTCCCCAAATGGAACTAAATATCAACTTAATATATTTGACTAAATACTAAATACTCGTACTTCTTCTAAAGTGCTGACATTTTAACATCTCCACATTTCTTCACTTCTTGTCTCAAACTCAGCGTAAGTATCGTAGTGAATAATTTATAGTAAACTGTTTATTCAACCGCACAGCGAAGTCACGCCCGCACTAGAACTAAAGGTATCTGTGTATGTATAGATAGCTATAGATATATTTTTATATATACATACACAACTATATGTATATATCAACCTTCACCATCGAATTTCAATTCAGTTGCGTTTCAATTTGCTTTCTCTGCGTTCTCAACGGTCGCTCGGCAATTGTCCAATTTCATTTAAATACTGAAAGTATTTTGCTTTGTGTTGCATTTAATTAAATTAATTTAGTGCTCAGCTCTAGAATGGTGTTAAGTCTGCAAAAGTATGTCGATGATGCTCAAGAGCAAGAGGTAATCATTATTTATGTACAATGTACATACATATATTCGACAAATAACAAGTCGTATACTTGACATAAAAATCAAATGTGGAAGGCTATTTTTTTGTGGTTCCTTTTTTTAAATAAAATAAAATATTTAATATTACAATTTTGATTTTTAAAATATTTGAAATATTTAAAAGATTAGGCTACACATACTTAGTTAGCCAATAATAAATGTCATTATATAACTAACATGAATATTCAACAACGGTACGAGAATGCTTCTACATTTTTTTTAGCAATTTAGTAGTAAATTTTGATAAAAACTCAATTGTAGTTAGACAAATAGCTATTAGACGAGTACTTTAATATTATATTATATTATTCTATAGGTTTACAAAAATTGTCTTTATTTCAAAAGCATATTGAATGGAATTTAAAAGTGATATGAGCCTATTCTTATTTTTGTACATGTTAGTTAAAAAATAAGGAAAGTAGAGTTTTTATTTAAAAATTTTAACACAATTGGATTTTTAAGAATGAATAAGTAATATATATATTTAATCACAAGAGGCTTAATTCAATAACAATTGCTTAAAAATAAGATAACAAATCCTTGGCAAAATGCAAAACTTTGGATGCATTTAAGTCCTTTACTCTAACTGGATTGCACTTGCTTTGGATAGTTTATAAGGCTGCATCCCCTCTCATTATTCCTCTCAGCTTTATTAATTCTTTGCCTTGTTAATTAGAAAGCTTTCGTCTCACAGCACAACGAGAGCAACAAAAACAATTGCTAACTTTTTGCTATTGTGCTGTTGCCGAGCTACTTTGGCTCTTAACTAGTTTCTATGTTTTGCAAGCAGGGAATGCAATAAATTCAGGTACAAAAGAAGGACAAAAAAATAGAGAAAGAAATGTGCGCAGGTAAGTGCAGTCTAATAATTAAGTCGCCGAATTTAATTAAGCCAGACAAATGTGACTCAATCAAGTTAAAAGGCTCTGCAACTGGTTTACAGCCAATAAAAAAGGATGCACGTGCGCTTAGAACTTTACATTATTCTACTTTTCTTCTGTTTTACATAGATATACCCTGTAAATATGTATAAAGTTTAGGGAAATATACAAAGTAATGGGCAAAGAGTTTTTTTTATTTATTTACGGTCAACTAAAAACAGTTGACTAAAAGTTCTTTAAAAATTTACAATAAAATAAAATAATAATTACGTTTTCTATATCAAGTATACGTAGTGTTGATTAGCTTTTTTTTCAAATCTGCCAAAGAAGAGAAGAAGTTAAAATAGTTTTTTTTTTAAATTAGTTTGAGCTGTTCACAGTGTATCACTTAGTCGGGCAACACTCGATTACAGCAGTCTTCATTTCTTCCTTTTTTCATCTTTATCATTTTTTTTCATTTTCAAGGACTTCGTTGACGTTGGGAACTCATGTGAAACAAGCTCATTAAAGTGCCAAGTGCAACCATTTGATTATGTTCCATAAAAATGAAAACAGAATTCCGACAAAGCCGCTGCACTCGCAACAGCTGTCGATGCAGCCTTCCATTCCAGCTACTCGTTTCCCCTCCTCATGTCCCGCCCCCTTTGACAGCTAAGCCGTTTTCATGCCAACACCAAAACAGCTGTGTTTCCCACATTGAGCCATGGCCGTGTTCGTAGCTCTTTCTTCTCTCTATTTTTTTTGATAAACCTTATTTTTGACAAGAAGGCATCATAAATCTCTCACTGAGCTCCACGCTTGTTAGTGTGTGTTTTCGTTAAATATCATGGGGACACAGGAAAGACGTTTAGACCGTTTGCCAAATCGTTGGCTGCACTTGGCAATTGCAGATATAAAATGTTAGTTATGGCACTTCCGAATAAACTGTGTGCACACCAATTAGAGTATTTAATAATTTAAGATACACAAGATTTATATCATATTTTTACAATTTCAGACATATTGATCAGTTAATTTCTGTTTCAAATAATAACTGCAATGAAGTCAGTTTATTACAATTATAACATCACTAATTTGTAGAAGCTTTTGATAAATTTTCGTGAAATAAAAAAATTGTCATTTTAATTATTTCAATAAATATTAAAATTTGATTTTGCTTAATAGTAATACATATTCGAATTTACAAATCATATTAATTAACAAAACAAAAACTTAACAATAGGAAGTTTATAAGATTTAAGTTTTAATTTCAGAGATTTTTTTAATATCCAATTTCTTTTTATTCACTTTTATTTCCATTTAATTAAGGTATTTTTTAAAATTTCATTTTTATGCAAAATATTTTCATTCTCTTTTTAATCACTTCAGATATTTTTATTTAAAACAAAAATAGAGTTTTTTTTCTTATAATAGGCTTTCTGATGTTTGAAAAAATTTGTTTAGCATTAAAACTTTTAGCCAGAGTATTTAGTAAGTAAGTATATAAGTATGATAGGGTATTCTGCATTAGTTGTACTATTTTGAGCAGGATTCCAAATGTCTTTAGCTTGTTTGATTTTCGATTCACATGAGCAAAGAAATTTTTATGGAAAATATTTCTTGTGAAAATGTGAGCTTCTTGCATGGCTGAGCAAAGTATGTGTGTATGCGTGTGTGTGTGTGTGTGTGAGTGTGTGTGTGGGCATGTGTGCTTGTGTGTCTGTGGGCGTATTTTAGTCAGTTCCATAAAGGTAATCGAAATTTTGTAATCTTTTGCATCGCTTAACCAATTTGCTTATCAGATAATAAAAAAATAAAATTATTTTAAAGTAAAGTTGAATCACTGTAATCAATGTGTGTGTGTGTGTGTGTGAGTGTGGGTGTGAGGGGAGCAGGGGCGGAGGGCGTGCCACATGGGCTGTTGGCCAGATTGGCTGACTTATGCAATTTGGCAAATTGATTTACTCAGCAACTGCAGAGATCTCGTGTTCTGATAGACACAAACAACATATCTTTGGGGGAATCACATGGATTCACATCGAACCGTGCTGCAGTTGCAACAACGAGGATTTTGTTGCGCCGCATAATTGATGAGCTGGACAGGTGAATGATGATGATAGAGATGAGAATGAGAATGACAAACAGCATGATGATGATGATGATGATGATGATGACGATGCGAATGTGGATGTGGATGTGGATGACGAGGTTGCTGTTTGATGGGACACTGAACACTGAACACTGAACACTGAATAACTGTCAGTGAAAGGAAGCGTTGCTCACGTTAATCGAATTAAGTAAATGCAGGCCACGTTGTCTCCATAGTCACTGCACACACACACACACACACACACACACATACATATACACTTGTGATAAACCTATACAATATGGCGTAACTGTTGGCCATGAGCTGTAAGCTTGATTGAGTTCAAAATCAGATTTGTTGTTCTCGCTCTCACATTGCAAATTGAAATAAAAACGAAACGTGGCATTTGGTTGTGGCAACAGGCGCCCGCAGGCATCTCTAACACACACACACACACATACACATACACACACCCATACACATAGACTGGCATGTAAAATGTCTAACAATATGGCAGAGAGCAGTTCAAGCTGATTGTGGCAAAAGGTACAGAGCGTAAACCCCTCGACGCTTTGTCTTCTTTTTATATTATATTATTTTACTCTTTATTTTGTATTATTTTATTTTATTTTATTTTTCTATTTTTACTTTTTTGGTGTCGCTTTCCTCTTGAGGGGTTGCGGGTGCCAAACAATCAAATGAAGCTTTGCGTTTTTACCCTTTTCTGTAGCTGGCTGGAAGGCAAAGTGGGAGAGAGCATGAGTCGCCTCGAATATATATTTTATTGTCAAAATCAATAGATGTCAGCATTTAACAGTTGCCAATGCCTGCTGGCACACAAACACACACACACTCTCTTCCTCTCTCTCTCTCTTCCACTCTCTTCTCACTCTCTCCGTCTCCTGTCAGTTTCTTTCGCTTTATTAGATTTTCTCGGTCACTTGGTTCAGGTAAGTAATAAATATGTGTTTGTATATATAATATATATTTATGTAGCCGCGTCTAGTCAGTGTTTCCATCTATCTATATATTTATATGTGTATTTTACTTTCTGTCTGTCTATTTTACTATCTCATGCATCCTCTCACACACACACGCTCACACACAATCAAACACACACCCATACACATATATAAATAATAAACCATACATATGTATATTGCGATTGAAGCGTTTGCAGCGCAACAATCAAAAGTTTAATGTGTAATCATTTTAAAATATATTTTTCTTTTTCTCTTCTACTCCCCCTACACACACACACACACACACACACACACACACACAAACACACACGACCACAAAATGTATAACAAAAAAAACATCAATAAAAACTACGAACAACTCATACATTTCACACCCAAACCAATCCAATATAAACTTTATGTACTTGTGTGTATCTGTGTGTCTATAAAAAAAAAAACACAATCAAAAAATAATAATAAAACTAACCAAAAAAAACCTTACACAATATGCTGCAGCATTCGGTAAGTGTAAACTGATTAAATCTTTAATTAATTTGTTGTCCCTTTTTTGTGTTATTTTGTTCTATGTGTTCCACCCGTCGAATGATTAATATTTGACTAACTTATGCCACTTGCTAACCAAATTAACGGTTGGCACCTGGATATAAAAAAAATGACTAAGTCTTAATTTATTCATTTGTTTTAAGTATTCTCAGATATATGTAAGATTGAAAAGTACTTAGAATATTGTGTATGAGTAATTTTTGTTGCTTGAACTTTTCAAGAATTTTTAACTTAAAATATATTTTTATTTATTTAGTTTGTAAATCAAAGGATTTGTGATAAAATGTTTTATTCATATTTACAGACTCTAGTCAAAGATAAAAGTATTGGGAATCCATTTGTTGAAGATAAATTCAGTTTTCAACGAAGTCCTCAAAGTATTTATATTTATGAGCTGGAACTGCACATAAGAGGCTTAAAATATTCTTAGTTTTTTGTGAAAGCTTGTTATTAATCAAGCCAAATATCAAAGTATTGAATGTACCCAATGGTTTACATTAATTCTAAGAAAATTTAATTTGTGACATGTAGTGAACTTGACATTGACAAAAGCTTAATTAATTTACTGAAAACGTATACATATATAAATGTCATCTCAAATTCTAAGAATACCTCTACATGTTAACTAAATCTATCTTTCAGTTTATTGCTGAAAGTTTTCTTTCTGTGGAAATTAAAATATATTTTGAAATGTTGTGATTGTTAAAGTGGCAGTTTAAAAAAATGTCACCTTTTAAGGGACAATGACAAATAAATAAAGATGGAAACAGAGCTGGTCAGAGGGTGATAGAAAAAGAAAGAGAGAGAGAGAGAGAGACGGCTAATTCCATCAGAGTTTTTATGATTAATGCATCAAGCTGCTCTTGCGTAGTTCACTGAATTTATTAAGTTCATAGCTTGGCTAAGAAAAGGACGCGTCAAGACAGGACAGGAAAGAACACTGTCGTTGGCTATAAGACAAAATTCTTATGGCTAATGGACAGCCGGCGGCAAAGTGACTTCTGTGGTTACCTGTGCCCCCAGACTCAGGCTTTGTCTTCAGTCTTCAGTCCCCAGTTCCAGTCTAACGATGCCATTATATTGTCATGAATATGATTATGCCTCTATCTGACTATGTGTCTATTGGAGCAAAGAATGCGGGGATTGGAACAATGCCTGTCATGTCGAAAGGTATGCTCATAATTCATAAAAAACTTTGACGCCTCTTAAGTAAATAGCATGGAAAATGGAATAGAATTATTGTAGGCGTGCCAAGCGCCTCAAAGTATGCACAAAATTTTGAGGTACAGAGCGCGTAAAGAATTTCCATATGTTTGCTACTCGCACCTTATCAAGTACAGTGTGTACCAGTGTTGCCACAATAGTACAGGTGAAAGTAGCTAAATTGATAAAAACAAAAAATTACTAGAAATAGCTAAATATAAATTGAAAAGTGGTTACAAAAATTTTGAATATTTTTTCAGCAGCTTTACGTACCTAAATCCCGTTTAAAGATTGGTAAATAAAACATAAAATGTTAGTTGCTATCGATGTCGTCAAAATATTACAAACTACAATAAATTAACACAACAAAATTTGCTACAAGATTTTGATGATTTCTTTGAACTATTTTAAATAAATAAAACATCAACTGTAAATATAACTAATAAAAATTGTTACCTTTTTAATATTACCAATAATGATTTTCTATCATTTCTGAAAACCTACATCATTTTTAACAAACTAAATGCCTAACATATTAATATTTAGATTATAACAGTGCGGTATTTAATTGCAATTAAAGTCTTTTATTTCTTGTAAAATTTTTAAAAATTGCTACATTTCTAGCTTAAAGTATTTTAAGTATTTTAAATTAAGCAATAAGATTGCTAAAATGGCAACACTGTTGTGTACCGCTTGCCATGTGCCTCTCTTATGCCTTATGCCACATGCCACATACCACCTGCTTTGTGGCTCGTTCTGCGTCTAATTGCAGCAACAGAAACAGCAGCGGGAAAAGCGGCAACAACTCTTTGGCGTCAGGTGTTGTCTGCCATAATTAAAGCTGCAACTGCTGTTTGTCTTGGCCTGACAAAGTTCAAGTTCACAGCATTCAGAGGACTGACCTTGCCAACAGGGAAACACAAAAATACCCCACAAAACGCCCCAAATGCGGACTTAGCTCGAGAGTGAAGAGTGCAAAGTGCAACCCTAGCGACAACCCTGGCAAGGTTACTTAGGGTCCACAATATTTATATTTTTGCACATATTGTCTTGGCGGCTTTAAAGTTATGCTATTTATGCTGTGTTTGAGCAGCAGGCAGCTGTATTTACACATCAGCACATCAACATCAAGTATACGTCATGTTGCGCCCAGCTATGCAAATAATTTTCATTATTAAACAGCCGCACGCCCGACATGCTCCCAATTTTAATAAAGCCATCATCATGCTGGCCTTTCATTTTTCTGTTACTCTTCTCTTTCATTTACTCTTTCTCTTTCCATTGGTCAAAACGCAAAGGCGAATAAAATTCGTTGTGAATGACAGAATTACAGATGAAAGTTTTATGAAATATGAAATGTAATATATTACAGTTTATCAGCTTTAATTTACTTTTATATTTTGTATAATACATATTATTGTTTCCATTGAATCTATTGAATGGACAATAATTATATTAATTATATTATATTATATATTAATTTCTTAAGTGTTCAATAATATAATTCTAGAATATAATAACAGTGGATTTATGTGTTGACTTGAGCAATGTTTCAGATGAAATTAATTATGTATACAATATAACATTATTGAGGACTTAATTGGACTCAATTACGCTTGGTATAATGACACTTCTGGAATGCCTTCTAAGGAAAAATATTTTTGTGTATTTATGAAACATCTTTGTTAATGAATATGTGTACATGTACATGTATAATGAACATAAATATGCAACAAAGCAAATTATAGACGTTCTAGGAATTTGTGATATATTTTTTTACCTTTGCTATTAAAGACCGTGTTCTGAAAATAGTAAGTTATCAAAATTCAATGATGTTTACAAATTCAAAAGAAATAAAAAAATGTCAATTATAAAGGCAAACATATGAACATAAATATTAAAGCGGTCTCAGAAGAAAGTCAGAAATTGCAACTTTTCCTTCATATTAAAAATTTAGATTCTGTTATTCTTGCAAAATTGTTTTTTAATATTTACTGGTAAATAGATTGATATTGAAATGATGTACCACAAATAATATAAGGATAATAACAAAAAAAGGTTACAGAGAAATATGTAAACTGCTTGCAATGGAATGAGTCACTAATTCGTATTTCTTTATTCTATCTATTTATTTCAAATGATGGCTTTTATTTTTATTACAGCTAAATTAACTTTTTGTGAGAATAAATGCAAAGTAAATGGAATCATTATCATTTGCTTTGTCACTCTGTCGTATTCAGATACGAGAGAAGTCCACATAAAAACACATTCCCCGCAATTGATGATTTTGGCGGATTATGTTTTGTCATGCTGTGAGAAAAAGAAGGAAAAAAAAAAAACAATTGTCGCGTATTTTAGCTTAAATCAAAGCTATAAAAAAAGTAATAAGCCCCAGAGAACAGCACAAAGGGCGTTGGTTTAGCAAAACATTATAGGTTTATAAATCGATTTTGAATTCGCGTTTATCAGCAGAAATAAATCACGATATCCATGCGTAAGCTAGACAAAATGACGACGTGTCCTCGCCTCCTTGAAGTGGGCAATGAAATTTAAGCTGCCGCCTGGCTGTAATTGTCAGGCTGAGATACTGAGATACTGAGTACAGCTCATAAAATGCAGGGCAGCCAGGCAGGACAAGGCCGCAGAGCCTACGAGTTGACAAAAGGACACTTTATGTCATATACATATATATATACGTGGGTGTGAATCTGTCTCTGTGAGTGTGTGCTTGTGTGTGTGTTTGTGTGTGTGTTGAGTGGGCGTGGTAACAGTGATGTAAAGCTCAAGTTAATAGCGAATATTTACAAATCGATTTTGTTGTGATTGCGAAAACAATTTCAAAATGGCTTTGAGCGATTTCCAAAGAATTCAAGCGGCAAGCTGACAAACATGAACGCCCACTTACACACTCTCGCACACAGTGACACACACATATATACTGGACAAAAATCATTCTATAATTCAAGCTGAAATTTCTTGAATTTTTTTACTCAAGATATATTTTTGTCAAGTCAACACAATTTTCAGCATTCAAATAATCCTAAAACATTATGGATTTCACTGAAACAATTTTTATAGTCATAATATTTGCGGAGAAGGACTTGAGTTTGATTTTTGTTCAGTGTACGCATGGACTGTTAGCCACAGTACAGTTACTTCCATACACACACTCTCACACACACACACACATACATATGAGCATTTTGGGGACAATGCAAGGCTGTAACATTCAGAGTCGCCAACGCTTTGAATCCTTTCTCATTGTTCCCACACACTCACCCACACACGTATATGGATACTCACATCTACTCAAATGCACTCAGTGGCATGTGAATTGAATCGGTCTTCCTGCAGTTGATGCACTAATTTGTTAGAAGAGCTCGACAACGTCAACGCCAATTTGTCGTGTCGTGTCGACAGTCTGACAAACTGACAAGCTGACAAACTGACAGTTGTAATAATTGCAATCGATTGAGGAATATGTGAATAATCGCTTTATGAATCAGACCGAATGAAGGACTAACTGATTGTCAATCATTGCTAGCTTATAATCGAAGTAACAAGAGGAAAGCAATAAAGATTCCATTATTTTATTATTCGTCTTGTTTCGTTGGACAAAAACTTTGTCACGGTTTAATTTAGAACTGGTTCGAGTCTTTTATGAAGTAGGTTTTATATTTTTGGAAATATATATAGTCACAAATGACTCTTAATATAATAAGTAATAAAAGCTAAGATTACTAGCTAATAGTTCATCGAATCATTATGAAATATCTATTATTTAATAACTTTTTTAGTTAAGGCTACAATTATTAGGTAGATACGCCAATTACTCTTCTAAAGAGGGACTTTTAACTTTTTTTAATCTACGAAAAAAAAAGCTTCTGTGCTTTACCAAAACATTTCTTAATAAGAAACTTTGCAAGGCATTGAGACAAAAAGCCAACAGTAAAAGATGTGAATCTAATGAAATTATGGATTGTGGAGCCCATCGAGAATTCCATTGACCCGTCGCTCGATCACTGCCCGATTGGAGACGAGACGTCGGAGATTCTCTTTGAACTCTTCGACGTGCTCCTGCAGCTCGCTGCTCCGCTGGCCATCACGATGACGAGCCGCAGCCGCTGCCTGAATGGCTCTGGCCAATCGCAGCTCGTTGAGGGCGTTGAGATAGCGACGTCTCTCCTCAAAATTGCGCACACCCAGTGACCAGGAGCGTCGATTGAGCAGCGGCACCAGGACACTCGGAGATGGTACCATAAATGGCAGCTGGAGATCAACTAAGGGAATGCGATCTGGTGCCTGATCTCGTAGGGTTAATTGTGGTCTGGCTTGTACTTCTGATTGCGCATACGCCTCGTTGTCCTGATCTCGTTGGGATATTTGAGGACTGGCTTGTACTTCTGATTGCGCATACGCCTCGTTGTCCTGCACGTTATTCACAGGTTTCTCATCACTATCCACTTCGGAGCAGTAATTCTCCTTGACCATGAGGTTGCTTAGTTTTTTGGGTCTTTTTTGTTTCGAGTTTTTGCACTTCCCTTCTGTCTCCGGGCTCAAGATGCCCGCGTTGAGTTTCTCCAGATCCGCGGACATTGCTCTCATATTATCGTGGAGTGTTCGAAGTAAACAGGAAACTCGTGCTGTAAAATCCTTTTCATCATCATTATTACTGCTTTCTATTTCATCACTGGCTTCCTCATCGTCATCGTAGTCCTCCTCTTTGGGTATTTTCGACATTGACTTTGACTTTGAATTTTCATTGCTTGGTAATACTTTGGTATTTTCTGCCGGGCAAATATGAGCTCGATTTCCGTATTTAAACATCCTTCTCGGGTCGATGTTCCTGCTGTGTTTTCTAAGTTGACGCTTCGAATTAAATTGCAGCTCCTTTTGGGGCTCTTTGAATCCCACAGCCTCTGGCTCGTCACAGTCATCGAGCTTTGAATTGGATTCCTGCACCTGTGAATTGAATGAATAGAACTGCGCTTCATCCTCATCCTCTCCAATGCCCACGCTGAATCTCAGACTGAGGCAAATTCCAAGCAACACAGTCAGCAATTGCATTTCCATGACAATATTTGAGTATCCCCCCAGATTAGTTAAGCTCTATTTAACACTTGTGACGTACAACACAAAAACGAGTTGTTCCCCTTTTCATTCGCATGCCAAGATTTACTATTAATAGTTTTCTCTTTAGTTTTTTTTTGGGTAGCTATTAAAATTTAGAATTGGGAAAGCTATTTGGGAAATATTGAACCAACTGAAATAAAGAATAATTTTAATAGGATGTGAAAATTGAAAAGCACAAAATTTAGAAAATGGAATTTACCATTTTTTTTTAAATTAATATCATACCATTTCTTTAGAACTACGTATGAAATATAAATCATGTGTCCACCTTGTTTGAAAATAAGTAAAGTTGCTAAAGTTAAAGCAAACGGTATTTGCTAATTTTGTAGTTTTATATTTTAGTTACCTACATTTTTATGCTCTTAACAATTTTCTTTGTTGAATATCCAAACCATATTTTCATTTTCCTCTTAGTTTGAATACAATACATTCTGGTATATATTTTATTTACTTGATTTTCATTTCGTGAGTTGCTGTGAATTCCGTCAAATTGCAGTTGTTGTTGCCAAAAACTCGTCACTGAAAATGCAGCTATAATCCATTGTCATCAACAGCAACATTTCCCCAGCTGGGTTTTAATTGTAAATTGCAATGGGGATTACCAAATGAAATGTAATCAAATTCGCAGACTAAATGCAAAGTGCGAATAGAACACGCTGAAATGGAAAATGGCGAGGAGAGAGGAAGAAAGTGTGTGTTTATGAGAGAGATGGTAGTCAGATCTTTTTGGGTGGAGGGCACTTCGAAGTTGACAGCTACAACAAACAACAAGTGACAGCTTGTTGCACACAACAAATGCATTTGCCCCAAGTCCAACGGAGACGCCACCAATTCCGTGTGTCTGTCAACATCCGCATCCGCATTTACTCCGAGTGTTTTTGTATGTGTGTGCAATGTAGGTGTTGCTGTTTTTCTATTACTCTTACTCAGGGCGTGTTGGCCTTAGTTTGCCATTTTTCTTCAGCTTTTGTGTGCTGTGTATTGCGCTCTTGATGAATTCGTTACACAGCAAAAAAAAAATAAATTATTCATGTTTGAAATTCTTGATTTTAGCGTGTATTTTTTTAAGTATGCTTTCTGTATACTATTGTTATATAGTCAAAAAAGTCTACAACATTTTTGATTTCACTGAAAAAATTATAAAAGATCTCCGATAAGTATTTCCGCATCAAGATTAGCGAATTAAATTTGCAGTGTACCATTAATTCCCTTGCCCCAGATACATTCACGCAGATACATTTACACAGATACACCCACACTCACACACACACAGTCATGCTTCGCCGCAGCTTTCGCTTGAATTCATTTCCTTGTTGCACCTTTAGGGAATTGTGCGCAGATTGTGAAAGTAGCAAAAAATACCGTAATAACTGCAAATTCCACAACACTGGAAGGAAATGCCAAACAGAGCAGACAACAAACCATAAAAATGCAACCTGATGACAAACCGCAACATCATCAACAACAACAACAACAACGACAACATCAACAGCAATAAAATCATTGCACAGATTCCTGCAAATTTATTAAATGGTAAATTTTCAAGTTTTTACACAGTTTACACAATAGTACACAATAGCGAGTGCCACCCGTACCCAACGTTCTTCTATTGAGTAAAATGCACTTTACGCTATCAAATTGTTCCGTTGGCATTTTATTTTTGAAACGTTGCCATCTATAAATATGAACTTGATTTTTATACCCTGGGGGTATATTAAGTTTGTTCAAAAGTATGTAACAGGGAAAAGGAAGGATATATTCTTGATCATATAGCCATGTCAGAGATGGTAAAAGCTAGGACCACCAAATTTGGAATTAAGACTCCCTATTGTGTCAGGCAGTACAAGTTTTTGTTAAAATTTTGGACGCCTACTGTAATTCATAAAAAACGTACATTACCTTTAATTCCGGGCCTTAAGTTAAAATTGAAAATTTTTTTAGCACACAATTTATCACGATTGTGAAATAAATAGTGAAGATCTTAGCAATTTTGTGCAAGGTATTTTAATGGTAATTCAATTAATTCACTTTACATTTACTCTGCCAGAATATACATCGATAATGTATATCGAATTCGTTAACTTTAATCCAAGTGGAGAAGCGACTAAAGTGATAAGTGAAGATCGAGGTTCAAATCTCTGTCCTGTCGACGCAAATGATTTTTAATTATTTTTTTATATTTATTATTTTTATTTTTAAAATTGTTTCAAATCACTTCAAATCACACTTACACAAAAACCATAGGTCGATATTTAATGATAAGTATGAGAATTGCATGGGCATCAAATCTTTGGCGTTACGGGGACTAGGCCCAGGGTATATTACTGTCGAGTGCACTCGACTAATCCGCTTGTTCTTTAATATCTTCGTCCTGCCTTTGTGACATGAGAAATTTTGTAATTTGGCAAGTGTAGCTTTCATTTTAAAATATTATTTTGTCTCTTTTTCTTAGGTCTGCTTCTTGTTGTTGAATTTTTTTTTTTTTTTTTGATTTTACAATTTGATAGCTTAGTACACAACAATAAATCGATTTGGAGAAACGAGTTTATATCTGCCTAAATTTATATAGCATATTAGTTACAATTCGAATACCCTCAATGCATTGAAAATAGAAAAGGAAGGTATAGATGGGGCAAGGGACCATCCGATATATTGTATGCCAAGTAACTGTATTAAACTAATTAATCGGATATGATTGCATTTAAAATATTTGAATACAATGAATATTTTATATATTTATTTTTTAAGTGAATATGCAAATATTTTAATCATAAAACAAATAGATAAAATAAAGAATTATTTAAATTTAACTCTCTCTCCTTTCAAATACTGATTTGAGACCTTTCTAAAAGAGATTACTCACTGTTAGAACATTAATTGATTTAATTTAATTAATTAATTTAAAAAAAAAAACGGAAAATTGCACTTAGGCGCCATCTGTGGTTTGCAATATGACAACTACAAGTTAAAAGTAAATAAGCTTTAAGCTATCCTGAGCTTTCAAGTTCAACCCACTCCGAATGCTTTTATACACTTGCAAGCTTGTAATCCACAAAAAAAGCTGTACACAGTCGTGTATTCGTAGCAATCAAATGGAATATAACTTCAGAAAACTGACAACAACAATAAAATCAGCAAAAAAAAGAACTTTGAAATATTGTAGAGCTATGTGTGTTATTGCCGGAGCATCCTTTGGAGAACATAAATCATTAGTGGTGTCCAGTGCAGAGCGTTGAGCATACGCCATGTGCGATAAATATACATATATCCCTTTTCGCACTGCATTTAAAAGCAAACTCGACAAAATTTATGGCCTGTCCTGTTGCTGACTTCTCTCAACATTTCTCTAGTGATGGGAAGCGAAGTATTTATTTTATTTCATTCTATTTAACATTATTAGAGATTTAGAAAACTTGATTTTCAATTCAAATATTCTTATCTAAATCGATACAATATCAAAGTTTGTTTAATCTTATTTTTTTTAATTTTACATATTTAAATTCAAATAAAAAAAGTAGATTTTACTAAGATAGTGATTAAATCTTATTGTTTAATTTTATTATAACTTTTATAGATTTTTTTTATCGACTGCTTTTCCTAAAATAAAATTAATTTTGCTACTCATCTCTACTATCTCAATCTCCCTATCTGTCTGTCTCTCGTTACGAGGTTTCAGTTAGTTTACAGTTTGAAGTTTTGTTACTTGATGAACTTTGAGTGTTACTTTTGCTTGGAGAACGTTTTTCAATTGACTTGGAAAGTGTTGACACAGCAACAATGTTGAAAGGCAAACTGCTTATCAAGCAGGACAACAAAGTCCAAGCTGAAAAGGACCCTCTGGCATCGGCTTTCACTTTCGGCTTTGACTCTCACTTTGGCTTTGATTTTGCCCACATTCATATTCATATTTTCATATTTATGTTTGTTCAACTGACTGCGTTTATTCACTGTGGCATAAAAGGCGGTTTTTTGAATGCCACACAGAATTTTGCAAGTAATTTACATTTTGAGCTCTTATGGTTGTGATGAGAGTGGTAGTGGAAGTGGGAGTGGGAGTGCCAGTGGGCGTGGCAGTTGCGTTGACTTATGGCCACAATCAAATGTCCCCGAAGACAACGTGGCGTATGCGCAATGCGTGCGCTATTGATCAACAGCTTGTTTAAACGAAGCAATCCACTGAGATCCTAGCTGACAGCTGGGACGACGCACGTGTGGCATGTGGCATGTGCCACGTGCCACAATAAGGTGAAAGTTCATTTACTGCGGCTCAGTTGAGTTTTTTTCGTGCCTTTTGTTTTGCTCGCCGCATTCTGTGAAACTTGCCACGTGATTACACACAAATAAGCTTGCATGCCACAAAAAGCTTTAATGCAGAGATGTCAGCGTGTAGGAGGAGGAAAGCTTTTTAACTAACAGCCTGCCGCATGCTGTGATAACGTTCCGTCTGCTCCGTCCGCTCTGTCTGGCGCTCAGTCACTGGCCCCATGTGCGTTGCGTCGGACGCGACAGTCTCAGTTATGCCCACAACGCCAACTGCTGCAGTCGCAGTTGCCGCACGCAACGCACGCAGACATCGCGACGCAGAAAACGAAAGCGAAAGCGAAAGCGAAAGCTACGTGAAAACGAGCAGCAGTTAAACACAATATTTCATCGCTGTCCTCGATGTCCTGTTACGAATTTCGTTCGCGATCGTCGGCCGTTTGAATTTCGCGCGCTATGCAAATGACGCTGTAAATTTAATTACAGAACTGCAATAATTGTATCGGCAATTTAATTGAGTGTACGTTATGTGTTCGTGCCACGCCCCGTTGCGGTTTTTATTTCAACCGAGCGTGTAATTTTTCTGCTTTTTTTTTGGGTTTGTTTTACAAGCGACAGCTGCAGTTAAAAAAACATACAGTTAAAATTTAATTGTTTGCTCAACAACTTGAAAACAAATAATAAAAAATGTCACATGCGCAATTTGTATAAAGAAATAAGTGTTAATGAGCACACAAACAAATTATAAATCTGATTTGACACAGCAATAAATTTATCTATCCTTCTGCACAAATTAATAATTAGCTACTATAATTATATATCAATTTATTGCAGTTGATAATACAATATTGTGACATAAAAACTCATAAATATATGTACATATTTAAGAAAATTTATTTGAATAGCATTTCAAAATGACAACGATAAATAGATAATTTCAAATAAATTTAAACAAAGCAAATGTTCTAAGCCATTTGCTTAAAACATTTACATATATTTGAAAATTCCTGGGCATTTGAATGAATCAAAAGAATGCTGAGGCAATAATTAATTAAAAATATCAACTTAATGAATATGATTACGTATACGACCAGATGCAGACAAATTAAAGCAAAATCCAAATAATGGATTTAATAAAAACCCACAGTCAGTTTATGAAAATTTCAATAATGCAATAAATAAACACAAAAATTGTCAAATGTATGCTCGTAAAGTATATGTATGTATGTATTTTAGTTTAAATAATTCAACAAAAATACATGCAGACAATGATATGAATTTTAATGACGGGACATTAAAGTCTTTACTAATAACTAAATATGCCTAAATGAATTATAATTAAGATAAATATATTTAAACTAAACACAGATTATATCAATTGAATACAATGAATTCCAATGAAATGAAATCAAAAATAAATAAATAAATAAATGCACAATACGCACTCCTCGGCAATTGTTTCCCAAGCTAAGAGTTGTATTAAGTATACGACATGTTGCTGGATATTGAGAGGCTTAGGTAAAGCAACCTGCACAGTCAGTGAAATAGACAGAAAGGAAGAGAAAGGGAGAGGGAGCGAGAAAGTTAGTCGTGTATATCTGTGTGTTCCCAATCAAAGTGAAATCGCCATCTGATCCATTTGCAGCAAATGCCTCAATCAAAATTGGGTTTCATTGGTTTCTGCCTGTTGCCTGCTGACTACCGACCATCGACTATCCACTTACCGACTGCTGCCAAAGATTGTTTAAATAAATGTTGCAAATTGCTCCTGCCAGTGTTTCTATCGCTTTTTTTTTTGCCTTCTACTTTTTTCTGTGTGCTAAAGCCATAGCCAAGCAAATCTTTGCGTTTTGGCCTCTGATTTGGTCTTCCTGCTGATTGCTCATGCCAACAAATCCGCCTCTGGCCAAATTCGGAATCTTAGTAACTTGCAACTCTCTTTTTGTTTTTTTCTTATTTTTTTTTTTTTTTTGCTGTGGGGCACTAAAACGAAACGGTCTCTAGAAAAAATCTACCACAAATACCAAACGCAACTCACAGTTTGCCGTCTGCATGCTGATTTCTTACCTTATTTATTTGAGATGGGGATTGTCTTGCCAGAGTTTGGAATCTGTTACGTTTTCTTTTCATTTTTTTGTACCTGGTTGGATGCGAAATTCTCTTTGTTTGCCCAGCAGCTAATTTAAAAGTGGGTATATTCATGCTTTAAACATGTTTTGCCAATTCTATTAAAGATCAAAGAATTAAAAAACAGTGCTGTTATTTATATTTATTTGATATAATTATTTTTATTTTTAAAAATTTAAGAATCAATGTCCAAGTAAAAAAATAACACAGAAATAAACCTTTCGCACTTTCAACATAACTGAACTTTTACTTACTTTCAGTCAACAGCTTAAAGTTTTGATTAAAATAATTTATTAATTTATATTTTTAGTATTAGTTTAATTATCAAAATTAAATTATACTGATAGAGTTGAAGGCCTTATTAACTGCTAACACTCCCTGAAATCTGTATTGCCCTCTTTAGATTTAATATTCCATATTATATCTAATTTAATAAAATAAAAAAATAAAAATAAAATTTCTTTTGCCTTTAGTCGTGCTATCAAAATTAAATAACACATTTTTTTAACATTTCCGCAATATGAAATGAATTATTTTCAGAAGACAAATTGCCATAAATATTGATAACAAGTGATTTTATTTTATTTATCAAATATAATGTTTCAAATCCGACTTTTATAAAATTACTCAAATTCTTAAAAATCATCGTATAATTTAATGTAATTTGTATATTAGGCATACAATGATTTGGTGCCCTGATTAATTCTTTGCTTGATAGAGGGTAACTGTCAGTCGTACATTTAGACTATTTTTAATCTGGCATATTAGCATCGCGTCGATGTTGCACTTATCGCTCGGCTTTGCTTTAATTTGTATTATTTTTTTTATTTTCGTAATTTCATTTGTTTGCGTACGTGCGAGACGATGACGATGACGAGTCCTCACGTTTTGTTAACGCTTTTGGCAGCAATATGTTAATAATGCTTGGTAATTAGCCATAGACAAATGCCATTTGGAAGGCGCCTCTAATTGCCAGCGATGCAAACTAATTAAATCACGTAGCAAACGCATAAAAACAAAAGCGTTTCGTAGTTCATTTGGAGATTTCCCTCTTCTTTGATCCCACTCTTCCTCTATCTGTATCTTTTGACCCTTTTGTGTCTTGAACATTTGCCCGCAAAACGTATTAAATCTCTGTGCAAACTTTTTAGGCAAATTGGAAGCTAACAGAGGCAACTTTAACTACAACAACAATAATAACAACAACAACAATAACAGCAATCAGTGTGCACATTTGGCTTATACATATGTAGATGGTCCGTTTCAGTTTCAGTCCCCAGTCTCCAGTCCTTCTGACCATGGCCCAAACTACAATCAGACATGTGTTTGTTCTCGTTGTGTTTTTTTTGTTGTTGTTGGTCTTGTTATTTTTGTACTTATCAAAGGATTGGGTCAACCCAGATAAATTGCCTTCATCATATTCTGTTTGGCTGTCTCTGTTAAGGCCTTCATCTTTTTATCTTTTTATCCCCAGTTCTCAGTTTCTGTCTCATCTCTCTGTCTTCGTCTTTGTTTCTATTATTATTTGTCACTCGTTTATTCTTGTTACTTAACTCAATTTGAAATCAACTTCAAATGCTACGTGCAAATGCGTTTATCCTTTTATTGTCCGCAGGACCTTTTTACACAGAATACACATTCACAAACAGACACATACTGTCACATAAGTACAGTTTATTAATATTTGATGTCATCCAGTGCAAAAAATCTTCAATAGGCATTTTAACACCAAAATGTCAAATACAAATGCAAAATAAATCAATAATAATTAAATTACTTGAGCCTCCTTTGAAAACATTTGCCGAAATGAATGAAAAACACATCAACTTTATGCAATTTTCAAACAATTTTCTATAAAGTGCTTCGAGGCCTTTAACAATTTGCACTTTTCTGATCAGAACATTATAAATTGTACTAATTTATTCTGCTGTCAATCCACAATATGAAAGTTAGTGTTTTTGCCACAGAAATCAAGATAAATTTATATGATTTATTATATTTATAAATAGACTTTAAAAAAAAATATTACTGTATTACATTGCCCTTTTAAACTCGTAAATTAAATATAAAATTGAATTAAAATGTTTTGTTTTGAGTGTTACTTTTAAATCATTTGGGAATATGATGTCTATATTTTTTTTTTAATATATATAAAATTATCGCTGTTGTTTAAGACTTAAATCGAATTTCTCTTTTACTTATTTTTAATTTTTTTTTGCTTTATATTTAAAATTTCTAACATTATATAATTTTGGCACGCTAGTCAAATATATAAAAAATTCTATTTTAATTTGAGTCAAATTTTCAATTTTTGAGTCCGTTTCACAAAATTAATTTAGATGACAGTAAATCAAAAATTACTAACCGAATTTTGAAATATATATTATAGAGCTGAGAATAGCGCATCTGTAAGTCGTAAAGGCTTTCACAAATGAACGCTTTAATTCAGATAATTTAATGCCTTGACAAAAAGACAAGTTGATTCTCGTTTTCTTTGCTTAACTCTGGCTAAGAGCAAAATGAGAATGAGAATTGTGTTTGCAACAGTTTGTCTTAAAGTTTTCCCCGGTTTTCCTTTGACAAACTCTGTCAGCAACGTTCGAGTACATATCAATAGAGACATGAACAATTGGCACACACACACACACACACACACACACACACACACACAGAACACTAAACAGAACCAAGAACTCATCTTTAATAACGTATCCCCGACGCTTTTGCCAAGTCTCGTGCTGCCATGGTTATCTGATACCAGTCGAGGGGCCTGAGGATAACAGAGGGTTGCCGCTGAAGCTGGCTTTAGGGATTTCAGATCGGGGATGCAGATGGGGTTTTTACACTGAAAGAAAAAACAGGAAACCGGAATAAAATCAATCCCAGACGGTATCAAAATATCGACAATCTCAAAATTTCCTTAGCCGAACGAAACACTTAATTCAAGTACGATTTTTCAATTCCTTCTTCGCAAATATTTTTTGATTAATTTTTTCATTAATATCAAATGATATAGGCTTTTTGGCTATTTTAATGCTGTCTTAATTTAACAATAATATCCAGAAAATGTACTTAAAAAATAAATGCAAAAATCTAAATTATTTCAGTTAAATTAAGCATGATTAATTTTTTTTTTCAGTGTAGCGGCTGGAGGCTCTTGTACTGCAAGAGCTTGTAAAATATATAGTTACATTATATCTGACACACAGCACTCTGTGTTGTTGGCTTATTTAAGTTTCAACTTGTCGTTGTCACTTGTCGTCTGTCATTGGAGCCGCTCTCATTTGCCCCTCCTGTAGCCCATGCCCCATGTTGCATGCCACACACATATATATGTATATCGCAATGCCCGTTGTCTTAGCGAGACATGCTCAAGTGTTGTTGTCAATTCGTGGGCCAGCTTCGGTTTTGCTTAGTTTTAGTAGCACATTATCACCAAGTATATAAACAGCACCCTCACACATACACACACACCCACACTCACCCACACACATAGAAATATATACACAATATAAAGCGAGAAAATCGCCAACACGCGAAATGCAACTTGAAATTGCAAATTGAATTTAGGCACGTGCCAAAAAGCAAAACACAGCGGCAAACATAAAAGTTAATGCCACTTCCCCCGCTCCACAACTACCCTCTATTTGATATACAACTAATAAAAATACGTACATAGAAAAATATGTACATAAATATTAAATCAAATTATATACATAAAGGCGCAATGGGACTAAATAATATACGAAGTTCACTCGAAAAAAAAGAACTAAGTATAAATAAAATATTATAAAATTAATAGTAAAAAAAAGAAAAATGAGAAAAAAGTAGAAAGAAAAGTCAAATAAAGTAAATCGCAATGCGACTTAATTATAAAAATTTCTCTCAACTGACGCAAATAAATAAGAAACCTTGATATAATTATAAAATTCAAATTAATTTAATACACAACCAAATTACATATACATAGTATATTTCCATAATTAAATATAAAATAATATTGTACATAAAGGCGCAATGTGACTAAATAAAAGTGAAGCTTTAAAGTGATGCAAAAAAATGAAAAAAAAATGTATAAAATTCTTAAAATCATAGTAAAAAAAGAGAATAAAAAGCGAAGCGAGAAAAGCCACAACAACGTGAAGCATTAATTTCAATAGACGGCGAGACTGGGAATTGGCAACGGCATCCGCAGAAACACGAAGGAAACCACAAGGATTTATTGCCTGGTCCGCGTGTTGCAGATAATTTGTGACTCAACCACAACAACAAAAACAACAAATCGAACAGGAGCAGGAGCAACATATAGTAATAATTACCAATATATTAGCCAGACTAAGGCTGTTATTAAAGACTCAACACAATATTCAAACCCTCCTGCGGATAGGCAACAGTTTCAGATACTGACACAGATACATTTACAAATACGAAAATATAGATTCAGATACAGATACAAATACCAAAATACCAGGATGAATGCCGCACAAAGTGGCGGCCACACGGGCGGTGGCTCCATGGGCAAGAAGGGCTCCCAAATGGAGGTAATTATATTAAATGTTAAGTGCACGTTTTCCTTACCCAAAACTCACTGGGAATTTTCAATGTATGTGTTTTTCGTTCTACTTGCTAAATGAATTTAATTTGTTGAGATGCTGTCCAGTTTTTAAGTTTTCATTTTTTTTAAGTTTTTCTTAGAAAAGAAAGAGGGGAAGGCAATTTGGCCATTTTAGAGTGTCGTCATTTGTAATTGAATTTCCAGGCAGTCTCAACGTGAGAAGGCTATTAAATGACGATGGCTACAAATTGAAATGAATCAATTCAATTAATTCCAAAGTAAAATAAATACGTTCAAGTCAATAAATCTAGGTTTACGGATACTTTACAAATCTAATGAAGTTGATTGTATTTTCGAAACGAGCTTTAACTGTTATGGTTAAACTAATAAAAATTATAACTAATAGGAAAGCATATGAATTAAATTAAATTCTTTACAATTTGTATATAGTTCTTATGTATAGAACAACACAAGTTCCCAAATATTAATATACCGAAAGACAATAAAATCACACACAATTTTATAGCATAAAAAAGTAAATTAAAATATAAACAGAAATGCAAAAGTCGATAGGAAGAGATATATTTAAAGAGCGAGAGGAAAGTTTCTTTAGAATCGTACATTAAAATATTTTCTACATTTTATTAACTAACGAAGAATTATGGGGAAAACTAGGGCTTTCATTTTCTACACAAATTTTTATTAATTAACTATTTGTATTTAATTTGGGATGAAACCCCAAAAAAAAAACAAATGTTCAATTACAAAAATAGCTTTTTATTTGTTAAGGCTTGATTTTGTACGTAACTATTTTATTGTTGAGTAAATTCAGCTTAGTTACATTTAAAAAACTGCTTTTGTTGAAAGCAACAAAACAAATCCGTTTCTTTTGTAAGAATTTAATAGATCTTTCAATCTCCTTCTAGAAATTATACCCAAAATGTAAATGACAAAACTTTTCCAACAGAGTGGATAATTAGGGATAAGCACAAAAAGAAATAATGAAATGGGAGTCGACCACATTAAATCGGTTGACAATAAATAAGAATTTATAGAACTAAAAATAAGCAATAAGAAAAAGAATTCAAAAAAATGCTGCCTATTTTAAGGCTAATTGTGTTTTTAAGCACTTTCCAAAACAATTCGGGGCAAAGCAAAATTCATTGCCTAGGGACAAGCGGGCTTAATGAGAGTTTGAGCCAGCGAAAAACAACAACAACAACGGCAACAACAAGAAGAAGAATTAAAACAACAATAAAAACAATAACAAAATGCGTACATTAATTAAGTTTGAGCGACAACAACAAGCAATGAGCAAAACAAGCCCCAAGCTGCCGATAAAAAAAGCAAACTAAAGTAAATAAATGCGAGAAAAACAACAACAACAACAACAGTAAATTGTAGTAATTGTAATTGTAAAAAATGTGAAAAGCGTGCATTAAATTTTCCAACAGCGGCAATCAGATGAAACAAAACGCTCAGCAAAGTGGCGACAACTTCGTTCTCTCTCTCTCTCTCTCTCTCTCTCTCTCTTTCTCAAATTCTCTCCTGTCTGTCCCTGTCTACAACTCTCTCTCTCCCCTGTATGTCTCTCTTTCCTTCCCTTTAACTGCTGGTAAACAGACAATTAAAAATGCCAACAAACTCAAACACACAAAAGTTGAAACTTGACAAACACAGGTACACTCAAAAAAAAAATTGTCCCACCAAAATTACACATCTTCTCATTTAAATTTATGCAATCCAATAGTTTCCCAGGAAAATCGAATTTAAACATTTCCTGAATGTCTAAAAACGAAACTTGGGAAATTTCGAGCTTAGTCAGCTTTTGAGATCGGAAAACTTGCATTGTTATTCGGAGTGTATAAAGCACAAGCGAGAGTGAGGGAGACAAAGAGTGAGAGAGCGAGAGCAGCGACATAATGAGCAAGGTCGCTGGCGTCTCTCACCTGCCATTCAAATGGTCGGCCATAAATGTTTTAAATGGCTATAAAAACACGAGCCGAGCTGAGCCTAATGAGCAGGCAACATGGGGCATGCGGAATGTGGCAAGCGGCAGGGACAAAAGCAAAAGTTAGTCGGCATGTCAACAAAATGGCTCAATGCCGATGCTGGCCTAAACTTTTCAGCTACACAGAAAGAAAATAACCAAAATTACGAAATAAAAACAGTCCCAAAAGCTTTGTCTAAAATTCGGTAATCTCGGAATTTCTTAAATCGAGTACGAAGTATTTGTTACAAGTACATTTTCTTAATTCCTTTTCAGCAAATATTCGGATTATCAATGATTTGAAAAGTGTTTTACCGGTTTTCAATTTTTACTTTTCAGGTTAAAGAAATTCAATTCCGGCAAATCTTATCGAAAGTGAAATTCGGAACAGTCATGAATAAATACTTCAAAAATACACGCTAAAGCCAAGAATTTGAAACCTACATTTTAAAATGATTTATTTCTTTCGGTGCAGAAATTCCTATTCCCTCTCGCCCTTCCTGCCGCCCAATTAAGACTTTGGCTTTGTCCTTTGTGTGCAATTTGGTTAATTTTTTAGTGCAGCTGACTTGACTTTTCACATACATACTAACATACATACATACCTACATACATATATGGGTTGGGGAGAGGGGAGGGTGGTGGAGGGGGAGGGGGTTTTCTGCATGACCCTCAGCATTTGAATTTTTGGCCAACAGCGACGTTGACGCGCGACTTCATCATTCATTAATGCCACTCAAATCTGTGCGCATAAATTTGCATAAAGCGAAATCCAATTTCCAGGTACACACACACACACACACCACCACTCCCACACACACGCACACTCGTACACATATTTGTGATACTCTGTGACGTTGACTTAATCGCTGCCACGCCCCTCACGCCACCAACAAAAAAACTATCCAACATTTGCGACGCATTGACGCATTTTTTTGCGTGCCGAAATTTAATTTGTTATGTGACCAAAAGCGAAAGCAAAATACGGAAATACGGAAATACTCATCATACCATCTCCACTCCATACATGGTCAAAAAGGAGCCGTCAACAACGTCGAAATGGCCAAAACGACATGGTCACAGGCGCTTTGTGGTTTCGAGTCTGGTTCATATGCTGGTTCCATTTGTGGCTCGTTTTCTTCGTACAAAATTTAATATAGTACGTATATGTATATATATGTCGCTTATTTAATTCAAGTCACTCATAACTTAAATTTAGCAGAGTACGAAATTAAAACAAAGCCTTGCAGTAATAAGAAATTGATATTAAGATATAAATAAGGGACTGTAATCATTATAAGTGATATTAAAAAATTTTTGAAATAATAATTATCTTCAAATTTTATAGATTTGTTCACAAAACAATGATTAATTTTAAGTTATACTTTATTTCTCAACGAATAATCATTACTTATGAGCAAAAACATAAAACTTATCATTATTTCATGAGTTTTATTTTTTGCTCAAAATAAAACTCAAGTTGTAGTTTCGATTTTTTCTTAGGGAATAAAGGCAAGAATGATACAAATTTTTCCGTCCATTTCAAAAACAATTTATTGTGTTGAGCATCAAATTAGGCTTTGTCGAAATTACAATTTGAGTTTTATTTTGAGCAAAAAAATATCACGAAATAATGATTATTCCATAAGTTTTATTTTTTTGCTCAAAAATAATGATTATTGGTTGAGAAATAAAGTATAACATAAAATTAATCATTATTTTGTGAACAAATCTATAAAACTCGAAATTTTTTTAATAATGGTGATAATGCATAAATGAGCCATTGAGAAGAATATTGGTATTTTTCTCGCTGTCTTAAAGTTATTATAAGTCAAATCAGTCAAGTTTAAATTTAGATATTGGCTTTGACTAGATTTATAGCCTGGAACTACTGATGACGTTCACAAAATTTATTTAAATACTTTGACTGTTCTTTGAACCAGTCAAAATAAGTTTGAATCGATCCGTCGTTTTGTGTTCAAATTTTTTGTTGGCTCTGCAGCCCTGGCAAGCTTTTAGCCAAGTTAACGTGCAGCGATTTGAATAGTCAGCTGTGACAGGTCATCACTCCACAGGTACAGGTACTCAGGTAGGAGTATTTCAGTTTTTAGCACTCCCACTTGGCGTTTCCTTCTACCATCGCACACACGCGGCGCTAATCGGTCATTAACATGACACCGATTTTTGAGGTTGCGTATACGCCACGTGCTACGCTCTCCCTCCTCAGTCTATTTCTCTATGTCACTCCTCACTCGGAATTTCACTTTCAAACTGGCTGTCCAACTGGAGCGTCATCAACTTGGGCCCTTTAATTAAATGTTTCGCTGCATTTTCGCACACTTTGATGCTTAATGAGTGCAAAAATAAAAAAATAAAAACAAGTGGGAAAGGCTATAGTCGAGCTGCCGAACATAGGATACCCATTACTTACCTAAATAAATATACAATATTTTTATTAGGGATTTTAGCCGAAATGAATATCGCTTTTTTATTTTATTTTATATGCACTTATTCAGTGTTAGGAAAATTCGATGATGAAACTCACAAATAAACATAAGAAAATTAACATCAAAAATAATTTGTTTTTGTGGATGTATGATAAACCGAAATTAGCCCTAAGGTTACGGTCAAATAAAAATTTTTTTTCGGTTACGGTAGTTGTTTCCTTCTCCCTGTTACATACATAGCTACGAGTACAATATACCCATTAACTTATTTTTTAAGTAACGGGTATAAAAACCTAAGCTCAAGGTTGAAAATAGTAGTCTTGATAAACTAAAGTATGCCCTGTCAATTTCCATAATTAAATTGATTATAATTTAACTTTTTTTCTTGTCAGCTATGAAATAAAATTATTATTTTTGCTCAATTTAAATGTTAATTTTACATTCTTATTTTATAGTTATTTTATAGTTGTACAAGTAGTTCAATGAAATTGAGAGAATAATGGATTGCTTATGGTAGCAATTTGGCATACCTTTTGCAGCAGTAGTGTAGGGTATTAAAATCCAAATGCTAAACCTTGACAGCAGCTAATTAAATCTCAGGCACAACGTATACATTTCTTTGGAACAGCTCTAATAAGAAGGCAATGGAATGGACGAACGCAAGCCAAAAGAGAGGGAAAGAGCATAAAAGGGCCAGCAAGGTCCTAAATATCCTGACCTAGTTTGGTTATAATATTATGTGGTTGTCATAGGAACGGTTAGATTGATTCATACTTAATTGAAGAATAATATTCAACAATCAAAATCATAAAATTTATAGAGTAAATCGGTAGGAATTCTAAATTGACTGGCTTATTTTTCTGAGTGTACTGGCACTGGCCAAGGATCGACACTCATTATGTAAGCCACAGTTAGCCCGCAGTCTGCCGAATCCAGCGTCCAATTGTGCGAGGAATCAAAGTGTCGCCCGATTCCAAGCTAATTTCCGTTTTCTGAGTGCCCAAAGGGTCGATGGAGATTCACATTCAGCCATCTGTCTGTCTGACTCTCTGTCTGTCCGACTGTCTGCCTCTATGTCCATCTGAGTTTGCTTTTATCCTGTTTGCTCATTGCAATTGCAAATGTTCACAGCCGCAAATGGCGAACAGCTTTAATTACCACTAGAGCTGTGCTGCCAACATTACAGATTTTCTCTTATTTCCCTTTCTTTTTGAATGTATTTAAATCACATCTATCCATTTTTCAAGTGTCCCTGAATGCGCCTACAAGCACAAAAGATTAATCGAAAAGAATCAAACGTGATATTTGATAATGGCACACAGCAACAATTTCGTCCTGTTTCTTTTATTTGTCAGAGCTTTGCAGTTCATATTTCATTACATTTTCCGCTGAAATAAGTTGATTGGGTTAATTTAACTATTGTATGCTTAGTTTTATTTTTATACCCGTTACTTATAAAAATAAGTAAAAGGGGATATTGTATTCGTTGCAATGTATGTAACAGGGAGAAGGAAGCATCTCCGACCCTATAAAGTGTATATATTCTTGATCAGCATCAACAGCCGAGTCGATATAGCCATGTCCGTCTGTCTGTCCGTCTGTCCGTCCGTCTGTCTGTCCGTCTGTCTGTCCGTCTGTCTGTCCGTCTGTCCGTCCGTGTGAGCGCCTAGATCTCAGAGACTATAAGAGCTAGAGCAACCAAATTTGGCACACAGACTTCTATAGACCCCACGCAGGTCAAAGTTGTTTCAAATTTTTGCCACGCCTTTTTCCGCCTCTGTAAATCGCAAAAAACCACCACACGCACAGTTTTCAAGATATTATAATTTTTTTACTAATTATCGTCGTTACCTATCATCCTACTAAATCGTAACAAGAGCGGACAAACAGAAAGGTGGCAATGGCTAATTAAAGTTTTTAAAAAATATAAGTGCCTAAAAGCATGCAATGAAAAATATTAAAAAATTCATTAAAATAAGTAACGGGTATTCTATAGTCGGGCGCTCGACTATAGCCTTTCCCACTTGTTTTTTTACTCGACTCAATTAAAGAAACTTTGCAGAGCTGTTGGCTGCATTTGTCAGTTTCAGATGAGGATTGTCAGGTAAATGTGACATTTATATAAGCCATAAATGTTATGTGGCATATTGTCTAAAGGATGACAGCTTTCATTCAACGGAATCCTTGTATTATTTATGATGATGCTAGATAAATCTTCAGCGTTTTAAATGGAACGTGCGCATATTTGATGGCTTTAATCTAATCCTTTCTGGGCGCAAAATGCCTTTGTATACGTATGTATGTATGTACATATGTACGAGTACCATTCACAAATCAGAACATCTATGAATTTTGAATAGAACTGTCGCTCTTCTTCTTCGCTTTTGTCACCATATCCTTGTGGAGAATTTCAAAGTGCCGAGTCATGCCTAAAAAGCGAGCCATCAATTTTGTTAAATCACCGAAAATGTACAACGAGCAAAAAGTACATAAATAAAAAAATAGAACGAAATGAAATGAAGAGAAGGAGAAGGAGAATGGAAAAGAGACAAAGAAAAAGAACAAGACATTACCAAACGCTCATTTGAGAGTTGGACAGACGATGCCATGGAGCATTCATAGGTCCAGAAGGCCGAGGAGCACTTAAAAGGCACAAGATGAGCTCGTCAAGATACGTCGAACATGTTCCCTCCTTCCATCTCCCACTCTCCCCCTCGACTCCCTCCAGCACGTCAAACACATGTTAAATTTCCCTTTACGGGCTCGTTTTTCTTCACATTTCCTTTTCTTTTTTCTCCCACTCGTCTTCGGGGGCAGTCCCACAAAACGGCACTTTGGACAGATACAATGTTCCACTAAATATTTGCCAACCTCATAAATGTTGTTCTGCCCCTGCCAGCAACAAGAAAAACGGAAAATGGACAAGGCAACAAAAAAAAAAAAAAAACGGAAACTAATTGAATTAAATTTGGAAATATTGTTGGGTCACAAGTGAATACAAAAAATGATGTTGAGAAGTAGTTCAGGAAGCGAAACTATTTGCACATATTTCAGCAAAGTTATCAAAAGCTGATGACACAACTTTGAATTTGATTTACATACGAGCATAGTCAAAAAATTTAACTAATACTCTTCCTTTCATTCAGTCAGCTTGTTGTTCTTGCTTGTAAATACCTACAAGCTGTAATCATATTATATAAGTGCTTTATGGTAATCCCTTTTGTGATGGTATATCAAATGTAACAAAAAGTTGACCCAAAACTTTTTAATTGTGTATCTGGCAAATATACGTGGAATTGTGGGAAAAAGATTTAATAATTTATACGAATTAGAAGCAAAGTTTGAATCTTATAATTTAATACTGTTACTGTTAGTGTTTACTTTTTTATTATTTTTATGTATATATATATGTATATCTACCTATCTATCTATCTATCTATCTATCTATCTATCTATCTATCTATCTATCTATCTATCTATCTATCTATCTATCTATCTATCTATCTATCTATCTATCTATCTATCTATCTATCTATCTATCTATCTATCTATCTATCTATCTATCTATCTATCTATCTATCTATCTATCTATCTATCTATCTATCTATCTATCTATCTATCTATCTATCTATCTATCTATCTATCTATCTATCTATCTATCTATCTATCTATCTATCTATCTATCTATCTATCTATCTATCTATCTATCTATCTATCTATCTATCTATCTATCTATCTATCTATCTATCTATCTATCTATCTATCTATCTATCTATCTATCTATCTATCTATCTATCTATCTATCTATCTATCTATCTATCTATCTATCTATCTATCTATCTATCTATCTATCTATCTATCTATCTATCTATCTTTTTTTCTTATTTTTCTCTTCTTTTCCTCTGTTTTACCTTGACTATATATTTATTTCTTACTCTTACTCTCCCTTCCCTCACCATCCATATTTAAATTTCAAAACTTAACAATTACTGTTCTAAAATTTTCCCATATCTTACACATTTTTCAACTTTCAGCTATTCTCGAAATTTCCTATTTGCATATCTTGTTTTATTTATAGTCGGCCACTTTACTGAGGTACTACTGTGTGTGTTTCGCTTCAATGGACCTGTCTTAAAATCACATCAAATTCAATTCGAGGCCAATTTAAATTAGTAATCCCATTTCGGTACCCAAGGAGCATTCCCAATTCACAATACTCCATCTGCAATTCGATTCGTATTAAATTCAAGTTACGTCCATTTGATTGTGCGCAATTTATCACAGTAAAAAGAACGAGTGGAATAGCAATAATAACAATAATAATGATAACAATAATAGTAGAAGCAAAGCAATCCATCCCTGCTGTTTATTCAAATTGTGACCAGCGGAAACGAGGCGCAAAAAATGTCAGCCGCATATCATTTGTCTTTTGGCCTGGTCGAGAGTTCATTGTTGGTAGGTTGAGTGAAAATGAAAATAAAAAAAAATGTAACTGGAACTGAAACTGAAACTGAAACAGGAACTGAAGTCGAGTGTATCCCCAGCGAAATACAAACCGAACTAGGCTGTCACTCAGTCAATCTGTCTCCCTCTGTCCCTGTCTCTGTCTCTTTCCCCCAATGCCTAACTGTCGTGTTCCCCTGACCATTCTCATCCTCATCTGTCAACGATTTCTCTGTTTCTCTGGAGGACTCGCCACCATTTGACTGTCACACTTCCGCTTATCAGGAAAAAAGCAAAGCAAGGCAAATAAAACAGAAGCGAAACCGAAATGCAAAATTAATGTAAAATGTAAAATTATTGTGGAATTCAAGAGCCCAAGTCGAGAGACACAATCTAAAGTATATATACTTATATATACATATATATGTATGTACATTGTACAATGGACATGCATTGTTGTTGTCGCTTGGACTCGCCCAAGATTTATGTTTAAAAACAAAAGATCTAAAAATGCCAACGTTGACGACGACGGCGGCAATTTTTGTACGTGACTTACGTCCGTCTTTGACCCCGCCCCCCTCTCCAAACAGCTTCACTCCCTCCCTTCTCCCTCCTCCCTACCCCAACTCCCTTCCCATTCCTTCTCTTCTATTCCCCCACACCTTGGAAGCCATTTTGACAGCGCATTTGTATACTCTAACAGATAGTCTTATACATAAATCGTTGTGACATCAGGCGATTCTGCAGCCCACGACGAATTCCTTATTTGCATTTAATTTGTCCTTATTGGTGGATTGAAACCTTATCCAAAAATATCACAAAATTGTGGGACAACTTTTTAAAGTAAATTCATTGTGTGCTACGTAGTGCAATTATATATTGGTGCATCATATTTTTTAAAAATAAAATAAGAGAAAGCAAATGTTATCGACATTTTTGGGATGTTGATTTGTTTAAAATGCAATTTTACATAACAAAAATAAAAGAACGCAATGAGAAACTAATGCTGAAAAGCTGCCTTTTAAAATGTATTATTTATAATTTTTTTTTTTCGTTGTGGAAATATTTCTAATATTGACGAAATTTAATAAGAACCTGCTGCAATAAAATAAATGTCAAACGATTTTTGGGCTTTTTGGGTATTTAAAATACTATATTATTATGCTTTTTTATTTTATTTTTCTTAAATGGCAACTAACAGCAGTCGACATAAATCAATTAAATTAAAAATCAAAAACAAGGAATATAATTTAAAATTATTAACTAAAATAAATTATAAATAATTTTAATTTAAATCAAAATGAAAATTATGGTAATAATAATGTCGGAGGTATTCATATATATGGCTTTAAGGCGTCTTGTTATATATCCTTCAACTCTCTTAGAAACTTTCTGCTGCAGAATTTTATCATTAAAGTCAATTGAAATCAATTCCTTGTCTCTTTTTATGTTATTATTATAAATTGTAAATTTAATTGACATCAAATCAAGTTTGTTAGAGCATCTTTCATTTGTCTATGCAGCAAATAGTTTCATCTTGTGTCTGTTTTAATTTATTTCATTTTAATTTCGAATTTATTCGCTTAAAACAGAACAAACTTGATAGATATAAGCGAAAAGTCCCCCACAAAATAAACTGGTCTCCAATTGACCTTCGCCAGTTTTTGAGTGTGCGTGTGTGTGCGTGTCTGTGTGTATTTTAGGGGGTGTCTGAGCCTCTCTCTGTGTGTGAGTGTGCGTTTCACACTTATTTATGAGGTGGGGCATGTAGTGTGTAGACATAAGTACTAAACACTTCAAGGATTCCGTGTAAAACCATAAGCAAAGACTGAATCAAAATGTACGGTGCATAAATTTGGATGCACACGTGACAAGCTCAAAACTGTAACTAAATTTAGGAAACATCTTGCAGAAACAATTCTTAAAAGCTAAAAATCTCGTACAACCAGAAGGTTGATTACAATTTAAATTGTTTAAAAAGTGGAGGGGTTTAAAAATCAAAATATTCTTATTACCAAAATGGCTATGAATATTATGAATATACTGTTAATAGTCGTGAATCCGGAAACATTCAAGAATCTGTCTATACATTTATTCCTTTCAGAGTGCAATATTTAAATCAATTTCTCCCCATCTCATACTTTTTTATTATAAATCTTGAAAGAGTCTGGAAGTGTCTTCTTAGGCAAAACTATATTTTTTTGAGTGTTTGCAAAAATAACAATATGTATTAAACATCGCCTGAAACTTAAGTGAACTATACATTCACCACAAATTAAAAAAAAAAAAACAGAAACATTTTTATAACATGGGTAATTCCAAGAACGACAAAGTCGCGTTTTTTACAATAGACTTTTTAGTTCCTTTGCAATTACAATTACAAGTCACTGTTTATAGCATACTTTTGGGAGCTTAAGCTTCTGCTAAATACATTTCTAAGTGATATAGCTGCCAGCTAACACAGTTATTATGCAAGTAAATCAAGCATATTTATTCACGAATAAAAACCATAAAAACTGGAAAAGTGCCTCAAGGGTCGAGCGAGAAGAAGTTGAAGAAGAATGTTAGGGAAATTACCTGAATAGTAAGGTGAGCAGCGAAGACACGCCACTGACAATAAAAACAATTTACAAGAGTTTAAGGGAACTATTTCCTGCCAGCCCCTCGGGGGGAAGCTGACGTGAACTTGTTAACTAGTGAACTAGTGAACTAGTGAAGCCGGAGTAAAAGTGAGTGCAGCTGGGGCAGCTGTGTAAGTTGTTGCATGCTTCGGAAATATTTATTACTCAAAAGTAACTTTTAGCAGCGAAAGCAACTCAATCAACTGCAAGAATGCTGCTAGCAAAGTCAGCCATTTAATCGCTGGCAGCGGCCAACTAACTTGGCCAACTCGAGCATGACGGCAGCTACCAAGCAATACACTCAGGAAACAAATTTAGACTCAAAATGCTCTCAAAAGCTGACTCAGTTCGGAATTCCCAAAACTGAGCACCAAAATTAGTAGAGCAACTGAGAAACAATGGAGCTAATCGCAGTTCCTGTCCTCCCTCGCTTTCAACTCCATAAGCGCCATAAAAGCTGCCAAAGCGCGTAAATTTCGCGCAATTCAAAAGGCGCAAAACGAAGGGCAAAGCTAACGGAGAAGGCAACAACAAGAACGACAAGAAAGACAACAAGAAAGCGAAAATTTATTTTAACGAGCCAAACTTTTGGTGTTGGCCAAGACGGGGCGGCCATAAAAGTTCCAAAATGCCACTTTGGCTGCCGCAGTCGCTGGCCTTTAATAAACGCGGCTAATTCCATGTGTGGAGAAAGCCAGTGAGTCAGTCGAGCGATCTCTAAACATTCGTCCTGTCTAATCCAACTGTCAATTCACACACGGATAGAGCAACGGGCAGACTGAGAAAGAGAGAGATAGAATGGGAAGTACACAAGAAAAAATTGAAGATTTCGGGACAAAATCAATCCCAACCTGTTTCAAAGTTCGAATATCTCGGAAGTTTCTTAAATCAAGTACGAAATACAATTTTTCAGTTCCTTCTCTGAAAATGTTTGCAGCATTGGCTTGATTTTCTGTGACTATTTAATTAAGTAGTTGCCATTTTAATCGCATATATTTAAAATATACTTCCTAAAATCCAGAATTTTAGACTAGAATTTAACAGTATTTTCTTTTTTCGTGTAGAGAAAAAGACTTTTTGCCAGAGCCGTCAATTCTGCTTAGCTAATCTCTTGCTCCGCACACGTAACCAGCCCTACCCCTGCCTTCATCCCTGTTTCCACCCCTACAACATCCTCTCTCACTACCACAGCTTGTAGAGCAGCATTTTGGCAGTTTGAGCGTGAGCTGAGGGCTTATATATATAAAAAAAAAAACACAAAAAAAAAACGCCGAAATAAAATGTAACAAATCCGCTTGGGCTGCAACTTCAGCTCTCTTGCCCTTTCCCTCTCCCAACTAACCCACAGCGTTTTGGTTCTATATTCAGTTTTATTACATTTTTTTTTTTTTTTGTCAAACAAAAAATTGGTGGTTCAGGGCCAGGTTCATATTGCAAATGAAATGGTTCAGTCTGGCTTAAAAACCTTTTTTATACATATATTTTTAGTGTAATTTTTGTTTTTTTTTTTTTTATTATTTTTGCACTGTCCGATGCTAACAATGTTCAAATTTTTTTGACACACACACGCACACACAGAGTGCAAACTGCGCTCTGCCTTGGCCATTAATTAAAATGTCAAAGCAGGCAACGTGCAACGCGTCGTATGCGCGACGTGCTCCATTGCATGGGCGAATGCAAAAGGACGAAGAAGCTGAAGCAGAAACTAATCTGCATTCGCTGTCATGCCACTCCGTAATTATATATGTATGCATGTGTGTATATCTATTCACTTGCCAGTTAGCATCCAATCTCCTTTAGTTCATAACCTGACGGCAAGATAATCAGCCTGCGTATGTGAGAATCGCAGTCTACACAAAGCAAGTCTCACATACGTTTGCATTTTTATCTAACATAATGCAAACAAGTTGGATGCCACTTCTCGGTCTCCTCTGATCCCCATACATCTATTCCATATTCCAACTGAAAGCCTCTTTAATCTATAGTAAAATCAAATTACGAGTTGAATCGTTATCTTGGGAAAATACATTGTTATGTGAGCATTCTAAAATAATATATGTTGGTATTGGATTAAGAATGATTATGTACTAAATGCACTTTTGAGGTTGATTTGGCAGTTACCCATTAATTTGTGGCAAGAAAAATATTACACAACTTATATGTTCGAGTCGAAATCAATGCTAGTTACGTAAAAATTTAATGAAAAATCCCACCATTTGCGGAAGTGATTTTCAAATAATTCGATAATATTTTGACTATGAATCGAGTTAATTAAATAGATTTTCATGAAATCGTAGTTAATTTGCAGGTTCAAGTTCAGTTAAATTTACCATGAGAAGTTGATTTAATGCTAAAACTTAAGATTTGCAATTTGAATTTTGTATTTTCGATGTCTTGAAAAATCATTTGAACAAAAATTGTTCAAAAATTCAAGCTCTACTCTAAAAAAAGTCTAACCAAATTTTTGAAAGCGGTTTTGGTTCAAGTTACAAAATAAATCAATTTTATTGTGTAGTGTAGTCAAGTCAAGTCACATACATAAATTAGTGAACTGGAAATATTTAATATACAGTTGCATTTAATTCACTTACAATGCTAAAAATAATTAAAACAATTTTCAAGGAAAAAGTTCTTTATAATTGCTTAAATATATGCAAATTTAACCAGTGACAAGGATACACAATTAGTAGTGTTTAAATAATTTAACACACACAAATCTTGAAGTGTCAGTGGTCAAAAACAGTTTTCAGATGCAACTCATGTCACACAGATGTCAGCTTTTGGTCAACAATAATGCAACTGACTCGCATGCCTGGCTGAATCATGCTCTTGGCCAAGTGATGATATTTGCTTGGCCGAATGCACTTGAAGTGAACCCTGAAGTGGCCCTTGTCTACCATGAACCCTGGTTGGCCTACCATGATCCCGACTCAACTCAATGGTTGTCTCGTTAACCATCATAGCTGTCCTTCTCTTCTCGAGATTTGCCATAGAGTTTTGAATGCCGCATCAAGACAGGGACAACAATGTGATTAAATTCCAATTTAAAGCCATTTACTTGGGTCCATAAAGAAGAATTGTTGAAAAACACAGTAACAACAAATTAAAAAGCACAACAACAACAGCAGCTAAAATCATATGTATGTATATGTAAGTGATAGTGGTGAGCACATTATATATAAATAAAAGGATGAATAAATCATTTCTCTATTCAACTTATTTCTAAAAGTTTGTTTAACATTTTGTTAACAATAAATAAATTTATATTAACAAATAAATCATGAATGAATGATATAAAAAAATCAATTTTCATTTCAAAAGTAAATAAAAAGAAATAATAAAAAAGTAAAATTAATCATTCATTTAACATATTTAAAAAAAATCATGCATTGTATTGTTTGTCGTCCTTTTTATGTATGTAGATTTTCTTTTTATCAATATATCGTAATCGAGTCCTGCCAAAGATATCGCAACTTGTGCCATCTCTAGTTGGCAGCCATGTGTGATTCTTATGTGATTCTTACAAATTTGCGACTGCAACGAAGAAACCTCAGAAGCAACATCTGTGACCTCCCGATGCGAGTGTGTGTGTGTGTGTGTGTGTGTGAGTGGGTAAGTGTGTGTGCTGCACATTTACTGCTCGACATTCATTTCCGCTTTAAGCTAAAAAATAATAAAATTTTATTATGCACTTAGCAGTTGCTCGACGCATTTTTTCGCCCTTACACAATGATGAGAATGCTGATGATGATGTAAGAGGAATGGGGAATTAGAATACTCACGTATGTGAGTATGTTGGTGTTTGAACATGTTCACAATATGCTAAACTCATACACTGGAAAAAAAAGATGCGTTTTACCAGAATAAAATCAAATCCAAATAGTGTCAAAAGTTTGGTAATCTTAAAGTATCCTAAATCAAGTAAGATCTTTGTGATAATTTAACAAAAATATTCTTAATACATACATGCGAAAATCAAAAGTTCTTAGCATTAATTTTTAAATGATTTTTTTTTTTTTTTCTTGGGTGTAAGGCCAGGAAAACTCTGGAGTCTGTTGCCATGTGATGTCAGCGTTGTGTTTGCATAATTTATGGCAACATCAGGAGGCTGTAACACTTTTCGTCTAGGACGAAGCACACACACGTACTTGCACACTTACAGGTGACTTGAATGTGCCTTTAACCTGACAATTCATACAAATTACGGGCACTTGCACTTGTGTAATTCCTGAAAGATTTCATGCCCAACTCGTAAATATTCACGTAACAGGCTGTTGGGTACCGTGTGCTACGAGTGCTGCCATGATTGATGATTGATGATGAATGATTGATGCCTGATTTATGTGCTACAACATCAAACTCACATTCTCACTCTCTCTCTCTCTCTCTCTCTCTCTCTCTCTCTCTCTCTCTCTCTCTCTCTCTCTCTCTCTCTCTCTTTGCACTTTGGAAAGAAAAATTTGGCAAATGCCGAGAGACGAAAGCGTAAAATGCGTTAAAGTGCCAACAGATTCACTTCTAAAATTGTTGAACTTGCAACATCATGTGTGTGTGTGTGTGTGTGTGTGTGTGTTTGTGTGTGTGTGTTTGTGCACCATGTGCATGTTCTGTCATGTGACGCTTCGTTAACCTGACAGCTTTTCCTTCGTTCCACTCTGCAAACTTGAGATACTGAGATTCACACACACACACACACACTCACACATGTCCATATAGATGATTGATGCATATACATGTTTATATATATATATATATATATATATATTTTGTGTACATATATTGCCATTTGCAAGTATAACACACAACAGTTTGTAGCTTGTGCGACACTGAGACAAATATTAAATCAAACGCCACTTGCACCCAATTGCAATTGACAACAATCCCATAATAAATTTTACACTCTTAATTGGATTAAAGGCAGCTTTGCAAATTGATTGAAGCTGATTGCACCTAAATCAACAGTTATTGTTAGCATTCTTTCAATATTTCTGATGGCATCAAACTAATTGAGATTGTGCAGAGTTTTTGCTGGAATTTTCAATATTTGGTTCGAGTTTACAGACAAGTTTATATTATTATTTATATTTTGTTTAAATGGTTACTTTTAATTAATTGTATTACAATTTTAATTGTATTACAATTTCAACCATATCTGCAGAGAATTTTAATGCAACAGCCTTATTCTAGCAAATTCGAATGCCCAATATTCATGATAATAATTATTTTTTCAGAATTTTGACACCAACAAAATATAGCTGTGTTTGAATGATAAATAAATACATTATTTTTTCTTCAGAAAATAAAAGAATTTTTATCGATTATAGATTTTATAATAGATTTTATAAGTGGCTTTTATGAAGATTAGAAATTAATGTAAATCTTTTTACTCAATGTACATTCTTAATTAAATGAGTTTGCTAGTTAATATAATGGAATACCAATGACATGCATTTAAATCTTATTGATGTCCTTGTATATTATATCTGATTTTAAATTTTGACTAGAATCTGTCTGCCCGAAATAAGTTGGGAGCCACTGTAATCACTATTAAATTTGAATTTCGAATTTACTTAAGGATTTAAACTAGAAAAATGGATGAACCTCATTACTTGCCTTAACCAAGTGCCAGATGAATTCAAAGCATTTTCCATTCTTTAAAATTCGGTCATAAATAACTAACTTCTTCTCTTATCCAACTTTGATTGCTCATTTGCGGTCTCATCAATTGACTTGCCACAGTCCAAATGAAATTTATTCATTTCATTCATAGGCACGTGATTGTGAATACTGCACCAAAGATAATATCGATAGATTCTGTTTTACATTTTCTATTACAACGAGTTCAATATTTACTTAGGTCTCTGTGCTTCAACCACTCTCGACCAAACCCTTTATTCAGACTTATTATGTTATTCGAAACTCAAACTGATTACAAGTGTTTCACTCTCAAAAAGTCGCTGGTACAAAATTTGCATTCTGAAGTCACAAACTTTTTCCACAAATAAATTAGAATAATTAATATACTGCAGTATCTTTGCATTGTTTAACCCGCAAGTCCCATAAGTGTGTGCTATAATTTAAATAAATATGTGCTCAGCTTATTTATCATTTCAATCCACAAGATCTTGCTATGTGTTGGGATCCTTTACTTATTAACGCACTTGACGCATCTCGTTACCTTCTGTTGAGTTAAGTAAGTTTTCAAGTTTAGAGAAAATTTGATGTTTACAAATTATCACGCATACGCCATGTGGTAGCCTGCAGGTGAATGTGCGACTTTTTGTGTGTGCGAGTGTGTTTGTGTGTATCTGTGTGTTCCCGTGTCTAAATGTGTGTATTTACTTGCTAAAACCATCAGTGCAACCGACAAACTTTGAAATTGAGGCACATTGTTGAGATTTCTGCAGTTGCACGGTGGGTCTTGAACAATATTTGTTGACAAAAATGTAAATTATTGTCTGAACCCATTTTATGGTTTTATTAAAAACCACTTTTCTAGGCTAATTTCGACCTTCTAAAATCCAATATGAGGTTAAAAATTTAATTAAAATTCACATTTTTAAAAACTTAAATATTTTTCAAATCTAAATTGAAATTAAGTTTTTTTTTTTTAAATATTGAATGACCAGAGTAAACATTTTCTAGATTTTCTAATTTTCTTAATTTTCCATTAGGAATTGAATACATTGGATTACATTAAAAAATCGCTCTGAAAATTAAAAATTTTTCTGTTCGACTAATCGATGATGAAATCCATGCCATCGTCACCAGCGTGTTTTATTTGTGTTAGTTTTTATGTGCCACTAAAATTAAATGTTTTGTATGTGAGATGCTCTCAATTTGGATAAGTTTTCTAATAATGTGTGATTATCTAATAATGCCATGAAATTCATGACATCGTCGCTAGCGTGATTTACTCATAAATAATTTGATGTGCCACTAAAAATAAATTACTTTTATTGAGATGTAATTATATTTAATAATTATATCTATAATTATATAATTATATCTAATAATACGTTTATATCATGAATTTGATGATAAACTTGGTGAAATGTTTATGCATCACTTAAGTAATAGAGTAATGTTTTTTATTATTTAACAAAAGGACGCTGAGTTCATAATGACTTTGCATAAAAGAACATAAATGTCATATTCATGAAAAATGTGCTATGATATTTGTTACGAGATATATATTTAACGCATCATGAAATGCAAAATTCAAGCAGTTGAAAAACAATATGGAATCGTTTTGGGCTCTGATAAATACTCAAGTAAAGCGCACAGTTTGCAGCTGTAAACTGTGCCGCAACCTAATAGCGGTTAACACATTTAACACCACAGACACTCATTCACAAACATGTGAGTGTACTCGTAGGATTGTGTGCTCATGTCAACTGTCGCTGCATTTGAATTAACTGAAGGGGTGCCAACTCTGGGCGACGTTAATTGAAAATTACGACATTGTGGAAGCCATCAGAGCTGCAAATTGATTCGTCACTCGATGGCAGTTGTGGCAAGTACATACTATACATAAGTACATATGGTATAGTATTTTTGTGGCAGGCGTTGTGCATATTTAACGTCGCGCATCGATATGAGAAATTGGCTTTAATGTCAGAATTCAGTTCAGCAAGTCACAAAGTCACTCGGTTGCATTGCAAGTCAATATTTGATCCAAGTCCGGTGATGAATCGGGGTATATGAATGTGTGTAGTTTGGGTAGACCGTGTCTTGTGTCATTGAAGTCGTGACTTTGGCCAACACTTTGGCCGCTTCAATAACGGCTCTCTTATCAGGAAAGCAAACGCAATGAAGTGCGCTCCACAGCACGAATGCAAACAGAGGCGATGATGATGCCCCTCCCCCACCGTCCCTTCCTTCCCAAGTGTCAAGTGTCGGCTTATGTTCCAAGACCCAAAGTTCAACTTGCCTCTCATTGGGCGCCAAAGTCAAGTCAAGTATCTGGCGCCCAACTGGCGCCAAGACTCTCGTCACTCTCCCTCTCCCTCTCCCTCTCACTCTCTCTCGCTCTCTCTCTCTCTCTCCATCACTTTAAATCGAATCAGATTCCACTCAGAGCTAAGGGCTCTGGGCCCTTGGTATTTCAGTCTCCGTATTTTGATTCAATTATTGGCATGCGTGCATTTGAAATTGCGCCATCTAATCATATGCGATCATATGTACATATATGATGGTGATTACGTCAATTCCAATGACTTTCACGATTAATTAAGCCCTTCGTAATGAACTAAATCAATTTACAAGCAGCTCCATTGGCATGTCAATTTGCCATTTCAAATCATTTCGACAATCGCATTTGAATCGTATTCTAATTCAATTGACTGGATTTAATTTAATTTAATTTAACATAACTTTTTTATCTATTCAATCACAAATTTAAATTGTTTTTATTATAATTTAAATGTTAATTCCACACTCACAGTTTATAATTCAATTTAAATGCATATAATTTTTTTTTAAATAAATAGTTTACGCTTAAATGTTTTAAATTCACTTATCAAAAACTATCATGAACTTCCTTAACATAAAATTGCAGAGATTTCTCCCTTAATTAATTTTTTCTTTCAATTCCGCATACAGATTTATAAGAGAATTTGTTTAAAGTCAAACAGTTTACAACTTTTTTAGATTCTCTTTATCTTTTGCGACAGCTAATCTACATAAATATATGCATATGGAAGAGAGAAGAGAAGTTGGTTTTCCTAATAGAATCACTTCATAGACTTTATGTGCATTCAACTAATTTATTGTAACTTATTCCTTTGCTATCAACTTACGTGTGCTAATAAAATGTGCCCACAAAATTAAATTAGCTCCATGAAGTGTACATGAAGGATGGGAAGAGTAATTTTCCCATGACTCTTTAATATTATTTAACACATTTTCCGATTTAAGTCTTTTTTTACTAGCATCTTTTTTGTGTTCATAAATTGACCATGGAGGACAATCGAGATGCTCAATTTTTAAATAAATATTTGACTTATTTAATTGGCATTAGATTAGCTTCTACGCTACAACGTTTTTACTTCAAGAAAATTACAATAGAGGATTTAAATAGAGTTCCAATCAATGTCCTTTTTTCTTTTAATAATAAAGGAGGATATAAGTTGGTATTCAAACACTTCTAATGCACTACTGTACTGTGTAGAATATACACTGCTCATCCTATATAATATTCTCCAACGTGACAACTAAAAAAGTGTCTGATAAGAACGAATCCTGATGACAAACACATTTTCTGCCCTGGTTAGCAAACCATTAACCATTTATCTCCATAGTAAACTTACGAAAAACCTTACATTTTTTGCTGAGAAGTAAAAAAAAAAAAATCTCGGAACATCGTCAGCGAATTTAAAACTGAAAAAGTGGACGAAAGATGAGAAAAATAAATCGTTAACATAAATCAAAACACTTTCAGTTGAGCCGACGATGCTTTTATCTTTGTGTCAAGCCATTACAAATGCACTTTGATGGTATTTTGTTGGTATATCATTTTTTGCTGCATGCCACGTGAGGTGGCAGCTTGTGCTTCGATTTGTCTTCCTCTTTAGCTTGTTATCTGCGTTAGCGTTAACGTTGGCATTGGCTTTGGCCCAAATCAATGCCAAATCAAGCACCACGAAAGCTGTGCAACATCCGAGCCAAAGGTATGCTACACTGACAAAAACAAAATTGTTGTAATATAAAATAATTGTGGTTTTCAATTTTAGAATTCTCAATTGGTTTTAACTACTCTTTTCGGGTTTCATTTCAAATTCCCAACTGGTTCTAGTTTTTCTGCAGTGAACATTAAATCATTGGATAAACAGGTTTCTCATATTTTATTTGGAATTCTCAACTGGTTCTAGTTTGTTGGTAATGATGAGCAGTTCAACGAGCAAAAATTTAGAAAAAATTTAGAATTCTCAACTGATTCTAGTTTGTTACTTTCACACTCACTTAAGGTGTAATGTTTTCAAATAATAAAAGTATTAAAATTAAATTTAATCTTTACTTAACTTAATAAGGAAAATAATTCAATAATTTATTTTATGGTTTAATATAGAGATATAATATAGAGATATAAATTATAGAGTGTACAGTGTACACACTTTTAATTTAATCAATCAAAAAATTTGTAAGTTATTCAAATATTTAAATTTAAGTGTAAATAGTGAGATGTATACGTTTTTTTTCCGAGTGTAAGAAATACATACTTTACAACAACAAACAACCAAACAACAGGAGACAACCAAAACAAGGAGAAAAGGAATAAAGGAATAAAGCAGCCATCGTCACGCCTCGGCATTATGTATCAAATAAGAAGATGGCATTTGATAAACATTATTGTACATGTCCGACAATTTTTCAACAATCGCTAGAGCGTGTCGGTATTTGATTGATCCAATGGTCGTCGAATGTGTGCCGTGGCTGAGTGGTTCAGTGGTTCAGTGGTTCAGTGGTGCGATGGGGAATTGTTGCCGTTAGCGGTATAAATGACAAAGCATTTTGTGTTCGGCAGCTGTGCTGCAAAATTGATTGATTTTGTTTGGTAAAGAAACAGCGAAACTTTACGAAAAAAGCAAGGGAGAAAAGGGACAGGAAAGTAAGAGTAAGGAAACAGAAAGAAGGGGAATATGATTCTTAGTACCGGCTGTTCAACATTTAATTGCACTTAAAAGCGAACAAGCGTAAACTCATTTCATTTATTTACTTATTCACTCATTTTCAACATTCATTGACCACATCTGTAAATACAGCATCATGAACTTGCAATTTTCAGCTTGAATACATTTTTGCTGCAATTTGAAAAAAAATGGGCTTGTGTTGCACATGAATAATTGCCTCAAATTGGATATACATTCATTTGCAATTCATTTAAAAATGCACGTTTGAATTCGCTTTCCCTGACATTTCGGCAAGCTGTAAAGCTCGTAAATTAAACAATTACATATAAAAAATTCAGTTTTTTGCTCAAATATTCATATTTATATTTATTTTATTTGAATGTATGTAAGTATAATCAATAATCTATCATTGAAATTACGAACTTTTACTGGTACTTTTGGTAAAGATTTGGCAAAAGACATAAAAGAGAGCGAGCTTCTCTTACTTAGTCAGATTAATCGGGCGCAATGCTTTCAATGACATTTTTTCAAACTGATTAAAAATTTTCAAAATTATGCCAATTATTTACTCTATTTATATATAAAACTTAAAAAAAAAATAATAGTCTAATAACTAATGCTAATGTACTTTTGTTGAAATTAATTTTAGATTTTAATCAAAAGATTTTATACAAAAAGTGTCAACTAATAATACTGTCAGAAATTCATTTATTTATTTATTCATTAATTAATTAATTGATTTATATTTTATTTATAAATTTATTTGTTTATTCAATTAATTGTAACCTCAACTAAAAGAACGGAAATTTTGAAATTCACAGCTAATTCGAAAGTCAATTGTTTGACTAGCGAAATTGTTTTTCAGAATTCGTAAATTTTAAATTGTAGCCACTTATGCATCTGTGGGATATTATGCATGGCTGTGTTTTTCAATTACTTGGTCATTTAATGTAACCGCATTTGGCTGCCCCATAGACCCGGCAGCCTGTAAAATGTGTCAGAAGTGTGGTAACAAGAACATAAAAAGAAGAATGATGTCCACACACGGATAAAGTAGATAGATAGATAAATAGATAGATAGATAGATAGATATGTAGATAGATAGATAGATAGATAGATAGATAGATAGATAGATAGATAGATAGATAGATAGATAGATAGATAGATAGATAGATAGATAGATAGATAGATAGATAGATAGATAGATAGATAGATAGATAGATAGATAGATAGATAGATAGATAGATAGATAGATAGATAGATAGATAGATAGATAGATAGATAGATAGATAGATAGATAGATAGATAGATAGATAGATAGATAGATAGATAGATAGATAGATAGATAGATAGATAGATAGATAGATAGATAGATAGATAGATAGATAGATAGATAGATAGATAGATAGATAGATAGATAGATAGATAGATAGATAGATAGATAGATAGATAGATAGATAAATAGATAGATAGATAGACAAATTCGCCACACGATTGCGGTAAAATGGCAACCCAAATTTATTATGGACATTACCATACAAATGTGACATATTTCTGCTCTCGGCTACAGCTTTCGACCACGATTTCATTGGCCTGCCAGATAAATACACTTCATCATCTCGTAGTATAAGTTGGCACAAGTTGGCACAAGTTGGCAGAAGCGGGGTTAAAGCCATTCAGTTGGCACTTTGACCGCACAACATCCAACCAGATCTGAGTTCTCCTGTGTATTGATTGATTTCTCTGTCAGTTCGTCTGTCACGTGCGTGACGGACATGATGGCAATTCTGGGGATGGGAATGGGAATGGGAATGGAAATGGAGATGGGAAATAGACGTTATCACTCGTTTGGCTATTGAATTGATTAAGCTGTCGATTTGTCCGTCTGCGTCTCAGAGTTGTCTTTCTGTTTGCATTTCCCAGTCACACAGTTAGTGACAACTCCCCCGGGCAAATGTAATTAATTTTCCATTTGAAAATTATCTGCATTTTAAATGCGTAACTTGATATATTGCAATTAAATTGTTATTTACTTACATCATATCCCTACATTAATTTCCATTAAATTAATGCACTACTCACAATATTAATTGTAACATTTTGATTCTTATGTCATAGATATTTTTTTATATTTTCAATTGTTTAACTATTCAATTCGTATATATTTTTATGTATTTTTTTTTATAATTTTGGTTTTATTTTATTTTATTTTTTTTTATTTTTTTTTTTTTGCTGTTTTTTTCTTCCTCTTTTGCTTAACGAAATTTTATTTTATCTCTCCGAAATAATGTTGTGAAAATTAATTACATGATGTTTACATATTTAATAGATTATTTCGTATGTCATGGAAAGCTATATTAGTTCTTTATTTGCCAAAATTAATCACTTGTTGTTTACATACAATTAGCCATAGTTTGTTGTGTCAGCATCTATAACAAAACTAAATAAAATTGTGAGCTAATCAGTTAGTTAGCTAAATAAATAAAAGACATTCAATGCTAGTCTGTCATTTATTTTGATATATTTATATATTTAATGTTAACGTATAAATTAATATACTCTCACAAGTCTGTCATTAGATCAGACTTGAGCTCTATAACTGCGAATTGATTCATATTTCGTATTCACTTAGCGAATCTCACATTAGGCACAGCCGATTGTCATTTGCACGCACTCAACTTGAATATGGGATCACAGCATATGCACATTGTATATGTAAATATGAAACACACACACACACACAGAACACAGTCCATTTGCATGGCCATTTGGTGAAAAAGAGTCGAATAAATTTGTCATAATAAACTGAAAATACCAAAGACGCCAAAGGCGTTGCCAAAAGCGACCTTCATAATTCAGACGTTGCCTACTTTAAGGCGACGCTGAGGCGACTTTGAATATAAATGTGTGTGTGTATGCGTGTGTGAGTGCTTCAATTAATGAGTGACACGCCCTCTGCCTCCCCCACTCACTCTCCACCCACGACAGGCGATCATAAAAACCATAAAGGGCAGCCATGCGAGTCGTCCATAAAATCACAGCCAGACCTCATATAAATATTTACAAATACATGTATGTAAATAAATGCGCACATATGCCTCACACACACACACATACATGTATAACTGGCAAATAATGAGATGCTGCTCGCGTTATAAAGTATGTACATATGTCCTATGACTATGTCCTTTTTCTTCACTCTTTTTCACTGTCGTTTCGCCCTCTCAATTTTCTCACACCTCCTCCCTTCTTTTTTGTACTTTCACTGCCCAACCATTGAGGTATTGCAAATTTTGCGGTTTGTATTAATAATAGACTAACCGCACTTTATTACGCATACGCCATGTTAACTGTCCGATTTTCTGTTCGGTTTTTTAAAACATTTACTTTCAATTTTTTTTGAGTGAACAATAAAAGACGAAATGCGAAATAATTTAAAAAACATATTTTTTAAAATATGACCTCAAGCTTATTTTTCAATGTTGTTTAAACAGAATTTGGGATCGATTTTCTTTTTTTTTTTATTCCCAATACATTTTTCTTTATCGATTATAGAAGAACTCAATACTATCAATCATTGGCATATTTTATACAAATATATTAATACTTTATTAAAATATAAAATCGTATTAAACAATTTAAAAATTAATTTAATGAATTCTTTACACTTTAAATGTAAAAATGTTGTCGACTTAACTTAGGGAACACAGACAATCTAATCTAATTATTCCATTTTCAATGTAATTCCCACTGTTGTCATTAAGTTTTTTTTAAATCTGTTTCATATTCCCTCTTTACTAGTTCTACTACGTAAAATCTTTAGCATTTTAATCTTTCTCTCTGTTTTTCAGCTTTGCAGTTAAGTTTGTGTTTTTTTCTTTTTTTCCTATTTTCCCAACTTCAGCTGTCGACAATTTGGGCTAATTTATTGTTTTGGCTCGTTCCATTTATGAGTTTTTCTTTTACTGTCGCCTTGTGCCGACAACAAATTTACCTGCCACTCACTTTCTCTGCTTAGATTCAGATTCAGCTTCATGGCTTTACTTTGTACTCGTTTCCTTGTATCTTTTTTATTTTATGTCTTCTTTTATTTTTGTATCTTATGCCTAGCTTTAATTTTTTTTCTCCACACTCAGAAAATTATTACATTATTATTAAAATCAGTTTTCAAAATTTTAAGTTTGCTGTGTGCTGTTATATTTGAATTAAATGTGACACTATATTAAATTTACCTTCAAGAACTGAAGTTTTTAAAAATAATCATTTTCAAGTGTTCTTCAAATTAGATTTTTTTGCTTAAATTTTGGTAGTTCCAAACTTAGTTAGCTTTTGAAAACGTTTGTATTTGACTATATTCTGTTAAAATACAGAACTGTTGATTATTTTTCTGAGTGTATGCACTTTTGTCTCTTCTGTGACTCAAGGCACATAAAGTATAAACTTTATGGCATACTTTGGGGATATTTGCCGCTGTTAAAGTCAGCTCGAGTCCCAGTTTGAGATGCAGCTCGAAGTTGAAGGAATAAGCCGTCGTACAGCTCTCATTTGCCATTCCATTTGGACGAGAGCTTGAAATTCGTGCATCCGCGTAAATATATTTGTCGAAATGTCTTTTGTGGCACGCATTGCCGCCTGTATGCATAATTGGAGGCAAGAGCTCAACTAGCTGCTCCATCGCATATTTCAAAAGCACGGCCAGGCGAGGACAAACGAGGCCAATTTGATTCTGGCCAAAAGCGAAGCAGCTCTTCAACATTTCGCAAACTTGCCTCTTAACCTGCCGTGTTGCAAATAACACTCACGGCACATAAAACTAACAAACTCACAAATAAGAGCAATCAACTGAAAGAAAGGGGGGGAAAGAGTGGAGAAATGGAAAACTGTTGTATATTGCGAAACATTTTGAAACGTGACAACGCCTTGAAAATTGCCAACCGATTGCGGAAACCAATTTGTGGCAGGTGCTGCACACACACTTTCAACTTTCAACATTCGACATTCAACGTTCAGCTTCGCCCAGTTTTCAAAACTGCCATAAAAATCACGAAGCCAACTGCGCAACGAAAAAGAATTGCCAGCTGCAAATTGTTGTGTTAACTGCTCAGTTCGCTGTCCAAAATGAGGCGAGAAAGAGGCGGGGAAGGGGTCAGAGCCAAGTCCTCAAAGTCCACACAGTCCATGAGACCAAAACAAATGCTCAAACGAGACATGCAACAACTCTCAAAATGCCACGCAATGGCATTTCTCCACATTTCCGAGTCAATTGGAAAGCGAATCCTTGCCAGCACAGGATTTGATAAATTGTGCGCGTGACAAAATAATTCAGGACACGCAAATCATAAAAGACGGTGACTTAAATTTATGCCCATCATTTATTCATCCTCCGGCTAAATGACGACTCCAAAAAATTTCCACATTTTCAACTATAACAAAGCAACATTCATTAGAGTTTCACATTTTAGGCAGACAAAGAAAATATTTGCAGCATAAATATACATTTACTTAGTTTTTCTTACAAGAGCATTGTTTTATTTAACTGTTTACGAAACTCTTACGACTTATTTTGGTACTCTACTAAACTATGACATGATGTGTTAAAAAATTGAAAAAAAAATTAAGTAACTTAACACTTATGACATAAAATTATTGTGAATTCTATTTAGATTGTAAATTTAAATTAATGTCGAAAGGATAAAAAAGACATCAAATATTACTTTCAGGTATAGATATTTTTTCTGCTCCTAAATGCAGTCAACAAAAAAAAGTTTTAAAAATTAATATAATATTACAAAACTAAAATTTGTAAATTAACATCTAATATTATATATCAAATTAAAAACTTAAAGGAAAGAAAAAAGTATTTGTATTTATTTAAAAGGAACACTCCAATTAATTAATTAATTATTTAGTATATTTTCCATCTATGACAATGTTTTCTCGAGTTATTTACTTGCGAATTATATTCCAGGATGGTTTGCTCAGGTGATTTTCTTAATCAATCCATTCAGCAGACTTCTCACAGCAGTCTTACGTACTTTCTATATATTTAAATCTAAATTAGAGATATCATGTGGCACTCACCTACAATGCTGTGACGAGTTGCACGTGACCACATTACACACCTTTCACCAAATAAAATTAACACTCAAGTCAAGGCTTAACATGGCTATTTATGGCTGTGGGGCAAGTGTCTGTGCCACGTGGTCCGTTTATTTAGCATAACTCGACCACACGCATAGCTCAGTCAGAGATTCAATGTAATGGCACGACATAAGGAGTTTCGGTTGCCTTGGGCTTTGTTTGAATAGGACTCTGGTTTATCTTTAGACTGGTTAGTTTTATTATTTTTTAAGACAACCTTATGACTCGAGCAAACAGCTAATCAGCAGTTTCAATTTGCCAACAATAACAACAGCAACAGTAACAACAACAACAATAATGGCAATAAATCACTCAGAACTCACTGCAGCCACGTGTCGTATGCGCAATGTTGACGCTATTCTGAAACAACTGCAATTACCGCGCCACGGAACGCGCACTCTGATTCTTTGTTTTTTTTTTCAGACTAACGGCGCCGCACAGTGTCCAGAAAAGGCTTGAATACTACACAGAAAAATAAATCATTTCAAACTTTAAGCTAGAAAACATAATTTATGTGACGAAATAATAGAGATAAATTAAGCTTAAGACAATTTCCATTTTATGCAACTAATCTCAAATTAAAAGCATATTTAAAATGATAAATATCGGCTTTAGCGATGAGTTGCACATAGATCTGCCTGATAATAAAACGAGCTTTAAAGATATCTGTATATTTTGATCTAGTTATATTATATTAAAAACATTCAAAACATTTATCAATTACTGGATATTACACAATTAAGAGCTTTCTGAGCAGCCCCAAAATTATGTATTATGTTAATAATTTTAAAGCTCTGTCTTTAGTATTAAAGTAGCGTCATTCATCTTGAGATCTAGATGCCAGTCAGATTTATGAACAGAAAAAAGAATAGAAAAAAATTAAGTTTCCTTAAATAATTAAATTATTATTAAATTTATAAAATAAGTTATTAAATTCTTTGGTTAAACGCAACCAAGACCCAAAGAAACCTGATGAATTTTAGTGTATTTTCTTTAATTTCAAAAACTTTTAAGTCTCTTAAGAACAAACTTCGATCAATATCCCTTTTTTGTATAGCAAACACTTAGCGTTAACTAGAATTATTCACAGCATCCAGCAACAAGTTTCAATTAATTTTGATCCACTGTGCCGGGCATTACACACGTGTAGCCAATCAGCCGTTCGACAGGACCATCCATGTCCTTTATGGCTGATGTCAGAGCAGCTTTTAGTGGCCACCGCCAAATCAGTTGAGGCCAGAAATTTGTTATGCAAACAAAATGGCAACAAGCGCGGTTCGAAGGCAAAATGCCGTGGGTTAAATGCGTCACATGATGGACAATGGATGACGATGATGACGTTTAAGATGCTGACACTGATGATGATGACGTTGATGACAAAATATTTGCGGATAGCGAAATGACCTAGTTTATGTGGGAAGTAGGAGTGCGAAGAGGGGGGCGTGGCAGGCTGTCGCAATTTAGCCCACACTTTTATTATATCTTTTATTCATTTATTTGCATTCACAGAAGGCGCGTCGATAAAAATTTTCTCGCCCATTAATTTTTATTGCATACTTTTCGGGGCATGAGCGAAGTGAATAAATATGTATGTGTGTGTGTGTGTAAGTATGAATATATATGTATGTCTGGCAATTAAGTTCAACCGCGTGTTAACAAAAAAAAAAAGAAAACCTCAATGGCTGCGGCTTTTCAAGGGTTGCCAAGTTTAATTAAATGAGTTGACGGCGTTCAGGACGCCAAATCGACAGTTAACATAATAATTACATAGTTTTGCTTCCTGCTAATGAAGTTGTTGTTATTACAGTTATTGTTGTTGTCGTTCTTGCAACTTTTGTTAATAAATTGCATTTGCTGCTTGCGGCTAAAACTGTCACTCGTTGTATCAACTAATTAACATGCAGAGGAACATTCGGCTAAGACCCGCACTTGTTCCTAAATGGCAAGCCATTAAAAATTAATTAAGCACTTAAGTACACTCACACGCGCATACACACACAAAAACAATCACACACACCCAAGTGAAACAACAACTTCATTCAATTTAGCTGCCAATTAAGTCAAAAGCGATTGCTGACTTTCAAGGCTTGTGGCAACAAATCAATTTGAAAACCCAACCAAAAACTAAAGTGTTGAGTGAAATTTTTCTTTTTTCTTACTCTACACACACATACACTCGAGCACTCACACATACATTTGCACATACTTAAAGTCCGAAATTTAGTCTTTTCTGTAGTCCCGTCCTTTAAGAATTTAATTCAACACCTAGTACGGGTACTCGCTGTGCCATTCATGATTGTGTCTTATGTACCCACTGTGGCCTTGCATTAATAAAATGAATATATAAATACTTCATTCAACTTATAAAATGAATTATTTAAAAAAAAAACACACACTTCAATTCTTATACATATAAGAGCACTCAGAAAATCACTTAAATATCCCAAATAATATTATGATGAATTTTAATGTTAAATTCCTGTGCAAGTGATTACTAATTTCAGTCATTTATATTACCATTTGAGTGTGAAATTGCATCATTTATAGAATTCAATTATCTGCATTTAAAGTCAACATCATGCGAAATAATTTATAAATAGCAATAACAATGCGATTGCATAATATGCATCATTAAAGGATTTAAATGCGATTAAGTCGTAATTTGATGTGAATTGAAGGTCAATCAGATGACTGAAGGGTTCAACAAATAAACAGTACGTATACGCCCCCTGAGGCGTCGGAGCAGCAATCAATTAATCAATATGTCAATTAGTTGATTGACAGCCCTTAATTATGCAGCTAAATAATAAAAGCGAAATCATTAACATATTATTTGCTGAGCACCGAAGGTGAAACTCAAAGTAAACAGAAAACGGAACTTAAAGGAGTATTCGAAAAAAAGCCAAATACGTATACAATTAAATTGCAAGGGCAAAGCGCAATAAATAAACAGACTGGGACAACGAAACACAGCAGGAGGCAGCGATGAGCAAAAGAAAACACAAGTTTGCATATTGTCAGATGCGTCTGCTTAACGAAATATGCAAATTGCCCAAAAGTATGCCAGAAACAGAAACGGGGAAAGATAAAGAGAAAGACACAGAGAAGGGAAAAGAGACAATGGCAGACGAGCAAACAGCATTTTGCAATTAGTGCAACTGTCAACAAGACGGCACAGTGGGCAACCCAACCGTGCCACGCCCCTTTTGCCCTTTTTCTTTTAACCACATGCCACATACTTTCGCTACCTACTATACACTCGGAAAAAATCAAGATTTCTATAGTAAACAACAACATACGTTTTGGGATTAATTCAAGTCTGTAATAAAATTTTATAATTTTTAGTCTCATTTCAATGTTTAAACATACTAGATTAAGACAAAGTCATTTTAAAATATTATAAAAAAAAGTCATTACTTTATCAATGTTTCATTCACAAATTAAATTCATATTCTTCAGTTTAATGTAGTTTAGTTACATTTTAACAATTTTAATATTTTATTTAACAAATTCAAAATTAATTATAAGAAAATTAAAATTAAAATTAAAAATCAATTTTATTTTTCTTGTATGAAAAAACGAAATGAACCCTTATAAGTTAGTTTCGGTTAGGGTTTTAATCCCTGATTATTTATATATAAAAAGTAAAAAAATAAATATATGTTTTTCTAAGTGTACTGAGCATGAACGAGTACTCGTACATGACCAATGCAAGGCCACAACTCGGTCTATGTCAGCGCCATCTTCCAGTCGAGTGCCTGCTGCCTGTCAACGTCCGTCATGTGGTCTAAGTGCCTCCGTCCTCTTGGCCACAGTTTCAGACCAAATGCCAGAGTTACAGCCATAACAGCCGCAAAGCTGCTTAACCAGAAGCCAAAAGCGGCGGACACTTCACCTGCTGGATTACGACCAGACCAAAATCGTTGCATTATGTCATCCACATACGAGTACGAGTGAGAGAGAGAGAGAGATAAACTGCTTTCAATATCCATTACTCTCCGAAATCTTTAAAAATCATTGCAAGCCCTACAACAACATCTGATTGATCCGTCATGGCAGCTGGCCTTTAAATCTTCTCATTCCCATCGCATTTTAACAAAACTCGAGTCCATATACTTGAGTCAAGTTCGATTTATTAATTTCATATCCTCAAATATTTTAACTATCGGGGCTCTATGCGAATTTAGTCAGTCAAATCAAGTGTTTTAGGCTTTTTTAACCCTTTTTTATGCTGAGTGCTTGCCATTTTAGACACATATTATATTAATTTAACAATAATATCTAAAGAACATATTATTATTACTCAATATTTTTTTTGTACTATATTTTTATTATTATTATAATTATTATCTAGAAAATAAATTAAACATCTCTAAATCAAAAAATGGTATTCTTATTTTGTATATTTAGCAAAGTATGATGTTTGCGGAACACGTGCGATTAGCACGTGATTTCATTATGAATTGAAATTTATTAGCCAGCAAAGCAAAAGACGCTTATTTTTATGACGCACTGTCATGATTAATTTGGCTTTATGTTTATAAGCAACTTCCATTCAACTGTTCTCCTGTGTGTCTTTATCTTTACAGGTAAGCATTGCTGGCATCTCGTCATCGTCACCGTCGACTCCTCCATCTCTTCGTCTTCGTCGTCGTCTCCGTCATCTTCCTCTTATTCTACAGTGTCTGCAGGCTATTTGGTCACGCCCACACAGCCCAAGTACAATTTCACGGTGTGTGAGCGCCCTAAAGCATTTCTCGGAGTATGTAAGATATGTCAGGCAAATGAAAGCAAATAGCCAAGACCAAAATGAGGATGGGAATAAAATCGTAAAACAACGAGAAACAGCAATATTAGAATGGCATGGAAAAAGTGGAAAGTGGAAGGAAGGAGAAGTAGAAGGAAAGGAGAAGGGGCGATACATAGTTGTGAAGCAAGCAGCTGATGAAAGAACAGAAAACTCTAATTGAATTTCATGTGTGTATATGTGTGTATACTATGTGTGTATATGTGTGTGTGTGTGTGTGTGTGTATGTGTGTTAAAGTTAAGTATGCGTGTGTTTAACTATGTCTATGCATGTGTGTCTGTGTGTGTGCTGCTGTGTTACTGTCGCTCTGAAAAACTTTCAATAGCATTTCAATTTGAATTTTTCTGCACTTTGTAAAAAAAGCGAACCTAAAAATTCAAAGGATGCATAAAGGCGACAAATATGCGACTATCAAATGCCCTGAGATACATATGTAAATACGTAAATCACTTCAATTAATCATGGCATACTTTTATTTTTGAGCAATACAATTTAATAAATTTTATTGCGCTGAAAAGTAGGCGTTGATTTTAATAATCCACCAAAGCACAACAATTTTTTTTTGAAATTTCCTACAGAAATCTTCAGCATTTAGCTGAACTTTGACAACAGTTCAAAACATTTTAAAATGTGAATAAAAGTGAAAATCGCAATCCCTACTTATAAAAATGCAGATAAATTGTTTAATAAATTAAATGCCTGAACAGTTTTTAGATAGGGTTGCAAAACGCTTCAAATTCGTTATTGACAAAAATACCGTGAAATCTATTAATTAAAAAGGTAATCCAATCAGCAAAGAAATAACCATAAATTCTGTTTAATATCAGAGATTAAATGATAGCAAACATAAAATAAGATAGACACAAATTGTGTCACGTGGCAAGCAAGTTGATGGAAACGAGTATGCTTTGCATTTAGCCCAGTTAAAAATTGTGCAGCAGGCATAGTGTAAAACAGAGTGACAGAGACAGAGAGAGTGAGAGGGAAGTAAAAGCAAACTCAAACTACGAAACTCAATTAAACTGTGCAGCACATTTGGCTGCAGCTGCATAATATAACAAACAAACATTAGTGATATGTGTATGAGCATCACATACACACAAATACACATTTACACACACACACACAGCTTGAAAAATATTTAAAGCGCTCGTCAAATGTCTGAATCAGCCTCCCGCCCCCTCCCTACCCCACTTCCCCTTCCCTTCCCCGCTACCCACTCTTATCACACTGACGCTTTTATAGACAATTAATCGCATTACAAACTTTTAACGTTTGCCACTAGATGACATTAAAAAAAAATGAGCAGAAATTTTGCGTGGTCCGAGAAACGTTTATAATAAAATTCCAGCCTAATTGCCACGCCCACGCCCACTTAAAATAAGGCAAATAACTTGACAAATATCACAATAAAATTTCTGAAGAAATTATTTATTTTTTTTACAAGATTAGATGAAATATGTAATATTAAATCTAATACAAAAAATCAGTATACTTATTCTGAATAATTTTTTACAAAGTTAATACACAGGAAAAAAATCGTGATCCCGGAATTTCGGTAATTTCGGATTTTATTAAAGCGATTATAAAATCATCGATCTATCGTGAAATTAATCAATTACTTTTCCACAAATATTTGGACAATAATATTCTGAGTACACTCTTCAAAACTTGTAAACTTTAATCTTAAAATTATTTTATTGGTTTTTTTTTTTTGTCTAAAAACGAAATATGAAAAGGCGCCCGAAAGTCAGACATAACTCGGTATCTGTATCAGTTTTTCTGTCTGCTTGTCTGTTTATCTCGTTCAATCTCTCCATCTGTCCGTCTCTTTTTCGTTTTCTTTCTCTATCTATCTAAGCTCATTATGGATAGATGGCAATTGGTAATAGATGCTTATTATTCAAGTGCGTAGCCATCTGTGACTTTCAGCTGCTTTACAGGTGCCAACAACGTCAACAACAACAAAATCAACAACAACATCAACCACAACAAAAACATCAACAACAACATCAACAACATCAACAACAACAACTCAAAGCATTTGTCAAGTTAATAAGGCGTTCGTTAGCCTAACGAAATATGTGCCTTTTGGCTGTGGGTGGCAACTCTGGTCTGCCACAGTTGCTCTCGTTTCCTTTGCCTTAGGCTCCACACACATGTTTAGCTGACTACCCAGCCTACCAACATTGTTGTTGTTGTTGCTTTTGTTGTTACTCTGCTTTGTGGAGTGTTTAAGCATTTGGAGGCTGGTTGCCTTGGGGTCGCCTAATCAACTGGCGCTTATGTATTTAACTTTGGTTCCATATTCGCCAAGGCGAAAACATGAAATGTCTCATGCAAATTAGCGATGGCAGCGTGAGTCACGGCAGACAAAATACACGAAGCAAATCAAGAAATTTCAAAGTTATTGCCATTTTCGATTATAAGATATTTACAAGATATTTTTGTCACTAGCGTAAAACATTGATATTTAAGCAACATTACAAAAATTTAGGAAATTTTTTTATAATTTCGGCACTAGCGTTAGACATTTATATTTAAGGATAACTATAAAGTTTGCGCCACTAGCAAAAATATCGATTTTTGAAATATTCTTAACATTTTCGGTACACCAAAAAATTATATTGACACATTAATATTTGAAAAAGTTATCAAATTTATTAGAATAAATCTTTTTGAAAAGTATAGCTAAAATATTGTGCAGGATAATTTATTGGACTAGTTAAATAATTTCCTTGTCTAAGAGTAACTTGAGATACAAATATTTTAGGTATTGCCTTAAAAGAGTTTACGAAAATCATGCTAGCTGAAATTTAATTAATTTATTACAATTAAATATATATCGAACACATTTAAAATAAACAATATGATTTTAACAAAACATAGAAATCTGTTCTGAAAATAGCAAAAACCTGTATTTTCTAAAATTTACATAGTCAATATAGTCAATTCCAAAGGGTTGGTTTATATTTAAAATGAAATCGGTTTTTTTTTTCATTCGTGTAATTAAAGAACTCCAACTGAACTCGTATTGTGTAGTTAAACAGTTAAACAGTTGCATCATCGAAATGGTTTTCTCTAATTACTTAAGCCCCTAATAAAGTCGGCGTATTTGACAGAGGCAAAGTCATTAAATCCTGGACAAGCCATACCCTCAACATTAAGCTGGCACTTTGAATAAATAAAAACATTTTAATTAGAGCAATTGTTTATTTATTTAAAGTTGTATTTGACTTTGCCTACTTAAGTTAAGTTCATGTTTATAGTTTGCAAATTTAAGTTCAATTGTAATAATGTTTGGATAAGGCTTTAAATTAAATATACTTTTAATTACAATTAATTGAATCTGAATGACATTTACAACATACGTAAATATGCAGTAATTGATTTTATGTACAATTAAGCATGACATTTATTATTGTATGCATTTTTATTTATTGTTCACGTTTTTGTGTTAATTAATATGCAAATGATAATATAAATAATGCTACGCAGAAAAGGAAAAATTTAAATCACGTGCCCATCGCCTGAATGTGATACGAAAAATTGCCACAAATTTTTGCAAAAAGACTAGCACAACAATGTTGAGCGCATTTTCTTTTCAAGAAAAACTTTAAGGCCAAGTGTCTGTGTGTGTTTGTGTGTACGCGAGTGTGTATAGCCTAAAGCCCAACCCCAACTCAAAGTCCAACCCCCAAAGCCCAACCCCAAAGGCAACACGTGAAAGGCAAAGGCAAAGGCATAATTTTGCTTTTCATTTTTGCTGCGTTTAATGTGAAAACTTACTCATGTAAATGAAAAACGCAGGTGGTAAAACTTTTTGCTTAACTGAAAGGCGGCCAAGGCACTAACACAAACACACACATACACACACACACTCACTCATACATACACATGAGCGTACTGTAAATGTATTGGCACTTGTATTTACATGATATTTAGAAAACACTCAGCTTCAAGTTGAAAGACTCGAAGTCGTCGTCGTCGTCTCGCACATAAATTAACTTTGTTGCTTAGTGTTTTCTCCTCTCTTCTTTTTCTTCTTCTTCTTCTTGCTGCTACTCCAAATGTTTAAGGAATTCATTCTCTATGCGCATAGCAATGAGGAATTCATTTAATTAGAATCATACAATGTCTACATGCATATGTTTGCTGCAATGATTTATCCTTTTCAGGGTCCCACAAAATCCAAAAGATCTGTCATAACAATTATTATGTAGTTTTTTTTTGTAATTGGAAAAGTTTTATGGGTATATAGTACGTAATATACATTCCCAATATTCTTATGCATTCAGCTGCCATTTCATAAGCCAAATGTGTTTCTCTTATGATCCCAAAGTTAACTGTTCCATGGTGCGTATGCGCAATATTTACAGTTGATGAAAAATTCAGTTAGCTCGCTGCAACTTTGTTTTCAAAATTGTGCTCAAATAGTTTGACAGCCAAATTAAATAAACCAATAAAAAAAAAAACTAGTTTTAATGTCTCAATAGCGAAAATTTAATACTCTAGCAAATTACTTAAATATCAATCAGATAAATCAAATAAAACTAAAATGTTAAATGAAAGTGTATTACTTGTAGCGCTATAGTCAATAAAAAATCATTAAATTAAATTAAATTATTGAATACTGAAGAGTTTTGTTCAAAAACCTTTTGAATCAGGAAGAGTCTTTAATTCGTTTAAAAGCTAATATTTATGAAGAAAATGTGGAAATTTATAATTTCATTCAATTTTTTAGTGGTTTTTTTCAACCAAGATTTCAATTTTTCACGTATATTTCCTTCGAAAACTCTAATATATAAATATAGTTAATTACTTTAGCAATTTTCAAACTGATATAACATCCTCAGTTGTAGGACCGATAAGTTCTATACGAATATTTATAATAAAACTTCATTATTTTAGCATCTTGTCAGCTTACACATAGATTCAGTACGTAGTCATTTATTCATGCATAGGTATCTTTTCATAGAGCATAAAATTAAAAGTTTTCACAAACTTGAGATGCCTCGAAGTCATCTATCGGAATGGCATAATGAAAAGTCTCTTGAGGTCTCTCTGTCTAACCATATTATTTATGCTAATACTCGTACAATGCTGCTTCAATTATATACATATATACATCAGATATACAGACAGACAGACACACCCACACCCATTCCAGACTGGATATCAAATATGCATAAACATTTGTGCCTTCTCTGACTCGTTTCGTCCCTCTATCTCTCTCTATATCTCATTTTCTATTTCACTCTCTCTTTGGTTAGTTACATGTGTTGTGTGGCATGTTAAACAAAGCTTAAAACTGATGCCCAAAAACAGACTGCGGCCATATTAAAAATGTAACCAACTGAAATGAGGGTCAAGACTAGGTCACGACACAAAAAAGAGGATGCTATGTTAGGATGCTTGTTAAGAGTGCATGGTCTACAGATACCCTGTACCCCTTAGAATAGAAACTATTGCTAAATCCAAATATGCTAGCAAGGCCATAAAGTTCACAGAAAAAAATCTGTGACTCCGGGATAAAATCAATACCAACAGTGTCAAAAGATTGGTAACAAAATACTTAATTTAAGTGCAATTTCTCAATTCCCTCTCCGCAAATATTTCGATTATCAGGACTCTATAACAATTTTTCCATAAATTTATTCAGTAATGGTAATATAATAATTATTCTAATATACAGTCGAACTTCCCTAACTCGAATGACCATTATCCAAAAAAAAAGTTCGAGTTACGGGTTTTTTTTTTTTTTTTAATTTTTTAAAAGAAACTACAATTGCATTGAATCAGAAAAACATTTCAAATGGCAAACTTTTCTTGTTATTTTCAACAAAAAAAAAACCAGTTTGTTCAAGACCTGTCGATATTCTCAAAAATTGGTGTTATCATTCTTTTGCTGTGTCCAGAAGAAGCTCCCGGTTCAAATGACATCATAATTAATTTTCCATATTTCAGAAACTTTATGTTTTTTAGTCCAGTTTCCAATTTCTTAACAAAAATTTTTAAATATTTCTTAAAGCGATAATTATTGCACTGATGCACTGACTAAACAGTACATTACGAACATCTTACCTATAGGAAATTCAGAAGCCTAGTAGTTGTTGATGCAATATTTTATCATGTTGCATATGTTAATTTAAATCAATATTACATATCCAAGCGAGCCTGTAACAAAAGCATAAGAAAGAAACGAAAAAAAATTCAAACTTTATTGGGGATTTTTACGAAAAATTCGACTTACAGAAGTACGGGACAATATTTTTGTTCGAGTTAAGGGGAAGCAGAATTGTATGAAATTTGCTCAGTAAACGCTGTTGGCACTCAATTTTGTTCGAGTTAGGGAAGTTCAACTGTATTTATTTTTATTTATTCGATTTATTTTTCTTCTTTTTTTTCCCTTTTGATATTTGACATAGATACAAAATTGTGTCACCATTTGCTTTATTGTATCCTTTCTTCATAGACATTTTATGGTTACAGGGTATAGACAACAATAATATGGTCGGCTGTTAGTCTTTATTGTTCTTGTTGTTGCTGTTGTTCCCGCTGCAGCTGCGTGTGCCTGCATGCTGATTTCCGTTTCCTGTTTACGAGCATGCACACATATACACACAAACACACACACACATACACACACACACACAAACAAGCACAGACGCAGCCACAGACACGTCAAGACACGCTTAAAGCTATGTAGCGTGAAAATATGCAGGACCATTTCTCGCATATGAAAACGCAATTTTTATGGCATACATTTTTAATAAACTCATCGATTGCCGTTCGCCATTCATTGCAATGCCAAAGCTAACAAAACATACACACACACACACACACACATACATACAATCACACACAAGCTCAAAAATACGCATGTGTGCACGTGCTCATCGATAAACATAAATTGGAATAAATATGCTTCAAGTGGGTCAGCAACGGATAACTGAACGTCTAAGGGCTCATCCAGAACTGGAGACAGCGACACCTGCCAACCACCGCAGCCTCCTATACAGGGTGCTCCACACCAAGGAGAAGAAACAATCATACAAATTTTTACAACATAATTTGATCACATTACTTTTAGCTGCAAATGTTACTTTTGCTGAGATTTTTAAATACAGATTCTGAAATTTTATCACTGTTAATATATAAAAATAGTTTATAGTTTATTTAAAATGCGTTATAAAAAAGTAATTTACAATTTTGGGCAAATTCTTGATTTTAATTTAATATAAAGTTCTGACTTTATAAAAAAACGAAAGTCAGAACTTCAAATTAAATTCAATTCAAGAATAAAAACCTATCCATCTGAAACACAAAGATTGCTTTTAAAATCATGCTTGCAGGTTGTAAATGAAACATTTTTATTAGAATCTAGCATCAATTAATGCTGGTTCTCATTCTGATCATACTTTAATAATAAAATCTGTTGTAGCATTTAAAAAACATAAAAATATTAGACATAATTTGCTTACTAATGTAAATATAGTCACTTTAGCAACTTGTAAGCGTTAAATGGAACACCCTGTATTATTATATGCTTTAAAGAAATTTCCTGTTGAAATCCGTTTAAGTTTTTTTTTTAACAAAAATATAATATCTTTTTAATATCATCTAACAAATATCAGTTCAATCAATCAATTCAAATACTTTTAATATCAAAATACAAAATACAATTTTCAGTGCAGGTCGTGAAAATTCCTCTTCCTTTTCTGTATTCAATAAATTTTTTAAATTCTCATATATATAAGCATTAAAAATGTCATTAAAATTGGACACTTTTGACACTTTCCAATTACTTATTTTGAATTTGTTTAAATTTATTTTCAGTAGCACCCTGTATCAGTAAGCCATTTACTGCAGTTACAAGTTACAGCTGTTATTTTTCGAATACCTTTTGAGATACTTTGTTGCTGATTCTGTTTTGTATTTCGACTGTCAATTACAATTATGGTAAATCAAGCGAAGGCTGCGAGCCGAAACGAAAAACTCCATGCAAAAAGAAAAATAGAGATGAAAATGAAAATGAAAAATGTTGTGTTGTTTTTGCTGTTGCTGTTGAGTCAACTGGTTTTGGGTGTCGAGGTCACATTAATTTTGCAACATTTCAACTCCAACAATGTGACAATGACAGGTAACAGCAACATTAACCAAAAAGGTTACTAAACTAAAAGCCTGAACTTGGCTCTAAGTACTAAACACAGTCCTTTATTTTGGTTAACAATATTTATAGGCACACATACAACATGTAATTGACAGTCGATTGGGTGACCAAATGACATTGCCAACAACAGATTCCAACAGATTCTTGGGTCGGCATTGTGTCTCGAGTTGCGGTTGTGGTTTGCGGTTGCGGCCAGGGTTGTCATTGTCTGTTGTAATTTCCTGTTGCCATACCACATATTTACTTATTTATTTATTCAAAGTCGACTAAAAAATATCGACAGAGAGCCAGTAAATTTATTAGAACTTACTTAAAATTATAAGTTAGGAATGTAAAATTAACAATTAAATTGAAATCAGATTTTATTCGTGACTGAAAGAATGGATTACTTGAATTACATTTAATTAAATTTAATTTGATGTTGGAATTATATGAAGGCGTAAATTTAAATTAGTGTAAGTCAGCAATTTTAAAGTCAAAGCTTAATTTAGAAAGCATTTTGGACTCAAAGCTATTGTATTGTCTACTTTGAGAAGAACAAATCCCAGAAAGCTCTATGCTTAACTTGAATCACACACATTATAATAATGTACGTATGTGAAACTTGAAGAAAGTCTTGGCAAAAGTTTTGCCTTGTGAATTAGAAAAACTTTAGTAAAAGCTTTGCATTTGTAAATAACAAAAAAGCTCAGCATCTGAGTTGAACTTTTGACAATGACAAGAAAGCTTTTCTAAGAAACTGAACAAAAAATTGAATAGTAACTTTAATTCTAAGGACAAGGTACATGTACATGAAAAGATAATAAAGTGCAGCTTTTTTATTCTGTGAAGTTAAATTGTTAAAAATTTAAAATTAATTGTTTAAAATTATTTTAAAGGATTATTCGAAAATAGGAAAGCTTTATAAAGAACCCAAATCTTTAAAAAGAATGTTAATTAATTTTTTAAATAGAAATTGTACGATTCGGAAATAGTTAAGTTTCATGATGATGATTAATAAGTTTAACTTTAATTTTATTAAGTAAAAATAAAGGAATTGTTTAAAATTCTGAAAGATTCAACTGGGATTCACACAATAAACTTTTAGTTAAAACATTCATAATTCCGTTATAAAAGCTTTAGTCGTTAAGCTATGCAAAGCTTTTTATTTCAAAACAGCTGATGGCACAATCTCAACTCTCTCGCTCTCTCTCTCTCTCTCTCTGTCTCTTTCGCACACACACTTGGCAATGCATTCGCGCCGAAAATGGTGGCTTTGTGTTGGTGTGTGTGTGTATGTTTTGAAGTGTATTTGTGTGTGTCGCAATGTAAACAATAACAACAAAGACGCCAACTAAAAGCGTCCCAAGTTGCTTTGCCAACGACCAACGTCGCCGCCTGTCCGCCCGGCATTCGCGACCCACAAACACACATACTGATACACACACACACACACACATAGACATAGACATAGAAACACACACACACACACACGCAGACGCAGATATCCAGTTAAACGTGTTTCATTCAGTTTCACTTTCAGTCGTCCCTTGACTTCCGCACGGAAGCGTTCGTTGCGTTCTCCTCTCTGTTTTCTGTCTCTTCATCACTTCAATTGTTTTTTGTTCTCGTTGTTGTTGTTGCTATTTTTTTTTTTGGGTGCGCAAAACAACAAAGTTAATAAAGAAAACAAACCAAAATATAAACATACAAACAAATATGCATATATACGACTTGGACTCGAAAGTTTTGTTGAGAAATTTCCATAAAATGTTTCGAACATAAAAAAAAAGACAACAAAAAAGGTCTCGCGGGAAATAAAGCACAAGAAACGAGAATAAAAATATAAAACAAAAAATACACGTAAAGGTGACAAAACGTAAAAAGAGAAAAATACAAAAGTATATAAAAAAAAAGCGTATGAAAAAAAAGAAAGGCTCATTTGCCTGCCAAGCTGCTGCCAAGTGTCAAGTTGTTGTTGTTTGCAAATGAGAACAGCTGTTGTTGCTTTTACTGTTATTATTATTATTGTTAGCAATGTGTATGTGTGCGTGTGTATGTGCGTGTGTGTGTGCGTGTATATGTGTGTGTGTATTAAAAGTTACGCCATTAATGCCGCCATCCTTTCAAACTGAAACAATTAAAGCTACAAAAGCAGCTTCGTTTATGGCTAACAAATGAACAACAGGCAATAATAAAACACACACACACATCCTTTCTCTCTCTGTGTGTGTCTGTGTGTGTGTGTGTGTGTGTGTGTCAGCTCTGACTATTAGCAGCATAAATCTATAAAGACATTTTTAATTTCCGTTGAACAGTTGTGCCAAAGACGCGACGTCAACAACAGCAGCTGTTTGAAATGCAGCTTTGAGAAGCTGTCCTCCACGTTCACTTGCCTCCCTCGCCCATTTCAGCCTTTCACCCTGTCAAACATTCTTTGTTTAAAGCGGCAAACAAAACAAAGAAAAATAAAAAGAAAAACGCTACAGTTTTTTTTTTTTTGTTTTGCCTGGCCCACAAAAACCAACTAACTACTTGTAGTAAATAAATACAGTGAAACCTTGTGTCCAATCCCAGCGCCCAATACGAATCCATTTCAACTAGCGATGGTCTCCGATATTTATTTTATTTCAACTTACCGTCTTTTATTTTTTAATAGCTGCCAAAAGCAATTGACAAAAAACTCACTCAAAACTAATAACATAATAAGAAAACAATATTTTCAATTAGATGGTTTACTTTAATAATTTGGGTTTGAGTCAAGCTTTTTTCAAGCTTTTCTAATATCTCACAAATATTTAGACTTCGAATAAATCTCATAATATAATAAGACATATTTAAACCATAAAAATAATTCGATTACTTACAACATTTTTATTAACTGGTTACTAAAATTCAGAAAAAATTGAAATAATAAATTAACGAAATCTGGGGGGTATATAAACCGGTCCGCGAACCAAACCGAAATCCTTTTCTATAAACCTTGTATATAATTTTTTAATTCAAAATGACGTTCTTCTACAATACAAAAATCCTTGTAAAAAATTAAATAAAATAAAATAAATATCGATATCATCGCTAATTTCAGACCAGACCACATCGTTACCCGTTTCCCCCTTTCGCTACCCCTTTTTGCCCGTTGTTGTCATTCAACATACAGCGCCCGAAGCTGCTCAAGACATTGTTTTCATCCTGTAAAGGACTTGCCTCTGTTTTTATTTGCACACAGCTTCAGGCAGCCTTCATATTGTACGTATTGTGTGTGAGTTTCCTTTTCTTTCTATCTCTCTCTCTCTCTGAGTGTGTGTGTGTGTGTGTGTGTCTGAAATATAACCCATATATTTATATATATATGTATATGTATACATATATAGATTCAACGTGGCAGGACATTGATATACGCGTACAATGTGTATCACTTGGATGCAGCTGCATCGCCCGCATCATCCATCGATGGCAACTGCCTGGCAATTGCGTTCATCGTATAATTTATTCCTCCTTTTCCATTTTTAAGGACACTCTCAATATTATGCCGAGCAAGCGACAGAGAAAAACAAACATGACAGCTCGACGGAATATCGCTTTACATACTCGTAGTTCGTAAGAGTCCTAAACATGCCATGAAGCAATTGCTGCAATATAGATATCCTTTAGCAAATTGGCTTGCCATGAAACTATCGCCAGTAGTATCGCTTAAGTCATAAGAGATTCAAATGATTTCATTTTTTTTTTTTTTTTTGTTTCATTTACGACTATCTAATTGCAAATTGAATAATAGCACTGTGCTACACAAATATGATTCAAAATAAACTTCTGGAATGGGATATAGCTTAAGTTGTTGGTATAGATACGATAGTACTAACGATAGTATTAGTTTTTCTATTTAATAATTTAAACACTTAGGTGGGTTATAAATATTAATGCAGTTTAAATAGCAGCAAGTTTATTATCAATAATTTAAGTCAAATGTTTGTGAAGTTGTGGGTATAAAATTTAATAGTTTATGAAAAAAATATTCGAATTTTAAATGTTCGGTTGAGTAAAAGTTCTACTTAGATGCTGCTTTTAAGTCGCAAATTGTCATTACAACGCTTAGATTAATTACAGACTCACAAGATTAAAAATCAATTAAAATTTTAATTAATTGTGAAATACACAAAATCACAATCATATAAATCAAAGTCATCAAAATTAGCATGTGAAATACATGACTAGAAATTTCAATCAAAATGATATTAATAATAACATTATGATGTGAGAGAATCTCCCATAATCATGCAACATAAAAGCTGATGAAATGTCAGTCGAGATGAATGTGAAAACATGGCCATAGGCCTCAAATTGATAGCAGACAGCAGCATATATACATATACATACATATGTAGGTACAAGCTATCAATCAAATGGCCATCTAAACTCAAGTGGCCCCTGAAAAAAAGGAGAAAGAATCACACACATTTGGCAGCTCGCAGGAGTACGAATACGTGTATCCCATGGACCACTTTAAATGCGACTCTCGTCTGCATTTGCTCAGGAGTAAACTTTTCTTTCATTTCACTCATTTTGATTTCGTTTCTTTATTTTTTTTTTTGTACGGATTCGACCTATGCAAACAAGGAGCTTCAGGAGCAGCAATCCACAACATAACAATTGAAATGGTTAGCACAGCCTTTTGAGCACATCAATCATACGCAATGTTGTGCGAGGCAAAACATTTGCATAGGCCAATTGTGGAGTTGAGCTGAGGGGAATCGACCTAGACCACAACCTGAAACGATAATGTGTGCAGCAGTAGTTGACCAATCATCTGCTCTTACCCACATTTCTGGCATTTCTCCATTTGCCTGCCGTTTCCCACAACAATATGCAAATTCTAATGCGTCAAGTTTTCTGCTGCACATTGATTGAGGCAAAACTTCAACTACACTCAGAAAAATATGTTATACTAATATTAAGTATGTCCGTACTAGTATTTATAAAATTTTAATCGGATAATTTTAACTATTATTATTTACTATTATTATTTTAATTTAACATAATTACGGACCCGTTCTGGTTTCTGATATAATAATTCTGATAAAATTAACCAAACTTTTTCGGTACATAGAAAACCCATGAATTGCCATGAATTTATTGGGATTTCTACCCAATATTTTTGCATATCCCTTTAAAAGAAAAACAGGGAACCCATAAAACGCAAAAAAAAATCTTTAAAATGATTACGTAAACTTTTTTAAAAGTGAGCGAAAGAATAAAAATCACAAATAATGATTACTTGTGAGTTTTATTTTTTCGCTCAAAATTAATCATAATCATTGAAGAAAATCCATAAAAATCATTAAATAATATAACTCATAATGATTACGGTCCCTGATTTTTTGATTAAATTAAAGATTGCTTTGTACTTAATCTAGTAAACTCGCTTTAACATGAGAATGCTTCAAACTAAAAACAAATACATTTTGAAATAAGAAATATTTACAAATATCTATAGCATCATTTAGAGAGAGAACTTTTTCTTTGGCCGGAAAAAAATTTTGATAAATAAAAAAAAAAACATTTTTCAATTTTTGCTAAATAGCACTGGGATAAATTCAAGATATTTGTGACTAAACTTAAATTAATCTCAAAATGAAGTCAAACTATCCCAGAAAAAGCTTATTCTTTTAAAAATTTCGAGTAAAATTTCGGGATCGTTTGATCTTGAATATTGCCTGTCAACAAATATTTTTATTTTACTTTCTGAGTGTAGTGTTGGCCAGGCCAACAAAACTTTGCCAGCTGCCAGCTGTTGGCAGTGCTGATGTCTGTATGTTTATGCTAATACCTGCAGCTTTTCCATATACTGTACATACTTTACATATCATACTCGTACTCTTAACTCAGCTTGCTGGCTAATTCAATTTTTGGCATTTGACTAAGTCGTTTATCTGTGGCAAGCACAGTGCCAAAACTTTGCCAGGCAAATTGAATCAGTAACCAGCGAAAACAGCCACAACCAGAGTCATCATCATCATCATCATCATCATTATCACCATCATTCGCATCATTAACATCAGCCACCCACATTCACATGATCCCAAACAACATCATTAACACTGTCATTGTCATATGTGCTTATGACGACGTCGGTCACAAACTGCGAGCGCTCAGGTTAAGCTTCATTTGTGCCCAAGGCGGTGAAATTACGGGTCGAAAGTGCGGGGAGGGGGGGGGGAGGTGGTAACGTTCCGTTGCGATTATGCAAATTTCATTTGAAAATTTATTGCGAAAACATGGCAGCGTATGCATTGCATAAACAGCTCATTAAATGCCGAAAAATCTTTGTGTCTCATCAGCACGTCTAATTCAATCTGTATCTGTGTTTTTGCCCTTTTCCCTTGGCCAAGCCGAGAACTCTTAGTTCCCCTCAAATTCCTAATGCGTGTGTAATGGTGCCGTTTTGTGATTAATGAGCCATTTGACTTGGCAAAGTGAAAGTGAAAGTGAAAGTAAAGGCAGCAGCTTGGCATTCTTAACTTTTCCATAAACTAATCAACCATCATCGTCATCATCATTATCAACAAGGCGTTCATTATTATCAGTTAGAGCAAGACAAAATAACATGGTTGAAATACAAAAGCCACATTCGGCTCTTAAGCGGCCATCGCTAAAACGCGAAACGGTTGTTGTTAACAATAGTGCACCCACCATCAAGAAGGTGACTCTCGTGCCCAATGATGAGGTGAGTCCTGCGAATCCCCATCAGCATATTCTTGCTTTTTCCAAATTAAATAATTACCATTAGCAAATAATTACAATAAAACAATTAATCATACGTGTAGCGCTAGGAAGTGACTAATTTATAAATAAATCAAAAATATTATATTTACAATTAATTACACATTGCCATATTTCTACTGCTTCCTGTTCAACAACATTTTTAATTTCTGTTTTATTTATACCCTGTAAATATCACAGATATATTAGCTTTATGCAAAAGTATGTTCCAGACACAGTGCCTCAATTTTCTTAAAAAGTTTAAACAATTGGCATCACAATGTCGCCGTTCTCATCGATCTGTGAGCTTTCGACACATAAGAAAATTACAAAAACACGGCGCTGAACGCAAATAAAATATAAAATATCTAATTGTCGTTTACACAAATCTTTTTTGTTGGCTTGTCAAGCAATTTGCATACATTTATTTTTTGAGTACTCTAAATTTTTCCAAACTATTCTTACCTAATTTAATGTAGTTTTTCGCTCTTTAACACTATTAAATCAAAAATTGTCATTAGTGTTGTTTTCGTCATTTTTTCTTTTATCTTTTGATGTGCTTTTTTAAAGCTATCAGCTTATTAATATTGAATTTCTCCATAAGATTAGACATATTATTTGACGATAAATTTCTGAAACAAATTTGTAGAAATAATTAAGAATTTAGAAATAAGTTCATCTTAATTCCAGGTGCATATTATTTTAAACAACTAGAAGAATGCTTAAACCTCTTTTTTAGAAATATCTAAGCATACTTTTCAGAGCAGCTATGAGAACATTTTCTGCGATCGGAAAAAATTAAATTCAATTGAAAAATAAAAAGCTCTCTTGCCGCCAAAGAGTTGATACGACTTTGTCTCATCTTGTCTTTGTCTCATCTTTTTTTTTTGATTTATTTAAATTAAACTATAAGCAAAAAACATCAGCGTTATCTTCTTATGTATTAATAGAACATTTTATTATTAACTTTGAAATGAATCCTTTGATGTTCAAAAACAAAATAAACACACAATTTTAGAATTGAAAATAATTGTATTAATTTGCCAGATCTGAGTAGCAATATTCGTTAAATTAATTTATGGAAATTTGATAGTCGTTCGTCGTTAATCGGCCGTTTAATCAGGATATCTGGATAATCAAGTGCGCGTATTGGCGGCATTTGGCCTTGACGGGCCAAAGACGCCATAATTTTGGGACAAGTTAATTAAGTATGCAAATGCTTTAGTCTGTTTGTCTGTCTTTGCAGCCGCCTCCTTTTTGTTGAACTTGGGCTATGCAAAAAGGATTAAGTGGAGTCCTTTTTCTAGGCTCATTTAATTGCTTTTATGCGCGGTAGATAAACAAGTGCCCCAAAATATCATCTAGCCAAAAGGAAGCATACTTTGGCTTAAGCTCTAAGGACCTTCTCCCTCTCCCTCTTCTCCTTTCTTTCATTCCCCCTCTTGTCCTTGTCTTTAACTCCAGCAAACGCATAAAATTACAAGTGGGAAAAACACTTTTGTCCTGTTCTTTGTTTGTGTCTTTGCGTTGGGTTTTGTGTTGTCGCAGCTCATTTGCAAAATTCATAAATAAAGCAAGCGATAAGAAAGCTACTGTTCTATGCCAGACTATAGATATACCCTTTAAACGTCACCAAATGTTTAGCCACAAAAATCGAGTATTATACTGAAACTCAAATAAGTTTAATCATTACACATATATTTCGGAATTTGCAATTAAAATAAGCAATGTGTTGATATAATTTTTGTCTGAAATACTCTTAATAATTAATTTCAGATACTTGATCCGATTTTAATTTGCTACCCAAATTCCCAAGAATTGTTTTTTTTTTTTCAATTTATTTTATATTCAAAATAAAATTGATTCTTTTAAACCAGGGCTAAGAATGTTTCTAGTGCAACGAATATACCACATTAGAGTTGGTTAAAAACAGGGTATCATGCACAGATTTTTAAGTTTATAAATGCAAATTATAAACTGGCTGAAGGCATAACAACTTTCGATTGGCATTTCATTATGAACGTGCCATAAATAAACTCGATTTGCCATATCGATTGCCTATCGCTTGGGCCACAACTTGGACTTCGACTTGGTCTCCATCTCCGTCTCCATCTCCATCTCCGTCTCCGTCTCCGTCTTCGTTTATGGTTTGGATGATGTTGATGATGGTGCCCTGGGCCTTGGGAGCAGGCTATCCGCTTCGACACGTTTTGCCGGAGACGAAGCACGGGGAGAAAAAGTTAGCTGCAAATCTTTGGGCCATAAATAAAACCCCGGCCACTGTGGCAACATTTTATTACCTTTTGCCAAGTTGTTTCGGCTGGCCCACAGAAATAACTAAATAAATAAATAAATAAATAAAAATAAAGTCTAGTAAAATACAGATACAAACACAAATAAAATTTATAGAGGCAACTCAGCAAGCGGCAAATAATTGAGCAGTCCTGCCAAATGCTTTACGAGTCTCATAATTCTTTTTTATGTGGAAATTAAATTTAATTTGTCAGCCAAAGGTAATTGCGAAATGCTTCAACTTTCTTCTGGCTTATCCTTGTCCTGTCGCCTTTGCTCATTTCTCAGCATCATTATCATCATCATTGTTGCCATCATCGACATCATCCTACTTATCCTGCTCATCCTTGTCATCGTCAGTGTCACATAAAATAAAATCAAAAAAAAATATATATATTTAACAAGAAAAAAAAAACAAACCGTTTAAAACTCATATTGTGAGTTGCTGGAATTGAACTTTGTGAAAAGTTGGCGAATGCAGGAAGGAAGCAGAGACAGCAGCCAGGACACTCCCAGCATTGTGCTGATTTCCTTTTAATTATCATAATTATGCGTTGAATCGCAATTTGTGCCCAACTATGACTGCAACCCACAGAAATCCGAAGCCGCACACTTCATCCCCCTTTGGCCTTGCGTTCCCCCTTTCACGCCCCCATCCTCCAATGCTAATGACAAGACCGGAGATGGAACAACCTCAACATTTGGGTTTTGCCCAATTACACTGGCAATCGTTTAGCTCGTGGGCTGCTTTCCAAGCCATTGGGCAACTTTCTATTCGCCTTTATATTATTATATTCATAATTTATATCCGGTCATGCTCACACTATTTCCACATTATTCTCAAAAGTTTCAAGGATATTTTCGAATTGGGATTCCCCTTGATTTTTGCATGTCCTTTTCGATATTAGGCTTAAAATACTTTAACAAAAACAGTATGAAAAAGAAGAAATTTGTATTAATTGCAGCAAACAATTTTAAGTTCATTGTAATTACAATTTTTTATAAGTTTTAATAAATTTTATTTTATTTAAGCGTTTTTTACAAAGTTTAATCAATTTTTTTATATGAAAAATGGTACTTGAATCAAGTATTTTGTGCTCAATTAAAGAAACTTTGAGATTAGTGAACTTTTGACACCGTTTGGAATTAATGTTATACCTGATCCAAAGTATTTTTGCAGTGTTAAATCAAGATTCTGATAATATTATTAATAATAATAATAATAATAATAATAATAATAATAATAATAATAATAATAATAATAATAATAATAATAATAATAATAATAATAATAATAATAATAATAATAATTAATAATAATAATAATAATAATAATAATAATAATAATAAAGTCTAATCTAAAAATAACAAACAACAGGAACTCCATTATTATATTTTTCCGTATTGAGATTAGGCGATTAGCGATTTGTCAGCAAACTGATACAATATGTAAATCGGGCTCATAACTTGCACATCCTGTGTGTTAGTTGCAGACAGATACGACGAATTTACGGCCGCGATAAGAAGTCCGGCGAGTTGTCTGTTCTGACCAGGCTACAAAAAAAAAAACACATATGGATCAATAAATAAAAGAATGGCAATAAATTTGCGCATGCAAAAAGGAAACGAAGTGGCGATAAGACAAACAGCGATAGTTGGCGATGCCTGTTGGCCAGGCCAAGACCGAGTCCGTGTCTGTCTCTGTCTCCGTGTCCGGTTCCGTGCTCAAGTTCGAGTTTGACCAAATGGCACTTGGCTTTGAAGTTTCGAGTCAGCTGCGACGTGGCTGAGTTTTAGCCTTTCATTTATAATTGCCAGACACACGTCGACACACACACGGATGCACACACACGCACACACACACACTCTTAGATGTCAAGTAGTTGGGGTAGGTTATAAATGATCTGGGACCAAGTCCATCATAATGACACAAGTTTTTATGTGTGTTCTTGTGTGTGTGTGTGTTTGTCTCTCTGTTCTACAAACTTTGTTAAATTCTAGCTCTCTCTTTCCTTTTGCTTTCCTTTCCTTTCCTCCTTCTCCTCTCCTGCCTCGTCCGACCCGCTGTCTCATCAATGTTGCAAATGATTTGGCTGCAACAGCCGCTTGGGGGCCATTTGCAGCTGACCCTTTTCATCTGTTTGCTCTGAGCCTCTTCAAAACCGATAACGATTCCGAGTTCTAACCACATTCGGTATGGTCATACACATTTTCGATTTTCATAGAATGCATGTAAATATTTGGTTGGCAACCAAACTTCGATTTATTTATTTTTATTCAAAAACGACTAACAAAAATATTACCCAACCTAAGAATTAAGGTTTTTTTTGATCGAAACTCTCCAAAAATTTATTTAAAAACAATTTTGTGTACTATTTATATTTTTACTTAATTTTAAATAAACAAAAATTATTTTTGGTTTTTAAATAAAGCTTTGTTCTGTAGTGCTTTACATATTAAGAAATTATTTACGTTTTTTAAAAGATTTTAGTTTTTTGAGTATTTATTTAATTTAAAACAATTTTTAAATATAAACCAAATAAAAATCAATACATGTGAAATGTAAAAAATTCTTATGGGCCATTCTAAATTGCTTTTATTCAATTTTAAAGTATTTTTTAATTTCTTTCAAAATGTGACAGACTTCATTAATTTAAGTTTTTTTTTTAATTCCAAATAAAAACCAAATAAAATAAGCATACAAATAAATATTTGAAATACTAATTAATTGTATGAAAGAGAACTGGGCTAGTTTTTTTTTTCGATCAGTGTAGATTAGAATTGGCTAAAAGCAAAAGAGAAAACACGTTACACGATTTGTCCGTAAACTGGCAATATTTCATTAAATTCGACGTCAATTCTAATTATATATCATGGCAGTACGGCAATTGACGGAGGCTTGGCCAGTTCATCCAAATTATGGCCCAAAAATAAAACGAAATTAATTGCAATAGCTGTTACACACACAAACACAAACACAGACACACACATACTTACATATATAGGTAAATTATTACGTATACGTAACGTAAACGGGCATAAAAGAAGTGTGGCCAAAAACTTTCACTGTAACGGACACATCATAAATTTACACACACACACACACACACACAGACACAGACAACCACAGTCAGGAGAGCGAAAGAGTGAGAGAGACAGGATGAGAGAGAGAGAGAGGGAGAGAGAGAGAGAGGAAGAAAGCTAACGCTTAGTGACATCAATTGTGAATTGTGTGTGTGTCTTTTTTTTTTGTGGCCTATTGTTGTTGCCGTCCACTTCCTATAAGCATTGTGTCCCTGTGCCTTCATTAGCCATTAATGCGAGTTGGCCAATAAAAAGGTGTGACAATTGTCATGGCCAAAAGGAAAAACGAGCAACAACTGCGGAAAATGTGCGCGTAATTTATATACGTTATGAAGGCAATTTGTGGTTGAAGTTTGCGCAGTTTTTTCTTCACTTGTTGTTGTTGTTGTTGTTTTTGGTTATGCTTTTGGCCAGGTGCCAAGTGCAAAGCTTTGTGAGTGCGTTTACAGCTCATTAAATGCACATTTAAATGGTATTGCTGTTGTTGTTGCTGTTGTGGCTGTTGTTACCATTGCTGTTGTAAATCGATTGCAACCGCAATGGCATTTGCATTGGCATTGAGTCGGAAAACGTATTTTCTTTTCACACTTTATTGTACTTATCTGTTGTTGCTTGTCAAAAGCATTCGAACATTTCTCCCCATGACTTTCATCCGGCTTGCAAATCAATTGCAGCTCTCTCTTTTGGTCATTTGCCTTTTATAGTGACGCCAAGCCTGATTAAAAGTACGGTTAACACTCGTTATGACGCACATAAAATATCATCGTAAATAAGAAAAATATTAAGCTGTTCTTTTGAAACATACAGGCCTGTTCAGATTTTCACTTTAACGGATGTAAATTTCATTAACTGCTCAAATATCATTTCGACGAAATTCTGCAAAATGTAACGTGAACAAATGCATTTCAATAAATGCTATAAAATAAAAAGTGAAAACCGGAACAGGCCTGATAGACAATTGTTACTTTGGATTTTGTGCTCTACTTTTAATAATTATTTATTTATATACTTAAAAATAAATTCTAAACCGATTTTTTTAATTTTATTGTTCTTAAATTTTTAAAAATTTCTAAGAAATCTAAATAATTTGTTTGTCTTGAGAGTGTAATCAAAATTAGATGATTTTTTAGAACTAACCATATTTAATTTAGTGCATTTATTACGACTTTCAACCGTTTTTGTTGACCAAGGACATTGAAATCCTTTATAGTGATATATTTTAACATCCATTAGTAATTTTAAAAAGGACATAAAAAAGAAATTCACATGAAAATGGTGTTTGCTTTTTATTAAGAAAACTCAGCTTTGAGTTCGCATTTTCTCAGCTTTAATTGTTGTTTTCTGTGATTATTCTTGGCTTTTATTTTTATTTTCATTTTTTTTCTTTTTTTGTGGCAACCGCAAATAAAACTCTGATGAAACTGAAAATGAAGATGAAAGCGAAGTACGAATATATATCACAGCTGGACGGGCACGATATGAGACTTTATGTGGCGGACAATTGAAATGCTGGAAAACTTATCTCGAATACACGCATACACACACATAAAGACAGACATAGACCTATACACAGAGAGTGAGAGAGAGAGAGAGAGAGAGAGAGTTTTGTGGCAGCAACTGAGCCTCAGGCATTGTTGAAAGCTTGGCAAAAGGCAAAATCCAATTAAATACTCAACCCACGACTTGGAAATTAAACACCAAATGCAACATTTGTGTGAGCAAGTTTCTCAATTGTTTTTCAACTGTGAATTTCCGTTTGCGAGAGTGCACTCACAATAATTCAGAACGATTCGTTCAACAAAAAATAAAAAGTTCCTAAATTAATTCAGTTTGGTTTCCTGATTTTCTTAATTTTCTCACTTTAAGAGCGAAATCTTAAATCAAGGAAATTAAATCTTCAATTAACACGTTTTCGTTCTTAAATCGTTTCGCAATTGTTGAATTTTCACAGTCCAAAAAAAAAAAAAATAAATAAATAAAATAAAAAATAAAAACAAATAATAGAAGAACTAATCGATCTTTAATTATAATCAGCAGTAAACTTAGCCTAATATTTAGAATAAAATCGAGTAATAAAAATTCTTGAAACAAGACTGAAGCGTCTTAAATTTCGATTTTCGTACTTGGATCAAGATTTATGCAGGATTATAGAACTTTTGACATCGGAATTTCCTGAGTCAAGCTTTAACGACCTTGATTTTTCTCTCAGTGTGTGCATGTGTGTTTGAGTGTGTGTGGTTGGAATTGTTTGCGGCAGCGCATAAAAAGCCATGGGCCACATAAACACTGACAACAATGTATGCCGCCAGCAACCTGAGCTCTCTCCTCTTCCCCTTTTTCTCCTCTTCCTCTCTTCCCCCTTTCACTATTCTCCCGTTGGCCTTTTCCCATATAGGACAAGGACATGCATTTTTGATCTGAACCCAGTGATGTTGAAAGTGCTTTTGCTTTTGCTCCTGTTTCATTCTTGTTGCCAACTATTTGTGATAATTATATATTTTTTACCATAGTTCCGCAACCGCACTTGCCAACATTGTTTAGCCCGTTTAACAACACTGCACACAATGTCCACTTCAAAAATGTCTAAGAAAATTGTCAAAAGTGGATAGTGGAGAGTCCTTCACATAAATGCTTCTCGAAGGAAGAACGGACCAACATAAGGAATGCTGAGACTTTTGGTCTGCTTTTTTTTTTAATTTTATCATCATTTCTGGAGTGTCTTGAGTTTTGCCAGCTGGTCGGAATTTTCTTACCTGCCACTTTAACTGCAATGCGAAATTGTTTCTTTGTAACTGTTTTAAATAGTTTCAGATTGCTTGGAAAAATTAAGAGACCCTGAATTTGAGCAGAAATAAACACAGATTCTATTAAGGATAAGAATTGTCTATCATGATCAGAATCGAAACTTATATGATACTGGACAAAAGTATAAAATTCAGGTCACATTTGTTTCAGAAATAAAAATTCAAAGAAACATAATTTCTTTCAGAAAAATCAAAAATTTGGGAGTTCGGGATAAAGTTGATGTTAAACCTTGTCGAAAGTTTAGTGATTAAATTCTTAAATTAATTTTATTTGCTTTCTTTATCAAATCAAGCATTTTAAGCTTTTTCATATATGAGTTACTGCCCCAAATTTAAGTTTTGGTAAGCCACAGAAAGTCGTTAAATGCAATCAGAACTCCAGACTGCATATAAAACGTAAAAGAATTCAGATTTGTGGCCAGCTGAAATGTCCTTTAGTCTTTTAGTTCCTTAGACGTTTAATCCTTCTGTCCATCTGACTGACAAACACAAAAGCAACCGCAGCTGTTTGTGTGAAATAAGCAATCATATTTCATATTTCATGGCATGACATATTTATCTAAAGAATAGCTAGAGCTGAGTATTTTTCCAGGTGCGAGACTGTCTACAATCTAGGACAGTTGCCTCGTTGATTGGCCACAATTGATTTCAATCGAGCGATGGCAATAACAGCAATAAATTCTAACCCTAGTATGCAATTATTGTACTTACTTGGTACTATTAATTCAAATAAACAACCATTTTAGCAGGCATAAGTATACTAATAAAAAGAAAACTCCATTTAGTTAATATACTTAATATTGAAAACTATTGTTTGTTCTGTCTTTATGTTTATGTGTACCTTGCTCAAATCTCATAATTTATTACAATAAAATTACATATTTTTGTACATTAAATTTCGTAAAGATTGCAACATAAATAATGAAGTCATTCAAGCAAACATTTTTTTGGTCTGTTAAGCAAAGAAGAGCGAAAGCACCAGTAAGTGTGTGTGTGTGTGTGTGTGTGTGTTTCTCTCAGTGTGCTTGCACATGAGCTTGTATTTTTATGTAAATTATTTATACATATCTATGTGCATGTCAGCTGTAATGCATGTTGAGCAGCCAGGTACCTGACTTTGGGGTATTTTCTAGTGCCGCATACTAAACTAGACAAGACTTACGTATACTTAATATTACATTTTATTTATGAAACTTGTATATCTAATATTGTTTATGTACGAATATGTCTGCTGTTGTGTTTACAATTTTTCATAAAATGTAGATGCATATTAATGAATTGTTAAACATGATGATGATGCAAAATTCGAGCACAAAAACGTAGTAAATTCAGTATTAAACAAAATGGTTAAAGGAAAAAAGTTGAGCATACTCAAAAAGAGGAAGATAGAGGAGTTTGGAAAGCATTCTTGTTAACTATCGTAAGGGTTATATAGACATAGTTAAATTTTAAGTGTTTAGGTACTAACAAATTTGAGTACAAAATCAGATAATTTACAACCCTGTTTGGTTGTAAGCTTGCAACTCGTGCAACGAAAAGAGGCAGCTATAAAAATATACTTTTACTATGCACTGAACTGCTAAAAAGTCAGCAAGAAAAAGAGATACCACTTTAAAAGTGTTGAGAAAGGTGGACAAATTTTTAAATGGAAGAATAACAAATTAATCTATTTAAAACAAATTAATCTTCGAAATTAAAGTACAGGGTATCTAAAAATCAAAATATAGCTGCATTTTAAGATAGTAAACTAGGTTTATTAAGGAACTTTGCTTTAAAGTATTTTACAAAAAATACTACTCTAAATGTTGTCGGCCCCCAACTATTGTGTGTATAATACCCTTTCCCCCCATCCCAGGGTATTACGAGCAACGTTTCTGCCATGCACTTTTACAAAAAAAAAACTTTCTACAGCGGTACATAAAATAATTTCATCTGATATCATCACAGAGAAGCAGCCACTCCACATGACTCAGTAATAGCCAAAGTAATGGCCATTTAGCTGAACTTTTAGCCATCATTTTCGGTCTGCAATTTTAATTGTCTTTGCCACAAGTCCAACTAGCCCAAGGCTTTTGTGCCATGCTCCATGTTCTGCCCCAAAAATATATACTATATATGCGAAATCATTTCAATTAACACTCTGCACTTTTCTACACTAAGTAAAATGCTATTAGCAAGCAAATACCCTGCGCTCCCAATTTCCCAATCACGCTTCCTTCCTGCCCGCCTCTCTATCATTTCCTCGTTTGTATCCTGCATCCTAACGAACATGCAAGTCCGTATACATTTTTAATTCAATTTCTACACACAAACACAGAGCATGAATTTGTTGTTGAACGTTCAGGCACTTCTGGGATCAAAGCCGAAATAAAATTTGGCAAAAAAAATGTGGAACATAAACTACTGTGCTCGACTACGAGATACTCTGAGCCAGCTCAGAGCACTCAATAAAAATTAATTGCCAAAGTAATCCGTTACATTTTAGTAGGTGGCGTCAGTAAGACGCACAAGAACTCGAGCGAATAGAGAGAGAGAATAGAGAGCAAGATTACTACAGTATACAATATACAGCGGTGGCCAAAAGTATTGTGGCACCCTTTAAAGTCAGTTCTAGCCAAATTCAGAACCTACTTCAGGTATAGTCTGGTATCAATGGAAAGGTCTATGGCATTTCTTTCGAATGACATAATACTTTTCTTATCTCATTACGTACCCATTGAAATTTTTGATTATTTTTAAACGTCAACCATTTTCCTCTATTTTTAGCCAGATAAACCCAGCTAAACAGCAACAACACAAATTAAAAAAAAATAAAAATTTTGATGCAGCAAGTTTATTTAAACAATTTAAATAGTGACTGCAAAAAAAAATTTTCAAATATCTCTTCGCTATATTTTTTGTAATGTTTTGAAAATGGCGAAAAGGGCACTTTTCGCATGAAAATAAGAAAAAAGAGCCTTTTTCGCCATTTTAACAAAATTATAAAAAATACTAGGGAAGAGATATCTTAAATCACTATTAGAATTGTTTGAAGAATTTTTTTGCAGTAAATAATTTTTTTTTTGAAAATCGAGGAAAAAAGTTTTGAAAATAGACTTTTAAGGAAAATTTTGTGCCCTTCAAACATCATTTAAATGACATTTCCATTGATGCCAAAAAGTTAGCGATAAGGAAGCAAAGAAGCCTGCAAATCTCAAATTGCTTGCTGTGCCAATAAATATGTTAACTTAAAATATGTGCAATATAAAATACATGACTTTAAAGTTCGCGCTGACGGCGACATTTTTATGTTTGTTGCACGCACATTTGCTGGCGTTTATCATAAATGATTTGCTACCAAACAAACCAATTTATACCAAAATTTCAGAGTGTGGTAACTACAGATTCACTATAATTTCGTGTAATGAAACAAAACTTAAAGTCGAATATACAGTGATGGAAAAAGTAGTGAAATAGAAACAAAAAACTAATTTTTTATGATTCTGTTTTTGATTCATGAAATAAATCGTTCTGCTCGATAATATGTGATTTAGCTATCGACATTATACACTCTCTTAGAAATTACAAATGCTTGCAGGGTATTGTGGGTCAACCACTTGAAAGTGTTCGCAGCAAAGGGGGCGTGGCAAACACCACAGCCGCCCGCAAATGTCCAAGTGCCAGTTTCAGTGCGAATTCACTGAGTTCTCGTAACTAAATATGCATGTAAATTGCCTGGCCCTGAACCAAGGCATGAGTTGAGTAACTTTAGAAACATCCCATGAACCCCATCCCCTGCCACTGCCCCTGCCCCTCCCCCCTCGTTCTTAACCCGTTGTGAACATCTCTGGCTGGCACTTTTCTTACTTCTCGCCTAAGAAGTTGCAGCAGCAGCACATGTAAAATGCATTAAAATAGTTGCACTGCAGTTATGTGCACTCAGTCATGTTGTGGCATTTGTTGTTGTTGTTGTTGTTGTTGTTGTTGTTGTTGTTGTTGTTGTTGTTGTTGTTGTTGTTGTTGTTGTTGTTGTTGTTGTTGTTGTTGTTGTTGTTGTTGTTGTTGTTGCTGTTGCTGTTGTTGTTGTGACAGTTGTTGTTGCTGTTGTTGTAATGGCATATGTGAAATTTAGCCTTAATTTCATTGGCGTTCGCTTGTCAATTAAGCGCATCAAGGACGACGTGCCACGTCCCGCTCCTCGCACGCCTTCGCCCCCACCCCTCCTTCCGTGGCAAATGCATTTTAGAATTCGCGCCGAAAGCTGCCACTGCACTATGGTAAAAAAACCCGATGTTTTTGGCATAAACTCTAAATATAAAGATAAAGGCTAGAAATTTGGAATGAACTTTAGTTAAACTAATTTAGAATTTTGTTTTTTTTTTTTTTTGGATTTGAACCACATTTATCAACTTTATCCAAATTAAGCAATTTTTATTATGCTCTGAAAGTTGCAGTAATTTTTTCCCGCGCTTTTTCAGTTCATATGGCAACGCTCAATCAATTTCGGGTAGTCCCAAAAGCCAGAAAAAATCTATTTTTGCTTGCTTTGAATTTTTCGATATAGGAAATAAAATAATTTTCAAGATACTGCACAAAAAAGAATTTGAATTAATGCCAAAATATCGGACTTTTTTACCATAGTGCACTGCCAGTCATCAATTGGCCCCTTGATCCCTTTAACCCGCAATGCTCCTCTGAAATTTTCCATTTGTTTTTTCGACAAACTTTTCTGCCCCGAAGATTTGATTGGCAATTTTATTTTAGTTCATCGCGTTTGCCTTTGGCCTTTCTCTTTCATCATAGCAAAAATCAATAGACGTTATCTCCAAAAAAATAAAACTCATTAAAACGTCTTCAAAGCAGAAGAACAACAATAACAGTGTTATATGTATGTACGTTGAGTTAGCCAATGCAATGCTTGAACAAACAAGTCAATAACAAGATAATAAGTGTCAGAGCATCATCAACATCATTACGATAAACATCATTATTACTATGTTCATTACTTTGATCATTATTTTTATTTTATTTTATCATCATCATCAATTGGCTGTGAATCAAATCAAATATGAAAAAAATATTAATAATGGCTGCGACTATGTCGTAGCCGACTTGCAGATACCCTATAAAAAATTATAAAATATATCAGTGCAATATCCCTTTTAAGAACTCGAATTAACTCAAAGCATTATTCTATAAATCGGTTTTTTGACTTGAACGACTAACAGCTACCCTGTAAATTGAGAAAGAAATTGAAGTACAATTGATTTCTGTTTAGTTTGACTGTTCTTTAAGTTTAACATCATCATTGACAGTTTCTTTACAATAAACTGCTACTTCAACAGATACCCTATAACAAGTTATTAAATACCCTATAACAAGTTATTAAATACAATAAATTATCTGACGACAAAGCATTAAGAACATCATTAACGAAATCGTCATTATAATACTTTTAAGGTATCCTCTAGTGGAGCATTTTCTACTTACACATTCACATTTGCTTATTGACGAAATGTTCAATTACACTGAGCTGAATTATATAGAAAAGGGCGCAGCAAAAGTCAGTTAGCAAATTATGCACAATGAAAATGGAAAATGCACGCAATCAGTCAGAAACACAATCAGAAACCATTTCCACTTAAAATATGTCAACTAATGAAATGAATCACCAAATTTAAACTGGAAACAAAGTTGAAGTTTTCCTATATATTTGCTGATGGCATTAGACAAACTTATTAGAGGGTTTTTGGGAAAAAAAATTATCATAAAATATAGAAAATATAATATATTAAAATATTTTTCTAAAGTTAGCCTATAGCACAAAATTCTTAATTCAATAACCTTGTTTAATAGAAAGAAATTTTATTTTGCGCGTGCCATTTAAATTCACATTCTATTCATTTCTTTACAAAATTCAGTTTGGAATAAAATAATTATTTAAATTTATTTTCTTTGATTATTTTACGGCTTAATATAAAATTATAATTAAGCTTATAAATAATAATTATCTTAAATACGTTAAATCATTATCTTTAATTGGTTTATTCAAAAACTTTGCAATTTATTTGTTACACATTTTAAATGGCCTCAAAAATCCATTGAGAAAATAAAATGGTTTTTTGTATATACTGAACCAATTCAATTTAAATTATTATGAATTATTAATGAATTATAGCACATTCAATTAAGCATAAAATTAAGCTAAATTTCGTTTACCCTTTTATTGAAATTATAAATGTATTCTCTCGTAATTTTTTGAGTTTGAGAGTTTTATACAAAAATTTGTGAAATAAAAATCATATACTCAGATCACGAAAAATCTATGTTATTTTTTAGAAGACCATTTTTGTAATAAACTGAAAAATATTTCTACAATACTGTTTGGATAACTTTTAAATATTTATTTTAATATTGGGTTATTTTAATGTATTGCAGGAACTGGTCGCCATATCGCCGGAGCGTCGCAATTGGCGTGGCATTTTCATAGCACTGCTGGTAATCGCCGCCGTCTTTAGCTTGATAATATTCTCCATATTTCTGCTATCGCCCGAGGATGAAGGACTCCGAATCCGAGGACGACGAATGCTGCCCAGCGATATTCTGAGCAAAAGTTTGCAATGGAAGCCGTTCAATGGCACCTGGAGCAATGGTAGTATTTACATATTGACACAAAATCCAATTATGAAAGTATGTTCTAAAATGATTTACGATATTGCAGATCGCGAATTAGTTTATCGTGATCCATCGGGAGGCCTATCCATACTCAATATGGCCGACTCTACAACGCGTATTCTTATGACGAATTCCACATTTGTGAGTAGCTTCAGAAAAATTTTCAATTTATTGGAAAGTTTGCTCAATCTCATTTTCTCGCAATTTCCCTATTTTGATGTCATTTTTTAGCGACAACTGAACGCCGAATCTTTTTTAGTGGCGCCGGATCAGAAATACGTTTTGCTGCAGTCGGACAGCAATGCGGAGGGTTCGAGGTAAGAAATAGTAGCTGCTTTTGAATTAATTTCAGTCTCAATATGTCCGTACAGAAAATTAAATTAATTAAGTGTAAGTATGCATAGAGGGTATTGTTTAATTACCACACTCAGCTTGAAAATAGTCAGAAAAGTCCATAACATTTGATTTAATTGGAAAAATTCTGATAGAGCAATTGAAAAATCGTTCTACAATTACAGATTTGAGTTATTGATTTCATTATTAGAAAGAAAACATTGCTCCACAATATTTAAATAAAACTCACTTAAATCTACAAATAGAGTTTATGAAATTTTATCTGGCATAATCCCTTAAAGACTTTGCTGGACTCTACAAAGATATTGAATCTTCGGCCTGCCGATAATAATATTTGGTCTGGGTTTAAGTGTGTATTCAGAATATAGTAAGATAATGATTCACCATTAAAATGTTATCTATAAAAAGCCTTAACTATTTTATTAAAGTAACAACAGAATTTATAAAATCCCGCTAAGTAAAATGTTTTTCGAGAGCGAAATTAAAAATTTCTGATTCAAGTATTCGATTCAAACAATTTCGAGATGACTATAAATAAGACATGGTTTGTGTTTGCTTAATTTGTTATTTAATAACATTGCGATTTATTTAATAAACAATTTTATTGACTTTAAAAATTAACGATAATCGGATATAAAATAGTTTTTTTTTGTATTAATTTAGTTTGTGATTTATATACCAAGGTTAAGCATCGAATTAAGCTTATCGCTCTAATGCCCACGCAAAAAAAGAAATTTGAGCAAACACTAATTTTTACTAATGATACGTAGTAAATCTCATAGTAAACCGGTAAATGAGAAACTGGCTAATGAAATATTAAGTTATTCATTAAGTTTTGTAGCAATTTACTTTTAATTAATAATATAAAATAATATTATATTAATTTTTTTAAAATTCAACTGAAATTTTTTTGTTACCCCGCCTAAAATCAGAATTAGGCATTAGAGCAGCGGTGGGCGCGAAATCTGAATTCGTTAGCAGCCACTGGCTCCCGGAGCCATTGCGTGCCCACCGCTGGTTTAGAGGGTTAGCCAAACTTTTGAAATGATTTCCATTTGATTGAATGCCGATTTGTTTTCTGTGTTTTATGTGGACTTTCAGACACCACGTGTATGAGGTGCAAACGGCCAACACATTTCCCCTGGGACCAACGGAGAACATTGCCGAAGCGCCGCGTCTGCAACATGTCGTGTGGGCGCCCATCAATCCCCCGCCTCCTCCTCCGCCTCCCCCCTCCAATGCAGCGTCCGCCACAACATCAACAACGATGACGCCGTTGCCCAGTGGCAGCATAATCCTCAATAGTCTGGCGGGCGCGGCGGGGGCGGGAGGAGCGGGCAAACCGACGCCGACGATCAGCGGCACGGCGAGCGGAACCGGAAACGGAAGTGGTCAGATCAATGGCGGCAATGGCGCCTCAAAGTCAATCTATTCACTCAATCAGGCGATCGCCTTCGTGCACCACAACGACATCTATTACAAGCCCAAGGTGCAGGGCGAACTCGTCTGTCGCATCACGCAGACGGGCGTGGCGGGCATTTTTTACAATGGCGTCCCCGATTGGACGTACGCGAATGTCCCGGAGCTGGAGAGTCAGGGCAACAGCATCGTCTTCTCGCCGGACAGCCACTTTCTGGCATTCCTCAGCTTCAACGACAGCGAGGTCAATGAGTACAAGTGAGTATCGGTTGGAAGTGGATCCACCACACTCCAAAAATCAAAAGATTGACAACTCTTTTTACAACTCAACCAATTGTTATTATTTTAGGGTAGACAAAATAATAAATAATAAAATTCTTCTTTTTTTTATTTTTTATTTGACTGGTAGAAAAAGTAGCTGCGTTTCATTCAATTCAAAATTCAAAACACTTTCAATGCAAACATTGACTGTAAAAAAAAATTAAAATTCTTTAAGCCATATTTGTGCTCAACTTTCTTATACCAAAGAAAATTAAAATAAAATTTATCTCTTTTTCATACCAGCCTTTTTTCACCGACACTTTTAAATTTAAAAAAAAAAATCGGCTTGTCGAAGCGATGCTCACCAATGAGCTCATATATTGTTTAAATCAGGGGTGCCCAAAGCTGCCTTATGGATGTGCACGCACTAATACAAATACAAGAAATTACACGCATACTTGTAACGAACTTTTTTTTTATTTCAATGTGTACACAGAAAAAAAAAATAGAAACATGTTTCTTCAAAAAGTCACACGCATCACACGTTTGAAAGCGAAGTCAAGTGTTTCTTTTCCAGTGTACACAAAACGATAAGACAACAACAAATTATATTCGGATTAGCAAAAGATAACCGACGCACTGCAATTGTTTTTGTTTTGCCTGCCGCGAAAATGGATGGAAAGCCAAAATGAAAAAGTTGTTCTTGTTTTTCTGCAAGTTGTTTGTGTAAAATTCAATGTGCAAGAATTTCTTGCCTATGTGTATTCTGTTTTACTTCCCATATCCCATGTGCATTACAAAAACAAATGAGCATTGTGTGCATAGGCGATGGGCACCCCTTTTTTAAATAAATAACTTGAATACATTTTTGGAAGAAAATTTCACAAGATGTGAGTTTTTGATCAATTTTAGGTTTTTGGGTGCGGTAGACCTTTTTCTGGAAATGATCATATCCATTTCTAGATTTAAAAAAAAAAAACCAAAAGATATAAATGTAAGATGTCTGTAGGCTGAATTGAATGCACTGTTAGAGGGTATCTGCTAGTCGAGTCGCACAACCTAATGACCTCTTTTCACCCTATGCAGATACACATGGATGGGCGATGACATCAAGTACCCGGCGGTGCTGAGCCAACGCTACCCAAAGGCAGGAGCCCGTAACCCCAATGTGACGGTGAATGTGGTGAACTTGTCGGTGACGAAATACATGTTTCCCACCCAGATCAAGTTGCCCACGGAACTGGGCAATGGCAGCTATGTGGGCGGATTAACCTGGGCATCGCCCATCGATCTGTCGGTGACGGTAACGAATCGGGATCAGACCAAGGCGACGACCGTGATTTGCCGAGCACCACATTTTCACTGTCAGGTGGTGCACACGGAGGTGACCATCAATGATGGTTGGGTGCTGCCCGCTGAGCGTCCCATTTTCTCGGCACGCATTGCGGCCCAATTGCGGGGAGCGGCAATGCGGCAGTACCATGAAAATGACGGTGGTACAGCTGGCAGCAGTACCACTGATAATCAGGCGAATGTAACCAATGGACAAACCACATACGAAATATCCAATGGTGGCTATCTATTGAAACGTCTGCCAGTGCGAGATGGCGAGCATGGACACTACCGTCATGTGGTTTTCATCTCATCGCTGGATCGTCGTCCCGTGCCGCTGACAATGGGTCGCTTTGAAGTAACCGAAATTTTGGGCTGGGATGAGCCGCATGAAATTGTTTATTTTATGGCTGCTCCTGAGAAGCGACCGGGCGAACGGCACCTCTACAAGATCAGCCTTAAACTAAACGTCACCGAATCGAATCGCACCTATATCACATCAACGCAACCCACGTGTCTCACCTGCGACAATACGGACTCCACGTATCGTCTCCATCGATCGCGGACCACAAATGCCGCCGATTGGCAACGCGGCGAGCGTTGGGAGGACATCGTTGCCCGCTTGGAGCCGGATGATTGTATCTACGATATACCCAAAAATTGTCTATATAATCGTGTGCAATTCAGTCGCGATTACAGCTACTATGTCCAGGAATGTTTGGGTCCAGAGGCACCCAGTGTCTATCTGGTGGAGACTTCCACTAATGACAAGATCTTTGTCCTCAATGCTGGAGACGTACTGCGGCATCGTCTCTCCCAGCTGGCGATTCCGCAGATGAGGACGTTTAGCGTCGAGATCCGACACGGATTCCATGCCCAGGTGAGGCTCTTCTTGCCACCTGGCATGCGGGAGGAGGAGGAGGTCGCGTTTCCACTGGTGCTTCATGTGTAAGTACACTCTAATGCAAAGCAATTTGTTCTAAAAAAATGTTTTTAAACTGATTCCGTATAGTTCTACAATTTCTTAATTTAAAAAAAAGTCCTAAATTAAAGTAAGATAAAAGATAAAAAAAATCAAAATATTCCTATGTCTTCTTTTAATAGAGTTTACACTAGTTTACAGCCAAAATGCAAAGTGAATCAAAGAATTTTTGCTTATGAACTTTTTTTTATGGAACCGTTTTTGAAATATTAAAATTTTTTCGAATTTTCGAAGTTACTCCAACACTTTTGGAGTGCATGAACAATTCCTTATTTTCTTTGGAACAGTATCAGCTTTACGTTAAAGCATTATCTTTGTGATTTCTGTTTTTTCCATTACGATATGTTAGTTTTCGAACTGAAGCGACCATTTTCGAACTTGTTAAAACCTGAACTGCTGAACCGATCTTAATAATGTAGAGAATAAAGTTGAAGAGAATTAACATACCTTTAATTGGACAAATCGAATAAGTAGAAATGAAAATTTACTCAAAAGAGTTGGAGTAACCTCAAAAATTCTAAAAAATTTCAATATTGCGAAAACGTTTCCATAAAAAAAATTTAGGTATCATTTTCGTGTTTAGCTGGCCAAAGTCCATAAAAAAAAATACTTTGATTCACTTTGCAAAACAAATTCTTAATTTTGTAAACTAGTGTAATTAAAGAAGAGATCATTTCGGACTTTACTTACTTAATCCTAAAACTTGCTTAACTTTTCTGAACACTCCTAATACTTATCAATAATTTTAGTACCGCTCTTAAATTTTTAAATTCGTATTTAAATCAAAAATTTTCCAGAATATAATTCCGAACGCACTTGACTTTTCCCTCAGTTTAGCAGTTCCTTTCAGTCTACTACCAATTTTCGATGCCCATGATAATGAGTTACTTCTATTGTTAACAGCGACGCCTCGCCAGGATCTCAGCTGGTCACGGAGCGCTTCCAGGTCGATTGGAATTGGTATCTGTGCAGCCAGCGCAGCTTTATTGTGGCCCAGATCGATGGACGCGGCAGTGGCTTTCAGGGGGAACTGCTGCGTACCCAAGTCCATGGCAAACTAGGCAGCGTCGAGGTCGAGGATCAGCTGGGAGTCCTCACGTAAGTCCGAGCTGATCCTTTCGAGACTTTCAATGGCATTCCATTATCTTGATCCTTGCAGCTATTTGCGGGACAATCTCAAGTTCATTGATCCCCTGCGCATCTGCGCCTTCGGTTGGGGCTACGGCGGATATGCCTCGGCGATGATGCTCATCGATGACTCCCAACAGGTGCTCCAATGCGCCGTCGCCCTCAATCCCATTGTCAGCTTTGGCTATCATTGTGAGTATCCAAGATCCCCGATTTACGGCAGAAAAGCGTTTAAAATTTAACATGAACACAAAATTACCTTATCTTAGATCTTATAATGTTCATCTTTTTGTTAACCTAATTTTCAGTTTTTTTTTTTTTTGAATTTCTTAAATCAGAATTTTAAATTGTACTTACTACTATATATCTATTTTTAATTTAGTTACATTAGCTTTTAGTATAAAACTATTAATATATATACATATGTATATCTACCACTTTTTAGGATTACTATGTTTTCTGAATGTAAATTATAATATTTTTACTACCTTGTTTCTTAATTTTTTAATTTACATTTTTATTAAATTTAGATTTTTGCGTCTAATTTTTAGTTATACAATATTAAGATTTTTAAGTAGAAGTTTTTATTCCATTACAAAAATATTTTTTCAATACATTATTTAGATAAAAATATATAATATAATAGAAAAACATAAAAATAGTCATGAAAATGATTCTTATATTTTGTGTTTAATTTTCTTAAACTCTTATTTGCCATTTTTTTTTTAAATAATCTTAAGAATTGTTTTAAATATTTTTATTTCTATATATCAATTTTTATTTGTTTTAATTTCATGTAAAAATATTTATCAAAGTGCTGCTATCTTAAAAAAATCTGTTTGAAACTTAAAACAATTTATTTTATTAAATTAAATTAAAAATGAAGAAACAAATGAAAAGAATTTATAAAATGATTTTAAATTATTAAAGATTTTTAATAATAACAAAAAAAAAAAAAACAAAATTGTTTGAAATGCACATTTCAGATTCCTTCTTCACGGAGCGGTACATCCCACTGAAGGGCGACTATTTGCGAGCGCTGCAGGAGGCGGATCTGACCATGAAGGCGGGCAACATCAAGGGTCGCAATCTGATGTTGATGCACGGCACGGCGGATACGTTGGTGCATCAGGAGCATACGCTGATGCTGGTACGGGCTTTGGTCGATCAGCAGGTGAAATTCCGTCATCAGGTGTATCCGGATGAGGATCATGACATTACCCGATCACTGAGTCATGTGTACAAGACAATGGAATGGTATTTCGATGAGTGCTTCGGCCCCGTCGATGATAACGAGTGGGATCCCACAGGTTTATTTGTGTTTAAACAATAATTAAGACCCCCCTACGATCCTTATGACGAGGATCCGTTGGCCAATCAGCTCATCGATATTGATGCCGATCCCGGTGATCGACACAGCAATCAATCATCAGCAACAACAACAACCACAACAACAACGGCACTGTCAGCACTCGATGAGCTGGACAACAGCCTCCAGGCCCTCGACCTCATGACCTCATCGGCAATGACACTAAGCAAAGTCTCCAACAAGCTATGCAACTACAGCAGCAAGCGGAAACTTCATCAGACGGAGACAACACTGGCCAAAAAGATGCGCATCCTTCAGCACTAGTGTGTGTGAGTGTATCTGTAACTGTGTGTGTGTTTGTGTGTGTGTGTGTGTCTGTCTGTGCATGACTGTATTAGGGTGTGTGTGTGTGATTCAGAGTATATTTGTCTGAAAGATTGAAAGCTATTTTAGTATTTAACATTTTTGATTTGCATGAAATAGTAAAAGACTTTTTAGTTGTAAACATTATAAATACACTTGCAGTGTAGGACTTTTATATATTTTGTATGTTAGGGCGGTTTATTTTTTTTCGACCACCAGAATCGGAATTCTAGAATCTGAATTCTAAGAAAATTTCACCAAGAAACTATGTGTCTAAAATCAATTCCTAGCCTCCGCTGAGAAGCATGATGATGTTAGGTTAAGGTATACATGTGTTGTTAGTCTAGTAAAAGACACTACTCTCAAAAAAAAAAATTATAAAACCCAAAAAGAGGGCGATTCATGATGATTTTTGGTAAAAAAAAATGTTTCGGGAGTCTCTACTATTTTTTTTAATTCAATTTTGAAATTAATTTGAAAAAATACCTTTTTTAAAAATTCAAAATTTAAAAAAAAAAATAAAAAAAAATAGCAGAAACGCCTTAGAAATTTGTTCACCAAAATTCATCATAAATACTCGTATCCCTCTATTTGGGTTATTTTTTTTTATTTTTTTTTTACTAGACTAACACCATACTTATACCTTAACCTAACATCTTCATAATGTCGGAGGCTAGGCATTGATTTTAGACACATAATTTCTTGGTGAAATTTTCTTAGAATTCATCGTGGATTTTTTTTAAATTTTATTAAAGTTGCTTTTGAATCAAACTTTGTTTTTTTTTTTTTTTATATGTTGACCAATCTTTTACGAATAATTCTACAATATCATATAGCCGTCATAGGAACGATCGTTCATAATAGACTTTCAGCATGGAAAACTTCTTTGAATTTTTTTTTTTTTTAGGATATCTCAATAAATCTCACATATTCGATTAAAATCAGACTACGATATTATATAGCTGCCATAAGAACGATCGTTGAAGAATCGACTTTTAGTTATAAAAACTTTGTTGTTACTTGAGATATCTCAATGAATCTCACCAATTGTTTTTATAAAATATCTTATTGTACTTTCTCAGCAAATTTGACTAAAAGATATGGTCTTCTTATATTCTTATATCATATAGCTGTCATAAAAAACTATTAGTCGAAAATTCAATACAGAACTCTGCAAAAGTATTAAATCTTTCTAAATGGTTTTTGCTTTATATATTCACACATGCATATTTTTCTTTTATTATTTATTTATTTTTATGTTTCTTTTGGATTTTGAAGCCTGTGTTTGTGAGAGAGAGAGAGTGTGAGAGCGAGAGAAAGAGAGTTGTGCGTTCTATAGGCCAGCAAAGCGAAAGTTTATAGCGCAAAACAAAAGCAAGGTGATTCATTTATGCGACTGATTATTAACATATTGTGTATTACATAATAAACAAACAAGTTAAGACAAAATGATAAACAAATTGTCCAAAATAAACAATTTGGCGCCGCTGCATGTCATGAAGGACCGAGAGAAAATTGGATTCGTAGGGGAAATACAAACATATTTATAGTTATGCTAATTATTAGCATTTGGCAAAACTGTAAACTAGAATTTAAAACAAACAAAACCGAAAAGATATTTGAAGAAGAATTATACTCATAATGATATAATTATATTTATTATATTTCATTTAGGTCACATAATTGTTATACAAAGTAATCTAATTTATGTATGTATGTGTTCTGTGTTATAGATTTGTTTAGGTCAATAACTATAATGCTATTACAAGAATATAGTGCTTATGTACACATAAATATATATATACTACATACATATATATTTGACTGAACATTGTTTTTTTTTTTTGTATATATTAATAAATAAATTTTAAACAACAACATAAAACGAAGCACACTTAATTCATTTATGTCCAACTCCAACAAACATGTATATGTTTTAAATAGAACGCTAGAAACATTTTGTGTGTAGCAAAGAAAACAACAAAAAGATATATAAAATCAACCAACAAAAATAGCTTAAAAACAATTTAAGAGAAAGTGAAATGTTTTATTCATCAGCTGTTAAAATGCGACACACAAACTAAAAGCAGAATAATCATTTAAAAAATGTATGCATAAATAATTTGATGGTCGGAGCGTGAACGACTTTAAAAATGCCCTGTGCCCAGTAAAGGGAACCTTCCAAGTGACAACTGAATACCAACTGGTCAATAGGGCATTCCAAAGTCCTAAAACTCTAATATTCACACAAAAGTTGGGCCAAACTCAAATGAAATGGATGAATGTGCCACACAAAGCAGCCAAAAAAAATAAAAAAAATTAAATTAAAAAACAATGAATAAAAGAACCACATTTATATTAAACTTGGAAGAGTCTAACCAGGACACCAACTACTAAATAAACCTAGTAGTGTCCCAAATATAAAAAATATATATGTAGTTAATAATTGTTGTGGCCTAAGCCAAAAAAAAAAAAAAATAAATAAAATAAAAATAAATATGAGATCGGTATGTGTGCTATAGAGAAAAGCCTCTTAAAAAGGCAAACTTTTTTTTTAGATTTTTTTACCATTAACTTTAATTAACTACATACACATTCACATACACATAACATGCATTTTCAATAGTTGTTAAATGTTGCGTCAATAAGCCCCTCGAAGTGGCGAAATTTTATTGTAGAGTAACTGTGCGCGGGTTTGGAAATTCCAGCAAACAATAAGTAACTCTTAAAAATAAAACAAAAATAGTCAAGCTTTAAATGTTTTACTCGAGAAATGGAGGACATCTTGGGAGCAGTTTAACGAGAAAGTTAATTAAAATCCTAACTAAATGCATAAGATACATAAAAAAAAGTCAAAACCAACTCTGTATATGAACTTATTGTTGAATATGCAGCTGGTAATAAATGTTAATCTTAAAAAATAAAAACAAACTTAAAATGAAACAAATGCATAGAAAAACGAAATACATATTTATAAATGTTTAAAACAAAAATCTATTTAAAAATAAAAAACCTAAATATATGCAATATATAAAGTATATATATTCTAAATGTAACAGAACAAATAATGTCGATATGTATGTATTCAAGTTATATTCATATACATACATAAGAACATGTAATGTATAATTTCATCAGAGATAAATATAGCAAGCATTATTTAGGTACGATACGTATTTTATGTATTTTCAACTGGAACAGACAAACATAGAGAAAAAAAAGTATTGAGATGATGCTGATAAGCAAACTAATTTTCCACAAAGTACAAACTACTGAAATTTAGTTGCGACTTTAACTAAACACAAAGTAATCCCAAAAAGACCAAAAATAACATCTGGAAACTTTTTATTTTGTCATTTTGCAATGACACCCCCAACGAAGTTATTTGGTTTCAAGACACTAGACACTTTTAAATAAACAGCAAAACAATAAATAAAAACAAATACCAAATATCGAAAGTCGATTCAAACATGCAGACATACAAACATACATATGGGCTTACATTGTTTTTCGGAAATCTAATATGTATACCAAGAATTAAAAAAACACACAACAAAAACAACAACAGCTTACAATTTAAGAAGATCGAAACAATAAATAAACAAGAAATTTTTGTGTGTATGCAAAATAACTAAAAAAAACTGCGTTTGAATTTTATTTAGCTAAGTTTACACAACAGTAAGTGCAAATTTATTATATTTAAAAAAACAATTTAGAGCTATTTTTAGGTCAATTTGAATATAATTCAAACTTTCAAAATAACTGTCAGTTACTAACGGCCATATCAGCATATAAATTTATATTGACATGGAAATTGGCGGACATCGATATTATTACGTATTATCGATGGCCGTAAGCGATATGCACGACAACGTGATATCTATAATCGATGGTATTGTTCATCTCCAGTATAGTGTTGGGTAAACATTGCTCATTTAGGTGAACATGTTAACTTGTTCTTTTTTTTTTAGGTGAGTCAACTCACTCAGATTGCTCACTTGTTCAGTTACTCACCTGCTCAGTTGCTCACTTATATTGCTCATTAGCTCAGTTATTCACTGAGCTATTCAATAAACCCCTCACCCAACTACTCGAAAATATCCTACGTTACATTTAATTTAAATCTGATGGCTGCTCAGGTTGATCTGTAATCAACAGGTCAATAAACATTTACAATACTTACATTTAGCTTGCTGACTTCCGTCATCTTCGAAATGGCTCCATATTTTGATAAGCGGCATTTTGAATTCTTTATATGAGTATTTAGATTTGACACTAATCCAACAATGTGCATGTTCAAAGAAAGAATCTACACAAAATGCCGTAAGAGGTCTAAGAGAACAGAGAAAATTCAAGCAAAGTCCTCAATAGGAACAACTGAGCAATAATGAGCAAAACAGAACAACTGAACAAGACTGAGCAAATGAACAAGACTGAGCAACTGAGCAAAAAAGAACAACTGAGCAATAAAGAGCAATTTGGAAGGAACATGTTCACTTGCTCACTTCAGGGAGCAACTCTTTTTTGTTCACTCACTCACGAGCAACCCAACACTACTCCAGTACTGCGTAGCCGTCGCGTGTTTTCCGTATTGCAATTTCGCTAGCGTTTTTTTTATTTAAAAAGAATCGCAAGAAAATCAAAACCCAATACGCTGAACAAAAGGCGTATTGATTGTGAGAAACTGTTAAACCCATAAAACTTGTTCAAATTGTACTTGCATACTGTACACGGTAATAAACAAAATTCTCGAAAGAACTAATTTGTGAATGCGTGTATGGATGTGTACGCATGTATTAATCTATGTGCGTATGTGTGTGTGTATGTGCATAAAAAGGCATAGCAACCAGACAAGCGGACTTTTCTCAAGCAACGAAAGTGAACGAGACAAATAAATTGTGCTTATAAGGACTGCCACAAATGTAATCGCATAAAGCTCCCCCCAATGATGACAAATGATTTATTCGGCGGGTTTTCATTTTATTAGCCAAATTGAGACAAACATATACTGAAACTGGGAATTAAAAAAAAAAAAGTAAAAACTAATAATCGCATTGAATCTTCGTTTTGGCGAAGCACATGTGCAAGTGTATTAGTGTGTGTGTGTGAGACGTATATGTATTTTATTTATGCGTGTGTGTATGTGCTAAACTTGAAATACAACGCAAACGCAACGAGAACAAACTCGTCAAGGTAAAGAAAAAAAATGTGTGTGTGAAAAATTCCAACAGAATTACGCGAGATATATAAATCGGAGGCAGAAAAGAATTTAAATCCGATTTTTTGTGTGCATATGCATGTGTGAATGTGTAGATCTCTGACTGTGTGACGTCGATTGCGTATGTATGTATGCATGTATGCGCAAGTTACGTTCTGTGTGAGTGTGTCGTAGTAGTAGTTGTATTTTTGGGCGGGGGCAAGTGGGTGGCTCTTGTGGTCATTCTAATATAAAAAGCAGAATGAAAACCCCAAATAAAATTCGTGCGTGTGTTTTTTTATGTATGCGTCAGTGTGCCATGATTTGAAATAGAATTAATAAATTTTTTTTATTTTTTACTAATTGCACACAATTGCATAAATTCATTGTTTACATGCTTGTCCGTTGTGTCGCCTTTGCGCAGTGCTGTAAAACGATTTTAGATCAGGTGGCAACGCCGACCTACATTTAGAGCCGCGGAGCCGTTTTCTCAGCTGCTGCTGCTCAGCAAATAAGCAATTGCCGGGCCCTAATATTAAATGTGGAAATAAGTTAGCTTTGTTACGTATAAAAGCAAACTTGGACATTATTTACTTGTTTGTTTTTTGGATTATTCAATCTGTCAACATTGAAACTGAATAGTTTTCATTTGAATTATGTAATCAGATATGCCTTTATTTATATTAAGGGCGTACCAAATGATTTCTCAAAGTGGAAAATTTTACAGTTGTGGGGAATAATTCAAAGCTGGAGAATAAGCAACAATCGATTGTTCATATGTTTCTGAATGTATATCGATATTGTCGATAGACACATCCCTGCATGCGGCAACGCCGAAGTGGAGCACAAAAGCAGTAGCTACAAACTGTGAACAAGATGAACAAGAGATTTAAACAAATCGAAACGATTATTGTATAATATATACATATGTATATAGATATCTGTGCAGTAGACTAAGGCACGGTCTGTTGTTGTTGTTTTTTTTTTCAATTTACATACATATCGTGTTGTTCTCTGTCTCTCGTCGTACCCCAAAAAGCCGAAAGTGTTAATTTGCCAAATTCTGTACATGTGTATGTATATACATACATACATGTACTTGTATATACGTATGTTGTTTGTGCAATTGAATATTAATGCTGTTGCAGCTAGAACATTTAGATTGGTAAATATAAAACAGTGTCGCGTGCATTTTGTGAATTATTTACATATGTGTGATTGATATATAATTTCAACTCTAGTTTAGAACTCGATTAATACGTATGTATGTATATTTATTGCAGCTGTGCGTGACAGCATCTGTGTGTGTGTTAATTGGTTAACTAAATACGCATAATTAGCGGTTTTTGCATAATCAACACAGCCGTTGCTGCTTTCTTTGCCCGTGTACATGTGCGCGCTTATTTGCATTGCCCGCGCTCGCACTCGCTCGCTCTCCCGTCGTCACCCACGCCATAAGCCACCTGTACGCCCTTGCGCGCGCACTCACACACACACACGCGTATTAAGGAAACACGTATACATACATACGTACAGCGATACGATGTGATTTGCGGTAGTCTCGTGAGCAATGCGATAAAAACACATTTACACATATGTACATGTCTGTCTGTCTGTCTATATATATATATATGTTGTCTTCTTTGGCCCATTTGGCTCTACTTCTTTATTTCGGCACATTTGTGCTCTGAATAGAAAAAATACGGATATTTTTGCAGTGCTAAAGGCGCCGCCGGCGCTCTCTCTCTCTCTACGCTTCAGCTGCATTTGGCGCCGACTGCAGTCGGTGATTTTCTATTTGTAGAAAAATAGCGCATAATTTGTAATGCAATTGTTTGCGCTTTCCATTTAGTAAAATCCACTTTTGATAACACATGCGATCGCTGGCGCTACATATGCACACTTGCAAGCATATGTACATATATATTTGTATGTATGTTTGCCTTTGTCATGGTACAATGAGAACGGCAAATTCCTGACGTCACGAGACGATCACACATTTGCCAGATCTCTCTTTTTTATTTTTTTGTTTTGTTCGTTGATGCGCAGAAAGAGAACGACACAGAGAGAGGATGATTGTCATTGCATTTGACCACTGGTGGCAACGCTGTTGCGGGAAAGAGCTTTAAGCTAGATTTAGTTTGTCTGCCTGTTTGAGCTTTTAAGCTATATTATTAATATTTTTTTATTTTCATTTGCAGTTGCAGCCGATTGAAACAGAGTTTATAGTTGGGCTGTGTCGCATAAACAAATAAAAGTATATTTGCTCTTGCGAGAGTGGTTACGAGAAAAAAGCCAAAAAGCCGTTAGCTGTCCACAAAAAACGCCGATGCTGCGCCAGAGCATTAACTGACGCTCAAAGAACGCCAGCAGCAGCAGTAGCGGCCGGAAGCGGAACTACAGCGGCGCCAGCTGATCCACACCAAACACACACACACAGAGGCTGTGAAGAGAGGGAGAGAGAGAGACAGTAAGCAGGCGTACGAAGATCCTTGGGAGAGTGTGTCAGAGTGTGAAAGGGACAGAGGCCGTTTGGACATATAGAGCGTGAGAGAAAGGAAGAGGGAGGCGTATATTCGCTGCCCAGCACAAAAAACGCCCATTTGAATGGATCCGTGTGTTGGCTGGTTTCAGGAGGAACAGGAGGGACCAGCGTTGCGCACATGGTTAAAGATTTGGGAAACGAATGCCCAGGAAATGGGTGCACTTCTTGAGCAACAACTACAGCAGAATAACAACAACAACAACAACAATAACAGTAGCAGCAGCAGCAACAACAACGGAAACGGCAGCAACAACAACAACAACACAAGCAATATAAATAGGCTACTTAACAACGGTCCTACGATCAACCTGCGTGATCCCGACTCATTACAAATTCTTCTTCAGCAGTTCAACGGTACGTCGACAACGCGTCACGGCAACACGAACGGCGGAGGTAAAAGCTCAAGCAACACGTCTATCGATTCCACATCGAACAACGACAATAATTCGCCAGCGAGCAGCAGCAGCAATAGCAGCAGTTGCAGCAGCAGCAGCGGTAACGGTAACGGTAACAACGTTACAACAACAAACGCCACAGGCAACGGGACAACGACAACCACAGCAGCTGCCGCATCAACAACAACAGCAACACAGCAATCAACAACAACAACAACGGTGTCAACAGCAACGACGCCAATTGTTGGCGACAGCAGCACCAACAACACCACAGCAGCAACAACCACGCCAACAACAACGTCAGCAGCAGCAGCAGCAACAACAACAACAGGCAGCAACACCAACAACTTTGTAAACAATCCCGCATCCAAAGTGCCGCTGCACGAGCGCGCCAACACGTATTATAATCCATCCAGAAGGAAACGCGTCGTGGACAACAAATCGAGCACTTTAAATCTGAATAAGCACGCCGAAATGATAGCCAAATATAAAGGTTGCCCCTGGCGTAAACGTGACTTTCAATATGGCGAGGGTATAATTGGACTGCACGAAGAGATTGAACATTTTTATCAATATGTTTTGCCCACTGCCTGCGAGCACGCGATTCGCAACGAGGTTGTCAAGCGCATCGAGAACGTTGTCCATTCCATATGGCCACAGGCAGTAGTCGAGATATTTGGCTCATTTCGTACCGGCCTCTTTCTGCCCACCTCAGACATTGATCTCGTTGTGCTAGGTAAGCATCTCTAATCTCTAAAGTCCACAAACGTAATTGTTAAAAGTTTCTAAAGATCCATTTATTTTTTAAAAACTACTTTTGTTTTCTAATTTAATTTTCTAAAATTATTATTAATTTTAATCCGACTTTTGTTTAAAAACATTAGGCAAACTCATATAGAATGTAAACCAGCGGTGGACACGAAATCTGAATTCGTTAGCAGCCGCGGGCTCCCGGAGCCATTACGTGCCCACCGCTTATGTAAACTGGAAACTTTATTAGATTCTCAAAACAATTGATTGTTTAAACCGAAATTAATTTAACTTTCATACGATTTATGATCATTAATCGATATTCTGTCAAAAATTGCTCAGTAATTTATTTTCTGATATCTTTTTTAAATCTTTCATAGATATTTAAAAAAAAATTAATCGCTTAGGCAAATTATTCTATGGTTATACCGAATTAATTTGATTTTCTATTGAATGTAATACTTTTTTTTAAACTCGTTTTGAAATTCAATTAATGCGCTTTTGTTGTTGTTTTAGGCCTCTGGGAGAAGCTGCCGCTGCGTACACTGGAATTCGAGCTGGTTTCCCGTGGTATTGCCGAGGCGTGCACGGTGCGAGTGTTGGATAAGGCGTCAGTGCCGATCATCAAGCTGACGGACCGTGAGACGCAGGTGAAGGTCGACATATCGTTCAATATGCAATCGGGCGTACAGTCCGCCGAGTTGATTAAGAAATTTAAACGCGATTATCCGGTGCTGGGGAAGCTGGTGTTGGTGCTAAAACAATTTCTATTGTTGCGCGATCTCAACGAGGTGTTCACCGGCGGCATCTCGTCGTACTCATTGATACTCATGTGCATCAGTTTCCTGCAAATGCATCCGCGTGGCATTTTCCATGACAAAACGAATCTGGGCGTTCTGCTGCTCGAGTTCTTTGAGCTATACGGTCGTCGATTTAATTATATTAAAATCGGCATTTCCATTAAAAATGGCGGACGTTATATGCCCAAAGATGATCTGCAGCGTGACATGGTCGATGGCCATAGGCCATCACTGCTCTGCATCGAGGATCCCTTAACGCCCGGCAACGACATCGGACGGAGCAGCTACGGTGCTCTCCATGTCAAACAGGCCTTCCAATGCGCCTATCGTGTCCTTACCCAAGCCGTCAGTCCGCTCAATCTCTGGGGCACCGATGCACGTGTCACATCCATATTAGGTAAGTGTTAACTCACAAATTTTGCATCCTCCCAAACTCCGGTTCCAAGATCATGTCACAAATGATAGCATTCATAGCCCATGTCTAATGTATGTATAAATGTATTTATATATATACCATATTTCTTAAAATCTTATAAATCAAAAAAAAAGTTGAATAGATAATAAAATTATCAATTAGTTGAGGAATATAAATTTATGAAATGAAATTAGACTAGCTGAAATCTTAAAAATATTTGAAAAGGTAACAGTATTTAAGACTTGTTGAATAAAAAAAGAAAAGAAACGTTATTTAAAATAGTAGATTTTTTATTATTTAAATAGTCGAAAAGGAAAAAAGAGGAAAACAGTTTGATCTGTTCAAAATATATAGAAATACACTAGATAGATAGTGGTTTCCCATAAAATACTTTTTTTTTTTTAATAAAAATAGTTTTTTTTTGTTTTAAAGAACTTTTCTGTGATCTGCCCAGATCGTTATTTATTTTACACACATTCTTCAAGAAATCGATAAATACTTCCTATTGCAGCTTTAAAACGGTTTGCGTTATCGATTGCCCAAATTTTTTACAGCAAATAACATTAAAAAAAAAAAATTTAAACTCAATTCAATATATGTAATTTGTTTATAAATTGAACTGAATGATATAACTATTTGTAACGTTAATCTAGGCCAAATAATTGATCGATTTCTATTTGAGCTTGAAACGCAAAGAGCGAGAGAAGTCAGATTAGAGAACAATATATAAATAAATGTAAATATTGCCAGACAAAAAGACAATGCGATCGATTCGATAGCAAAAGTTGTTTATATTTTTAGAAAAAGATTTATTTAGAATACAGTCAAGTCTGAAAGTGATGAACAGCCGATAACATAGTGGATAATTAATTTGTTTTCTATTCTCAAAAAAAATTTATGAATGAAAATTTCAGACTTTTTTTGGATGGAGTATTCTGGAAAGAGGATAAACTTTTGTCTTAAATTTGAATCATAATTTTATGTTTAACCCTTATTTTTGATCCAATAAAAAAAAATAAAACAAGTTTCATTTTTGTAAAAAATAATTTTAAAAACGAAAATTTAAACATGCCGCAAAATAAAAAAAAAATAAAATATCAAATGAATTTCTTATCCATTTTTTTTTGGTATTTTTTGTACTTGCATTTAAAATAAAAGTTATATTTTGTGTTTTTTATGTATTTTTATCAAAAACTTGAATAACTTATTTTATAACTTCATATTTACAAATATTATAAATATAATTGTCGTTGGTTTTACTTAGCGAGCGAACACTGTACTATGCTAATTGCTGAAAACAATTTGCAAATTTAGCACTGAAACTTTATTAATGTTTACTTTCTCTTTTCTTTGTTGTGTGCGTATTTCTTCGTATCCATTTTGATATATCACCCGCCATATGTAGGTCGGATAATTCACATAACCGATGACGTGATCGACTATCGCGAATGGATACGCGAGAACTTTGAGCATCTGGCCGTTGTGGATCCGCCGCTGACCGCTGCGTATACGAATGGCGCTGCCAAATATGTGATTATGCCCTCCGGTGCCGTAGTGCATCAGATTTATCATCCGCATGCGGTGCTGCAGCCACATGCTCTGGCCCAGCCATATCATACGGCAGCAGCAGCTGCTGCGGCGGCAGCGGCGGCGGCAGCTGCTGCACAGCAACAACAGCAGCAGCAACAACAACAGCAGCAACAGCATCAAAATCAGAATCAGCAACAACAGCAGCAGCAGCAGCAGCTACAGCCGCAATCGCAGCTGAATCTGACGGCATTGCGTCATCGGCGGGGCAGCACGTCATCTGGCGATGATTCGGAGGACAGCAAAGACTGCGAGGTGATTGGAGATCGGGGTGAGGGTGTTGTCACTGGTCCGACAATTGTCGAGGTCATTGACATTACATCATCGCCGCCAAACGGACTATTGGATGTGACGGCGTTGCCCATGAATGTGCCGATGCCAATAGTGGTCAACAGTCACAATCATAGTCACAGTCACAGCAGCAATCACAGCAGTCACAGCAGCAACAGCAACAGCTCGTCGGTAATGCACACACCCACACGCATAGATACATGATGAATGGTGGCTGCCGCCGGCCTCATGCAGCAGCAGAAACAGCAGCAGCAACAGGCCGCCGCCGGCTGTGCCATGCTGGCCGCAATTGCTCCCAGTTTCAGTAATCCAATATCGAATCCATCTTTAAATGGTGGTAAAACTACAACGCCGTTGCGCACTAATAACAATAATAATAATAATAACAACAACGGCGTCGGTTGTGGTGCAGCAACTGCGGCCAGCATGACAACAGCAACAAAGCCACTGGCCAAGCAGCCATGCCAACAACATACAACAACATGTATATCTTCTTCACAACTACAACAGCCAGACATGGAACAACAGCAGCAGCAACAGCAACAACTCGTTGATGCCACGCCAGATGCTTTGGAAGAGCCGACGACGATGACGACAACGATCAGCAGTAGTAGCAATCATGTCTCAACAACAACAACACAAGCAGCAGCAGCAACAACCAATCAGACGACAACGTCAGCAATGCGTACATATGGCCAGCAACAGCAGCAACAACAACAACAGCAGCAGCAGCAGCAGCGAAGTCACAGCAATGCCTATTATCGTCAACAGTTTTATGTGCCACCTCCTATGCAACAGCAGCAGCAACAACAACAACAATTGACCAAGTCCAGCAGCTACAATGGCCATCATCAACAGCAGCAGCAGCAGCGACCACAACATTTGCGTCTCTCAAGCAGCAATAGCAACAACAACAGCAGCAACACTGGAGGCTATCAACACCAACATCATCAGCAGCAACAACAACAACATCATCACCATCAGCAGCAACAACAACAGCAGCAACAACATCATCACCATCATCAGCAACATCATCAACAGCAGCAGCAACCACATCGTCGCCATTATCAATCACAATCATCAAAAGCGGTAGGTTCGCCCACAGTATCATCATCCACATCCTGCACAGTGGCATCATCAGCATCAGTGGCAACAACGAGTAGCAGCCACAATCATAGTCATAGTCATAGTCATAGCCATAATCATAGTCACAGTCACAGTCATAATCACAGTCACAGTCGGTTGCCGCCAATGCGTGAGGCACTGGTCAGCTCACCATCCTCAATATCAATCATTTCCATATCGTCTGAATCCTCAGTTGGCAGCTCAAGTTCATCCTCGACCTCATCGCGCTCCTCAAGATGCGGATCTGGCGGGGAATCCTCGGCTGACTCAACTGCCAATCAACTGGTTGCTGGTGAGGATCGCTGAAGATATATACATATAGATGATGTTGAAACATGCAAAATCGACTGGAGCGAGACAGAGAGAGAGAGAGAGAAAAAGTGAAAAAGAGAAAAAGAGCATTAATCAGAGCATGAGATAGCAATAGAGCTTTTTAGATTTTTTTTATTTTATATTTTAATTATTAAAAGTATATAAAACTATATATGAATTTTAATCAGTAAAGTACAGTCAAACAAGCATATAAGTAACTTTTTTTTTGGGTATATGTATAGATTTTAGTGATGTTCTTACGTCACTTTATCATATATCAAAAAAATATGAAAATTCCTGTATTTGAAAGATTTGTATCGAGTTTTCAACTCGATTTTCTTTACAACACTCATTTTTTCATAGCTATTTTTATCATTTCCATGAACAGAGAACCAGTTAGAATGAAAGAAAAGATATCCGCATCTCTCTCACTCTCTACACTACTTTATATTTACAAAGAAAAAGAAAAAGAAGAAAACTTAATACTAATAGTAATAATAGCAATAGAATGCATAGAACCATTAACTATAGATGCATAGTCCATGTATTGCTGTCTCGCTTGCGCATACACCCCTCCCTCTCACAGCACACATTCATATATATATATATAGTAACTCGTACACTTTGCTCTACTTATGTATATGCTACTAGTTGAGTATTTCATTTTGTTTCTAAAATAAATATGAAATTCAAAAAAAAAAAATTATAATACTATTCAAAAAAATGTAATTTGTAAAAGCAAAAGAAAAAAATTGTAGACAGTTAAGATATAATGTAAAGCGAAATGTGAAGTACGAAATTAAGGATATGAAATATTATAATAATATTTAATTAAGGCAAAAATGTAACAAAAACATTGTATAGAAATTGTATAATTGTAAGTCAAAAAATAGATTTTTTTTCTTTGTTTTTTTTTTCTAGATGTTTAAACAATGGAAACCTATTATCTTATTACATACGATTAGTATGCTGCTTATAGCTTAAGTACCATATATATATATACACACATACACAATATATACTTATATACATGTTTATATATGAACAATAACTAATTACTGTAAACTTGAGCAAAATGCACGCGCAATTGTCACGCTAATATTATTAAGTGAAATTGCGCGGCTTGAAAAAAAGAAATGAAAACAACAATGCGAAACAGTAAAAAAAAGAAAAAGCATGGGAAAACATAAGAACATAATTCACAGAGAAAGCAAAAATATACATATTATATTATAGTAAATAGTTTATATATATTTTTTTTAAATTGATTATGTAATTCCCAACTCTTAGTATTTAAGATAAGCTGCTTCTTTTATTCTGGCCTCAAAATGTTTTTTATTATCATTGAATATCCCCCCAATACTAATTCTGTACTATTACTATTATGATTACACTATTATTATTATCATTACTATTATAATTATTATTATATTTAAAACATTATGCACCTAAGCAATAGTAACACTAAACAACAACAACAGTAACAAAAAAATCTATTGTACAAAAATACATTGCAACACACAGCAATGTGTTTTAAGGCAACAAAAAAAAGAAAACGAAACAAAAAAAGCATAAAAAAAAGAACCGAAAAAAAATAAATAAAAAACGGTGTAAATTATTCATTAACACATGCATATATGTATATATAAGTGTATATATATATATGTATGCTATTCCTGCCATTTATTAGTGTACATACACATACATCTATGTAGATATATATCTTTAAATATATGTATTTACTATGATTTTTGTCGTTCCGTAGAGTATTCTCCTTCCTCTACTTGCCTCGCTCCCGCCCCACAATCCCCTCAATCACCCAGCATTCTCTTCATTCGCTTTAACTTAAAAGTACTGCCATTTTGAGAAAGGTTTTTAAAACATGAAAATGTAAAACGAAACAAAAAAAAAAACAAGCAAACAACTAAAACTACAAAACATTTAGACTTTGTACATGTATAACATTTAGGCTGTTCTTCTTTCCACTGTATGTAAGAGACAAGAAAAAGAAGAGAAAACTTAAGGATTGTATCTATGTATAAGAGAGACATCGAATTGTGTGCATACATGTTTATTTCGTGTGCACCGTTAGTCTGTCGCTCCCCTCCTCTCCCCACCCCTTTGTGTCCCCCTCTGCGCTCCAGCACAATCATTGCTCGATAGCCTTTTTTCGATAACAGCAGCTGAGAGAGCTTCAACTTTTGGCAGCTGTTTTGAAGCCCACCTTTACACACACATACACACGCAAAGATTGAGAGAGAGAGTCGCACGCACACACACACACACAGACAGACAGACAGACAGATAGACATGCATACATACATACACAAAGGCTGCAGACGGCGAATGTTAGAAAGTCGAAAATAAATAATACATAAATAAGAATTATTAAATTTATGCACTCGTCTGTTGAATATATATATAAATGTAGTTAATAATATGAACTAATTAATAAATATGCATACATACAGACACACACACACACACACATGACTCCTCAAGGTGTGTGCGTGCGTGAAATGAAAGATTTAAATTAGATTTAAGCATTAAGACTTGAGAAAACGATGCAAACAATTTAGTAAACATATTAAAAAAACATAATATATATAGATAGATATACACTTAAGTCTGTCTGTGCATGTTAATTGCACTCACACAGAGATAAACAGAATCATTCTGTACAATAGTCGAAGATTAATATTAATATTTTCCAATATCCGATATCACTGTTTTCCTAGCCAAGTAAGTTGTAACATTATATGTACTATACATGTATCTAACGGAACTATTAACAATTTGTTTGATTTTCTTGTTTATTTTTTTTTTTTTATTTTTGGTTATTAAGTTTGTATGTATTTATGGAAATCGGCTAATGCGATTGTTGTTGTTTATTAGTCGATCTAGAGCGAACATAATGCATATGAAAGAAAAAAGATAAAATGAATTGATAACAATGATAAATGTATGTCAAATCTTTATAGGTTTAAGTCGAACAATTGGTAACATACCTATACATATATAGATATATATATATATATATATATATATATATATATATATATATATATATATATATATAAAAATACATATATATAAAAATACATGTATATATATATATATATATATATATGTATGTACTATATGCATAACGTAAATCGTAAATAAACTGATGTATAATGTATACTTAGCAAATTCAATGAATTACGATATTAATGATAATGATAACTATAAATATAATGATAATGATATCGATAATGATAATGATGAAGAATAAGATGGAAGCTGAAATGCAACTGAGGCAACAGCTTAATAAAATGCCGTGTTTCCATGCACGCAAAAAACAAACAACAATTTGAAAATCTTCTTTTTGGACCCACGGTTGCCATATATGGTACGCTTATGCCAAAATTGGTACATATAATGGTAATTTCTAAAAAATTGTTCATTTTTTTTCAGATTGCTTATTCTCTTAATTGAATTTTTCAGTAGCTAAAACAAAGTTCGAAGCATTCATGTTCGAAAGAAATGGAAAGAAGTCGAATGCGAAGTCGAACGATTTTGATTGAGTTCGTGTCAAACTCAGTCGCACGACGTTCATACGGAGTGACACGAAGTGAATGAGTGAGAAAACTACTTTGTTTTGAGTTAATTCGAGTTTGTTTCGAATCTCGAATCTCACATAGCACATTCCTTCATTCGCATTCATTTCGATAAGGAACTGTCAATGTCACTCCCGCTTAAACGAATTCAATTCAAAGTGTGCCTCGCACTCACTCAATTCGACATCCTTCGAATTAATATATTTGAACTCAAATTTGGAAAAAAATTATGCAGTCGTCAAGTATTTACTAAAACCCTATTTTTCGTAACCACCGAATTTTCTTATTTATTAAAACAAAATATATTTTCTCTTTTAAAGTCCATATGCGAATTATAATTTTGAAAATTTAATTAATGCGATATATTTAAGCAGAATTTAAAGCAATTTTATTTGTGATGAGTGAGTTAGTAAACTTGTACATTGTTACAGAATGATTCTTAATATTATGCAATTAATTCTGTCATTTTGTTTTGAAAGTTTTGTATTGTTTCAATTGCTGCATTTTCACAAATTTAAGCAGATAATTTATTATATTAAAAAAAGAGTAAAAAATATATATTTAGACTTGTTTTTCAAAAGACAGTTAAATATAAACAGAGATCTTTTTGAATTTGACAATTATTTCTGCAAACTTGAACAGATCTTCTTTAAAAGTATGGTACGCTTCATTTTTAAATGGTACTTATTTTCTCCTCCTTAATTTGGTAATAAATACTTTCATGCTCTACCATTTGATGTAGGTGAATTTAAAGGTCTTGGGATCACTGGCCTCACAGATATATAGCATGAGAATCTTACAGTTGGCATCGTTGATCAGTTCTCGGGTGCCAAACATATGGACGCAGTTCTCGTTGCCACCGTAATTATCCGGCATTTGTTTGGGACCATTCCAGGGGGCATAGGTCATAGGTCGACCTGTTGATAGCCAGTAGAAGGCACCTTCAGTTCCAAGATCATTGCCGGATATCCAAAAGTAATCGTTATTCTTGAATCCCTTGGTCTTGATGTACTTCACCAGCGCCTCCATCTCCGGCTTGTCCTCAATCGATGCCAAATGGGCGTTCATCATGCGACAGGCGCCCGCCGCCTGGAACCAATTCACCTTATTCATCGGCTCAATATAGTAATAGTTATCCCCGATCCGTATGAACGGCGTCGTATCGATATCCGACGGAATGCCTGTACAACAAATTCAAATGAACGTATTTATTTACTCAAACCTTATTGAAAACAAACAGCGATTAATTCATGTAAATGTCACACTTGATTTAAAACAAAGATTAAAAATAATATGGTCGACAATATCAATATCATTCCAAATACAGTCGAACTTCCCTAACTTGAAACACCATAATTCAACGAAAATGTTCGAGTTCTTTTTCTTTAGTTTATTAATTTTACTGACACTCATTTAGCTCTAGTTAGAGAGAAATTCGAGGTGTAGAAGTTCGAGTTATGGAAGTTCAACTCTACGACATCTTCAGTTCGAAAACTTAAATATTTGAGTCATTTTGAAAGGTATTTGGAATAATTTTTAAACTTGTATACAAATCAGACTTCAATAAATTTTTTTTTAAATTTTTACTGAGAAAAGTTTTACCTTAAGTTTCTAAAATACATTTTGAATTGCAGTATTGATTTAAGGTATCATGTAAATAATATTAACATATTTCCAAAAACCATAAGTTTTTGAAAAATGTTGATTCCTTTATATCAGGGGTGGGCACGAAATCTGAATTCGGGAGCACTACAACAACATTACCAACAATAACCGCTCTTATGCTGTTGTTGTTAGCTTCACGGCGCCGAATACGCAAAAATAAAGTTGGGAGTAGTCGCTACCTCCCTCTATTCCATCGGTGAGCGATGGTGAGCGATACGGACAAGAAAAAGTCGTTTTTTGACAAAAAGTGTCGGTGAAAAAGTGCTCGTCTGAAGCGCCCTTTTAAGATTTGTATGAACAATTTCGGTAATTGGTATTTGAATTAATTCGAAGTACAAAAATAGATTTTAGTACGACATTTTCTCTCACTTTGTACTCACCATTATAGACCTCAGTGCGGTAATTTGTGAATATATTCACATCTGGCAGATAGCCGAGTGCTGGGATGAGACAACAGCCGAGCAGGAGAAAGCGCAATAATAAAACATACTGATCGTGCTGGGGATGCATCCTGATATGGCCAACAATTGACTGTGAACTGACTCCACCTAATGTCCGACTCCGGCTTTTATTCACATTCTGCAATTGGAATTCTGGATGGAATCTAAATCAGTTACTTCAGCTGTTATGAAAAAAGAAAAACAGAAAAACAACTGGACAAACAACAAACTCAACTCGATAAGAAAAATACATGGATTACGGTTTCAAATCATTGATATCGCATGATTTATATATTTTCCAAATTCAACTTAGTCTAAGACAAAAATTATTTTTATTTGAGAATGTTGGCTTCTATTTGCAAAATACAGGCCAACATAAGACAAAAATATCACCATTCATTTCATGATTTTCGAAGTGATTCATTAATTTTCAACATTTCACTGCATGTCTGTCTTCGTATCGAATAAAACAAATGGGAAGCAATAACAACATGCATAGCTGAACTACGAAATACCCTGGATAGCATATGGGCATCTCCAAAAACAAATTTTCAAAAATATTTTTTTTAGTATTTTTAATTATTTTTTGAAAATTGCTAAAAGGGCACTTTTTGTGTGAAAAGTAGCAAAAAGGGGTTAAAATAGTAATTTTTAGGATTTTCTAAAAATTATAAAAAATATTAGCAAAAATATTTTTGAAAAATTTTTTTTGCAGTCACTCTTAGAATTGGAATTTTCCTGCATCAAAAATTTTTTTAAAAAAAAGGAAAAAAGTTGAAAAAGTAGAAAATTTGAATTTTTCAACGGGTACTTAATGGGTTAAGGAAATTTTTGCATCATTCGAAAGGAATTTCAACGACCTTTCCAAATATATATAATAAGCTATTATTTTCTTATTTAAATTCAAAATATTACATTTTTTAGGGTGTGTAAAGTGTTTCTTGACAAACTGTATGTGTTGAGCTATCTTGGTACTAGCTATCGACTCCTAAATACCCTGTAAATAGAGCAAGTACCTAAAGGAATGCTATAAATAAAAACCAAAAGCCGTTTGATTTAGAATAGATCATAAATATTTTAATATATTTATATGTAACGCATCACCTTTTCTATATTTGTCAGAATGATGTTTAGAACGATTCACAGCTATGTAGATCTATTGAAAGATCGCGAACAAATGATCTTTACAAACAAACCTGACTTGAGTATTAAAATAAATTAAACAAATTTTTACAAAAAGAATAATATTGTTAAATAATAAGGTAAATTGTAAGACAGTCATTATAGTAGATGGCGTTGGAAAAGTTCCAGGATTTTACTTAGTAAATACATCGATCGATTGCAGCTTAAGGCATGTACTTATGACTAATACACTCTAAGCACACACAAAATAAATGTGCCTTTTAACCAGTTCTTACACATCGTTTTTCGTTATAAAAAATTTACATTAATGGGGAATTTGTTAGACAGCAAAGTACATTTTGTAATGATGGTAAAAACAAAATGTGTCAACTAAGAAAAAGTACATCTTTTTTAAAGTAGAAACAGGCAAATCACATGTGTGACTAATTTTGTAAACAAGGAAAAAAGGTGAATTAAATTAATAGTAATTACAAATTCTATAAATTCCATTGTGCTGCAAAGTTGTCGAGCTGCTTTTTTTTTTTGTTTAGTTCCGTTTCGTGTGGATGACTTTGAGCGGGAATTAACATTCAATCGGATATACGCAGATCAAAGGTGGGCATTTGGATTGACTCATCGGGTTTGGGCCACACAATGCTCTCGATCCAGTCGAGGTAGCTGGAGACGCGTGTGTAGACGCTGGGAGGTCCGCTGGCACAGCCCTGACCCAGCGAGGTGATGCCCACCGTATACCACGAGGGACCACTCTGCATGAGGAGCGGCCCACCTGAATCCCCTTGGCAGGTGTCGCCCAGTCCTTTAATGTCGCCGGCACACATTTGACTATCGACCAGACCGTCGGGCAGCTCTGCGAGTTGATAATGTGGCTGGCATTCCTCCTTGGTCACATGTTGCAGGTCAACCTTGAGCAGCTGCTTCGAGGAGAAGCCCGCAAATTGTATCTGACCATAGCCAATGGCCGTTAGCTCATTCACCGGCAACACCGATCTCGGCCAGAGACAGGCAATCTGCAGCGTGGAGGGCTGAGCATCCTCTAGCTCCAAGAGCGCAATATCATTGTAGGAAGAGCTGTCATTGTAGCCCGGATGCGTAAAGACGCGTCGTATCGCATGATCCTCGCCCATGCCCATGGTTAAATTGTCGCCACCCACGCGCACAACTGTCGGCGGTTGTCCACCAAAGTTGATGCAATGCGCCGCCGTTAAAACAAACGTGGGCGATATAAGAGTTCCTCCGCACCGATAAAAAGTGCTGCCGTCAAAATGGGAGGGCCAACCGAGGGCGGCCATGTAGGGAAACTCGCGGTACCTCGCAGCTGTGCCGCCCACAATTGAGATGCCAAAGACCTTGGAATCCTCGCAAGCTGAACAAAGATTTTTTAGAGATAAATTCGATCAATACAGATTAGGGATGCAAATACAAATTTTGAATAAAAATATAAATCGATAGAATAAAATAGTCAAACAAAAATCGAGTTATCGCCAAAAAATAAAACTTATCGAGTTCAGATACTTGAAAATCGATTTTGCGAAAATCGAGTTGTCGATTCTTCAAAATATGTCTCATAATTAATATAAATGATGTAAATCGAATCGAATTGAATGGAGTTGTCGATATATCGTCAAAAATTATCGAATTAAAATACTTTAAATAATTTCTTTCCGTTTAAATTTGGCGATTGTTGTCGAGTTTTAGATTTTTCGAATTTTAACTAATACAAAAATCAGTAAAAACAATACAAACCCTTTTCACTTGGTCGCAATTCAATCAAATCATCCGTTTTTGGAGTCAACGTTGTGGCCTCCATATCATCATTATTTTTTAACTGACAGCATACATACTGATCGTATTTGACGAAATAACAGGTCTTGGGAAACACATTATTCAGCTTCCAGCGTTTGAGGGCGTCGGGGCAGTCCTCGAGCAGTTTACAGTTGCCGGGCACACGTTGCTCCTCGTCCGCAAAGCAGTCCTCATAGGATTCTTTCGGGAAGATGATGCCGCGCTGAGATAAAGGTTTTATAGCCGGATTTGCTACTGAAATTTGAGACAAAAAAAAAATATATACATTTGAAAAATCATTTATTTTTTAGACCCTGCTCTTTAAAAACGTACAGGGAAGGATGCTTAAGCTTACGCAATATAATTGCTTTATATTTTTTAACAATTTTATATAAAAATCAAGCAATAAAATAAAAGTAGTTAAAAATTTAGAGGACCAAGAGAAAAAACTGAGAGAGAAAAGCTAGAGACTACGAAAAGTTGGTCTTGCTAAGTAGATTTTTTTCACTCTTTTATTATATTTTTAATTTGTCCTTGTGAACAAATAAACTAAATTTTATTGGCTTAAAACTTTAACAGATAATTTGTTAATTATTTCTTATTTGACGACTTTTAGCTTGGCATTTGTGAGAATCGAGATTGAATGACTAATCTGCGAGTTGTAATTGTGGCAGGTCGGCGACTCTAGCCACTGAGCCACCTGACCACCACTAAGCAGTTTCGATTAGACCAGCAGCGCGAAATTTGAATTCGTTAGCAGCCGCTGGCTCCCGGAGCCATTGCGTGCCCACCGCTGGTATAGACTAAGCTTTAAAGATACGCGAAATGTGTGAAAAAAAGAAAATTAAATTTTATCTGAAAGATAACTTTTTCACGTCAAAGCATTTCAAAGTTAATTATCAGTGAACTGATTTGGTTTAATCCTTTCAAATTCTGTTCCCTTGTGATTTCGCTATTTTGATAAAAGTAGATTAATTTTAGTGTAATTTTTTTTAATTGCCTTTCTTATAGAACTACTACGGGGTCTCGTGCAGTCGAGTTCATCTTGTTCAGTTAAGTTGAGAAAGTCAATTTCGCTTACCTGCAGCTCTCGCCTGTGCGACCAAGAGCAACAACAACAACAGCAGCGTTGCCAATGTGTTTTCCATTTTACAGTTTTCCCCAAGTCTTTTTCTTTGTGGCTACTCGGATGCAAGCTCCGTTTCTAACTGCGCTTAAAGTTTTCGTCGTTCGTTGCCGTTGTCGCTTCCAATTGGCAAATGCGCCTGCGCCTGTTGTTTAAGCGGTTTGTTGTTGCTGCGCGTCGATTTGAAGTGCGCGTCGCAAAAATCGAAACCAGCCAGGCAACTTCAAAGATCTCTCGATTGTTATTGTTATAAGCTACATACATACATATGTACGCTACGCTTGTAGCGTTTGGATTTATAATTGGCATCTCAAGCATTTGGTACCTTTTGGGTGGGGGGGTGTGGGGGGGGTTGAATTGTCAATGACAAAAGCACGTGCTCATTCAAAAGTCCAGCGAACTGTGACCGGTTTATTATCCACATCGAAATTGGGTATTATTATGAATCACACATGTATGCATTTTATACAAACAATTGATTTATATTTGCGCCGTTTTACAAGTGTTTTGTTTTTATTACGCGCCATTGAGTTTTTGCGCAAGTTCAACAGCTGGGTCAACTGGCGCCACCTAGCGCATGTCTTTTCAAGTTAAACAGTTGAGTAACAGTTGACGGTATCGGCATCGACAAGTACATTTGTGGCGAGTGGCTCAAATAAAAAAAATTTATTTATTATTTGCATATTTAAAAATGTATAGCTATGAGATTACAGACACCTTAGAATGTAAAACAAAATTACGTATTGCCACTCAATATACATGAAAATTTAGCTAAGGACAATCGGTACTTTTTACTGTTCAATTAATAAGTCTAAAGTACTCGATATATGTAAACAGAAAACTGTTAAGAACAACTATCGCAACCTAACCGAAAGGTTTATATTTATCGATATGTCGCTTAGGTCGATAGTGCCATCGACTAGAGTTGGGCATTTTTAGTTCAATTTGCTGAATAAGTTCAATCGTTAATTTTTCAGTCGTGAACTAATTCAGTCATCTAGTTCAGTTGGTCATTTGGTCAGTTGATGAACTATGAACGAGATAGTTTCTATTCAGTTGGTTATGAACGATGAAAGTTGAATAGGTCATTCTGATCAGTTGGTCAGTTGTTTATGAACGATAAACGGTGTGAATAGGCTACAACTGTTTCTTCTTGGTGGAATGTAAAATGCGTTTTAAGTTTATAATTAAAATAGACGACATATGCCAACTAAATTCCCGATTATTTTTTAATTTTTTTGAGTTATACTTATACCCTGGCTTATTGAAAATGTGAAGTATGAGTAAATTGGTTTTTTATTTTGGGCTTAAGTAACCTTTCACATTGTTAAAAACTTAAATTTATATATAAAATTGAAACAATGTTATATGTCAATAAAGAAGAAATTGAATTCAATTGCGGAACTCCATGTATTGTATTTCTCTAAGAAATTTAAAATTTTTTTAAAAAAATTATTGACCAACTGCGAAATGACCGATTTAGTTCATGATTGACTGAATAAGTTCATTCGTTCATTTTAATGACACGTTCATTTGAACTTTTTCAGAACGAAACGAGACAACTCCACCATCGACAAGTTAGTTGAAAATAATTCATTGAAGGCATCGGACGCAATTCGAGCACGAGCTTTGTTATTGTATTCGCCTTTGGCCGGCATTTTACGCGCGTTCTGTAGTTTGCATTGTAAGCAACGCGCGCAACAGGACGTAAACAACGGTAAAGAGTTACAAACGTTTTGCCACAAACTGAATGACTGCAATGTATTATTAAAATAAAAATAGACGCGCGCTCATGCGTAATTTAATACGTACACACTTGTCTGCTGGCACAAACAGACTAAATTCGTGCTGTTCTATTCCATTTTTTGTTTTGTTTTAGTGCAATATTCCAAGTGTACGTACATTGTGAATGTGTGCGAATTTACATATATACGATTGTTCCAATTTGAATGGAAGGCGCCTTCTGATCTCGCTGAAGGTGAAACCAGCTGCTCGTTTAGCTGGTTTTGGGTTAACACGCATTGTTTTCAAATTCAAGTGCAACTCTATTGTTTCGATACAAAAATGACGTCATGGCCGTTTTAGTTATGATCGTCATTAATACGTGCGCTTCCTCATTATTTTAAATATGCGATAGATGAATGAATCATCATCATCTAATGATCATGCTTTGAATTTGCAAATGTAACGAAAATCTATAAAGTTTTTATTTATCTTGTTTTTTTTTTGTTGATGATGGATGTCATTTCGATGACGTCAACCTTTTTGTATCATCAAATATGAAACGTTAGTCATGAGGCAAACATGATCATATAGTTACAAGCATTGTTTCCGTCATATTAACAAACAATAATAATAACTAAACAACAGCAACAACAACAACAGCAGCGCAGCCGCCGCTCTTATCAGCTGATAATGAGAAAATTGTTCAAGGCGCATTGATAAGATAAGATACAAAATATGTAGATACAGATACACATGTACACATACGAATGGTGCGCAATGTGCCAAATGTTGTTGTAGCTTACCTTTTATGGCAATTATTTTTGGTGATTTAAAAGTACAAAAGATCTTTGAAATTTGTTTTGTATTTAACAAGTTGTCAGTTTTGTTTGTATAAATTTTAGATTTAATAAGAGCACAAATTAGACAAGTTCCAACAAAAAAAAAAAATACATACAAATAATAAAAAACAACACTCAAACCGGTTGCAAAAAAGCAACTAAAGCAACAACAACAACAAAAACAATAATAATAACAAAACAACAACAAGCAGTAGCAACAGGTGAGTTCAATGTTACTTTTTTTTTTTTTGTTTTGTTTTGTCGGTAAGTGATTGGAAAGGGGAAAATGAGCTGAGGATTGGTGGGGGGGAGTTGAGGGGGTGGGGTTGTCGGTCACCCACGAGCAGCTGTACTTTCACTTGAAGCAACAGTCAACCTATTTTTAGACACAATTACAATTCAAGTTTATGCCCAACATGTTCCAATTGTGAGCAACAAACAAAAAACATTTCAAAAACGCGCTGATAACGCGCGCGACTTTAATCGCTACGCCCCCATTTGAATATAAACCTATTTTTAAAATTGCAAATTTAGAATTAAAAAAACCAAAACTAAATATGTATGTATGTACACTCACAATAATAATAAACAAAATATGTCAACTTTTTTTTAGCTTTAATTTCAACATTATCAGAATGTATTTCCGCTTGTTATAATTGTTTCTAGGTTACATATTAACCGCAAGTATATGTATATGTAATGTTTGTACATATATTATATATATTATATACTGACCTGCATTTGGAAATGCGTCATTCATGGGTCATTAAAATTTCTTTTGGACAACTTTTATCGCCGCCTGGAACAAATGATAGACGCGAATTTCATAAAGATTTGGGCAAAATGCGCTGCATGATCTCATTTTTGGGAAGGCAGTTTAAACAAACCAAAACAGCAACAACTACAACAACAGCAACAGTGTAAATTATTAAAACAAAACAAATTTTTGCTTGCTTAGCACCATTTTCAATTTACTATCGCTTTTCTGCATGCATAAACTTTGAGATTCATCGGCTGAAATTCTGTTGAAATTTTGATGTAAATTTGCTGGAAAAAAACTATAAACATTTGTTTGTATATAAAGAAATGTAATTTTAATATAATAAAAAATTTTTCAAAAATTCTATTGTCCAACTTAATACCATAAAAAATGAAAATATTTATAGCGCAGATATCTGTTAGTTCTATTTTCTCATCTGAAATTAGTCTCCATTGTCAAGTGGTTGATTTAACCTAAGACTAACGATCTGTTTTTAAATCTTCTATCACATCTCCTTCACTAAAAAGTGTTGAAAATATAAAGTAAATCCAAAATAGAGCATCAACCAAATTAAAGGCATTATTCCTGACAGATTTATAGGCTCGAAAAGTGTTTAATTTGGACTCAGTTGAGATTTATGTGAAAAAGTTACTTCATTAGGGAAGATATGGCTTTGCTTAAAAAATCTAAATAATTTAATTAAGTTATAAATATATTAATAAAACTAAAATAATAATTGTATTGAATATTTAAAATGTAGATTTTAAATTGTTGGTATATATAGCTAAAGGAAGTAATTAGTAAATAAAATAATAAAACCGGAAAGGGACAAAAGATTTTTGAAATCCGGGAAGTATAATAAAACCAAGTGTTTTGACCATGATGCGATACAAATGAAAAGAATTGCAGACAAGGTAAAAATAAACAAATTGAATGTAGACGAAAAACGTAAATGATTTAATTGAATGAAATACAAATCATATGAAATATATGTATAAAATGGAATATATACCTAAAGGTATTTTCATTTATTTTTTTGCATATGATATTGCAGTTTATGTGATGAGTTTTTGGTCGACACCTTTGTGAAAATGAATATTGTTTTTGGGCCGTGTGCGGTTCATTCAACTTGAGGCCGTTCGGCCAATTCCGACGTCTGTGCTTTAAAAATAATTTGAACTGTATATTTTGCTTTTCCTTTGCTCCCGCTTCCTCTGCCGCTCCCGCTCCCGCTTCCTCTTTCAACTTGCTGGTGTTCTGGTTTTCGTTTTCTCCCTGTTTTTTCTTTTTATTTTATTTATTTATTTTTTTTTTTTTTTTGAATTTTACATGTCGAATGAGGTGTGGGGGATGCTTGTGCCGCAATTGCTGTAAATTGATATGGAATTATGTGTAGATATGTGTGTGTGTGTGTGTGTGTGAGTGTAACCTCATTTGCATGGCGACAATCAAATGCAATTTGAGATTAGCAGGCCAACAAGCTCCACAGCTCGGCGACTGGGCTTAAAAGTGGAACTGAAAATGCCACTGAAAATGGCACTGAAAATGGCACTTAAACTGCAACTGATACTGGGCGAATGGCGGCATCTTTCAAAAGTAGTTGCAGAAAACTTGAATAAAAAAGTACCACAGAGAAAAAATAATGCAACTATTTTGAACTTTTACGCTCAATACTTTAAAATTCGAGTTGTGTTTTTGTTTGACAAACTATCTTATATTCAAATTAAATCTTTGCCCTACAAAAAATTTCACACCATTTCACTTAACAATATTTATAAAACTATACTTTCAAGAAATACCAAAAATATTTCAATTTGTACGTGTAAGCAAAAATTCTGAACATTAAATATATTATTAAATATATTGTTTGCAATTAGCTTGCTATATTTAATTAACTTCAACTTTTCTATATTTAATTTAAATAAATTTTGAATAGTTTGTTCGACTCTTTTTCGAAATTCCTTTGATATCTCATATGGCATATCAGTTACTCATTAAAGAAAGTATATCAAAGATTGCTATCTCATTTGTTATGGTTGATTCGGTTTAAGCCCGTTGTTGATATGGTCGAGTTGGCGAATCCATAAACTGGGTCACATAATGACCCGCTAATCAGGCTGCCACAACAAATCCCACCACTGGCCATAATGCAACCGGGTTGAAAGCTTTTGTGGCAACATAAAAAAATCCCTTATTGGCCCATAGGGTTGCTTTGTTACCATGACACTGCCTAAGACTTTGGAAGAAGGGGTGGAAAGGGACTCGCCACTTTGGCCCAGTTTTTGGTGTTGTGGTCATAAAACTGTCAGGCCCGACCATTTGCCAAGTCGTCTAGCGTCTGATTTATGGAGCAGCCCCAGAGAACGCATCGCATGCATTGCGACCATCGACATCGACATCGACAAACTGCAGACCGTTGGGCAGCCCCAACTACACTATATGTATAAACATAGGAAGCATAGGAACAAAAAGAAACGCCGCGTTTTTTTCTAATTTACAATACCCTGTACTAAGAGTGTTAATTAAAAAGAGCGTACAAGTTGTCAAAGTTAAATAAATTGGCGACAAAAACTCAAAAACCGACAGCAACATCTTTCAAAATTTGGCTCAGCACTCCCAATCATAGATTATAACATTCAAGAAACTTGGAAGGTTTTTCACAAATAAAAGAAAACTTTTTCCATGTATTCAAGAATTTTTAGTTTGATGACAAAAATTCAACTTAAAATACAAAAAATTAAGTTTACGCAAATAGAAATTCAACCTAACAACCATTTATATTAATTATTATCGCTTTTATATTATAATTATAATTAATTGCAGATAATGTTCTTAAAACAGCTTGTGAGTTATAAGATTTTGATATAACAATAAATAGCTGAGTTTTATTAAAAGAATTACTGGAATTATATTTTAGAGTACTTTCATTTTATTAGACTGATTAATTTTGATAAGATTCCATTTAAAAGTTTATGAGGCATTAGTAAGTTTTATTTATAGATCAATTACAAATTAAAGCACACAACATGTTTAATTTTCAATTCATGTTCATCAATGCCTTACAGAAGACGAAATTAATTTGTCTATTTATTTTTTTAAGCCTTTTATTTCGTACGCCATTCTCTTTTCACATTAAAGAACTTTCATACACATATTATAATACGTACAGTGAATCTTTTATTTACTTAAACTCCGTTCGAATGATACATAAATTTCTTTAACCCATTTGGAAAATTTTAAATTAAAAAAAGTAGATTTTTCAACTTTTTTCCTCGATTTTAAAAAAAAAATATTTTGATGCAGAAATATTCTTCAAACAATTCTAAGAGTAACTGCTAAAAAAAATTTTCAAAAATTTTTTGCTAGTATTTTTTATAATTTTTTGAATATTTGACAAATTTATTTTGTATGAAGACTATAGTGGTTCACTGTATCACGTTCTTGGTTATAGTTTAATAACTTAATCATTGTCCACAAGAACAAAATTTAAATCTAATAAAAAAAATGTTGATCAATAAAACTTATATAGTTTTTAAATCATTAAAAATCAATAGTACAGGGTATCTCTGAGTCGATTTTAGTATGCGTGCACATGGCGCTAATGTTTGTTGTTTGTTGGACATTAGAGGGAGCCGACGTGCAATTGGCTTTTAAGTGTGTCAAAGGGAGGAGGAGGAGAGAGAGGAGTTTTTCTCAGAATTATATTGCAGTTGTCGCAGTTTTATTGATCCATGCGTGGTTATTGCCCCACTGTGCAGATGACGCATTCAGGCAACAAAATTTGTGACGAAATATTCCCTCTTCAATCGAATGCCCAAATGTTTCAGCAATCGCTGGCATCCAATTGTCCAGATAAAAAACTAAACACAACACACCAATAACATCATCTTCAACCGATCTGTCGCCCACTCAAATTTATTTAGCGCTGGGCGCCAAAATTTATTAATACAAACAAAAAAAAAAAAAACAAAAAAAAACACAAGCAGCAAAATGAAGAAGAGTATCAAATATTTCCAACTCAATCGAGTCAATTTGGCGAAATGAAAATAGAAAAAATATATAAAAAAGAAAAAGTGCAGAGCTAAAAAATTTGGAGAGTCTAAAAGTCTGACGAAAGATATACTCGGGATATACAAATATTCCGAAGATTGCCCAAGAATTTACCAGGCGGCCCTCTAGACAGACTGTCGACTCTCAACTAAAAAAACACTCGAAGCTTTTGAGGAACATTAAAAAATGAGAAATATTACGAAATAAAGCAACAACAAATTATTATAACAATGTTAACTAGCATGAGTCATGTTTAGAAATGTTTATTTTCTTAATTCTTAATTGTACATAATTGTAAATCTGGTTGCATATTGAACTATTTTCAGTCATCACATTTATTTCTCTATTTAACAAATATAATTTTTTTTTTGTATAAAAACCGAGCTGAATTACATCAATTCTCGTCAAGATAAAGTCTGATTTACTTATAATATCAGAGCTCGCAAAAAGTGGTCCCTTTTTGTAGGCAGTCATAAAAAAACCTGGTTGTAGCTGACACTCAGGCAAAGGGAATCGAAGTAACACTTCAATTTCGTTTGTGCTCAATTCGATCAACGATAAAAAAACAAAAATATTTTGTAGCTCACTTCATGTTATCGTTCAACTGAGACACTTCGATAAATAAAATTTTTAAAAAGTGTTTTTTTTGCTAATTTATGGTGCATTACAATAATGTGCGTAAAAAAAAACGATGGGACGAGATGCATGTAAAGTTCATTTTTTTTTTTAAATTGATAAAAATTTAATCGCAATGCAATGTGTGTGCCTCAAAATTATCAGGACACCATATTACAAATTTGAGGCATTTGACATTTAACGGCCAAGCATAAAGAAATTTTCGATGCATTTAATGAGCAACATTTAGATACCAACGTGCAAAAAGTGTAAAAAAACGGAAAATCGCCTACGAAGCTAGCGAAGAGGCAATAACTGCCTCTATAGTGAAAATTGTGACAACAGATGGCAGACCATTTTTACTACTGGACAGCGAAGGGTTTCGAGAAATTTTAAACTATATTTGCAATGCACTTCAAATAACTCCGCAACTCAGGTGTCGGTAGAGCGATCGTTCTCTGCCCTCAACTATATTTTAAACGAAAAGCGCACATCCTTAACTCCGGAGAACATCAACTCCATTTTAATTGTTAAACTAAATACCTAATTAAAAAAGCTTTTAAAAAATTTATTATATTTGTTTAAATTTATTTAAAATTACACACTTTTTTCTTTCACTTCGTTTCTTTTGCTAAGTTTTTGATCGTTGAACGTCAGTTTCACCTTCAAACTGTTTCGTTAGAGAGCTTTTCATATTTTGACTTACTGTTTAGTGTAAAACACAAAGCTCAAACGAATCAAAAATATGTGTTTTTTTAAGAGAGTAAGCGACTCAGCTCCAATTTTCTCTGTCTTTTTGGTGAGCTGACAGGCTAAAAAAAATTGGTTGAGCATATTTTGCGAGCTCTGTATAATATAGATTTTAATGAACTTTGACAGAGAGAACTGGAATGATTTAGTACAAATAATAGTAAATTAACACCTAGTATAAAAACTGAGAACAAATTGTAGCAATTTATTAATGTATCATCGGTAAATTGACCTTCTGTAACGATCTTTGTTTTTGCCAAATTGCCCGTGACCTTTGACTATGAATTCGAAATGTGCACAGACTCGTTGAATCTGCACAATTGAATATATGTGTATGTACATATAATAAGTATGTGTGGAGCACTCCTGGGACCTGTTTTTATTTTGGTTAATTGAATCATCATTCCCTCACCCCGCCTCTCTGCTCAGCTCTCCTCAGTTTTCAATGTCGATCGTGCGGTATGCAAATGAATATATGTAGTTGAATAGTTCGCCACCTCAAATCTGGTTTTCAGTTCCATTTGCGTGCGTTTAGTCACCAGCCCATCAATAGACACAGATCTCAAGACTGAACAAATATTTAGAACTGAAACGGAGCCAATAAAAAAGCTGACCACATCGCCTTAAATGGAGAATTTTAAAAGGTCCAATGATGACGACAACGCTCCAGTTTGGAATCTCATTTTCATATCGCTCATTTACTAGAAGAGTCATACAAGTCGAAAAACACGATTTTATGAGTTAATGATGCAGAAATGTTCGCAATGTAACAATCTATGTTGTGTACAAATTTCATCATCCTATCTTTAATACCGAGAGTTTGAGAAGAGTATATGTTTTTCTATCATTTCCAACGCTTCGACTTTATTTACTCAAAAGAACGACATATGGGCTAATCCGAACATTTTTAAACCAAGGGCGAAAACTTAAGTTGCTTTTTGTTATAATTGAATAAATTTATAGGCTTCAAATTACAAAATAAAAAAAGTTTTACGGTGGTTTAGTTGTTCATTGCCGAGCCTAATCCATTAATTCCACTTTTTGCCTCTTAATTTCAATAATTCTTGTAGAAAAAAGGGTAAATTCTTAAAAAAAGTTAAAGTATTTACAAAATTTTCCGAAAATCAAACTTTTAATTAAATGTTTAGTTTGAAACTTTCTTAAGTACAAGACTATAGGTGAGTTGGCTTTATTTAAAGAAACAATTTAGAAGTGTTTTGTTTTAAATATATTTCGTTATTATTTTAATATTAAACTTTGTTTTATTCTACATACATACTATACATTAATAGATCAAGGTATACCCTATATACATAGTAGATATGAATGCGATCTTAATTTGTTTGTTTTTGGTTTGAACTTGAAAACTAAAGTTCCCATGCCAACAAAAGGCTATACAAATTAAGTTTTTATTGTTGTTTTTTTTTTTTGTTTTTGGGTAGAGAGTAAAGTACTGCAAAGTAATTGCCGCATAATTTTAGTTAATTTGTTTAAAGTAATTAGCCGAAGCGAGGCGAAGCGAACGTGACATAAAGTCAAATAATGTTCAAGCAAGCTTTATATATAAATGTATATATATAGTGTACATACAGATTATATAGTCTATATATGCATGCATATTGGAACAATGTAATCGTAGTTTTTGCTTGGACAACAAATGAGTCACATTCACGTTGCAAGTGAAGCACAAAAAAGGCAAAAAGGGAAATTGAGGGGAAAAGCCAAACGGGGCGGTGCGCTCGATTGAACGTTTTATGGGTAATTAACAGTCGTAGTCATAGTCGTAGTTGTTGTTGTTGTTGTCCAAGTTGTTGTCAATGTTGTTGTTGCTGGCATGTAAACAAAAGTGACGATAAGAGTGGAGGAAGCGCCGACAGACGACGGATTCTGATTGACTCCGGTATGAGGGCATTTTGTGTGTGGGTGGTCGCCCCCTCGCCCGACCACGCCCCCTCCTTCGCGCTCCCATTGCCCCACTCTGTCCCCAGTTGTTGCCTGTTGCCCCAAGCAAACATCTGGCGGATTGAGCAAGTGGCAAGCAATGCGACCTCTTTGCTTTTTCTACATCATTCTGTGCTTGCCTCTTGCCACATTTCATGCCACACATAAATACACGCAAGAAAAAAATCCATTTCAACATGTACTTCTTAAGTTTTTTTTAGAGGATATTATTGTTAAATTAACACAAATAATATGACAACCATTCAGCGTTAAAAAAAGTCAAAAAACATAAGCCTAAAACACTTGATTTCACTGATTAAAATCGCGCTTGATTTAAGAAATTCTGATAATACCGAATTTTTCACGGTTTGAGATTGATTTTATCCCATAATTCCTCATATTTTTTTCAGTGTACTTACACATACGTATATACATACATATTTCGGCTGTCTATTGTCGTCTGTTGCAAGGTTATTCTCAAAACAACAATTTATTTATTTATTTCTTTTTTTTGTACTATCAATTTTGATTGTACTTTGAATTTTATTTTTTTCGGCAAATATTTGAAGTCAATTTGTTTGTTTATAAACAATTTCGTTTGTTGCTCCTTTTTATTTTTTCTTTTTCTCGTACATTCTCGCTAATGTCTCGAGTGGGAATTCGCTTAATTTACGCATTTTCAAAGCATATTTTGAACATTTTGTACATATGTATTATGCATATAAATATGTTTAAGTGTGTGGGTGCGTGTGTGTACATATGTATGTGTATACTCATTTCTAATGCGGGTAATTTAAATTGTTGTACGTGTTGATAAAAAAAAAATTTGTACAATTTTCAACAAAACTCAAATTTTTTTCAATTTTATTTACAAATGCTTCATACGGGCTTGGGTAGTTAGTACACACAATTTGTAAAATCACATATTAGATTCACCTAAAATAAGTATTTTTATAGTAATAATAATTGGAAATGCATTTTTTTTAAATTATTTACTGTGGACATTATTAAATTATTAGCATTTAAATAGAATTATTAAAAAAAAACATTTTGAAATTAACAATTATTCTATATTGAATTCAATTTTAAATCATAGTTCTAAAAATAAATATGATATATTATTAAGAATTTATTAATATTTAAACAAATCACATTCTATGACAATTGTATAAAATTTATTAAAGAAAAAAATTGTTTTAAATAAAAAAATAATTTTTTAAAATTTAACACAATATTTTCTTGAGGCGAAGTTAATTTCTAAGAATCGATAGTCAAGTTATCGATAACTCAACAAAATGACCTTACTTTCTTTGCAACAATCGAATGCAATTTAAATTGCAATGCACTTCATTTGGTTTTAGCCAAGTTTACAGTTTGCCAACCGCAAAACAATTCTCCGATTTGTTTTTAATTTTTCCGCTTTTCCGCTGGTCCAACTGGGCAGATCGGTGCCTACAAGCAACAACAGGTAACCGCAAGTAATAGGCGTCGTGTGTGTGTGTGTGTGTATGTGTGTGTGTGTGTTGCGGTTTGGCCAATATTTGGCTCTGACTTTGGCCTCTATCGCCCACTCTCCACTCTGAGAGCCCGCAGCAAAATGTTGCAAAAAAGCTGAAAACTTAACGCTGTTATGGGGGCTGTGTGGGCTGTGGGCGTGGCAGTTACAAGCGATCGCAACACACTAAAATATGTGCTCAATTTAGATGAACGACTAAGAGATACCCTGTGGCAAGATGTATGTATTTCAAAAAATTTAGAACTACAAAAAAAAAATTTAAAAAAACAAAAAATTTTATTTAATATTTTATAAATAGTATTTGTTGGTATTTTTATGATTTTGAGTATTTTTTTTTTTGGTTTAAAAGATATTCACTATAACTTTTATTTTTAATATAAAAGTACGGAATTACTTTTATTTGAAAGGATCAGAAATAAGTGGTATTTCACAACTTTTATAACAAATTTTAAATTTAATAATTATTTTGGACTTTAAAAAAAATTAAAAATAATTGTTATTTCGTAACTTTAAAATTCAAATTTAAAAATAATTGTTAATTGGACATTTTTTATTTTGAAACTTTAAACAGTTACGGTCCCTGTCAAAAATTTAAAATTTTATTTTTGTCAAATATTATAACATAAGTTAAAAACATCTCGATTTTTCGCAAAAGTGAATTTAAAATACTTTAACTCGATTTTTGATGTGACTATTTTAACATTTCGATTAATAGAACACGATCCATAATTTCAATTAATAACACTCATATGCATAGCACATTGGTGTTTACAGGGTATTTCAAACGGAAATCACCCCCCTCTGTGGTGCATGGTTGCCCCCTCGCTCCCAGATATTTTATTAAAAATGAATAGTAAGTAGTTAATGGGTCGATGGTTAGAAGACAACACGTGACTCCCTGACTCCCTGACTGACTGACGTTGAATTTGACTCTGACTCTGCAATGCGACTTGCAATGCGCTCACCCATAACTTCTCTACTCGTAACTGTTGTTGTTGTTGTTATTTGAGTGGTTGTTGTTGTTGTTAGTCTCATCCCTCTTGAGGGGGAAGTTTTACTTTAGCATTAGTGTTACGCATCGTCAAGCACTTGCCATCGGAATTTTCATTTTCCATTTCAATTTCATTTCGAAAGACATCATCGACAACGCCCCAAAGAAAAAAAAAGATCGAGAGACTATATAAAACTTTACAATAAGTAAACAGTGGCTTATGAAATTCTTTGCATGCCTTAACAAATTAACAATCTTGCAAGATATTTTAATGCCGGGTTACAAGAGCGGAAGTTGAGAAATGCATTCGATTTGGATTGGGTTGGGTTAACGACGAATAGGTAAACGGGAGGAAGGAAGGTTAAATGATATGGATGCTTGGTTGGGTTAAGGGATTGGCACACTCGGCTATGCCAGTGCCGGTCAAACTGTGCGCACAGTTTTCTTTTTTTTTTCTCATTTTCAATTGAAATTGCAGACGGCAAATAATTTCCGGCCATGAAATTCGAGTGCACCCTTTTTAGATGTTGTTGTTTCAGTTTTTTATTATTGTTGTTCCTGTTGTTGTTTTTGTTGTTGCTGTTCAGCAGCTGCTCGCCAAGGGAGATGCTCTTTAATCTAATTAAGTGGGCTGGGTCTGGCTCATCATGATGATGATAATGATGATTATGACGATGACGAGGATAATTACGCTGAGAGTTGTGTCCCATGCGATGACATGAAACAATTCACTAAATATGTATATTCGCAATGGAATTCTGTTGAAAGCATTGCGAATTTTGAGTGCTAGCAAAATTGATGTGTCATCTATTTACATATATGTTCTAACCCTAGAAAATGATATAGGGAATGATTACTTTTCATATACATATAAGAATATAAATTACGACATTACAATTATTATCCACTTTTATATTATAATTTTTTTTTTTTAATAATCCTTATTTATGTATATGTATGTATATATTATTTTTAAAATCGCAGTTAGCAATAATATCAAATTTTAGTTGAAAGTTTCAACATTCCCGAATTACACTTATTTATGATTTAAAAAATTCTGAAAGTCAAATATAGAGTAAGGAGAGTTTTTAATTACATTAAATTTAAATAGTATTAAAATTTGTAATTAAAAGTTGAGAAATAACACTGGTTTTTTATTTAAAAACAAAGCCAACCAAAAAACAAAGTTTCTAAATAAAATAAAACAAAAACCTTCTTTCATCTAAATAATTGTTTTTAGATTAATGACTGAATATTATATTATATTATGACTGAATTAATATTAATTTTCAACTAATTCAGGCAGTCATAAATTCAACTTTCTTAATAAATAATAGAAACTTTTCCATAAAATTTATTAAGTGAGTTTCTAAGTAGCACAGATAATGACAGCTATTTATGCCGTTATGCAAATTGGAATTAATTAAAATTGTTGAAATGAATTTTCCATTTTTGTTTGAGAAACGTTTTTACAACTGGAATTGGTTTTTTTTTATTTTTAAAACGTTTATTTCTGCAGCTTCTTGATGTGGTTCATTCGCCTTTTGGCTTCCTGGTTGCATCCCTGCAGTGTCCCTCTGTTTGCCTTATGCAAATTTGAGTTGAACCCAAGCAACCCCATTTGTGGCTGACCTCCACCCCCACCTCTTCCCCCCTTTTCACCCCTCCCCACTCAGGGTGTTGCTGGTTTTTTTTTTAAACGGGTTCAAAAACCTTTTGGGTGACATTTGGCCGGAAGACGATTGTGTCCTTTAATTGCTGGCAAGACGCTTTAGGGTTCCACCCCCCAGGGGTGTTTGTGTGTGTGTGTGAGGTGTGTGCAAAGGGGGTTGTGTGTGCAGAGTAATGTTAGCCGTTGTCTCTTGTGTTGTTTTCCCCTCGTCATGCAATTGCCAAATCCAAAACGAAATTCTTATTGATTTTCTTGGCTTGTTTTTGTTTTCATTTTGTCATTTGTTGTTTTTTTTTGGGGGGGCAGAAGCAAGTCACTGGGTCGCCAGCAAGTCAGGTGGCATGTGGCACGGTGGCATGGAATTTATGACACCAATTATTTATGAATTCGAAATTTGTTTGGCGCGTTGCCACAGCGCGCATACCAAATAACAGACACTTGCATCGGATATGAAATAAATGCGAAATGAAGAATACAAAACAATTCGGAAATGTTGGAAAAATGCAAAAAAAAAAAAATACATTACAGATATTCCTGTGACAGATTAAGATTCGAATTTAATGTGTTTCACTATTCTGCAGGCAAACTATTGTTAAAAAGGTCTTAAATAAATTCGAATTAAAAATAATAAAATTAAATTTCCAACCTTAATCATAAGATTAAATTACGGAATTTGTATTTTTTTGCAATAAAAAGTTGTAATTGATGTAAAAAATAAAGGAAAAATGTAAGCATTCAAAATTTGTTTGATAGTAAATGATATAAAAAATAAATGAAAAATGTAAGCATGCAAAAGTTTTTTAAATTAAATTCAGGGGTTTATTTTGATCCAAGTCTCAAACCATCGACTCGAACATTTTGCAGCCTTGATCAAAATGTAATCATAGACTTTTCATGGAATACCCCTAATGTCTAAAAATATCCTTAATATATTTGTGTTTGTTTTTGTTTTTTGCAGGCAACAAAACGCTTTTTGTGGGCTCAAGGCCGCATCAACAAGACGGAAAGTGTAACACAAGAATAACAAATATATATATATATATAGCTGGAAAGGCAATTCGGGAATTATGTCAGGGCGCAGAAGTCAGACACAGATGGCGCCACCGCCGCCGCCGCCCAAGCCAAACAAGGCGCAGGCAAATGGCAACGGTGCCCTGCCGAATGGCACCGCCAACAACAGCAACAACAGCAACGGTAGCAGCAATTACAACAACAGTTCCAATGGCAATAAAAGTGTCGCAGTCACAACGACGGAAGGCGACAGGCAACAACGGAATCAGAGCGAAAGCTTAAGCCAGAACAGCAACGTTACCCAGCGAAGTCAGACGCCACCGCGGACGGAGCAGGTTGTGATGACGCCACGTGGTAAAACGGCCAACAGCACTGTTATTCTCATCGAACGGAAGCTCGTCGATGAGATCAACGACCGTGTCCATGTCGCTGGCGGTGATCATACGGGCATCATTATTAACAAGGACACAATTGCCGGACAGAAGAGCGCCAGCAAGGCGGCTGCTTTATCCCTCGAGTTCCGTGTCTTTTTGGTCAGCGCCAATACGGGCAAACACTCGCAGGAGTCGCGCACTTTGCGCTTCTGGTTCCGCGACTGGCTGACCAACGACGAGAAGCAGGCCCACATTGCCCAGGACTTTTTCAAGGAGCTCGTCAGTCCGCAGGACTTTCCCCGAGGTACTTTAAAACCTAACAATATGTATAATCAAATATTCATATTTGATTTCATTTCACAAATTCGCCAAGTTTTCAATTGAAGAAATCTGTTAATTTAACAATACTGTCAAACGAATCTAAAGGATTCTATTTTACCGTAGAATGTATAGAAAATTATTTTAAATTTAAAATATATGCTTATGATCATAGAAATTTTATCTAAAATGTTTAAACGGTCCTTAATTAAATAAATTTATTTATTTAATCAAGACATGTATTACTAAATTTTCAGTCCTAATAGTTTTGCCAATTGAAAAATTTATGGATGTTGTATATTTGTCAATGCCTTAAACAATTCTCAAATGCAAAATTTTCCCATTTTTTAAAAAAGTAAACTTTTCAACTTATTTTCCTCGATTTTTTACAAAAAATATTTTCGATGCAGAAAAATTCTTGAAACCAATCTAAGAGGGACTATAAAAAAAATTTCAAAAATCTCTTCGCTAGTATTTTTTATGATTTTTTGAAAATTGCTATTACTATTTTAAGCCATTTTTTCTAATTTTCATATAAAAAGTGGCATTTGAAAAATTCTTAAAAAAATACTAGCGAAGAGATATTTGAAATTTTTTGCAGAGACTTTTAGAATTGCAATTTTTTCTGGAATTCAAATACAGTTGAACTTCCCTAACTCGAACTTCTCTAACTCAAATTTCTCTGTAACTCGAACTAAATGAGTGGCAGTAAAATTAATAATCTAAGGAAAAAGAACTCTATTACTCGAATATCTCCCTAACTCGAACCTTTTCTTTGGATAATGGTGATTCGAGTTAGGGAAGTTCGACTTTATTTTACAATTTCAATTCGAATCAAAATTGTGATATGGCATGTTAAAAACAATAAATAAAGAACATTTTAGGTAGACGTGCTCACGTTAAGTATTTACTCTGGTTCCAGATTATGTTGGGTTTATCAAGAAGATAATGAAGCTGATGCAACATGGCTATGCAGAGATTCAGTCCATTGAGATCGAGCTGCGCATTTTGGAGGAGACATCGGCGCCACCGTCACGACCACGTAAGTACACATCTCTCTCTCGATTCCGATCTCGCTCTCTTCATCTGTATATTTATCTATATCTCTCTCTTTGACTGCGTGTGATATCTGATAAAATATATGATATATGTGTGTGGTTGTCGGGTTATGCACAGCACGAGATGGCTACATTATCTACTGTTATGGCGACTGCAATCGCAAGTTCGAGGAGGCGCTTTTGGCCCAGAAGAAAACAGGTGATGGCGACAATCTGATGAAGGCCATTTGGCTGGACATGTACACTGACCAGCTGAGCGCCCGACGCAAATGATATGCCTAACGCCCCCTAGACACGCCCCCTTCCCAGCTCTAAATACATCTGAACATATATATACATAAAAACCAATTATAATATTTAAAAATGTTTTGATACCCTGTACTTTGTACCAAATCATTCGTTTTGTGGTTGTTCTCTTGGATCTCAGTTTTGTTGTTTTGTTTTGTTTCTTTGTTCGTTTCGTTATTTCGTTATTTCTTTGTTCGTTGTTTGTTGTTTGATTGACTAATGCACGCACATCGTCTAACTGTCTGGCATTAAAAAAAAACAACAAAAGAATAATGCACTGAGTTTTCGTACCAAATACATATATATTATTAAAATGCATAAATAATAAAAACAACAACGATATTAACAATATACTATAACCCTGGCTAGTTAGTTGATCAAAGAGCGGATGCAGAGAATTTTGTGAAATTCTCCAGACTGACAGTTTGAGAGCCATTTGAGAGTATTGCTAAAATAACAAACGTCCACCAATTGTTCTAAAACTGTTTAAAAAGCGCAGACTTACAAGCTATTCAGGGGTGCCACTGAAATCGCTTTCGCTTGAATTTCACTTGAATTTCATACAAATTGAAACAAACAAAATAAATTTGAATTTCATTTAAATTTCATACAAATTGAAGTGAAAATCAAGCGAAAGCGAATTTCACTTAAATTTGAATTTCATTTAAATTCCATCCGATTTCACTGATTTAATTTAACAATAATTGCTCCCAAACTGCTGCCTCAAATTGAAATGCCGAACACAATTAATTGATGACGCAGCAATTATCAAAATAAAAATTGTGGATTTTGTTGTAGATTACATAAAATAACAAAAGTTGCTCTCAAACTGCAGTGGCGCTGCAACTGTTGCTTCGCTGCTGAAATAAGAAACTGTAACTAGTTGCTTTCAAACTGTTTGCTAAGCGTTGCATTCCAAACTGTTTTCAACTCTTCCTTTTATATTTTTCTTGGGTCATTGACCATGGCCTTTACCTCCCAACCCGATGCGAGCTTAAGAGCCCACAATTTGTATTGATTACATTAATTGAAGCTTCACTAATTGCTGTCAAACTGTCGCTTGTCAAACTGTTGTTGAGGACATTGCCTTCTTTAATGCTGCGTTTGCCTGTCACGCCCCTCCGCCGCCCTCTAATGCCGCCCAGGCAGACACACGGACAGACGGGGAGAGACTCAAGTGCTCAATTTGTCTGGTGGCTGCAATTAAGTAAACGCTACTTGAGTTTTTAAACACTGCCAAGTGCCTATGTGCTAACCAAGTCTAACCACGCCCATTCAAAAAATGTAACAGCTGCCCGCCCACCTAATATTATGATATTAACCATTAACGCAGACAAGTGGATAAAAGCTTATTCTAACAACACATCGATGTCATTCTTACCTTTTGTTCTCACAGTTTCCTTGGAAGAATCACAATTCGAATCTCCGCCGTTGACACAGGAGAAGGTGCTGGAGCTCATTGAGCAGGCATATCCGAATCCTGTCTCACCCGAGGATTTGGCCAAGTAAGTTGAATAGATATTGTACATAAAATAATAATCTCTACATATTTAAAACTCTTTGTCTTGACTGACTGACTCACTGAAACATCAACGTGTAGCCCAAACGGTAAAAGATAGAAAACTAAAATTTTCACACAACATAGATGAGATAATTTCATCAATAAGACGACGTTTTGCGAAATTCGACCTGTAAAAGGTCAAAGGTCAAATTGCTGAGTATGAAAAATTTTTTTTTCTCGGAATATATCAATCAAACTCAGTCGGATGACTATATCATATAGCTGCCATAGGAACAATCGGATGCAAAATAATCTTTAGTATGAAAAACTTTTTTGTTTCTTGGAATATCTCAACCAAACTCACAGATGTATGTTTGGGACTGTCTCTTAAATTCTGACTAAATTTTGTCGGATGACTATATCATATAGCTGCCATAGGAACAATCGGATGCAAACTCATAGATTGTATGATTGGGACTGTCTCTTTGACTTTTTAAAAGTGTTGTATTTTAAGTTGTTACAACTCAGAAACGTTTCTGTTTTTGCCCAATACAAAACACGTGACAAATAACATAATCACACTTTTTCTCTCTCTCTCTCTCTCTGTCGCTGTTAGGGATTACGGCTGGAGCGAACAGGATGTGTTGCTGGTCATACAATCGCTGCAGGATCGCGGTCTGATCAAGTCGATGGAGTACAATGCGTACACGCGCATCCATCACGAGGATAAGGAGATCAAGGTGGTCAAGCAGATGCCCACGATTGCCTCGAATAAGCAGCCCACCATTGCCATCATAACGGCGCAGTATTGTGAGAAATTGGCCGTGGACGCCATGTTGGAAAACAAGGAGACGTTTGTCCGTTATACCACAGTCGGTAGGTGGCGCCACATATCGCAAAGTGCTAGAGCAATCAGATAAAATATGAAAATGATAAATGATAAACATAATGATGACAAGAAAACGTATTGAGAAAACGCGCTCTGTGAGCATATTTAACTAATATCTCACTTTTCTTTAATCTCAACTCTCTCTCTTTTATCTCTTTCTCTTGTTGCTCTCTCCCTTTTGATTGCATTTGCATAATTTGTTTTTGTTTTGACCCCCCGCACGCCCGCTAAACACACCCACACATTCGAAACCATGCAATTTATAATTAATCAAAATTAATCAATTCCTATTCATTGAATGCTACCCAATATATGTATATGCGTACGCATATGTATATGTATATATATAACAGATTCCGATCCCAATCTAACGAACTCACTCAGAAAATCCAAAAAGAAACGACGATTTGGTAAGCACACAGAGTTGTCTTTCAATTTACATAGTCACTAGACATCGTATCTTCATGTTTTTTAAATATACCAATAATACTTATAATGCCAAGGTCAAGCTAACATTAATTAAAAGTTATGGTTACTTTATACATAGTACCATAAAACTGTGTAATTTTAATAGCACTGTATAGTTTTAGAGTCTAAAATTTAAAGTAACTCGTTCCGAGTTCTGTTAATCACATAGAGTTAACATTTTACTCGTTAACAGCGTTCTGTTATGAGCATTAGAAGAATGCTTGCATTTTTTAATATTACTTCAAATTGTCACCATTGATTCAAAAAAGTTTTACACTTTCTAAATGCTTATGATAGTATTTATTTAAACTTTATACATTCTTCATGTAATTTTAAAATTCTTGAAAAAAAATGATTTTGCAATATATTTAAATAGCTGAATTAATAAGACATCGTATGGAATTGTTATCAAAGTAATCGATTCATTAATGACTTATACACATACATATTTAATAACTTACAAGAAATGATCAAAAATTCAAGTTATGCTCAGATGAACAACTACAAAAAAATAGATAGATTATTTTACAAATTGAGAAAATATAGGAATTTTGTATAGTATTTTTTTCTCATCGAGGGCCACATATGTTTCCGATAATAAAAATTTGGTAAAGATTACAAATAAAGAGTCAATTTGGCTACATAGTGAAGTTAGGAATAATCCTTTCAAAGTTGGCAAGGGAACATAAAGGATGCAACTTATATAATTCTTTCTATATATAATCTATAATACATATGTATATCTGTTAACGAAAAGTGGTTCAAAAAGATTTTCAATAATTGTGAACTTGGCCTTTGGTTTTATGATTTTTATTATTGTGTTTCGTCACAATTGTTTGTTTATAGTTGTTGTAAGCGTAAAGGTGCTTTTGTTTTGTTGTTGTTGTTATTATAATTATTATTGTCATGGGACAATGGATTAAACATACACATACATTTATAGGATAATAAAAGTTTTGGTATTCCATTATCATTATTTGTTTGTTGAATGTTTTTGTCACGCACATAAAGTCACAAAATCAGAAACTCATAAACAAACACATATTCACCATGCCCTGGGAGGGATGAAATGGGCAGTCAGTCAATGCTAGTGATGTAAATCCAATTTATTAATCTAGTTTTTAATCGAAATGGATCGAGATAAAGTACTTTAAAATCGCTACTGCAAAACTCGAGTTTTCGTCATTTCGATTCATTTTTACATCACTAAATGAACTATGAAACAGCTTGTAAGAGGATGATGTAATTTATTGATGTAAATCCAAATTATGAATCAAGTTTTAAATCGAATTAAATATATTTGCTGCTAAGATGGATTTTAAAACGAACCAAGGCATTCGCACGCGACTCAAACAGAAGTATTTTTTTTTGGCGACCAACTCTAACTCTGATTTCAGCAAAACAAGCTATAGTTCAATGCGACCAATTTGATGATGTAATGCATTGATTTATCGTAAAAATGGTTGCTATTTTATTAAAAAAAAATAAGCAGTTTATTTTTTATTTAATTTAAATCAGTGTCGCACGCGGCATTTTGTTCCACAATATATTTATATTGTTTCTGTCTCTCTTTTTTTAAATTATATATCGAAAACAGCTTGAAAAACTTGTTTTACATTAAACCTTCAATATATTTCTATCTATTTTAAAATGGTTTATGCTACAATCTTACTATTTTACTTAGTGTTATCGATAGAATACAAACGGTCCATTTTTGAAGTAAATTTTTAAGGAAATCGGCAAAAATATTAAAAAAAAAAAAGTGAATTTATTTCAACGTAGAATCAATATGCTTATCGTAGTGAATTATTTCTAGCGTATATTGTTTAAATATAAAATTTAAATACATTTCTGGATGAAACTTTCACAAGATATGGATACTTCATCAATTTAAAGTTTTTTGGCCTCGGTGGACATTTCTGTGATTTCCACAAAGCTCTTATCGAGTTTATATATTATAAAAAAAATATCGAGTTAATTTTCAATTTATTTTTACATCACTAGTCAACACACACACACACATGCACACACACACATGTGTAAATATGAGTACTCATCATGTCAATTTTTGGATAATTCCGATACTAGTCAAAAGCAGCCAAACTAATCTTGTTGTCTGTTTTATATTCGCATTTCGCATATCTCCTGCTGATGGACAGGCGAATCAAATGTTTATACCCTGGGCAACATTGGAGCACATCGGATTGTGAGCACAAAGCTGCCGTCGGTGGGCAGCACGCGGGAGGCGATGACGGCGACGGGCAATACGACGACCCGACTGTTGGGCACATTCCAAAAGGTTGACTATGTCTTCATTGTGGGCGTGGCTGGCGGAGTGCCCCATTACACGGACTACAAGAAGCACGTGCGACTCGGCGATGTTGTCATCTCGTATGTGGACAAACAGCGGGCGTTGATCAACAGGTGAGTCAACTGGATAAGCGACAACAACAACACTACGATATTCGAATATTTCGAATGTTTTTTTTAGGAATTACCATACCAAAACATCGAAACCAAAATAAGCATTGAGTAAAATAGAAACCTAAATTAGAAATTTAAAAAAAAGACCAAAATATTCAGAGCACAAAAATGAGAAAATTGAAAAAAAATTATTTGTTGATTTATATAAAAAAAAATTAAATGAAAACTCCTCTTTTTCGATCTTAATAAAAAACATTATAAAATAATAATTAAATTTCAATTTTTACGTAAAAGTTATAATTTACATCTTATTTTCAATTTTTATTTTACAATTGAAAATAAAAAAAAGACATTTGCATTACATTTTTATTTTTCAACTTTTTTTAAATTTTTATAATAAAACTTAAAAAAGAACTTTTATTTTTAATTTTTACAATAAAAATTGAAAAATAAATTTTATTCTATAATGATTACATAAAAATTTAAAATAAAAGTTTATGCAGTTTCTCATAACTCTTATGTGCGGTCCCTGTTTTTTTCTAATTTTTGTCTTCCAAACGTTTTTCCTAATTTTGAGTTCGCAATAATATAGTTTCCTAATTTCAATTGTCGCATTAAATGCTTTCTAATTATTTTTAATAAAAGATTTTTGATTTTCACTTTTATTTTTTAATTTTTGTCAGAATTTGTTATTTCCTAATAATATTATTCCTAATTTTGGTTTCCTTACCTTTATTTTGTTTTTTAATTTGTCTTTCCAAATTTTGGTATTCGTAATATCTTATAAAAAAAACCTCTTTACGAGGTAAAAGTCTAGTGACGAAAACAATTATATGCCCCAAAATTTCTGATATCCAATTTTGTGACGAATAATATTAAGTTTGACATAAAAATTATTTTAAAAAAAATTTTGCCACTCGGCACATTGCGCCAAAATGTCTTAATTTTTCATACCAAATAAAACTCAATGTTTTGCGCAGTGCCGAATGCAAAAATTTTTTTTAAAATAATTTTTATGTTTTTTAGACTTTAGACTTAATTTTAACGATTTTTAGCGATTTCCCGCTAAACTAGCTTTTTTTCGAAAAAGTCGTAGAACAAACGTTTCTAGATTTTTGATCGGGAACAAGTCCTCATTCAAACTTTTAAGCTAAATTTACGATTTGATCCAAACAAACAGACAAACAAACAGACTGACTTTTCATCTCGTTTTGAAAGGGGCACCAAAAATTTCAAAATTAATTATCTTCTGAACCAGTGATCGGATTTTGATGATCAAGGTGTCATTCGACGCGTATTTTTGATTAGAATAGTAAAAAATTAAAATAAAAATCGAAAAGGCTCCAACGGCCCCATTTGCTCCAATAATTTAAAATTTTCCCCTCCCACTAACACCTGTTTATCTCGCGAACCAGGTGAGTTTCTAAAAGTCTTAGTATGCACATTTGTAAGTTAAGTTAATACCTTTCGATCGGTATATAACTCGACCTGATCGGACAGTCATAGCAAATTTTCCATTCTTCCTGTGTATATATGCTAGTCGCCTTCGCACCCTTCGTGCTGCTTTCGTCACTAGCGCGGACTGCCGTCCGCAGTGATTATATTATTTTTTGACATTCACCTTTATATCTGTTTGCATTTTTGCAGCAAGGAGAAACCCTATGTGTATGTGTACAAATCGGGCGAGGATGTCAAGACATATTTCCCAATCAACGATTCACTGCAACAGATCGCGGAGAGTCTGCAGGCCAACATGGAGCTGAAGCGTCCGTGGGAAACGTATTTGAATGATGCCCAGCAAACGCTCGCCCAGAAGACAGAAAGCGACTTTGGACGTCCCGATGCCAAGACGGACAAACTCTTTATGAACATTGGCAACAACGAGGTCATCGAGGTGGCCCATCCCATTGCGGCCGATGAGATAAATGGCGTGACGCGACTCCGTCTGCATCTGGGACCCATTGGCTCTGGACGTGATCTGGTGCGTAGCGATGATTTGCGCACACAGTTTGCCCGTAAGTTCGGTTTGCTGGCCACGGATGTGGAGATGAGCAGCGTTCTGGACAGCATCATTGGCAATTGCCGGGAGAGCTTCATTTTGGTCAAGGGTATATCCGACTACAAGGATGGCATGTCCACGCGTAAATGGCAAAATTATGCATCCCTCTCCGCCGCTGCGGTTGTCAAGTCCGTCATCTGTGGCATGGATGCGCCGACCAATGTTTAAGCGGACATGGACATGGACATGGATATTGACTCTTGGCCTTCCAACTTTGAACCCAGCGCATTTAGCTATGATTTTAAATCTTGTTTTTAATTCCTTCTTTTTTTTATATTTTAAATTTTGTTCAAAACTTATTCAACTCTATTCTCTGTGCGTTATTAACCAAAAGTGGACCATTTGGTGGCCCCATCCAAGTAGACCAAAATGTATGCGTTGTCCTAATACGATTATTTCATATGTACCGAGTATTGAATAATTTCTTGTTATTTATTTGTTATGCTTTTGTACTACATAAACATATACATCAACATATACGTATACATATACTGAAATATATATATACAATTTACATTTACACATTATGTATGACACAGGCACATGACGTATATACCTAATATATAGATGTATATACATACATAAATACATACATACCTTAAAAATAAATATCAAATATATTATGTATTGCATTTGCTTTTTGCAACACTGAAATACTTTGTGTATTTTATTTTATGATATTAAAAAGTCTTTTTACGAGATTAAAGTCTAGTGACGGAAACATGGCCATGGCCCAAAATTTCTAATATCCAATTTTGTGACGAACAATATAAATATAACATAAATTAAAAAAAAAAAACATTTTGGATTATAATTTATATGTTATATTTAACATTGTCGGTCACAAAATTTAATATTAGAAATTTTAGCGCATAAAACTGTTTTCGTCACTAGACTTTTACCTCGTCAAGAGGTTTTCTTTGATAGGATATTAGAAATTTTGGAAATTACTAATTCTTTTGACGTTCTAACTTTGTCAAAAGGTGTAAGTGTTTGTATAAACAAATCTCAGTACCATGCCCCAGATAATAATGAGAATAATATAACATTAAATCAAAATCACAAAATTCTTGATATTATTCAGCAGTGATTCTTTTTAAGTGTATTAAAGTATTACAAAAAAAATTAAAAATTACAAATATGCAGTTTTTTATGAAAGCTTTATTAATGGTAACGAACTAAGATAAGTAAAAACTTATACTTTTATTTCATAAACGTTTCATATTTATGAGAAACGATTGCAAACACAGTAAAATGCAGCATTCTGTGAATTCCTTAAATCCAAGCTCGAAAGGTGAATTTTAAATACATGTTATGGGAGGAGAACCAAATATCCTAAATCATTTGTCTTTCGGATTATCTAAAAAAAAAAACAAATCAATTTTGGCGCGACATTTGCTCATGGCAAATTTTCAATTCTTTTTGTATATATTGCTATTCGCCTTTCGCACCTTTCGTCACTAGCGCGGACTGCCATATCAAGTAATATAAAGATAGTATTAATTTACACCAAAAACTATTCAATTATTTGTACCTTAATTTGAAAAGTAACGTAAATTTGGTTCTCAAATAATCGCATAGAAATGTATTTATAACCAACATATTCATAATATTTAATATAGTTTTTAAATATGATAAACAAAAACAAAATCACAATGGTTTAGGAATGTAGTAATCTGAAAACTGTTGGGTTCTCGCTTAATATTTTTTATTTAAAATTATAGGCAAAGTAATAGAAGTCGTCGAATTCCTCGGCGCTCCAGAAATCTTCAGAGTCATCGATGTCCGAATCGTAGGACATATCCGACTGCAAAGTATCAAAGTCATCATCATCAAGGTTGAAGAAATCATCATCTATGTAATCTGTAATGCAATCATTTAGTAGTGTAAATTAACGTTTTTAAGGTAAGGGAGTGTAAATTAGCCTGTTTTAAAATCGTATATGATAAATCAGTGCTATAACCGACTAGTTTAGACTTCCTCACCGGAAATCCTTAAACTTACACTAGTATTAGTCGGAGTACACCATTGTCTGTGACATTCATTCCATATTTCATACGGACTTCCTGCAAATCTTGAAAGGTAAATAGTGCCTGTAACGTGAAATCGTTGATCAGATCTTTGGAAATATGGCAAATATAGCATACGCAATGCGTTTAGTTTACCAATATCCACAAGGATCTCGGCATTAAAGTAGTTACGATAATGAAGTGTACGGATTTCTAAGTGTTCCAACTGCTTGGGTTTATGCTCCACCAGCCAATTATAAAATATATAAGTTCCTTAAGGCTTGCCAGCCTTGCAATAAGCCGGTAATCGGTGCTGTTAATAGAAAAGATCTGCAGAGATTTACAGCCTTTGTCGTTGACAAGCTGTTCGATAGCTGTTAATACGTAGGTACAATTCGTGTGAAATTCCTTAAGGAGCGGTAGCCCTTCAAGCATTTCACAAATATTTTCCGGTGTTGGTCCACCGATGGAATCTGGCAAAAAATGATTATTTGCTCCAGTTAAACATTCCTTGCTGGAAAGATCCATTTTGTTAGGCTGTCCCAAATCCAAACGCTTTAGATTTGCCAACATTTGAAATAAGTTGTCCGATATTAATTTGTTGGACCAGATTCTCATTGATTGTAAATTAATTGCAATGGCTGCCCAGTCACACACTCGTTTACAGGTGCGCTGTGACAAAATGGCGACTTGCTTTACGTGACGCCCAGAAATTTGAAAAAAAAAAATCACACACATCCTTTGCAGTCATTCCTGAAAAATACTAAAATTGATAGATTTGTCCAGCGTTGGCTACATTCCTTCACAAGTTTTACGGAAACGAATGCAGGTGCGTTGAAAGTAAATGTTGTGTAGGACTTTTGCTCGTTGAAGTAATAGGTTTTTTTAAACGAAAATGCCGACATTGTTCCGCCTTTAGTATTTTTTGTCTGGTAAACAAAGCAATTGTTAATATTACAAGCGGTGTGTGCTTGACATCTAGAAGAATGCAGAAAGCAAAATGCAAAAGATTTCAAGCTTTGACAAATGCAAATTGAATAGTAAATTTTTAAAGCACGATCGTTTTGCGCAATTGAAAATTATGAATTCGATTTGGAATTTACAATCGATAGACACAAATGTTAACGAACGACAGTATCGGTAGTATCGATTGTCTTTCTGAACTAGTTCAGGTCGAGCTCGAGCTATCGATACATCAATGTTATGACAAAATTAATTTTCCTACTTTATCATTTGATTTAAAACAACGTTTATAATTTATTGATCAATCAAAAACATACGTGTGAATAAGTACTTATATTATGTTGCGAAGATTTAAAAAATATACTGACAGGTATCGATACTATTGTAGTTTAACAGCGTTACTTTAACTGGTTAACAGCAAAAGTTCGGCGCTTTTTCGTCGCAACTCTATTTAAGTTCGGATGTAAGCAGTGTTGCCAACTTTTGTTTGGAAACAAAAACTGTTTTTGACGGGAGAAACGATGCAAAACAGCTAAAAAATTAATGAAAATAAACAATGAAAAAAGCTAGTTTTTCAAATCATTTATTCCTGTATTTTCTCCCGAGAGGGAAAAAGTGAGTGCACAAAATCAGATGTTTGGAAATAAACTGAACAATTCGAGCAGCAGTAGCTCTGTTGCTCATTAGATGTGGATAATTTCATCAATGCTGTCCTCATTCTCCTTTTTTTCAGTATCATATAATAATCGCGTTCTTATCATCCGTTCGAATTTATTGGGAGGCTTACATGTGTATCAGCACAATTTATAATTCATAATAAAATATATTATTTTAACTTTAAGTAGCAAAATATTGAACGAATTGCCTTATATAAAATACACTGTAAAGTATCAATGGCAACTTCAGCCAGGATTGCAAAAGTATTCACGAAGTGAATTTTTTTATATTTGCTTTTAAATTGCCCTATATTTGGACATTTACAAAAAATCTGAAAAAAGCCATATGAAACAACAAATGGCAGAATTTCCCGCTGTTTGCAAATTTTTCCAGCAAATGGCCTTTGAAAACAGCCAGATTTGACGGGTAAAAAGCGAATCTGACAACTCTGGATCTAAGACTTGGCTTCTAGTTATCAGCGCTTGCAAACGATTTATTGTTTCAGTCGACGAATGCTTTGGCTGACGCCGGTTGTTTATCCCGAGTTCTGTTACGGTTGCCATTTGCAATTATTCATAAAACACGTGCACGCTTGCTGTGTGCTTACAAAAAGACGACACATTTAGCGGCTAATAAACAATTAATTTCCCCAACAAAGCGTAGACGATAAGCAACGAAACGTAAGTGGAGAGAACTGATAACAGTTATCCATGTTATCCCTTTTGCTCCTATCGACTCCCAAATAAGATTCAAATAAGCTGTTTTGATGAATGCGGCGCAAAAGAGAAAAACAGCCTGTTAAATGACATTAACATTAACCGTGTCTGTTTCCTCATGTATGTGTGCATGTGTGTTTTCATGTACATGCAGATATGTGTGTGTGTGTCGGTATGTAAGATGAACCGGTCTTAAGTTCAAGTTGAACACTGTACGCACATTTCTTAAAAGTAGATATTTAAAACACATTTGTTATATGTACATACATGCATATGTGTATATGCAGCTATAAATTGCGGTTTAATGCAGTCGAACAGAAGTGATAAGACCCACAATGCGTATTCTATTGATGCTTGCGACTCACGTACATACATACATATTTCCAATTGGATTTCAACTTTACCAGTTTCACGGCAACATTGTTTAACCCCATAGGAACTTTCAAATGCTACTACCATTACATTTTATCAGAAAGCGTGTAACTTTGACTTCAAATTATAAAAAAAAACCAGAGTCTAAAAAATATAAGGACGAATTGTTAATGAATTTCTGAGTTTTTTCTAAAATGATTACTATGCAGTTCTATAGTTTTTTTTTATACATATATGAATAAATATATAAAAATACTAAATTTATATGCATAGTTCATTCAAAAACTTTTGTTTTTCATTTGTAAATCAAAATCAATCAGATTGCATCAATTAATTCAGTAGATTGATTGAATATCTAAAAGTAGAATAATCTTATTAAATAGAAACAAATTAATATTTTAATTGAACTTCAAGAACGACAAAATATATATTTCATTCTAAATAAAAATCAAGTATTAGGCTTTATTTATATTTATTTAAAAAAAATAATGCTTATTCAGTTAGGGTATTCAATTTTCTATAGCTGAAATTCATTAGAAATTCTTTTATCAGTTGCTAGAGTCGACATTAATTTTCGATTTATTTGTTCAGTTTCTGAGACTGATAAAAAGTATTTGTATCGTCTGCTTCTGGATACATTTCTAAGTGTGATTCACGTATCTAAGACGTACCCACGTTTTAAAGTCAATAATCAAATATATTTATTTATTATTAATAACGATCAAGAATTAAACATCTAGATTCCAGTATTTGGACTTGTCCGTTGTCTGTCATCAACACAATTTGTGGGAAGATCAATTGATAACTGTGACAATATAAACAGGTTTCAGATTCCGAACTCTTGTTTATAAAACGCACAAAATCTCTTGGCACTTCAATCTGTATGCATTTTAAGAAAATAAATGTGAAATTTAAAAAAAAAATAGAATGCAAAAAAAATTAATGTTCTAAATTTAAAAAAAGTAACGTTTTTAGAAAAGTGAATAAAAAATGTACCAAATCTGTTACAAATTCCCTCTATGAGATATGTTAATTAAAAGCGCTCTGTTAACCGTACGCTGTTATCATATGAGTGTTGTCACCACGGTTGACACAATTGGCGTTTATGCGCTAAAACTGGCACTTTTTTTTCCAATTGGCTCTTTTGTTCATTAGTTTAGAATCCGTTATTTTATTTATTTAATTATATAATAACATGATTAATATGAAATTTTGAAATACTTTGCAAATATGTGAAAGAAATATTTTGTATATAATCAAAAGCAAAAATAACATGAACTGCATAAAAAAAATGTCGGCTTTTTTTTAGTGCATTTTTTTTTTTTTTAATTTGACCTGTTTTAACGGTCAAATTCGAGCATTAGTAGATAGAAGTATATTTTATATTTGAATAATAAACTTGATTTATTTAATTTAAAGCGTAATTTAATGTAAAAATGGTTCATTTTAATTAAAATAAATAAATTGATTTACACAGTTGAAAGTGTAATTTATAAATGGTTTATTTTAATTTAAATGAATAAATTTATTTATTTAATTGAAAGCGTAATTCAATGTACTTTTTATCACCCCAGCGACATGGGACCAACAGACTGTTATCTGGTGCTGGAGGATGGCAGCGTACTGCCCGGCTGCTCCTTTGGGGCCAAGGGCACGCCCACAGGCGGCGAGGTTGTGTTCCAAACGGGCATGGTCGGCTACACGGAGGCGCTGACGGATCGGTCGTATAGCTCACAGATTCTGGTGCTGACATATCCGCTGATTGGCAACTACGGAGTGCCGGATGTGGCCCAATTGGATGCACATGGTCTGCCGGAGCACTTTGAGTGGTTCGGCGGTGCTGTCCAGGCAGCTGGTCTGGTGGTGGGCGAGATTTGTGAGACGCCATCGCATTGGCGCTCCAAACAGACGTTGTCCCAGTGGCTGGAGGAGCACAAGGTGCCTGGGATTAGTGGCATCGATACGCGTGCCCTGACAAAGAAGCTGAGGGAACAGGGCAGCTTGCTGGGCAGGATTGTCTACGAGGAGCCGACGTTGCCATTGACCGCTTCCTTTGTGGATCCCAATGAAAGGAACCTGGCCAAAGAATGCGCCATCAAGGAGGCGATGCTTTACAAGTCACCTCAATTGAATGGACCTCGGATTGCCGTCTTGGATTGTGGCTTAAAGCTGAATCAGCTGCGTTGTTTACTGCAACGTGGCGCCTCCGTCCAGCTGCTGCCCTGGAGCGCCCAGCTGCAGGAGGATCAATACGATGCTCTGTTTCTCAGCAATGGACCCGGTAATCCCAGCAGCTGCCAGCTGATTGTGGAGCAAGTGCAGCGGGTGCTACAGGCGGGCAAGAAGCCCATCTTTGGCATCTGTTTGGGCCATCAGCTGCTGGCCACGGCCATTGGCTGCGACACCTTCAAGATGAAGTACGGCAATCGTGGCCACAATCTGCCCTGTCTGCATCGTTCTACGGGCCGTTGTCTGATGACCTCCCAGAATCATGGCTATGCGGTGGATTTGAAGAAACTACCGGCCGACTGGGAGGAGCTGTTTGTCAATGCCAACGATGGCACCAACGAGGGCATTGTGCATCGCACTAAACCCTATTTCTCCGTACAATTTCATCCGGAACATCATGCCGGACCGCAGGATACGGAGTTCTTGTTCGATGTCTTTCTGGACGCCATCCGACAGCCGCTGCTCAGTGTGCCGCAGTTGATTGAGCGTCGGCTGAGCGCCACTCGACCCGATCCCCAGCCCCGACCCCGCAAGGTGCTCATCTTGGGCTCCGGCGGACTGTCCATTGGCCAGGCCGGCGAATTTGACTATTCCGGTTCGCAAGCAATCAAAGCGATGCGGGAATGCAACATCCAGACGGTGCTCATCAATCCCAACATTGCCACCGTGCAGACATCCAAGGGCATGGCGGACAAGTGCTATTTCCTGCCCCTGACACCGGACTATGTGGAGCAGGTCATCAAATCGGAGCGTCCAAATGGCGTACTCCTCACCTTTGGCGGCCAGACGGCGCTCAATTGTGGCGTGGAACTGGAGCGAGCCGGCATCTTTGCCAAGTATAATGTCCGTATTCTGGGCACGCCCATTCAATCCATCATTGAGACGGAGGATCGCAAATTGTTTGCCCAGCGGGTGAATGAGATTGGGGAGCGTGTGGCGCCATCGGAGGCGGTTTACACCGTATCCGAGGCTCTGGAGGCAGCTGGACGTCTTGGCTATCCGGTGATGGCGCGTGCCGCCTTCTCCCTGGGTGGACTCGGTTCCGGGTTTGCCAACAACGAGCAGGAGCTGCAAACGTTGGCCCAACAGGCATTGGCCCACTCCAGTCAACTGATTGTGGACAAATCCCTCAAGGGCTGGAAGGAGGTGGAGTACGAGGTGGTCAGGGATGCCTACGATAATTGCATCACTGTCTGCAACATGGAGAACTTTGATCCGCTGGGCATCCACACCGGTGAGAGCATTGTGGTGGCTCCATCGCAAACTCTATCGGATCGCGAGTATCAAATGCTGAGGAGCACCGCCCTGAAGGTAATCCGTCACTTTGGCGTCGTCGGAGAGTGCAATATCCAGTATGCACTGTGTCCGCACTCGGAGCAGTATTACATCATTGAGGTGAATGCCCGGCTGTCCAGGAGCTCGGCTCTGGCCAGCAAGGCAACGGGCTATCCGTTGGCCTATGTCGCCGCCAAGTTGGCGCTGGGCGAACCTCTGCCGGAGATCCGCAACTCGGTGACGGGCAATACGACGGCCTGTTTTGAGCCCAGTTTGGATTACTGTGTGGTGAAGATACCACGCTGGGATCTGGCCAAGTTTGTGCGTGTCAGCAAGCACATTGGCAGCTCCATGAAGAGCGTGGGCGAGGTGATGGCCATCGGACGCAGCTTCGAGGAGGCCTTCCAGAAGGCCCTGCGCATGGTCGATGGCGATGTCCAGGGCTTTGATCCGTTTGTCGCCCAGGTGGACAAGGAACAGCTGTCAGAGCCAACGGATCGACGGCCCTTTGTCCTGGCTGCTGCCCTAAAGGCGGGCATGGACATCGAGGAACTGCATCAGTTGACCAAAATCGATCGTTGGTTTCTGCACAAGCTGCAGCATATCATCGAGTTCTATGGCCAGCTGGAGACGGCGGGCAATCAATTGACTCCGTGTCTGCTGCTCCAGGCGAAGCGTCTGGGATTTGCGGACAAACAGATTGCCATGGCCACCAAGAGCACGGAACTGGCCGTAAGGCAGCAGCGACTGGAGCTGAACATCCGACCCTATGTCAAGCAGATCGACACCGTGGCCGGTGAGTGGCCGGCGAGCACCAACTATTTGTACAACACCTACAATGCCGCCGAGCACGACGTCGTCTTTCCCGGCGGACACACAATTGTCGTGGGCTCCGGTGTCTATCGCATTGGCTCCTCCGTGGAGTTTGACTGGTGTGCCGTTGGCTGCCTGCGGGAGCTGAGGAATCTCAAGAAGCCAACGATCATGATCAACTACAATCCGGAAACGGTGTCCACCGATTACGATATGTGCGATCGTTTGTATTTCGAGGAGATTAGCTTTGAGGTTGTCATGGACATTTATGAGCTGGAACGCTCCGATGGCATCATTCTGTCCATGGGTGGCCAGTTGCCCAACAACATTGCCATGGATCTGCATCGACAGCAGGCGAAGGTCTTGGGCACTTCACCCGAGTCCATTGACTGTGCCGAGAATCGTTTCAAGTTCTCCCGCATGCTGGACAGGAAGGGCATCCTGCAGCCGCTGTGGAAGGAGCTGACGAATCTGCAGTCAGCCATTGAGTTCTGCCAGGAGGTGGGCTATCCCTGCCTGGTCAGACCCTCCTATGTTCTGTCCGGGGCCGCCATGAATGTGGCCTACTCGGATCAGGATCTGGAGACGTATTTGAATGCCGCCTCCGAGGTGAGTCGCGAGCATCCCGTGGTCATCTCCAAGTTCCTCACCGAGGCCAAGGAGATCGATGTGGATGCGGTGGCGGCAGATGGACAAATCCTTTGCATGGCCGTCTCCGAGCATGTGGAGAATGCCGGAGTTCATTCCGGAGATGCGACACTGGTGACGCCGCCACAAGATTTAAATGCGGCGACCCTGGAGGCCATTAAGCGGATCACCAGGGATCTGGCCAGTGTGCTGGATGTGACAGGTCCGTTCAACATGCAACTCATTGCCAAGAACAACGAACTGAAGGTCATCGAGTGCAATGTCCGCGTCTCTCGCTCCTTCCCCTTCGTCTCCAAGACGCTCGATCACGACTTTGTGGCAACTGCCACGCGGGCCATTGTCGGCATGGATGTGGAGCCCATCGATGTGCTCCATGGCGTGGGCAAAGTCGGTGTCAAGGTGCCGCAGTTCAGTTTCTCCCGCCTCGCGGGCGCCGATGTCCAGCTCGGGGTGGAGATGGCCTCCACGGGGGAGGTCGCCTGCTTCGGCGACAATCGCTACGAGGCCTATCTGAAGGCCATGATGTCCACGGGCTTCCAGATACCCAAGAACGCCATACTCCTCTCCATTGGCAGCTTCAAGGTGCGCTCAATCATCCAAATCAATTCAATTCAATTTTATTCAATTATTCCCTTGAAATTCCTTCACACTCACATCTTTGTCTCCTTCTTTCTTTCAATAATTCCCTTGAAATTCCTTCACACTCACATCTTTGTCTCCTTCTTTCTTTCAATAATTCCCTTGAAATTCCTTCACACTCACATCTTTTTCTCTTTCCTTCGTGCAGCACAAAATGGAACTGCTGTCATCCATTCGGGATCTGGCCAAAATGGGCTACAAACTCTACGCGTCCATGGGCACTGGAGACTTTTATGCGGAGCACGGCGTGGATGTGAGTACACATTATCAGGGGTGCCACAAAAACCGCTTTAGCTTGAATTTCACTAAAAATTTGTTTGAAATTTAAGTGAAATTAAAAAAAAAAAGCGATTTCTGTGTCACCCCTGTATATTTATTCATTTGTATATTTATATGTTTATAAATTTTCAATTATTCAATTGGAGCAGAAATATATGTTTGTGGGTATTTCTTTAATTTCGAAAGCGACATTCGTACGCATTCAAAGTGAAAAACATTACATGTACCAAGACTTTATTTTATTGCGACAAAATGTAAAACTTAAAGGTCTTGATTAGCACTATATTTGGTGCCAATGTAGCTATGTTAGTATTGAAAGCACTCCTAATTATAACATAACACATTGGACCCACTAAATTTTTAATTATTCTTTGTTTTTTATTGCGTTATTCAGATAAAAGATAATGCAAATAACAAGTAAAACTAAATATTTTGCTTTTGTTTAAACATTTTGTTTAAAAGTAGAGTCAAATAATTTGAATAGATTAGAAAATAAGGAACATTAAAATAATAGATATATTTTGATATAGGAACAGTACTATTACAAACTTAAAAAATAACAAATAATGTAGAGCTATTTTAAAAAAAATATATATATATATATATATTTTTTTAAAATATTTATTTAAAAAAAGAAAACTGCAAATAATTTTATATGTAGTTCGTTGTAGAGCAGCTTGACTGTAAATCATATTTACACCAAAATGCGATTATAAGATTTGATACTTAGTGCCACTTGGATTATCTTGAATTATCTTGGATCTGAAATGGCATCGAGTGGTGCGTTGACTGATTATATGAACCAGTGGTGGGCACGCTTAAGCTCCGGGAGCTAGCGGCTGCTCCCAACTTTATTTCTGCCTATTCGTTGATGATGTTGTGTAGTTTTTGTTGTAGTGCTCCCGAGTTCAGATTTCGTGCCCACCGCTGATAGGAACCATTATCCAAGGAAAAAGCTCGAGTTCGATTTGGAGTTGGAGACAATTCGAGCTATGGAAGTTCGACTGTAGTTATACAATAAATGGGAGATAGGGCGAGGTGGGAATCCCCTAATTGAAGGCACCTTTCAGCTTCTGTTTATTCCGCTTGAGCAAATCGCGCAGCTCGAGATTCTGCATCAGCTGCTCCGTCTTGGAGCTGATGGCTTGGATGGCCACCGGCGAATCCAACTGGATGCGCTGGAGCAACGTTTGCAGTGTTGTGATGGCCTCCTTGGAACTGGTCACATCGGCAACTGTCGCTGTTTCTGTTTGTGGTGTTGTCTTCACAACGATCTCATTCGTGTTTGATGCTGGAGAAGATGGGGCAGTCTGGGCAGGAGCTGGTGGGGAACGTGGCAGTGGCAAGATGTTGTCCGTGTGCAGCTGCACCACATGCTCCACGAACTTGAGGCACTTGCGATGAGAGTTGGGGCTGGAGCTGACGCGGGGACTGTCCGCGGATCTCTCGAGGCGACTGGCCGCCTGGCAGATGGACTCGGCATAGTGCTGGGCATTCTGGGAGCAGCCCAGCTGCTGATAGAGGCGACAGAGGCGCTGCGACTGCTCCAGATAAAGCTGGGCGTGCTGAGCGTTGCGCAACTCCGTCGCCTTGGACAACATGGCCAGCATGTGATCCAGCAGCAGTTCCAGAAGATTTGTGCGTCGCAGAATCTCGACGCCATCGTTGAGCTGTGGAGTTGTCGAGACGGAGGCGGAGGATTGGGATGCCTGGGATGCTCGGGGCTGGAGCAGCGGCAGGTCGAGGGGAGTCAGGGCGTCGCCCAAGGAGCTGCGTCGCGGCTCGGCCAGCTGCAGCTGGGTCTGGGCGCGCAGGAGTTGCGTCTTGCGACGCAGCTTGCCCCGCGTCCGCTCCTGATGCAGCCGCATGCCGAGCAGACCCTCCGGCTCACTCTGGCCAGGTGCCTGCTGCTCCGTGGCCGTTGTTGTCATCAACGGATTACGCGAGAACTTGGATTTCTGGCGCAACTGCAGATAGTCCGTGGTGACCAGCGTGTCCAGCACTTGGCCATAGTTGAGTTTGGGATAAAAGTCCGGGGCATGCTGCAGATTGCGCAGTGCCTGGAGCACATGGACGAGCGGCTGCTCCGCAATGCCGGCCATGATGGCGCGCAGCTCCATCAGCGCATCCTCGGGCACATGCTCGAAGAGATTGCGCCGCTCGATGAAGTAATCACTGAGCTGCTTCCTGGCCAGACAGTCGACAAAGGAGCGCACAAAGCGAGTCAGCTGCTCACCGAGGAATTGCTCGGTGAAATCGTCGCCGTGTCGCTCGCAGTGCCAGAAGAGATGCGTTCGCAGCTGCTCCATGATGCTGCCCATCGACGGGCACTTGTCGTTGACGAAGCTGCGCACCAGCGTCTTCATCACCAGCAGCAGCTTCAGCTGCATCCTGCTCAGCTGGCGCTCCAGCAGCTGCTCCGCCTGCGGAAAGACAATGCGCCACTCCAGCTGCCGGAAGGGATTGCGCGCCCGCTTGGGTGCATAGCCCGCGGGCACGACATGGTAGCCAAAGGATTGGATGCGCTTCCTCACGGCCGCCGTTGGCCATTGGAAGTGGTCGCCCGTTTGGGGATTTGTGTGCTGCGGACGCGCACGCAGATTGAACTCGAAGGCGCAGTCGGGCCAACCGTGCGGTACATGGATGGCGGGCACCAGCTCCTCCTCGGCGGTGTAGATGCTGCAGCCCCGATAGCTGCCGCTGGACAGCCGAATGTCCAGCTGCTGGGCCAGCTGCTGACGCAGTAGCTCGCCAAAGTAGTGCATAAACTGCTGCGAGCTGAGATAGCATTGCTGGAGCAGCACACGACGACGCAGTTGCTCCACGCGGCATTGTCTCAAAACCTGGACGGTCTCATAGCCGGAACGCTGCTCCAGCTGCTTGCCCTGATCTTCCTCCTCCTCCTCCTCTTCCTCCTCGTCCTCTGGCTCGCTGCTGGACTCGGTGGAGTCCACATCGTCGTCGTCGCTCTGCTCCAGCCAGGCGGGCAGACAACTGCCCAGCCGACAGATGCACTCCTCGGGCAGCACATTCCGCTTGAGTTGCACTCGCGGCAGCTTCAGCTCCTCCAAAGATCTTTGGGTATTCAGCCGTGCTATATACACATGATCATAGTCACCCTCATCCCAGCTGCCTCTTCTCGTTGCCGTTCCCGTTCCCGTTCCCGTGCTGTAGCCGGAACTGCCGTCCGTGTAGACGCCGTCGGTGTCCAGGTCGCCATAATCGCTGGGAGTGTCGCCGGAGCTGCGTTGGTTGGTCGTCGCCTCGCGCAGCTTGAGGCGCACGTAGCCCATCCAGCGACTCTGCTCCAGCAGCTGCACGTACCGAGCACGACATGGCGTCGTGTGGCAGTAGTCCGTCTCGAGGAGCACCTTGCACAGTGCGGATATCGAGTCGTAGTTGGCGTCATTGGGTCGAGCCACGTCCACGTTCTCGAACACCACGTAGGTGAGCGGCTTCTGCAGCGGTTCAGCCGATGAAGAGACATTGGATGGACCCCGATCTCGATCCCGATTCTGATCCTGAGCCAACTGTCGATGGAGTCCATCTCTAGGGGGGAGTATATTCAACATAATTGCATCTCAATTGGATTGGAGCAGCGGTGGGCAGGTAATGGCTCCGGGAGCAGATTTCGTGCCCACCGCTGGATTAGACTATTCAAGTTATACATTTTAAAAACATGATGCAAAGTGATTTGGATATGATTGAATTGGAGATACTCTCTCTCTCTGTTTCTCTCTCCGCCCCAATTCACAATTTTACTAATAACTTTTTTAGTTAATGTTAAAGTTAATTTCCCACTTACTATTCCATTAATAGTAATGATGTAAATATATGTACGAGGGTGGTCTGACAAGTACTTAGCCTCTCCACCTGAGGGCGCCAATATCACCAGAGACATTTACCTTTCTTTAGGTGACTCTTTTAGATGGAAACTGTCAAAATTTCAGCCGATTCGCACTCTTGGTTATTTTTTGACAGCGTATTGAAACGAACGAGTTTGCCTCTTCGTCACTTTTCCAATATATTGCCTTTTTTCCTTTGTAGGCTTAGTACTTATCGGACCACCCTCGTACAGAAAATAAAATCGTGAAAACTCGATCTAAGCGATTACGCGAATTTTAAGGACTTAAAATCGATCATTATTTTTGACGATCAATCGAGTTAATTAACATAATTTGTATGAGAAATCCAAAACTCAGTCTGGTAAAGTTTAAGAATTGAACTCAGTTAAATATGACAGCAGTTGATTAAATGTTTAAACCAGCGGTGGGCACGTAATGGCTCCGGGAGCCAGCGGCTGCTAAGCAATTCAGATTTCGTGCCCACCGCTGGTTTAAACTTAAGATTTAATATTTAAATCTTCGGAAGAATTGTAAGGGAAGAATAAGTTAAGTTGCTTAAAAATCGACAACTTATTTTAACAAAATACATTTAATTTGAGTATATCAGGAATTAAAATGCCAAACTATGATCCAAATGACATTGGAAATCGAATCAGTTTTGGAAAAAGTTATGAAAGCCTGAAGTTGGCCTGATTTTCGTTTAGTCAGCAGCGCTGGAAGGCTGTTGAAGAAGGCGACATTGTGACGCCAATTATCAAAACTAGAACATTTGAGTGGGACGATCTTAAGGATTTCGATTTGGATTTAGATCTGTGCTGTACTTACACGGGCTTGAAGAGCAATCGATGGGCAACAGCCGCATCAATGGCGCTGGCATAAATCAAACTGTGCTCGCCCAGAGTCTGGGAGCACTCGCGTTGTTTGGCCAACAGCTGGTCATCGATGGCGGCCAATTCGTGCTCCTGGTGGCCAAAGAACTGGATGCCCAGCAGCAGCTGATTGAGCAGGAACGTGTGCAGCTCCCGCTCCAGTTGGTGGCCCATCTTGAGCTCCATGTTGAGCTGACGCTCCTCCCGCTGCTGCTCCAGGGTGCGGGCATAGAGGGCGCTGACGCATTCGGTGGCGCTGCTGCCGTTGCTGCCGCCGCGAAGACGCAGCTGGGAATGGATCAAATTGTTGTTGTGACTGCGTCGGCGCAGGGAGTCGCCTCCGTTGGTGGCGCCTCGTTGCTGATGTCGACGCTTCCGTGCGTTGCGCTTCTGCAATTTGGCCAATTGCCGTTGACGCTTCTCCTCCCGGCGACGACGACGACGATGTTGACCACGTCGTGGCGCCTCCGCTGCCTTCAACTGCTGCAGCGGATTGGACGGCGCATTGTGGTCCAGACTCTTGGAGCAGGGACAGCCCATCTTCTTCTTCTGCGGATGAATGCTGCTCCAATTGTGACTCCTTTGCAACTGATATCGATCACATTGATCGAATGGCATTTTCTTGCCATTGTCGTTGATTGTCGTTTGTGTTGTCTTTGATAAGATCAGCAGCCCCACATTTAGCACTCCGGAGACTATTGTTGACTCTTTCCACGCTTCCGGCTAGTCGAGTGGGGGGAACGATGTTATCAGCTTGCTGTCATGTAAACACGATAAAACACAAAAAAAGCAACCCACATTTGCACAGTGGAGCAGTGCTGTCAAAATTTCAAGGAATAAGATTTTTTAAAAAAGAAGAATGAATTTGTTGCCCTTTACGCTTACCTAAAACTGTTCTCAGAAACTAAGAGTATTATCTAAAAAAAAAAAGAAAAAACGGAAATAGAATATTCAAACAAGTCCCGATATTTTAATGTCTATTTAAGGTGTGTGATAAAATGTATAGAAATTTTTAAATATATTTAAAATAACTTGTACGAGGGCTGCTATATATATTTCTGGCCTAATAATGAAAATGCGAATATTTATCATCAAAAATTGTTTTATTGTTTTTCAAAGTATTCTCCAGCCTGATTTATACACTTTTGCATGCGCTCAAACCAATTGTCGAAGCACTTTTTCCACTCCGATTAAGACACCTCCAAAACATGGTTGTCAAATTGTGCGGGATCCAACGACAACAAACTTTTTTTACGGTCAGGTGTTTATGTAATATCGAATGTATGCTGGTGGGAGAAATGCCCAAGGATGCCTCTATCTCCCGGTATGTCACATGACGATCTTGCATTATTAGTTCACGCACGGCATCAATGTTCTCTGGCACAACGGACGTTTTCGGACGACCTTCACGGAATTCGTCGTTGAGCGAACTGCGACCACGATTAAATTCGTTATACCAGTTTTTCACGGTGCTATAGGATGGTGCTTGATCGCCATACAAAGACTTAAGTTCATCGATGCACTCTTGTCTGGATAATCCACGTCGAAAGTTGTGAAACATGCTCACGTGTCAATTCCATTTTTTTAACGGAATTGAATTGTTCAAAGCTCTGTCAGTTTAACAATTCACGATTAAATGACAACACGTTCTGAGTGATGTTATGCTAAAAAATGTCAACCTTTCCAATGGAAATATCAGATTGCACCTGGCAACACTTATTGTTGCCTAGGCCAGAAATATATATAGCAGCCTACGTATATATACTTTAAAAATACATTCCTAAGATTAACACAAAGATTACCAAATATTATGAAAGATCAATTTCATTAATATTAGAAAATAATCTTGATTCTAGATAACTTGAAACAAATGTCTCAACAAAATGTTACTGGCATCAAAGCTTTTTTATGAAAAATCAAAACAAAAAAAAAGCGACTTATAATTTGCTACAGTTTCTTTCCAGCTGATAGTAAAAAAATCAAATAACTGCGTTTTACAAAAATGAATTATTTTAAAATTCGTAGTAATAATAAATAAAAACAAAGGTGAACTTGTGTTGCACTTTTCATAAGAATCTGCACCACTGTGCAGTTGTAGTATGTTTCGATTTTGCTGTTATTGGTATTATTCTTGTTGATGTTATTGTCCAAATAGATGTGAAATACTATGTAGGTCCATAAATAACGATCGCATTATTTTCCCCAGACAAATATTTGCCAATTGCCAGTGCTTGACTTGGCCTTGACCTCGGCTTGCATTTGCCACAGTGTCCCCAATTAGCAACTCATACGCCGTTTTCTCTTTGCAGGTGGAGTCCGTACAGTGGACATTCGACAAGACAACGCCGGATGACATCAATGGGGAACTACGACATCTGGCCGAGTTTCTGGCCAACAAACAGTTCGATCTGGTCATTAATTTGCCCATGCGTGGCGGTGGAGTTCGCAGGTAAGCGAGAGAGGGCTGGACATAGAGATACCCTGTAGTCACATTTAAAATATACCAAAAAGTATTTATCAGGTGTGCCACAGAAATCGCAAGTGAAAGCTAATTCAGAGAAAAGCAATTCCATTTCGAAAAGATCTCAGTGGCACAAAACTTCGAGTGATTTATTTTTTTTAGCATGTTCACCAACCTTTTCGAACTCGGCTGCTAGGGTTGGCCACTTCTTAGATTAAATTTCCCCAACAATAAAATTTACTCGACAACTCTAAATTCTGAAATTTGGACAAAACATGCGACATTATTCTCATGGCATCGGACGCCAGTGGATTGAGCGCTGATTTCATTTCGCTCAATCATTTTCAGCTGAGTTGACTGTGACACGGAGAAATGAAATTGATGCGACATTCAAGTGGAAGAGATTTCACTACATTTTTTGCGTTTTAGATTTCATAAATTTTGAAAAAATTATTAGATGAAAAAAGTTATTATCGGCACAGCGAAATATTGATAACTTTGTGGAACCTAGTAGTGTTTATAAAGATTTTTAAATAAAATAAAGTAAATATGTTGCATGAAAATTTAATATAATTAATTTTTGAAACATTGTAAAAAAGGAATATCAACAAAAAAAAAAAATACCGTAAAATTAAAAAAAATACGTATTGCCAAATATTTCATATACATTTTAATAACAAAAAACACAATTTAATATTGCACAAAGAAAAAGTACATCCATCTCAGACTTTCGAATTCATTTAGATAATACATTGAATCTTTTCCCTATTGCCATCCCTGACTTGGAGTGTCCGAATAAATACCACAAAATACCAAATATTAAAAAAAATAAAAAAAAATAATAAAATAAAAGTATATCCCGTTTCCCGGATACTACAGACAGAAATAATTTATCTAAGAAATTCGCATACATTTAGATCAGCGGTGGGCACGAAATCTGAATTAGTTAGCAGCCGCTGGCTCCCGGAGCCATTGCGTGCCCACCGCTGATTAGATAATAAGTATTTCAGTTAATTTAGATATCTTTCATTTTTAGAGTGTCCTCGTTTATGACCCATGGCTATCGGACACGCCGCCTGGCCGTGGACTACTCGATTCCACTGGTGACGGACGTCAAGTGCACGAAGCTGTTGGTGGAATCGATGCGGGTGACGGGTCGCAATCCGGGCATGAAGACGCACACGGACTGCATGACGTCGCGTCGGATTGTCAAGCTGCCGGGCTTCATCGATGTCCATGTGCATCTGAGGGAACCAGGAGCGACGCATAAGGAGGACTTTGCCAGCGGAACGGCAGCGGCATTGGCCGGAGGCGTCACCATGGTCTGTGCCATGCCCAATACGAATCCCTCGATCGTCGATCGCGATACGTTCAATCAGTTCCGGGAGTTGGCCCGCTTGGGAGCCCGATGCGATTATGCCTTGTATGTTGGCGCCTCGGACAACAACTGGGAGCATGTCCATGAGCTGGCGACGCAGGCGTGTGGTCTCAAGATGTATCTGAACGATACCTTTGGCACCTTGCGGCTGAGCGACATGGCCGCCTGGCAGCGGCATCTCGCTCGCTGGCCCAAACGGGCGCCCATCGTCTGCCATGCGGAGCGACAGAGCATGGCGGCCGTGATGCTCCTGGCCCATCTCCTGGAGCGTCCCATTCACATCTGCCATGTGGCCCGCAAGGAGGAAATCCAATTGATACGCGCCGCCAAGGAGAAAGGAATGCGTGTCACCTGCGAGGTGTGTCCGCATCATTTGTTCCTCAGCACACGGGATCTGGAACGTCTGGGCGCGGGCATGGCTGAGGTGCGTCCGCTGCTCTGCTCGCCGGAGGATCAGGAGGCACTCTGGGAGCATATGGAGTACATAGATGTGTTTGCCACGGATCATGCGCCCCATACGCTCGAGGAGAAGCAATCGGAGCGTCCGCCGCCGGGATTTCCCGGACTGGAGACCATTTTGCCACTGTTATTGCAGGCGGTGCACGAGGGACGCCTGACCATGGAGGACATTAAGCGCAAGTTCTATCGCAATCCAAGGAGTATCTTCAATCTGCCGGAGCAGCCGCAGACCTATGTGGAGATCGATCTGGACGAGGAGTGGACGATCAGCAACAATGAGCTGAAGACCAAGGCCCGTTGGTCGCCCTTCAACGGCACCAAGGTCAAGGGTCGCGTCCACCGCGTGGTGCTCCGTGGCGAGGTCGCCTTCATCGATGGCCAGGTGCTCGTCCAACCTGGCTACGGCCAGAATGTGCGTGCCAAGATCCCGCTGCCACAGAAATCCGAGATGGAGGGCAACGATCTGCCCAGCGACACCGATGTCAACGATACCTTTGCTCGTCTCCTGACCGAAGGAGTTGGAACCGGAACCGGAGCCGGAGCCGCAACCGGATCGCGTTTGACCACTGTTCACTTTGAGGATGACACCTCGAACACTTCGCCGGCAGCTGGAAGCTTTCTGCGTCCGGTGTCGCCATCGCCCCGGCTGCGTCTCGACTCCTCCAGCAATGCCACGCTCAAGGAGTACTTGCAGAAGAATTCACCCAATCCCGTGGCCCATTGCCTGGTGGGCAAGCACGTCATCTCTGTGGACATGTTTGGCAAGGAGCATCTGAACGACATCTTCAATCTGGCCCAGCTGCTCAAGTCGCGTGTGACCAAGGATCGGCCAGTGGACGATCTGCTGCGCGGCAAAATCATGGCCAGCATCTTCTACGAGGTGAGCACGCGGACGCAGTGCAGCTTTGGTGCCGCGATGCAGCGTCTGGGCGGGCATGTCATCAACATGGACCAGGTCACGTCCTCGGTGAAGAAGGGCGAGACCCTCGAGGACAGCATCAAGGTGATGGCCAGCTATGCGGATGTCCTGGTGCTCCGTCATCCCGAGCCGGGCGCAGTGGCTGTAAGTATTTATTCATGTTATTTTTAATTCTACAAATTATTACAAACCAATATAAAACTGCACTGACTGATTGGACTGAATAAAAATACATAATAAATAATAAAAAATAATTATAAAAAGAATAATAAAGTAATTTCCAAAGTATTTATAATTGATTCAACATTTTTTTATTTATTTAACGTTGTCTACAAATTTTTAAAAATTAATATAAAACTGCACTGACTAATAATAAATATTACAAAATAAAATAAAAAAGTTATTTCCAAAATATTTATAATCGACATTTTTTTTTATTTATTTATTTCACGTTTTCTACAAATTATTATAAACTAATATAAAACTGCACTGACTGATTAGACTGAATAAAAATACATAATAGATATTATAAAAAGAATAATTAAGTAATTTCCAAAATATGTATAATTGATTCAACATTTTTTTTATTTATTTTTTTTAACGTTTTCTACAAATTTTTAAAAATTAATATAAAACTGCACTGACTGAATAAAAATACATAATAAATAATAAAAAATAATTATAAAAACAATAATAAAGTAATATCCATAATATTTATAATTGATTCAACATTTATTTTATTTATTTTTTTAACGTTGTCTACAAATTTTTAAATTGCATTGACTAAATGGACTGAATGACAAGAGGTTCATAATAAATAATAATATATTTTTATAAATAGAATAATAAAGTGAATATTATATCTAATTTAATAAAATAAAATAAATAGAATAATAAAGTTATTTCCAAAATATTTATAATTGACTCAACATTTGTTGTTGTAGAAGAATCCACTCAAACTATAACTACTACATCTAATCTTTGATTTTGCCATAATATAGCGTGCCGCTTCCTTCTCCCGGAAACCGTTGATCAATGCCGGCGACGGCGTCGGTGAGCATCCGACACAGGCGCTGCTGGACGTGTTCACCATACGTGAGGAAATCGGTACCGTCAACGGACTGACCATCACCATGGTCGGCGATCTGAAGAATGGACGCACTGTGCACTCACTGGCACGCCTCCTCACGTTGTATAACGTTACGTTGCAGTATGTGGCGCCTCCAGGTCTGGGCATGCCCGATGCCATCATGCGGTATCTGGATCAACGGGGCGTTACCCAAAGAACCTTCGATAGCATCGAGCAGGCGCTGCCCAGCACCGATGTCCTCTACATGACGCGCATTCAGCGCGAACGCTTCCAGACCGAGGAGGAATACAAACGCGTAAGACAAACATATTTACATAGATTACAATTTTAAGGGAATTCAACTAAGAAATTTATTGAGAGTTCAAAACTTGGAAAACAAGTATTTAAAGGACAAACATTAGGAAAAATCAAAATCAAAAATATTTTCATTAACAATCACTATCATCCAGTAATATTTAAACTATATTCTTTTATATTCGCGCGATTTTTAAAAAAAATATTTTTGAAATTGGCTTTTCCTAATTTTTATTTCCTTACACTGGTTGGCATATTTAATTTGGCAACATTTAAAGTTGAACCTACTCATAATTTAAACCTACTTCATGTACATTTTGGTATCAATGGAAAGGTCTTTTCAGTTCCGTTTGAATGATACAAAACGTTCCTTCACCCATTAAGTACCCATTGAAAATTTAGAATTTTTGTGAAGGTCTACTTTTGAAACTTTTTTCCAAAAATGTTTTGACGCAAAAATTCTTCAAACAATTCTAATAGTATTTTTTTTATAATTTTTTTAAAATTGCTAAAAGGTTCCTTATTGTATGCAAAGGAGGAAGAAGGGGTTAAAAAAGTAATGGTAATTGTTTACTCTTCGCGGATAATTTAAAAAAAAAAAAAAAAAATACTAACAAAAAGAGGGCAATTTATGATGAATTTAGGTGAAAAAATTTTTAGGGGGTCTCTTCTACTTTTTTTTTAAATGAATTTTGAAATTTTAATAAAACATGAACTTTTTTCATGTTTGTTTTGTGTTTTGCACGGTTACTTTGGGCTTTTCAGGGCTGCTTTCAATAAATTGGAACGTTTTCCAACACTGCATTTTCTCTCAATTGATAGTTTTAGCCGTTTTCCAACACTGTTTTTACGGGGTCCGTACAAAAATTTGTATTTGCGCTAAATTGACCACTATTCAGTTTGACAAATTAACTGAAAGTGAATTGTTAGACTTCTTACGCGATCACAACATTTTTAAACGTCAACTGTCTTTTGTGGAATCTGTAACAAAAGCGCCGCAGGCAAAAATTAAAAAAAAAAAAATCGCGCGATTTTTTTTTTTTTAAATTTTCGCCTGCGGCGCTTTTATTACACATCCCGCAAGAACAGTTAATACGCCAATTCCCACAAATCTATGTTGGAAGACTCCATAAATACTGATATGACGGTTCTTTTAAGGACCACCAAATTTTGTTAAAAGAGATTGCTCATTTTAGATAACCTTTTTTTATATACACATTTTTAAAAGGTAACTGATTATATACAGTGTTGGAAAACGCTCAAAAGATTAACGTGGGGAAGAGTGAGAGCAATTGCAGTGTTGGAAAACGTTCGAAACCAGTCAACATGCACACAGCAACCATGAAAAAAGTTAATGTTTTATTAAAATTTTAAAATTCAATTAAAAAAAAAGTAGAAGAGACCCCCTAAAAATTTTTTCACCTAAATTCATCATAAATTGCCCTCTTTTTATTAGTATTTTTTTTTTTTTTTTTTTAAAATTATCCGCGAAGAGTAAACAATTACCAAAGTAATTTTCAGCAATTTTCAAAAAAATCATAAAAAATACTAGCAAAGAGAATTTTGAAATTTTTTTTTCAGTCACTATTACAATTGTTTGAAGAATTTTTTTGCGTCAAAATTTTCAATGGGTACTTAATGGATTAAGTAAATATGCCGACCAGTGTACAATATAATATTGTTCCGAATTTTGGTTTCACATTATTTGTTTCCATATTAAATGCTTCCTAGTTTTGTTTTCTTAATTTTTTTTTTTATAAATTATGGTATTCTTAGTATTATTTTTCGACATTCGTATAGGAAATCCAGAAGTGATTCAAATTGAAACAAACTGTATACTCATTTTCTTGCAGTGCTGTGGACACTTTATTGTCACTCCCAAGTTGATGACGCGGGCTAATAAGCGCACCATTGTGCTGCATCCACTGCCACGTGTGGAGGAGATTAGCCGCGACTTTGATTCGGATCCGCGTGCCGCGTATTTCCGTCAGGCCGAGTATGGCATGTACATTCGCATGTCGCTCCTGGCCATGGTCGTGGGATGTCGCAGCACAGCGCTTTGAGCGCATTTACAACTTCAATAAACCAATCATTTTTTCTACATTTTTCTACATTTGTATATATGTGATAAGTATAAATATATAAACGGCAAAAGCACGTTGTTGTTTTGACACAAATATTGCTTGTGTTCTATTTTAAATTGACCATAGTGCAATAAGGTTAGGCAAGTTATCGATATTACGCGTTGATCAATTTCAAACACTGCTCCACATAGCTATCGACTTTGCGCCTTGTTCCATATTTAATAATTGCTCCACACGCCATTGTTGAGTAAGTTATCGACTGGGCGTATCGATAAACTTAAGCATTGCTCAACAAGCTCACTTGAAAGTGTGGCAACTTTGTTGTGAATTCAAATCATACAAACTGCAAATATTGTATGTAAATATATTTATATACAAACGATGATTTCATATACATAAAAAAAAGCAAGATAATTTTATTATAATATGGTGTCACTTAATTCTCTAAGTGGTCAGTCTCATGTGTTCACAAACATCACGTGCATTCGCAGCGCTATTGAATAATTGATTAATAATAGCTCAATAGCGCTCCACAATTATTGTTGTGGGACGTTGATTCGCCTTATCCTTATTATCGACGTTCAGGGTCAGTGTGCTCTCCGCAAATGCGGCATTCAAATGCCCGGCAAGTTGAGGCTGCGACATTTCCACACTTGTCGTCATTGCCACAACGCTGCCGATTGTTGTTGTTTTCTGCTGTTGCTGTTGTTGCTTCTTGCTGTGAATGAAGAAGATGCATAAAATTAAATTGTATCCGTTAGGTGCTACATTTCATATGGATTACTCACGTTTTATGCTTGCGACAGGCCACCATGGAAACGAGCACGGCCAGTATTATAATGGCAGCCAAGAGGCCCGACAAACCTGCCACCATGGTCATCATGCCGTGTGGTTCCCCGTCGGAGGTCACCTTTGTGACTGCACCACAGGGAGCGAGGGGTAGACAGAGAGAGAGTGAGAGAGAGGGAATTATTGTTTTTTGCAAATAGCTTAACCGAATGGTTATGGCTAATTTTATTTGATTATTCTAACAACCATATAAAACTTGAAAAAATTAAATAATTACACAAAAAAAGTTGTATTATTCATTTGCAAAATAAATTTGCGTATTTTTGAAATTGTCAAATAGTCAGCTTAGTGACTGCACGAGTGGAAGCGAGAGGAAGAGAGAAAGAGAGGGGATATGTACAGTTAGTCAAGTAACTGTTTTGACAATAACAAAAAAATTCCAATATTTTTTTGTTTTTATATAGTTTAGCCGAATGGATTATTTTAATTTTTTGCACTTGCACTACGCAACTATACATAAATAAGTAATATAAATTCGTCAAAGAAATTATCGAGTTAAAATACTTGAAAAATGTTTCCGCTAAAATTGAGTTATATTAAAAAAAAAATATTAAAAAAAAAGAAAAAAAATAGGTAATCCAGAAATGTTTTTTTTTCGGAATTTATCAAAATAGTTACTTGACACACTGTATGCACAAATTGTACGTGAAAGTGTTCCAGTTTTGCGTATGCCCCGAAGGCCTGACTCATGGATGCGTTCGCAGTCTCGCAGTCTAGCTTCGACTATCGACAATGACTCTCAGTCTGTCTCAGAGTCGGACTCTCAGTCTGTCTCATGGCCAAGTTGTTGTTGACTGGCGTTGAACTTCAACTTGTTGATAATCGGTGATTGCCTGAATGCCGGCAGGTGTCTGCTTTATTTACCTTTCCCCATTCGCAATTCGGGGCAGGCAGTGGTGGTGGTGGAGGTGGAAGGTGGAAGCTGGAGGACATTGTCGCACCGCCAACACAAAATAAAAAAATAAAAACACAAACGCACTTCCGCCACCGCCTGGTCACTTTCTAAGCCGGAAGCTATGTATGTATTTTTATGTAGACTTACTTGAATCTTCGACGACAAAACGCTTGCTGTTGGGAGACGCCGAGGCCTGCATGTAACTCTCCAGCTCCATCTTAAATTGCAATTGCTGTTACTAACCGTCTGTGCTAGAAACAGAAAACAAAAGACCATGAAATATACTTGACCAAATATTTTATTAGTTTTTGACTGCAACAACAGTAAGGAAAACAGAAGTAAGCAAGCTTAAGCTAAGAGTGCTTGACGACCAGATACCCTGGTTCAATCGCATAGGTACTTTGTGTGCCTTATCTCAAGTCTCAGACGTAGCATATAAAATTAAAAACAATGTGATCTGTTCGTATACGGAGTCTGCATACCAAATTTGGTGCCTCTAGCTCTTTTCGGTTTTGAGATTCTTCTGTTCAAACGGACAAACAGTTGATGTTCATTAAGGGTTGTTCAAAAATTAAGTACGGGGTCTAAAAATATACTTTTAACGAAAAAGATCTAATGCAGATCTCTAAAAATAATCATAAGATTTAAATTCCGTTTGAATGACACAGAAATTTCTTGAACCCATTAATATTTGATGCAAAGATTTTTGAAAAAAAAAAGTTTGTAGTCACTTTTAGAATTGTTTGAAGAATTTTTATGCATCAAAATATTTTTTGTTTGAGAACTAGTTAAAAAAAAACACTTTTACAAAAATTCTAGATTATCCATGGGTTAAGAATTTTTTGTATCATTCAAACGGAATTTAAATGATAAGATTATTAAAGGAAATCTGCATAAAATCTTTTTTGTAAAAAGTTTGTTTTTTTTTGAATAACTTCATCCACATATACTTATTTCACTGGGTCTATATGTATGCTCTTTGGGAACTGCCACGCCTCCTTCCGCCTGCTTTAACTTTATATACCCTCGCATAGGGTATAATAATAATAATAATAATAATAATAACAACTCGATTAGTTTATCTATGTAAAGTTGATTGAAAATTAACCCAGTTGCAGCAACCGCTGCCCACGGCCACGCTCGACTTCATCCGATTGTTGGCCAATCTCTTGCTATTGGCGCCTCTCTCCCTCCCCTCCCCCCTCCCCTCCCCTCCTCCATCTGACCCCACACAACCCCCCTCTGATTGTACCTCTCCATTTGTGAGCCAGTTGCCAGACTTTAAGCAGTCACAGATTGTGCTAATTAATTGATTTTCTCAGCGTTTTAAAATCCCCTTATCAGCTAGCAACAACAACGATAACAACAACATCAATAACAACTACAACAAACAAGTTTCAGTTTCGTTTGTCGTTCAATTATAATTGTTATTGTGGAGGCAGCTGCGGCCAGTGATTTATTTGGCTTTAATTAATTTTTATTTAATTGTTAAAAGTACGCATCAAATGCGAATCATTCAACTCGCCAAATCGTGAAAGTGTTTCCTCTCCATTCAAACACCACACTACACGTGAATTGATGTTAAAACTAATATATTCTTAGTGCATTTTATACTGCTTTGAAAAATGCACACAAATTGCAAAATTTCACATAATTTATTTTGCAAAAAATAAAACAACTATTTTTTTCTAAATAGTTCCTTAGTTTATTTAATTTTTTTTCTTGTCGGAAGAGTTGCTTGACATACTGTATATGGGTGCAATAATTTAAGCAGGTAGTAAATCCTATAATATTGCCCTTACTCAATCGACAAACAGTTCGGAAAACAAGCTGAAAAATCACTTTAACTGTCTATCAAGTGAAATACGTTATCACGTATGCTAATTTTATGGCTAACTGAATATTCGATTAACCTTTTTTATACCATACATACATATATCACGTGTGCATTAATTGCCTAATAGCCACTTAACCAGTTTTCGACACGAAAAAGACGCAACACGTGCTCAGGTTGAAGACACCTTTGAATGGACATGAAATAAATAATCCGAAATCCAAAACTGTAAAGCTATCTGGGGAAATTAAAATTGAAAACAGTTTCTGGCAGAGAAATTCAAATGCGAACTCGGAATTTACAAAAAGTGGAATCTGATATGCTGGAAAATACTACAGTAAATTGAACTTTAGTTTATTGATTCACTGCAATCAACTTGTGCAACTTTAAAGTCTTAATTTTAGTTTATGAAACACGTAAAAATAAAGCATTTCGAGCTTGTAGTTTTTGTAAAAACAGGGTTGATTTTTATCAAAAAATTTAAAAAATCTTTTTTCTTAATGTGAATTGAAAATAATAACAACTTATTTTTAGAAATAATAAAAAAATAAGTTTCAATTTTTATTTGAAAATCGTAAAAAAAAACTCATATAAATTTTGAACTTATAAAAAATGTAAAATAACAGGATAGCCTAACTAAAACTTGTGCACTTTAAATAATATTTTATTATTTCTTATTTTTTTTAACTCATACATAACTCTAATTTGCGCTCCCTGTCAGAAAGTGCATTAAAAAAAGTTGAGTTACTAACAGATTCTACCTTTTTTTTTTAACAAATTTATTAGTGCCAAGTAATTTTATCTGCGAAGCCAAGTAAATTTCAATTAGAAAAGTTAATTGAATGCACAAATGCCAGTTGACCTGATAGTAGAGTTTTCACTGTACCTGCTTGTGGTATGGATGCGGAACCCAAAAGAGAATTTTACCAGTTCCTGAGCAGAATTGTTAACTTGGGTTGGGTAAATGACACGCGCTCTGTTTTGTTGAACTGTGTAGTGTGTTTTATGGTATTTGCATGATTTGCATTTAAATAAAATAACTATCGAAATGTTTGTACATACATACGTATGTACACAGAAAAAAAAATACGGGATATTTAGCCCGAATTCAATCCGAAACGTTGTCAGAAGTGGGCTAATCTCGGATTTTCTTAATATACTTGATTTCTTATGAAATACTTGATTTTTTCAATCCCAAATTCAATCCTGAAATTGTGTAATTCAGGCTAAAAAATTTTATTTAATAAAATTTTTTTTTTACAATTTCTTTTAATTTTTTTTTAAGACATTTGTTATTTAATTTTTTTATTTTGTTTTACCTTTTTTTATGACGGGAATTATATATATGTTTGCGTTCCATTCCGAATAACTTAAAAACACATGATTGACTGCAATTGACGGGGGAATCGAACCCAGGTATTTTTCAAACTGGAAGTTCTTATTATGTGACAGGTCGGCGACTCTAACCACTGAGCCACCGGACCAGTTGAAATGAGAGAGGCCGAGAGAGAATTTTTTAGCTTGAATCAAGTAATTTGGGCTAATTTTCCCATTTGAATTCTGATACAGGCATAATTATACAGAATAATCCTGAATGCATACTTCAAAAATGCATGCTTAAATTAAGTTTTTAAACTTGATTTTAGAATTTCTTTTTTTTCTGTGTATGTACATATGTACGTATGTACAAATGTCTATTGTGATATAAGAGAAATGCCAACTTCGCGACGAGCTCACATAGAACATGATGTGTCCCAGCTAATCTGAGATCCGCTCAGAACTTGGAATTAAAATTGAAATGGGAATGGGAATGGAAATTGGAATGAAAATCGTTTTAATTCGGGGAGCTGAAAGGGATGCATGGCGAGGGGAGGGCTAAGAGAGGGTCGCATGTCATATAAGAATGTTGTTGCTAGCGGGTGAAATTGTTGGAGAAATGCGAGCACGAGTTTTGCAGCTATCACGATGAGATTGTTTTTTTTTTTGTATTATTATTATTTATAGTTTAATTTTAATTTATTTAATCAGTTGTGGTTGAGGCGATTTGCAAGTTAATTGCACAAATTAGTGGTTATAAATAACAGAAAACGGGACTGGGAGTGGGAAGTGGAAAATGGAAGTGTGGAAGTATTGCAAGTTATCATATAACATAGTCACATGTCTCCTATTTGTGATTTGCACTATGGAAATACTACGAATGACATGCCCATTCAAATGTGATACAAATCGCATCTAAATCGATCAACCCTTTAAAAAAAAAATATTTTATTAAAGATATGTCATATGTCATTCCAATTTATCGGGAAATGTCATATATAACCTGATATAGGTTCTGCGTATAAAGTTTTAATCAAAAAGGAAAATTTATTTTTAGCACGCCAAAGATTTAAAACTCTGAAAATTTAAAAATATTTGTTAATTTCCTTTTTAAAATAACACGATTTATTTAGCATACAATAACTTGTAAAAGTAATATTTGAATACATGAATTCAATTTTGGACTAATCGTTTAGTCCAAAAATCATTTATTTTGGCCAGAATAAATATGATGTAAAAACTTGTAAATAAGATTATCATACCAAAAGTTAAATTTCAACCAACCTGTACCAAGTTTTATTAAGTTTTGAAACTGTGAAATTATTCTTATATCTTGAAAAAAGAATTGCATAATATAGAAACTACACAAATAGATTAAAAAAAAGGTATTTCAAATCAAGAATATTGTCTTTTAATATATTTTATTTTAATAGAACAACTTTTAAAATAACAATTAACAAATATACAAAAAAAACTCTGTTTTACAATTAAGAAGTTTTTTTGTTGGTAAATTTTATTTTCTAATAAATTACGAATTTGCGTGAGCTTAAAATTTTTTGGAGTACACGAACTTGATTCTGAATAAATCTCAACAATCAAGAGGTAAAAATTTATTTAAACTGAAAAAAAGTATAATATTGTAAATAAACTCTTGAGATTAGGTATGGAAACTATTAAAAACACTTTTAATAATCACAAAAACTTTCAAAAGGCACTGAAGTTATTCAAAAATTGCCCAATAAGAATAAGCATTTCACATAAATACAGGGTATTTCTCAGAAGAGCAGCCTTATCACTTGCAAATATTATTTTAATTCTAATATAATAATAAACATAATTTAAGTTTCCGAATTCTTCAGTTCCTTTAACTGAAACGGAAACTGAATTGCAAAATCTTTGGGCCAATTGTTGATCAACTTTCACAGTTCTGACTGAGGCTGTGATGCTTGACCACACACTTGACCAACTGACCAATTGACCAATTGACCAACTGATTTCAACACACTCCAATTGAGAAGTTTTACTCACAAACACAGAAGTTTCCCGCGAGTTTTGTTGTCAATTGGTTTCTTGGCGATTATTTATTTATTTTTATTATTATTAAATTTGAAACTGTGAACTGATGTCGACGACACTCGGCGTACAACTAATGCGGCCTACGTAAAGCCAAAACGTAACTTTCGATTGCGCCAAAAGCGAACAGCAGCAACAACAACAATAGCATCAACAGTAACGCTGACTGCAACGCCGACTGTGACGCCGACTGCGACAGAGATGCCAACGACGACGGCATCGTTGAAGTCGACGTTGCAGCATAGAGACGAATCGGAATCGGAATCGGAATCGGAATCGAAATCGTAAATGAAATCGGAATTTTGAAGCAGCAGCTCAGACTAAAAACAATATAATCTTCAGATTCCAACTCCACTTTATTTTCAGATATAATTTAAATATCTCAATTAAAATGTTGGACACGTTATGTAACTGGAGCCAAGAGCAAACTGAACGATTGAAAGCGATGCCAACACTCAATGTCAAGGCATCCGATGCAGCCAAGCGCTTACATTATTATTGCAGCATCTCGTCAAGCACTTCACATTACTCATACGCCCGAGTCGCCCAAGTCAAAGACGATGACGTTGCCAATGACATGAATTTTCGATTTTGATTTCCAACCAACTGATAAGATGCGAACCCGGAATAAGGTTTTGCAAAAGAGAGAGATTCCACCTATACCTAAAGTACACCGAAAGAAAGAAAGAAACAAGAAAAATCCATTCTAAATTTTAAGCTTAAATTTCTTGATTTTAAGTATGTATTCAGAATATTATTGTGAATTTAATACAATATGCGGAAAAAATTACAACCAATCAGCATTAAAATAGTCATCAAAACATTTGATTTCAGTGAACAAATTATCAGGGACCGCAAATAATGATTATTAAAATTCTTTCACATAAAAAAATCAATGACTAAAATACATATACAACAAAATAATGATAATGATTAAATTTGAGCGAAAACATAAAACTCACAAATAATCATTAATTATTATTTTTAATTTTATTTATTATTTTTTTAGCTCATAGTAAAACTCACTTTTAAAAAAGATAAAGTATTCATTTCAAAGATTTGTTTTTGCATTTTATGGGTCCCTTGGGCTTCTTCTAAAGGGATATGCAAAAATACTAGATGAAAATCATACACAAGAGCCATGAATTTAAAGTGAGTTTTATTTTGAGCGAAAAATTCACTAATAATGATTACTTTTGAGTTTTATTTTTCTGCTCAAGATTAACCTTTATCATTGAAGAAAATCCATAAAAATCTTTTAATAATCATTACTATGTTATTTTTATAATATAACTTATAACATTATTGTACATTCCCGAAAATCAAAATATTTACGGAGAAGGAAATGAAAAATCGTACTTGAATTAAGTATTATGTGCTTGGAAAATCTGTGATTACCCAACTTCTTACACCGCGATAGTTGATTTATTTCCAAAATCGCGGTTACCTTTTTTTCTGTGCACAATACGTCATCTTCCATCCATATTCGTGGCTTGCCAGTTAAACAAATGTTTTTCATTATACCAACAACTGTTTTCCCTGTTTTTCCAACAATTTGCCGTTTGGCTGAATCACTTGCCAACAGTTGGCAAGTCATGTTTTCACTTCTCGACTGAAGCGAACCCTCAAGCTGAATCCTCAAACATATCCGGACAATATTTATTTAAATTCCAGACAATCTTTAAATACTTATTAATCGATACTATGTATGAACAATAATAATTAAACTAGTGACAACATTTATTATTACTGTATTCAACTTATAATTGAAGTTTAATTTACTTTGTTGATGATAAAATACTCTTGCAATTCATAAATTCCGAATTGAAAATAATATAACTTGAAGAAACTTTTGACTGTAAAACCAAATAAAATTTTTAAAAGCTAAACTTAGTTCTTAAACTCCTTAAAGGCTTCAAGGATTTATAGATTTAGAAATAAAATTTAACTAATAATATCTTAATACACTTTATAAATATAATACAAAATACGGTGTATCTCAAAAGCTTCAGATTTTTATTTGACATACGCAACAAAAATTAAAAATTTTTTTTTTTCTTAATTATTTTTTACGACTTTTCTCAAATAAAATTCTAGTCTAATAGTCATTGTTGTTGTTGCTCATTTTAAGTATCTGTATCTGTATCTGAGTCTGTCGCCTGAGCACTTATAGATAAACAACAAATGTTTACAGTTCTATTCGCCTAAACAATGAAAAGTACTTGCCTTCACATCTAGTTTTTATTTTCAAAATAAAAGCAATTGTCAATTAAATTTACACTTGACAATCTACGAATATTACTTGGTATTGAATGTTGGTACGATGTTTTGCTTATAACACAAGCTCGAAAGTGAAATGTTCTAAGGAATGTAAATAAACCAAACTGCGAAATGCTTATTGAATAATCAGCTGCATCTTTTTAGAAATATTACTCAAAGTGTATATTTCCAATGGAAACAGATACATACATATTATACATATAATTCAGTGCACAAAAAGAAATTGGTTAGCCTAGGACAAATTATGAATTAATATTGACCGAGACATTTGAATTTCTATTTAATCATTTTGATTCATTGTCATTCATATTAGTTCTTCACTTGAAAAGTTTAATAAACATTATTCTTTGTGTAATTAGTAAGTAAGCTTTACGGGTATTTAATGCAGAAAATACATTTTTGTTTATGAATATGAATGGACTTTCGGGTATTCACATATATTTTCAGTTGAATTTAAATTCATTTCCAGCGGAATTGAAATTCACAACAGGCCTGTTTTCTTAGCTTTTTCCCTGTGTAATTGCACACATATAAATATAAATATGATATATATACATTTGTCATATGTATATGTGAATGAATGTTTGTATGACGTTCAAGAATATATATATATATGTATATATTTTCTTTTATTTTCAGCATGCGTATTCGGAATCCCATTCAAAGATTGCGCTAATGCGTAATACTCGATAGATGGGTCTGTTTTAAAGCCAAATTCGTTATTGGCACGAGTATATACGAGTACTCGAGATACTCGTACTTGCATATGTATCTATTTGCACTTGTATTTATTTATCGATTGAAATGTGCATAAATCCATCTTTATTAGACATTTAAATACGTCAAGTTCCCATGTAACGGGCAAAGTTCAAATTGGTTTTTTTCTGCCCTTTCCGATGGCATTTCAAAACTAGAGCAAAAACTTAATCTGGTTTTTCGTTTTAGGGAAATACAACGAGCAGACACAATTTGCATTTGTTTTTCTGCGTTTTTACTGCAGTGATTACTGCAGCTGTTGTTGTTGTTGTTGTTGCTGTTACTACTGTAATTATTGCCATACAAAAATTTGTCACATACTCGAAAAAAGAGTGGCAATCGTTATTTTTCATTTTCAATTAGCAACTGCAGCAAAAGTTTCTCGGCGCTTCTGTTGTAAATATTATTAAAACAACAACAGATTACAGAATCTATTTATGCATGTAAATATGCATGCTCAGCACAAATTTAAAAACAAAATGTAAAACACTTGCGATTCTCAAATTGTCTCGTTTTTGGCCTCATGCGAACTGAAAACTGAAAACTGCCTCTCGTCGCAAATGGGAATGGGCCGTTAAATGAACACAACAATTTCGGAAACAAATGCCTTAGTACATATTCGATTTTTTTTTTTTTTTTTATTTTCGTTTTTCTTTTCTTTATAAATAATTAGAGAATATAATCGAATATGTATTGATCTATATGTATGTACGTATAAACTTGTACTGATGTAGGAATGTATTATAAGTATTTGTGAATGCGTCTCCTTTTGTTTATTTGGCGTCATGACAAAACAAAAATGATAAACATGAATAACAAAGGAGAAATGCTGCATATATTTAGCTTAATTAATTATATTTTGGGTGTACAAAGTATTCTTTATACTATTCAAGCTTTTCAAAGCTTTTCTAATGCTTAGGCCCTGTAACAAAAAAATTTAAAGCGTCTATAAAAAAAAACACAAGTGGGAAAGGCTGTAGTCGAGCTCCCGACTTTAGGATACTTATTTAAATATATTGAAAATATTTTTTATTGCATGATTTTAGGCACTTATATTGCTTAAAAACTTTAATCAGCCATTACCATCTTTCTATTTGTCCGATCTTGTTACGATTTAGTAGGATGATAAAAGTTAACGTTAATAAGTTAAAAAATCCTAATACCTTGCATTTGAAACAAACTTGATCTGCGTGGGGTTTATAGAAGTCTGTGTGGGGCTTATAGAAGTTTGGTTACTCTAGCTCTTATAGTCTCTAAAATCTAAGCACTCACACTGACTGAAGGACGGACGGACATGGCTATATCGATGCTGGATGCTTTGCTCTTGATGCTGATCAAGAATTCTTTATAGGGTCGGAGATGCTTCCCTTCTCCATACATTGCAACGAAGACAATATCCCCTTTTACTTATTTTTTAAGTAACGTGTATAAAAAGCCGAGTATTTTTTATATACATATATTTTTTTAATTTTTTTGAATTTGTTTTATTTTTTAAAATATTGTATTATTATTATTTTTAATTTTAGCTGCTTATATTTAATAGGCCCAGGGTCTTTCACAGTCGAGTTTGCTCAACAAATTTTCTTACTCACTTGCAGAACGTTCATAATATTGTGACGAAATGTGTGAGGGCAATGAGTGTTCAAATATTAATTATATCTCTAACTATTGGCCAGCCGCTTGCTCAAGGTGTGTTTTTCTAAGTTGTTAAATAATTTTAAAATATCCAAATATTTGATTTGACTAATTTAATTTGTGAGTGGTTCAATTTGGACAACCTCAAAATTTGAATTTATAAAAGAAATTTTAGAGAGCTTTAAAGCTATGTAAATAAAAGAATAAAATTTAAAGAAAAAACTTTTTTAACATTTTTAGTGCATTTAAGCTTTGCTTTTGTTTCTAGCTTTTTTCATTACACATAAAACTTTTTGCAATTCTGACTTGTTTTTACAGTCAAATATAGTGGATACATTTCCCACAATAACGATAACATGCCCTAGCAGTGATTGCAGTTATCGAAATCGATAAATGCGCTTTGGTTCCGCATAGCAGCCAACTTAACTGCTGCGCAGTCGCGTTGCGTCTTCAATTTGCACGTGCAAAAATCGTGACAGAATTGGCAAATTGCCGGCAATATCAACAAAACTTAATAACGTAAATATTGATGTGCATACATACATATATACATATGCACATCTATATTTAAAAAATGCATGTATGTATGCACATATGGAAATGCAACGGTTTCAACAATTGTTACAGCATTCTGAAGCGTCGCAGTCGTTTCGTCGTCTCGCTTCGCTGCCTTCGCTGACGTCAAATTCGAATTCTCGCTTGTCTATTGTGATGCTCTAGCAACAACAACAACACAACAACTGTCACAGTCGCAGCAGTGACAACAATAATTGATTTTGATAACAGCCAAGTTAATTTTATTGTCAAAAAGCTTGCCGCCCACTAACACAGTCATCACATTTATCCTTCCCCTCTCCCTCGCCCACAGCCACGCCATCTTCCCGTCTGTATGTCTGTTGTCCACACCCACAAAATTCAAATTGTCGTTGCGGCTGATAAATTGCACTAATCGCTCCGATGCCGACGGCAGTTTAGTTGCTTTGCTAATGTGTAGTCCGACTCCGTCTCTGTCTCCGTCTCTAGCTGTCTCGCTCCCCCTGAGCACGACTTGAAAGCTCAATAAACAGTAAAGTAAAACGAAGCTTAAGTGCCGTTATTGAAATGCGAGCAGCTACGTACAGTGGCTCCGAGATAAGTTGGTCCACTGCATTTTTAACATAAGCAAAATGTATATACATACATATGTAAACACATTTTAACATTAACTTAATAATCGGCGCTTAAATGAATATCTTCTTCTTGATTTAAAATTGTAATACGTAAGCGCTGTTGCCCGATTTCGTTCCGTTAAAACAAGCTAGATTTTAATAATCAAATTTAAAAGATATAAATTTAAAAAAATATAAAAAAATGCTTGTCTTTTAGCAAACTTTTTTTTTATTTCTACCATTCTAATTAGAAGTAACTGTTTGTACATTTACAGTGTGTGTTGTGTTAGAAATACTGAGTATAAAATCCATTTATTTACTTGTTTGTCACTACATAAATTGATGAGTCGCTTCCTGTTGAGGAAATGGCTGCGAATGTTGACTGTAATTTTTCAAAATTGATCGTCTATTTGAAAAACAAAAAACTGAAAAGGTATTGCAAGTACAGTGCCTGCAAAAAGTTATTGCCCGCTCTATTGTATTTTTTTACTTTAAAATTCCGCTTAAGCTTCCTTACAATCCCAAAAAGTATGCTAACATTTCCCATAAACTGCACAGTGAGTTCACGGTTAAATTGATCAAGCGATGCGAATTTCAGTTAATCAATTATGTTTTCTTCCGTAGAAGATCATGACCTCGAGCTAGTTTAAACACCAATTATCTTGAAAAATATGAAATTTAATACAAAAAGTATTCATAAGTTGTTATGAATTTACTACACTATAAGAATTTTGAATAATACTAAGTAATACTAAGATACAAATTTTTTAATTGGAAAATTTAATTTCATTTAAATTTTTCATATTTTACATAACCCGTAAATTCAAGTTTCTTTATCTTCCATATCTTATGTTTAAAAATGAATAGAATAATTATTATGAATTTTAATAATGTTAGTAAAATTATTTGATTTGTAATTATTTTATTTTAAGTTCTATTTTTGAATTTGAATAATTTAGTATTATTACATATACCTGGATAGGTGGTATTGTCTTAAATGTTTTTGCAAACGTTTCGGCATTTCATGGTCACTGTAATTGTAATTGCCATTGTCGAGTCCAATATAATGCATCAGTATAATAATTCGATGAACGAAATCTGAACATTGGACTCAGTTTTATGTGGAATCGGCGCCGTTCTTCTTGGACCTGTGAATCCCAAAGAATTCCAACCAAGATGTTGGCCTTTGGGTGCCAGTGGCAGCCAGAGATGTTGTCGGAGTTGCTGCTTGAATCGGAACTGTCTCGCTTCCAATGCTGCCATTCTGCACACTTCCCGACATATCGGACACCAGACCACTGTAGCCGACGTTGACCGGCGAGATGGAATTCTTTTGGACCACAGTCATGTTGTTGCCGGTGTTTGTGGTGTGAATCGTTGCATTCGATTGCTGTGGAGTCGGCGCCAGACTGGGACGCGGCGTCGCAGTTGCGTTGTTCCGCCGGCGTTGACCGCCACTAAACAGTTTGCCCAGAAACGGCATGCACATGGTTAAATGGCCTTCAGGATGAATTCCTCTTCCGTTTGCTGAACTCAAAATTTAGTCAATCTTAAATGTAGGTCGAAACGTAATGTGTGTGTGTTAAATTTCGAACTGAGTCTCATTGCTCTCCAATTGCCCAGACATGTCAAGGAAGAGCCTGAACACTGATCCAAAGGCTACTGAGTAGGCATTATACACAAAGGAAATGCATTCCGCTGCTAGAAAATAAGATTGCGTGATTCATGTCAACGCACAGTGTGTCAACATATTGAATTTAATTGTATTTTGGTTATTTTTTATTGCTTCTTTTTAAATATTTACGTTTTATCCAATTCATTCAAATTTAAGTATTTATGTTAAAATCAGGGACTAAAACGCTAACCGTAACCTTTAACCGGTAAAACCGATTGAAATTTGAAACCGCAACTGAAACTGTAACCGATCAAAAAATGTTCCATTTTACCGAATCCTAAAAGCTGAAAAACCTAAAACCTTAATGCAAACATAACCCAAACCGTAACTGAAACCGATATTCGCATCGGTTTTAATCTCTGGTTAAAATATATCTGGAACTCGATTTTCAAGTACCTAATTTTCATTAAATTTGATTCACAGTTTAGATTTACATCACTAGCTTTCATACTTTCTTTCGACACTTTGCCAAAAACTTCAAAAACTCTCACTTCAATGAAATTAAATTAACTTATCAAAGTTGAATTCATTTTATAAAATTTAATGATTTGGCAACACTGTCCACTTTTTCCAACTGTCAGTTGGGAGAATGTTTATTTGTATTTATTTTATTGTACATAGCAAAAAACTAAAAATAATTTCTGATCCATTCTCTCGAGAGTTGAACAACGGAGCAAGCGCAGCCGCTTGGGGTAAGTCTTCCAGCTCTATTTATAGACGCACCGCGAACCGCAGCAGATGTTGCAGACGCAGCAATTCATGAAGACACGAAGGCAGGCAGACAATGCAGACAATGGCATTGACAATGAAACAGGCCCACGGTGGCAATCAGTGTATAAACAGTTGGCAGGCAGTCAACAACTATAGCGATGGCATCCTTTGGCGTACGCGGAGTGAGCCAACAACCGTTTGGCATTAGGATCGGCTGCTGTCGCGTCTGCACCTGCATCAACTTTGGATTCGTGCTCTCCCGGGCGGGAATGCTGAAGCTAATGCAGCTGGGATTGGCCATGCTAAGCGAGGGACTGCTGATCCAATATGGCCTGCCGTATGCGGAATCCATTGGCCAAGCGCTGACCAGTTTGCTGGCCACAACTGGACACTGTTTTAGCACAACCTCCATTTTGTTCCTCTGCTATTGCTTTTCGGATAAATCATATTCTTTGATTCGACAATCGCTCTTCGTAAGTATTACCAGTTTTTTCTTTATCTGATCAATGGGTTGTGTTCAGGGTTTAAAACCCTAACCGAAACCCTAACCTTTAACCGGTAAAAACCGATTGAAATTTAAAACCTTAACCGAAAACGAAAATACCATTTTGTAACCGTTTCATTTATAAAGGTCAATTTCGGTTTTTCATATATTGTATAAAAAAATTTTTTTTTTTCATTTCTAACTTTGATTTTAATTTTTTTATGTTTAATTTTGAATTTTTATTTGTGATATTCATGATCGATAAAATAAATTTGTTAAATGAAATATTAAAATTGTTAAAATGTAACTGAACTACATAAAACTGAAGAATATGTGTGAATGAAATATTAAGAAAGCAATGCCTTTTTTTATTATTATTATATTTTTAGAAAAAACATTTTTTTTTGTATACCGAAACCATACCGGTATTTCAAAACCGAAACATACAAAAACCGGTTCACCGTTATTCAAGATTTTGAGTAAACGATAACCGAGAACCTGAATGTGATTGGATTTTATTTGTGGTCTTTTTTAGGAGACGCTCTACAATGCGATGGCCTGTTGCATGTACTTCAGTTCCGCCAGCTACATGGGATTCATCTGCCTCGTCTGGTTGCATCCGCAGTTTCTTGTACGCCCGGGATTCTGGGCATATCCAGCCATGACTGCCACCTATGTGAGACTCTATCTCTTTCGATTTTTTGTCTATATTTTTAAACTATTCTCTTCTTTTATTTAGTATATGGCGTATGCAGCAGGGATTTTACATGCCATCGACGCCTTAATCGCCTTTAAACACTTTCGAGGGAATCGAGGGAATCGGAATGAAAGCAGATTCTAAATGTAAGTAAAGTCTTCGTTTCCGATATATTTATATCTTCTAGATTTTAAAGCAATCCTCAAGTGCAGTGAACAATTCTGGCTGAAGATGGAAATATTTTTGAAAAAAAAAACCTTTATATCCTTAAATATCATCATGAATAATATGAATATTAATTATTCATTTAGCCAAGTTTATAATTTGATAATTTTGTTCTCAACTTCCAGATACAAGAATCTTTAAAGAAACTGAATTCACATGCATTAAAAAGAGACAGAGCGAGATAAAGAAATCAATTCAAAATAATTTCTAAAACTTAGTTAAAGTATAAAGACTGTACTTTGTATATAGCTAAATATTGGATTCAAGCAAAAGAGAGAACAAGATTGAAATATTAACTAAAAGGTTTCATTCAATAGAGAAAATAAGATTTCTGAAATCTATTGAAAGTCATGAAACCTGACGTTCACTTTATAGAGATTCGACTTATAAAGTATTTAAAATAATCCAGAACATAATTGATGTCTTTCTTAGAAGATTAACACATTGAGAAAGAATTTCAAGTTCTTCAAACATTATTTGGATGCATTTATACAATTTTAAGCACGGTAAATGTGTAATACAATAATAATAAAATTAAAATTAATAATTATAAGTACATATTTAAGGCACCATTATTAGTATGAGATTTGCGATAAAAGCATTTAAAGCATACGTCAAATATACGTTAAATAAATAATTATGTAAATGGACTGGTTTGTTTGTTGGTTTGTTTGCTGTCGTGAGCGTGGGCGTGGTTAGCACTATATTTTACCGCCTTCTTCGTCCCTCGTCCTTCGTTAATCTCATCTATGCAATTTTATTGGCAGCTTTGAATTTTCTATTAAATGAAAAAATAATTAAAAACAATTTAAACAGTTCATAACAATGTAAACAATGGTAACTAACTTGAGCTGCTTAAGTGCTTGGCTGGTCTCGAAGTCCGCCTTGAGGAGGCCGATGCGCACCCAGCGTGGACGCTCATGGATGACCTTGTGTATGAGAAATTTGAGGCCGAGCAGCACATGCTCGAATATCACGAACGACAGATCCGGTATCGAGGGTATCCAGTGCGAAAAGAATTGTCTGCGAAATAGAGATTGGATTGTCAGATATGGGTGAATTTTAATGAAATTTTCTGGAAAATGCATATTATTGGGAGTACTCTTAAACCTATTTTAAGATAAAAGCCTTACTGTGCATTTGCACATATTGCGAATTGTCCATAATAAACAAAAAATATCCAAATACATAAAATGAAGTGGAATTTATGACCATATCAATCCAGCATTAAAAATAAAGATAAGTAGCAAAAAATCGTAGTTTTTGTCTGTTGCGGGCGTTACACTTTTACACACACACTTTTTTTCAAATTATTCATATATATTAAATATCTTTTCGATACAGTTTTTATATAAAATAAAAGAAAATGAAACAAAATTTTAGGTTGAACTAAGCACTCAGACGACCGTTTTGCCGATTGAAAATACCCTTTTTTTTACAAGAATTATTGAAAATAAGAGGCAAAAAGTGGAATTAATTGATAAGGCTCGGTCATGAACAACCAAATCACCGTGAACGCTTTTTGATTTTGTAATTAAAAAAAACATGCAGTTTTTTGACAAAATTAAGTTTAGGTTTAAAAATGTTCGGATTAGCCCATAAGGATGGTTTTGGAATGCAACTTACTTGACATTCGGCTGGAGAAAGAGCAGGCCGCAGTTGCTCAGCAGAGACATGACCGAGAGCAGCTCAAAGGCCAACTGCCAGGCGCCGATATTCTTGGCCCGACGGCCAAACGGACGCTTAAAGATGTTGCACAGCTTAAACATGTCAATGTGAACCGCAAAGATGTTGTTGATGAGCGCACCGATGGCGGCAAAGGGGGCAACGGCGGCAAAGAGCACCACATAGCCAAACTGTATGCAGACCTGCAAGTAGTCCTCGTATGTGGAATGATAGGCATCGAGGCCAGACTCGTAGAATGATTGCTCATAGCGTGGCTTATTGCTGATCGCACGCAGCTTCTCCGGATCCAGTTCCTTGTGGCAATATTTGGCGTACTTCTGTCGCAGCACGGCCAACAGGGGAATCCCGATCTCCTGGGCAATGCACAGCAGTTGAAAGATGAGCAACTGCATCATCAGCTGATATTTGAGTTGCTTCAGATCCTGCAGCACAAACGCAATATAGAATTGCGAAAAGAAATTGTTAACAATCTCGAAGAGTATCAGTTTATTGACCCGATGACGTTCATACTGCGATCGTGTCCGATGATTCTCCAGATTGGTAAGGAATGTGGCAAGCTTCTCGTACGCCCACGAGAAGATCGCTATCAGCACGGATTGAACGATAACAGGGATGTAGAGTAGCCAAGAGTCAGCCCCAAAATCGGCCAGCACCTCGGCCTCGATTTGGAATTGATAAAGGGCAAAGCAGGCGGCAGCGACGACACACCCCAACACGACCGGATACGAAATGCAATACATTTGCAGGTAAGTGTAGCGCATCGGATAACTCAGGGTCATCTTGCCAGTTATGGGATCCGGCTTCAATTGTCCCTGATACGCAGCTCGCGGCTTATCCAAACTGCTCATTTCAATGGTGCCCCAGCGATACGAGTATCCAGCGCATTTCCTCTTCCACAGCTCCAGAAAGATCTATCAAATAAATGATCATTCAATTCAAATGTCATGCATTTGAATGATGATTCTTCCACTCACTGTCGTCCAGACCACATAGAAACAGCAAACCAGCGACAGATTGAGATTCCACAGGCATTGAAGTAGACCAAAAGCAGCCGGAAACACCAATGCCTTCGTATAGAACTCAATGAAGCCGAAGTAAAGGCCGATGCTGGAGCCAAAATAGTTGCGGATTTCCTCTATGGGCAGCGTGGTGCGTTTGAGATTCAGATTGAATCGATCCAGAAACAGCTGCAATATCATCGTATCAAATGGGATTAGCACTCAGCGAGAATTGTTTCTTTTGGTCTATAATATAGAATATAGACTTTATATAGTATGCACAGTTTGTCAAGAAACACTTTGCACACCCTAAAAATGTAATATTTTTACTTTAAATAAAGAAATAATAGCTTATTATATATATTTGGAGAGGTCATTTAATTTCTGTTCGAATGATGCAAAAATTTCCTTAACCCATTAAGTACTCTTTAAATATATTGAAATATAATATATTGGTAAAAGTCTACTTTTTCAACTTTATCCTCGATTTTTTGTAAAAAATATTTTGATGCAGAAAAATTCTAAGAGTGATTTTCAAAAATATCTTCGCTAGTATTTTTTATGATTTTTTGAAAATTGCTAAAAAGCCGTATGAAAAATTAAGCGCAATGTGCCCAGTGACAAATTTTTTTTTAATAATTCATGTGTAAAATTTAATATTATTCGTCACAAAATTGGATATCAGAAATTTTGAGGCATGAAAATGATTTCGTCACTAGACTTTTACCTCGTAAAGAGGTTTTTTTATATGTGTACATACAATGTCATGCAGTGGGAACATGTCCTCGATGTATCCCTTCTGTAAGTAGGATCTAATCTGGGGCTCTATCACATCTTTGATCAGCACTGGAGTCTCGCAGTAGGTCAGAATCTGTTCCTTGGTCATGCCAGGCAGCAGAAAGTCCGAGACGCAGCCATGATTGAACTTCTGTATACTCCCCGTCGTGGTCATTTTCTCCAGCTCCGCCGCATCGGCGAGTCGGAGCAGCGTATTCAAACTGGCCGACAGATACAAATACTTTTCGGTTTTGCTAAAAAAAAGTCAAGTTATAAAAGCATTAAAACAAAGGCTTAAGATAAATACAGGCTTAAGATGATTTAACTCAAATTTATATCTCTATTATGAATTAGATCAGCGGTGGGCACGAAATCTGAGTTCGTTAGCAGCCGCTGGCTCCCGGAGCCATTGCGTGCCCACCGCTGGATTAGACGATCATTTACCTAACAATTTCCAGGGTAGTTTGAATATCAAACTCCTGTATGATCTTCTCCACATCCTGGCAATGACGCAGCTTGGCCTTTTCCGTAAATATGATGACTATGTACGTCTGTAATAAATATTGAAATATTTAAATTTTTGTGTGTGGTCACATATGAATAATTATGTATATGTATACTGAGCACAACAATTATTCGTACACTTTAAAGTTTAAAGTATGTGCCAGCATTTAAAGAAAATTAAATATTTATTTAAACATTATTAGAGGGGAATTTTAATAAATATTTTAAAAACTGTAAACATCGAATGTTAGCAATGGTTAAAAGTAAATTAGGTGTATGCATAATTTTTATGGCGCTTATCTCTTATTTTTGTAATTTCATGTTGCATGAAAATAACAATTAAATTTAATCCAATTATCTCATTCAATTTCAAATGAGTGCTCTTATGAAATCTGTTTATAAACCAAGTGCACGAATAATTGTAGGGCCGACTGTACGTACTTGTGTATGTACATTTGTCATTGCCCTTGCAATAATGGCAGACTCACCTTGTCGAATGAGTCCACTTCATCGTCGTCAGTGGCGTCGATGGTGCCATATTGGGATCGCTGTCGCTGCAGTGCCTCGAGCTTCAGGCTTCGCTGGCGTCGGAAGAGTTGATTTTCAATAATGTTTCTCGTGCGTGGACCTGGACAAGACAGAAGCAACAGGAAATTATTAGATATTTGACACATATTTACATATATGTACATATGTAGATATGTACATAATCCATAAGCATCCAAGTATTTGCATATATGTAGGTTTGTATGTACATATGTACTCACTCTTGGCATCTTCAGACATTATTTATGAATCGTCGTCGCTGCCTGCTGCTGCAAATAACGAATAACAATGACAGAATTTTGCCAAAGCGGCAAATAAGTGTTTCTACTTCTCTGCATACATACATACATACACACATGCATATGCATGAAAAGTGCCATAGTATGCGTGCCTATAGAATTATTAAGTTTGTCCCATTGCCAGCAATAGCAAGAATGTTTAATAACGCCAAAACATTTGAAAACGTGGCCAGTGGCGAGAGATCGGGTCTATTTTCACATCTCTCTGGTTATTGCCGGTTTCTTTTGTTGTTCTTTCACATGTCTGTATGTATTTTATCTTGTGTATGCATTTGTTTGTGTGCGTGTGTGTGTGTGTGTACGCATGTTAATAGTGTTGTGACCAGTCATCTGTTGTGCCATATTTATGGAGTCATAACGAACAGCTGATCGCTGGGCAGCAGACAGAAGTGTTCGTTGAGTTTTGTGGAAAGCTGGAGAGCAATATGCACACAAAAACAACTTGATTATCTGAGTGTATAGTTTGCATATATTACTTACCATAGCCATGCGGAGACGTGTTTTCTCTCATTCTTCAGGTATTAATTGCTCAATAATCCCACAAATGTATAATTCCGATTAACTAGCGCAAAAGTGAGTACAAATGTTAAGCTAATTTGCTGCTGTAAAGCTCAATTGACTCTGTTAAATTTCGATACTTTAAATCGATTGGCGCAACAACAATTAATAAGCAACTTTGGTTTAAACCAGCGGTGGGTAGCCCATGCGTGCCCGCAGCCATGCGTGCCCACCGTAGGCTTAAACTTAGTTGATCAAGTAATAAGAGATTACGAACGATTAAAATTCTTTAACAAATCTGCATGTATATTTATTTTTCAGCATGAGGCAGTTATTTGTATTCAATAATATTTTATACAGAATGGAAACATAATAATGACTACAAACTAAACATATATACGACTTTGACAAAAGGAAAGAATGTAGATGGCGACGCTGTTGAACTAACTCTACTTCCAAATCACAGTCACATTTGTATCCTTCTCAATATCCCTCTCGATGGTGTACGGCGAGAGTCCAGTTTTACAGCAAATCTCATCGAAGCTGATGAGACCCGTGTACATCTTCTGGCGGCCAGAGGGCACTGAGCCCGTAAATACCGGATATTTGTGTATGCAGCGTATGAATTTGTGCTGCAAACCAAAAATGACCATTTTCCGTTCATCGATGTTATGATGTTGTGGGCACAGGCGCTGACAGATGGCACGCAGTGTAACGCCATGTGTCATCGATGCATAGAACTGGAAAATTCTCTGCACGCTCGGTAGCAATTTATCCGGATGAAGGGCCACATATTTGCGACAGGCATTGCTCAATGCTGCACTTTGTATAAGATGCTTCAGATTCTGTGTCATATAGACATTGCTGTACTTCAAAATGGGCAGCAGCTGCACAACTCCGTAGTAAACCAGATTCTGTATACAGGATTTAACAAGATCAGTTTCCACGTCCGCCTCGGCAGCTATGCGAGCCACATGATTAATGCCATTGATATATGGCAGTATCTGAAAGACAACAAAAAAATACACATAAGTATACAATAAAATAAAAAAAAAAACAAAATATGGTAAGATAGGTAAAAAATAAAAGTTATTTACCAAAAGGCTCCAACATCCCCATCCGCTGCACACATTTAAATGTTGCCCCTCCCATTACACCTGCTTATCTGACGAACCAGGTGAGTTTCCAAAAGTCTTAGTATGCGCTTTTGTTAGGTCAAATTATACCTTTCGATCGGTTTTTAACTCGATCTAATCGGGCAGTCAAAGCAAATATTCTATTCTTCGTGTATGTACATTTATTTCTTACGAGATAAAAGACTAGTGACGAAAACATTTTCGTGCCCCAAAAAAGTGATTTAAAAAGTAGATTTTTCTTAAATCGCCAACGAAATGTTGCATAAGAGCCCTTCAAAATACCTTTCCAACGCTGTATAGTTCATATCTGTAGCTTCTTTCGCTTGGATACTGTGGGGTTTCAATTTTAGCGGGTTTTAGATGTCCCGTTAAACTAGCGATTTTTTGAAAAAGTCGTAGAACAAAAGTTTCTAGATTTTTGATCGGGAACAGGTCCTCAAACTTTTAAGCTATATATACAATTTAATACTAATAGACAAACAGACTGACTTTTCATCTCATTTTCGGAAGGCCACTAAAAATTTCAAAATTTGTCGGATTTTGATGATCGACGCGTATTTTTCATAATAGATACAAATTAAGAAATTTTACCAAAACCAGGTGAGTTTTCAAATGTCTAAGTGTGCACATTTGTTAGTTAAATTGATACCTTTCGATCGGTATATAACTCGACCTGATCGGACAGTCGTAGAAAATTTTCCATTCTTCCTGTATATTGCTATTCGCCTTTCGCACTCTTCGCGATGCTTTTGTTCACAGTGATCGCTAGTCACTTTCGCACCCTTCGTCACATACATATAAGTATCAAGTGTAATTCCATACCTGCTGTGTGGTCAAGTCCCAGTTCTCGAGCGGCGTATCTCGAAGATTGGCCAACAATAAAGGCACCATATGATCTTTGACTGATGGCGGATCCGGCTTGTGCATAACTATTTTCAGATAAATTGTATTGTCGCCTTCAACAATGGTCGCCACTTTCCTCTCATTGAGATCCCGCAGAACCGTCTGAAAGATATTTTGGAGCCTCAACTTGTCATCCTCTCGTGACAGAAAGCATGATTCCTCCTCCATCATGATGAGATATTCGGATAACTTCTTCACCACGGGCTCATACTGAACGGAGCGAGCTCGGGAATCGCAGACAAAGCAAAGATTGAAGAGAAACGCGTTGCGGGCATACTTCTGCTGATCCTGTATCCCAACGGGATACCCAACGATTTTCACATCCATCGCATTCACGGTGAGAATGCATCGTTGCAGATGCTGCTTGGGAATTATGTACACATTGATGGCATCGAAGACTTCCTTGGAAATGTAATTGTCAGGTACCTGTTTGTAAATATTTTCAATTAGTTATTTTTCCTTATTCTTAGAACAGGTTTAGTAACACAAACAAGATCAACGGTTTAAATATAAAACAAAAACAAGTGGGTAAGGCTATAGTCGAGCTCCCGACTATAGGATACCTGTTACTTATTTTAATAAATTTAAAATTTTTTTTATTGCAAGGTTTTAGGCACCTACATTCTTAAAAAACTTAAATCAGCCATTACCACCTTTCTAGTTGTCCGATCTTGTTACGTTTTAGTAGGATGATGGCTAATAATAGTAGTTAGCGGTAATTAGAATATCAAGAATATATACACTTTATAGGCTCGGAGATGCTTACATCTCCCTGTTACATACATTGCAACGAATACAATATCCCCTTTTACTTATTTTTTAAGTAACGGGTATAAAAAATATATTTTCTTATCTAAGCAATAACTGGACATACTGTAATAGAATCCACATACCTGGCAGCTGATTTTGCAGCCCGCTGTTGCGTGGAATTCGCTGAGGAAGATGCATCGTATTTTGCCCTCGGTGCTGCCACCGGCGTTGACGTTTGCGGCAGCACTATCATTTGTGTGGGAGTGCATGCTTATCAGTTGCACCTGGCACAATCACCGCATCTTTTTAGTATCACGATTGCTTCGGTTTGCTGGTTAGCTATATTAAATACGCCACAATATGTCTCAATTGAATACTTGAAGGGTGCAAGAGTTATTTCAAGGTTAACATGCGCACATCAATTTCTCCTATATTCTCTTTGCGCATCACGTCACAAATTTCAGGTTTGCAAGCTTTGCTTACTGTGTGCAAATAAATTAATTTCTCATTTTTTAGAGACGACATATTGCTTCATTTTTCGTTTAGAATTTTCATACTAAGTCGACTTATTGGAAAAGTTCTATTAATATTATTTGTGTCGCCACCATCCCATTTTATTTTGATCCTCCTTTGTTTAATAGAGTAATGAAATATCGATTAATCGAACTACAACTCATGCTGATCATACTCACTTAGTTCGGAACTAGTTCCATTGATCTTGTATTTTCCTACATATTGGCAAAAATCTGTAGATTTCCAATTGTGTATAATAAATATTCTGCTCATTAGAAACGGCAATCAAACAACAAAATTACATTTTATTTGACAACTATAACCGAGGGAAAAAAGTCTGGCAGCACTTAGCTTCAGCACATTATATGTATTCGCTCTCTCTCGGGGCGACGTTTTTGCTGTCAGCTCTGAGAGAGACGACAGAACTAGATGTATATAAAGCTAGTTATGTTTGTTTTTCTATACTCTCCACTCATTTTCGTTTTGTTCGCTGTGCAATATATAAAATCGAAATAAAAAGCAATGACAAGTTTGTCTTATTTTTCATTCTTAATTTCTCCGTGAACACAAACCAAACGACTCAAGTTTGAGTGAAATATTTTGCACACACGGGGCATTTTTCAGAGAATTTCATACAACTGCCTATTACGATGTTGGCTTTCGTATTGGCAATTGTCGCCCCGAAAAATAGGGCACTTCAAACAAATACATCACCTTGTTATAATTTCATCATGCATTAGTGTTGCACAGGTGTCAGATCATTTATATATCGATTGATAAATTTTCTGAATAAGTTCAATCGTTAATCTCTTTGAGCTATGAACTAAATCAGTCATTTCGTTCAGTAGAATAGCTCATTCTGATGAGTTGTTCAGTTAAACGATGTTAATAAAAATAATACAGAAATTTAATCTAATCACGGAACTTTATGTATATTATTTGTTAATTGTAATCACGCAAAAAGTTTAAACAATTTAAACTTGACCAAACGCACAATGAACAATATAGTTCAAAAAGTTCATTCCATTTGTTCATTTGCTTTGACCCGTTCATTTGAACTTGTGAAGAACGAAACGACACAGCTCTAGTTTTAATGTGCAGAATACTTTCCTAGTATAAGTTTATTTTTGCACAATTTTACAAGCAGTCTATCAAAATAAACGAAATGACAAATGAGAGCACAAATGTCGCCGAGCGACTAAAAATGGGTCCGCGAGAAAACGTAACTTATCCGGTAGTCATGAAGTATTGCGGACACTGCACTATGCCCATTGAGGTAAGTGAATTAATTTTGCACATTTTAAAAATGAAAAAATAAAATAGTCGCATAACTAACTTAACTGTTCGCAGTACTGCGAATACTATCCGGAGTACGACAAATGCAAGGATTGGTTGGAACGCCATCTGCCGGATGATTTCGAGCGTCTTAAAATCGAGGAAGAGCAGGCGGCAGCCGATGGCACCGACGATGACAAGAAGCGACAGAAACGGGGCGGCAAGGGTCTCCTGCGTGTGAAGAAGAAGGAAGATGTGCCAAAGCGTATCTGTGTCTCACGTGCTGCCCGCGGCAAAAAGAAGTCCGTCACTGTCGTTACCGGATTGAGTACTTTTGGTTGGTCTCTTGTCTCATTCTCAAATTGGTCTCATTTTCTATTGCTTATGCATATTTTGCATTAACACGTTTACAGAAATCGATCTCAAATTGGCTGCCAAGTTCTTTGGATCCAAGTTTGCATGCGGCTCATCGGTGACTGGAGACGATGAAATTGTCATCCAGGGCGATGTTAAGGATGAGCTATTTGATGTCATTCCTGAAAAGTGGGCTGAAATCGATGAGGATGTCATTGAAGATCTGGGTGATCAAAAGCGCTAAACTAATAAGAGAGTCGCTCCAACGGCCATTTCATTATGTTGTTATTTCATAAGTAAATTACATCAAAATAGAAAATGAATTACATCTCTAGTCATCACTGTGCCGGTGCTTGTACTTGAGCTGGAGCCTGTTCCGTGCTGTTGGGCTGAAAATGCTTATGCGTTAGCTGAATGATGGCCTCGTTTTGTTCGTCGGTAAGCGGAGCTTTATTGTCATCGATGAGCTGCATATCAAAGTGTAATCAAAAGTATGTACATTGTACAACAAGGAGTGGATAAATTCAGAAATATCTACGTACCAGTTGTGTATGCAGTGCACTTGTGGGCGGATCGTTGACCATTTGAAGAATCTCGTGGGGCTTCAATTTGTAAGTGGAGAGATCGCGCAGATAATTGCTAATATTTTCACGTGTTTGCATCTTGCAAGGCGATTCCTCCAGATACTGTAGAGCCTGTCGACATGGAGTAATTTATTACAATTAATTGGGCACAAGCAGACGTCACCTTATAAAAATATATCTGGAGTTATACCTCATAGGTGACTGTTGCCAGGTTGCGCATGCCGAACTTCTTTTTGGTGCTCTTGATCTGCAGTAGAATCTGCATTACTTCCATGTTCGTGATATACGAGTATGTGGCGTTGACGCTATGTTTATAGAATAGTAAGTATATTAACAACATTTGCTAGTATTTCAATTCAACAATTTCACTCACGTTTCCATTGTTTACAACAATTATTTTGACCGAAACAATTTTGTAAACATTGTGCCAAACCAGACACGAGTAGCATCGACCCACTACAGTATCGATAACAGAGTATGAGTACTTGGCGCGAACAGGAGCAGAAAAAAAACATCGACGATAAAATTTTAGGGCAGCGATGGTTAGATAAATGTGTAATATATCGACGTTTCCAAACATGATCATGGTGAGACCCTAAGAAAGGTAACTATATAGTGAAAGAAAATTCTAATTTATTGCATTTTTTATAAAATAATTAATCCTATTAAAAAAATCTTCAGCCATTTGTAAAATGAGACTTTCTACTTAATTCCATTTTCGATGTAACTCTTAACATATCGATAGCTTAAGTCATGGAGTCATATCGATGATTATGCAGCCCTACTTGGCGCGAACAGTCGATAACATTAAATGCTTTCACACAGTTTGGTAATTGTTTTTTGTTGTTTGTGCTATCGGATTTGCTTTTCGGCTTTCATTTTATTTGGAATTGATGAAAAACCCAAGCAACACTTTCGGAAGATAGCACATTGACAGCCAACACACAATTCTCAGATACAGTAGGTTTTATTCCACTGCCATTTGAACTTTAAAATTTATGGCTGTTTCTTGATTCCCTGTTTTTATAAATATTTTTTTTTTTGCTAAATTAAAAATATAGCTACAAAATATGGGGATCGCCGATGCAGATAAGGCCGCCACTGGAGAGACAACGGATGTTGTGAAGGCGCAAAAGGGACGACAACGTGCTTTTCTGAAACGACGCTCATCGCAATTCGGCAACGGGCACTTGCAAAGCAGCTGGAATATTTGCACAGATCTGCAGCGTCAATGGACGCGTCGCCGCTTGCGTCGCTTGTTGACCGCCGCTGGAAGGCCTTCCATGAAGATGAGATCAAGGCAACCGACTGAATCTGATTTGAAGCAGCGTAGCTGGTCATTCTTTTGGTACACACTGTTGCCCATGTTCATTGTGTTGTGTCTCAGCTGTTGCATTACATTGTATCAAAACGGCGATGTTGTCTCGAATTTCATGCAACGCTACATGAGCCAATATCGTTCCATAGTCCACAACAAGCTCAACTATTGCGATCGCAACACGATGCCGATGCACGAGATCTTCGAGAACATACGCAGCGATGTGCTCAATCAGGAGTCGGCACTGAATCAACTAGAACAGGCGATGGCCAATCAAAGCGCATTTCAGTCTATTGCGCTGGTCGGTTCCTCGGGACTTGGCAAAAGTTTGACCCTGCGCCTGCTGATCGATCAGTATCCATGGGCAGAGAATGTGCACAGCATTGCCTGGAACGATTTTGAGCTGATTAGCGATGAGGCGCGCTACAATGAGGTGACTTCCATGCTGCGCAGCTTGGCGCATTGCGGCCGCAATTTGTTTATCATTGACAATATGACGCCGTGCGATAAGGATTATGTTTCATCCATTAACGCCTTGCTATTGTCCCGCTCTGATGTGGCCATTGGCCATAACAACGACTTGAATCTGGACCTAAAACAGCTGACAATCATCTACGTATTCAATCTGAATCGTTTGCTGGCAGATGAGATCTACAATCGACAGGTGGAGGTGTTGCAACAATTGCCGCAAACCACGGTGATACAATATCGCAATTTCGATGTGAAGGACTTGGAGCAGTGTGTGCGCCACGAGGCAAAGGTTGTGGGCATGTATTTGGATGAGAATCATGTGCAGGAAATGCTCAACACAACTGACGTTCGAGTTTCCGGCTGCAAAACTGTGCGCTCCAAGGTTCTCATTTATGCACATCCCGAGCCAGACGACGATAAGGAGAAGGAACAAAACCAGATCCAGACGCAGAATGACTCGCGCACCAAGACTAACTAAACCAAAGACATACAATACTATTTCTAATTAGCATTAGGAGCGAACTCTTATTTCTTTTTATTTTTAATCGGCATTTGAGATTTACAAGACACACAGAAAGCAAGATTCTTACTTTAAACAACATCTCGTGGGGAAGCGGACCGTTAAGATCCTGTGAAATTAAATTAATAACGCGGTACAACTATTAAATCAGCACTATCACAAGTATAATACTCTTTACAGTGAAACAAAACGAAAACTGACTGACAACGAAATTCACCAAACTATATTATAGGTAGAATTGAGTTCAACTAGGCTATAATGTATTATTTAATTGTAATTTAAGCTGTAATATCTGATTGTGACAATCGTCGCATACACATAAGTGTCCTTGAGTCATGCGAGTTGAAATATATGATAAGTTTATTAGACGATATATTATAGTTTGTTTCTTTTATTCAGTTTTAGCAATAATATATGTGTGAACATTTGGGAAAGTGGGTAACAAAATTCTTTAACTAACTTGTGAACGAAGTGAGATATCGCCAATATCATATCGGTCTAAAATGTGAAATATATATTTTAAGCTCTTCACAGAAAATTGGGTCATTATAAATGTAGGCGTGGCATGAGAAAAACCGTAAATTATCGGTCAAGCAATAAATTTGTTTTTTTTTTAACAAATAAAAACTAATTCAAAAAAATTGTGAAAGAATAAAATTTTATTTATCATATTCTTTTTATTTTTAAAAATTAAACAAATTTCGTTTTTATTCGCAAGCCAAAAACTATGCAACACATTCTTAGTGCTTTGTTTTAATCTGGCCACTTTAAAAAAGTTAAACATTTTTATTACCATGTTCAAGTGTTTTCTTTCTTTCTTTCTTTATTGGTTTCCCAGCACTACAAGTTTACACTTATTATTTAATGTGCTAGTCTTCGAATATAATATTCTCTTTATTTAAAGACTTTAAACTGATTTATTATTAATCAAGCAGACATGTCAAAGTATTATTCTTTGAATACAATATTCTCTTTATTTAATTAAAGGTATAATATCCTTATAAATTTGATAACAGAGCTCTGTTACCTAACATTCTTTTAGCACTGTTAACAATGTTCAAGCTCGACTCCACCATTTTGTTAATGTTTCGATTAGAATATGCTTTGACACAAATTCATACATACATATTATTTTAGTGTCTTTATAAATATTTGCTAAGTGAATACTGTAAGCATAAATTATATTTTCATATAAATAGCTTTCAAATGTAAATTATGTCGCTGCAGGCGCCGCCACGCGCTTTGCAGTCGGTGCCATCTCGTTTATGGCCCAAGCGTAATTCGCACCCGCTAAGCTTATCGGGACGGGCGTGTGGCGCAAACTGTTTGCTTTTGGCCAAAATAGGCAATGGGGCACCGTTGGCGCCACGGCTTTGAAGGTCTAGCACGAGGCGACTGTTTGTCAGGCAAACTTTATCCCGCAGGCGCACATGTCTGTAGTGTTGCCATTTTAGCTATTTTTTTTTTTAGCTAAGCTTCGTTATTGTGTAGTTGAAAAAGTTAGAAAATCTTGATTAACTCTTCAGATTGCCAGTTAACTTTAATATACAAATATTCTAAAGAAACTCAATTCTCTGAAATTAATAAATCTATTGAGGAAAACGTTATAGAGCAGCAAAATTTTAAGCACAGATTTACAAAACTAAGATCCGTTTTTTCAATGTACATATAAAATTTAGATAAAATAACAAATTTGACATTAATTTCTATACATTTTAAGTCAAATTTTCTTTTCAAATACTTTATTTAGACATTGAAAAAACGGGCCTAAGAGATGCCGAGATAAAACTCATTTACTCATTTCCATTAAAAAAATGAGTCTGTCTTGGTTGAATGCAGAAGTTGAATGAGTTTTCAGCCAAGTGCAGCTCGTTAGGAAATAGAATGCATTTAAAAACGTAAAGTACCACCTTAGTCATAAGGTCGTTATATGAATATGTAAAACAATATATCCGACAAATATGTCGATGCTGTCAATAGCGCCGTTGATATAGACGAATATCGAAAGGAAAATATGTATATTGTAATTTATATCCCATTAATATTTGACATTTTCTTATCAGAAGCTTACACAAATTAATACTACAAATTTGAATTTGAAACAGCAAGCTGTTTTAGCTGTTTTTTTTTCGGGATTTGCTACATATTAAAGTCCTTGAAATTCTGGCAGCACTGGACGGCAGACGCATGATAAATGCAAAGTGGTCGATATACAGATGTCATATACATACATACAATATGTAAGTATATACTCGATACCATGCCATGCGATATACATACGCACACTCGACATAACATTATTTTTGCATTGCATTGAGCCGGCTTCCGTACAGGATGACCTCGCTACCGTCTACGCAGCTCGCATGCCAAGCGGGACATCAATTTTGGGTGCCAAATGACAACTACGACGACATGTTGAGTGGCAATTGGACTGGAATTAAAATCAGTGCCAATTATACATGGGTGAATGGGGCTGGTGTTTTGGCAATTAGACCGATAGACAATGCGATTTATCAGCTTCTATTCAAAGCTAATTGCCCGCCAATTAGTCGGATCGGTCTATAAAATTGTGCATCCGCCTGAGCCGTGTCATCTGTAACTGTCGAGATGTCGCGATTGGTTCTCTTTGCTTTAGTGCTTTCGCTGCTTCTTCTCGCTGAGGTGAGTCCAGTTTTCACAAAATAAAATAAATTTTACAGAAAATAAAAACCTCAATTGCATTAATTTGTATGAAAATCACTGTAACACTACACAGGAAAAAAAATACGCGATATTTAGCCCGAATTCAATCCAAAACGTTGTCAGAAGTGGGCTAATCTCGGATTTTCTTAAACCAAGTATGAAAACTTGATTTTGTTCAATCCCGTATCCAATCCTAAAATTGTATAATTCAGGCTAAAAAATTTTTATTTATTTAAATGTTTTTTTTTTAAACTTTTTTTTTAAAAACATTTTTTATTTTTGTTTTAAGCTTTTTTTAATTTGAACTTTTTTTTTAAACATTTTTTATGAATTTTTTTTTAACATTTTTTTTTTAATGGCGGGAATTATATATTTTTGCGTTTCATTCCGAAGATCTTAAAAACATATGTTTGACTACAATTGACTGGGGAATCGAAACCCAGGTTTTTGCAAACTGGAAGTTCTAATTATGTGACAGGTCGGCGACTATAACCACTGAGCCACTGGACCAGTTGAATGAGAGAATGAGAATTAGTCAACGGAACATTTTAAGAATTTCTTAGCTTGAATCAAGTAATTTGGGCTTATTTTCCCAATTTAATCCTGATACAGGCATAATTACACAGATTAATCCTGAATAGAATGCCCTTTTTTTCTATGTGGGATGTAAGATAATAATGAATAAATTAAAAATAAATAATAAATTCTTATTCTGATCCGTTTTTTTTTCAGTCCACCGATTTCGATGTTGTTTTCGATGAGAAAATGTGGCTGTCATCTTGTAATTCTGAAGATGACGAGGGTAATACACCCGTTAGTGATGTTGTGGACGTCAGCGACTTGTCAATTGTCCTGGATAAGGACTTTGAGACGCTCTACATAAGCGGCGACATTACTGTCAAACTGGAACGGCCCATAACGCCCATTGAAATGGAGGTGAATGTAAAGCACTGGGAACGTAGCCAATGGGTACCGACCATAATCTCCCTAAAGCGCAACGATTTCTGCAAGTCCTTGGAGGATCCTTTCGAGTTGTGGTACACGTTTATCGCCACACAGATTCCCAAAGACCAGCGACCATGTCCACCAGATTTGGGAGTAAGTACGCCGCAGTTCAGTTAATATTTCCCAAGTGTATACAATAGTTTAAATTGGCTTAAATGAAATCGAGTTAATTACGCTACATTTATATACATCATATTTGTAAGGTCCTACATGCGAGAAGTGATTTAAGTCTATATTTATATTGTACTGAAAACACTTATCGCTTTGAAAATTATTTCAAAATCAGCTTAATCTCATATTTATTCTTTGGTATGTCGTATATTGAATAAGAACACAAAGTTTAACTGCCTTATAAACTTTTTAACAGTTAAGTTAACATTGTTACATTGTTTGCTAACATTATGTTTGCAGCTGTTAATATTATGTTAATGTTATATGTATATAGGTACGTATTCTATAAGGAGTCTCTCTAATGTTGATTTTATTTTCAGCAAGTCTACAGCATGAGAAATGTTACAAATCGAATGCGAGTCGACAAAATGCCGCATTGGAATGTTGAAGGCGACCTCAAGGCCGTGGTGCATTTTACTATCGGCAAGTTGAAGACTTGTGTTCTTGTCTTCTTTACAGTGACTAAAGTATAAAAAAATATATATATAGAATGTAACAGTGTAGAATAGGCAGTTCTTGAAATTGTTTGTTGTGCTTTTATGATCTGTATTCTAGCCAAATACTTCTATCTAAATGAATCGCAAATAAACAAGATTTCGTATTTTTCTTGCACGAAAAAATGTCGCGTAATTTGGAGCCAAAGTTCCCAGTCATCAGACCGTTCTGAATTTGTTCTGATAAGCAAAATACTTATTACTTATTATTATTATTTTTATTTTTATTATAGTCTGTTCCCGTAATCCCCATTGCTATTTGCCAACGGCTCAAAGTCAGAGACATTTCAGCAACTGAACTCATTCTTATTTCTCGGTTATCCGCGTGATACCAAAAGCACCTAATAATTTATGACATTTATGACATATTTATTCTCTTCCCCATGGACCAACCTCCTGACATACTAAGTATCTACATAGCTAAATCTCTTGTGGTGGCGCTATCATTGGAATTGTCATATACATATACATATGTATGTATAATGAAAGTAAGGCACACTTTATTTATTTTGGCAAAGACAAAGAAAGTCAGCTAAACAATTGTAATGATTTCTTATTTAATATTTGCACTACTGTGTATTTATATATAATATGAATCTTTATATAATATAAATAATATAATTTATAAATTTGGCAAATTCGAAAAATCATTGAATCCATTTCTGCTCAGTAAAGACTAAACTAAAGATCCATTTTATATTTTTTTAAAAGCTCATTTCCTTTAGAAATGTCTCTTTGGGAATTCTTGAACCTATAGCTTGATTCAGTTTATCAATTTTACTCATTTCTAAACAAGAATTTATTCATTATTTTGAGCTTAATTGAAATCTTCCTGGCATAAGTAATTATTGTTTCCAACGTAACTAACTTTAAGCTGTCCCTAAAATAGAAGATTATGCCTAGAGACTTAAGATGCAACTAGCTACTTGAATTACGATGAACTATATTTATTTACCTTTTTGAGATAACACACTTGGATGATTTTGTGTGTTTGTATATTGTTTATTTGATCAAATAGATCTACATAATCAAACTTACATCTAAACGTATGTGTGTACATAGGAAAGAGAATGTAAGTAATGTAAGTATAACAATTGAGTCGCATTTTTGCAGTTTCATAATAAGAATAAATTAGTAAAGAAAGTAAACAGTTGCCTCTCAAAGTTAAGTCACAACAAATAATTAATTCTATACATATGTACATATGTATATATATATTCGCACAAGCATTCACACGCTCATATAAATATTAATATATCTACTCGTTGTAGGTTTTTTGCTTACGTGACATTTTATTTCTTTACACTTTATATTTAAGACCATTTAACGAAAAAGGCAAACAAACCGTTAACAGAGTTAGCTAAATCATCGTTCCACTTTGGAATAATAGACTTTTAATAGAAATGCTTATGCAGCATTAATCTTCATGATTCCGCATTAATCAAGTGGGATGATTTTATTCCAAGAGATCTTATCACAGTTTATCACATCATCATCACATATTAAAAAATGAATGAGAAGATCATTGAAATTTGTTCCCATCACATTAAATAAGAATATAGGGTTGACAATATAATAAATAAATATACAGAAGATTATTGAATCTTTAATTATAAAATTTAATGAAAATTTATTTATTGTATTTCTGTAGTTTTTAAAATTTTCATCTCTATGTTTAAATTAATTTATATAGATTATAGTTTTGAAAATTTGTCTTTCGGTCGTTTGAAAATTCACATTTTTATTCGGAAATACGATAATAAAATTTGTTATATGCTCTGGTAAAATTTTAACAGTCAGCTTTTTGGTTAAGAGAGTTTGCAAATTTCTTTAAAAATGCTACGATTATTATTTTGAATAATTTTTGAACTACTCGTAATGAACGCGATTGTATAGTAGATGATTATGTAAATGATTATAGACTCGATAGGTCTATAGGGTAGTTAACACCTTGTAAATTGTTTGAGTTAGTTAGGAGGTGGTGTATTATTTATAATTTTTCTATTTTTTAAACTGAACGTATTGCAACCACTTTGAATTTGAATATGAATGCTGTTGTTATGGGTAAAAGAATTGAGGGGAAGTTGACAGAAATATAAACGTGCTTGCACAGCTGACACTGACTAAGGTCTGGGCTTCATAACCGATCAGATCAGATCGGATCGTTAGTTACACATTAACTTGGATGTGGTTGTGATGGATGTTGTGACCAGTTGTTTGTGGGTCTGTTCATAATGCAAATATTAACAGTTTATAAATACTTATAATATAGAGAGATACTCGTAGATGGAGAGGGACTTGCAGCTTTTGTCGCTGCCTTGTTTGCATCATAAATACTTATTAACTACTTTATTATTTGCCTGGCGCTTCTAACTGGTCGTGACCTGTTATTTGTGGACTGAGCTTGAGCTTTAACTGCCAATCCACAGAAGCATATTACAGTGTACATTTATTACTTTATTGAATAAAGTTTATTCATAAGAAATAGTATGTTGAGAACTTGTATGCATATTTTGAAACCTTTTCTCCACCCACATATTGCAAATACGCGGCGCATACGTAATTTTCGCATTGTTCGCACAGGATACAAAATAACAGTAACTCTGACAGTTACAGTTACAATAACAGTTATGGAGATATACAGAAATAGAGGCACAGTTACTGTCAATGTCAGCGAGCCGCTTTTCCCATCGCATTTTTCCATTGTGAGGGCTTTTCCAGCGCGTACTTCCTTTGTTGATAATTTTCAAAGCCCGCTTTGTATATCACTCATACGTCGCGTTGGCCCTGCCAACGTAAATTGCACGAATTAGGCGTCTTATTTATCGCATTTATATAACAAAAAAAAACAGACAGATACACAATCATAAATCATTACGAAATGCAAATAGAATGTCTCAGCTACTGCCAGCTACAGATACAGATACAAAAAAGAAACCATGTTTTCCTTTTGCCTTCCACTTTAATTTGTCAAACTTGGCGCAATGTAACAAAATGCAATACATCACAACAAATTAAGAAATAAATTAATTATAAAACCAACAACAACAAAAAATGTTAAGAATTTATATGCAATAAAAAAGAAGGTTGTCGCACCCTCAAGTGTTCCCCGCTCTCCCCCCCTCCTGAAGTGATGACTTTCATTTCATTTCATTTGATTAAATAATGAACAGCATTTAATCAAATAACGAGTTACGACGATCGACAAATGACGGTCGAGGATCCAAAAGGGGGAAGTTGAAAAAATAAAAAACGCCAATGAAAAGTGCAAACAAACGGAACGTTTCGTTCATCAGCTTCTTTTTCTTCTTTCCCTCTTCTACATGTTGAACATTGTTCTGTAAATATCAAATAAACACAACAAATTAAATTAATTAAATAAATAAATAACAGCGAGGTACGAAAAGTTTTTATTTTGTTCAGGAACAAACAAATAAATAACACATTTTATTGCGCAAAACAACAAACAACGGAGAAGAGAAGACAACATTTAAATGGTCATTATCACTCCCGATTCCGACAGTGTTTGTGGCCAAGACAAGATGATGGCTCAAATGCTGCGCAATTTAAGTGAAATTCACACATTTTTCCATCAATTGTTTGTCGAAATATTTGAAGTATGCGAATCACGTGACCACAAACTCTGTTCCGAGGGAGGGAACACAATTGTTAACAAAAGGGGGCTAAATGTCTTTATTATTGTAGCTTAAACTATTTTCAATTAGTTGCATTGCAATTTATGGAATAATTGTTGGATTAACTCGCAAATGCATGCAACAATTTGAGGAACGAGATGAAGGTTCCCCCAGTTCCGATAGTCTTTAACTAATAGTTAATTGCACTTCTAATAGCTTCGAGTATTGTGATTAATTTGATTGTTATAACGTCATTTAAATGCGCTCTGTGAATCGGAACTGGGTTATACAATAATATATTTTAATTATTTATTATTTCAGTCAATTCAATAAGTCCTGATACCCTGTAATCGGAGCAGAACTGGTCTTTAGATACCTTAGAATAGGGGAACATATATATTACTTGATCTGCATATAAATTTAATAAAAAAAGTCACATTTTTTTTATGTAATTATTATTTTTTATAAATTAAATTTTACAGTTAATTAAAAAAAATTACCTTTATTTACTAAGCGAATTTTTGATAAAATTAATTTTCCGCTCAACAAGACTTCTGAGTTTTCATCTTGGTTATCCTAGTTTTTTTGTTTTTGTTTACAGGGTATAAACGTTAATCAGGAACAACTACAACTAGCGAGCACCTTCACTTTGTTTTGTGTTTATCTCCATAGTCTGATTCAAATATTATATATACTAGTATATACATATTTACTGTATTTTTATTTTTAGATAACTTTGACAAAACTCCCCTTGATAATGGCGATCTCATCGCTGGGGGTTATGCTTGGTGCACAGATCTCCCATGGATTCGCACAGATTGTGCTGTATATAGTGCTGTGAACATTCAGCATTTAATGTGAAGTCAAAGTCACGGAACGAGTGCGACAGAGTTGAAGGCGAAGGTGCTTCTAAGTACTACGAACAAACATTCAAATATTTCAAGATTTTTTTTTTGTTATTATTTAATTATAAACTTGTGGCTCGTTTCGTTAATTAATATTTGTCAATAATTTGAATAATTTGATCTACGTCGACAGTGACTGAGACAGAGACACACGACACAATCTCTGAATATACATATATACAAATATATAGACACAGTCGAGAGTCATCCAAACATTTCAATTGCAATGACAATTTAATTGCGAACAGTAAACGAATTTCATGCCAAGCATTTTCGTCATTTCCGCTTCAATCGAATATTTTGGCCCTTCAACAGAATCCATAAATCGATTGCTTCAACTATTGATTGAATGACATAAGTATATATTGCTTAAATGATCTGCAAATAGAATGAAGCATGAATTATCATTTAATTCCAGAGAGTAAGCTTAACACAAAAATTTCAAATAAATCATTTTTGAAATTATTTTAGTATTTTTTAAACGTTTACTTAGCTTTTTTCAATGTATGATTATATTATATTATATATTAAAAAAAATACGCAGTTACTAATTTAAAATTGAATTTCTTTGTTACAATTAATAATATAAAATAATTATTAGTGAAATATGGCTTTAATAACTTTTAATTAAATTTACTCAAAAGTTTAATATTAAACTACTTAAAATTAAAACAAAAAAAATCAGTTATTCAATAAGGTTCACTTGAATGATTTTCCCTATAACATTCGAAATAAATTGTTTTTGAAAACAAATAAACTTGTTTATTGTCAAACTTGTAGCTTTCGTGTTAGATCAAACATGGGAGAAATTCGACTAAGAGAACCTGGGAAAAGTTCGAGGTGGAGAAGTTCGATTGAATATTGTTTATTTATTTTCTTAAGATTCAAATACGTATTAAATGTTACTACTTGTGAATATTTATTTTTCTTAATATTAAACAAATTTAATTTGTTTTTCTTTATAATCATAATATTTTGTTTATTTTTTAGAAAGTCTTGGGAGTTAGCACTATTTGTAAATAGAACTAAGGAATTACTTAAGATCAATCAACTGTGGACCTTGATCACTGAGCCAATTGGAGCCTTTGAAGTTTGCTTAGTTTTTGGCATCAACCTATTTATTTGTTTGTTTGTTTGCTGTGAATAGTTAAATTGCACATAGGCCATAATTGGTGCGGTAAATTACTTAAGCCTCTAATTGCATATTAATTAATCGAAACTTTCCAGGCATCAAATGCCAACTAAATATGCTACTTTTCACACGTAAATAATACTTTCAATGAAAGAAAAGGCATACATAAATGGTATTCAAATATATTACATACATATTTCTAAGTCAAAAACAAAAAAAAAAAAACAAAAAAAAAAAGATAAAACTCGCGACGCCCACACATCAGTCGAAGTCGCAAATAAGCAATAAATCCATAAAGAGTAAACAAGCAACTGAAATGAAAAGGCCATAAAATGTTAAACAAACGCCGAAACGCCAAGAAGTCAATTTGACTTTTGTCGAGCTTATCGAGCCCCGTTTGTCCGGGTCCCCCAGGTTCATGCTCTTATTTTTTCTATTCTCTTTCCCATTCCCCATTCCCCATTCCGAACCCAAATCGGACCAGACACAACCAGTTGCAAGATCTTCAAATCGAGATCTTCGGAGGCGATTCACATTTAGCGCGGCTCATCATTCCACATCGTAAAAATCAATTTGCTGCTGTGTACACAAACTTTTATGGCGCACTGTACGAGTAAACGTTTCGCTAATCAATTCGGTAAATGTGACATTTTTGAGGGGTTTTTTTAATCATCTTTTTGTTGTTGTTGTTGTTGTTATTGCTGTTGATGTTGCGGTCCGTTTGCTTTTTGCGCCTCCCATTTACCTAATAATGATCGCGCTCGTAATGATGCTGAATATTCTGATGATGATGATAATGACATGGATTGCAGCGGCAAATTTACTTTAACACCTTTAGATACTGATTGATTCACCTTTAGCTTTGCATCTTGAATCTATCTATCTATCTATCTATCTATCTATCTATCTATCTATCTATCTATCTATCTATCTATCTATCTATCTATCTATCTATCTATCTATCTATCTATCTATCTATCTATCTATCTATCTATCTATCTATCTATCTATCTATCTATCTATCTATCTATCTATCTATCTATCTATCTATCTATCTATCTATCTATCTATCTATCTATCTATCTATCTATCTATCTATCTATCTATCTATCTATCTATCTATCTATCTATCTATCTATCTATCTATCTATCTATCTATCTATCTATCTATCTATCTATCTATCTATCTATCTATCTATCTATCTATCTATCTATCTATCTATCTATCTATCTATCTATCTATCTATCTATCTATCTATCTATCTATCTATCTATCTATCTATCTATCTATCTATCTATCTATCTATCTATCTATCTATCTATCTATCTATCTATCTATCTATCTATCTATCTATCTATCTATCTATCTATCTATCTATCTATCTATCTATCTATCTATCTATCTATCTATCTATCTATCTATCTATCTATCTATCTATCTATCTATCTATCTATCTATCTATCTATCTATCTATCTATCTATCTATCTATCTATCTATCTATCTATCTATCTATCTATCTATCTATCTATCTATCTATCTATCTATCTATCTATCTATCTATCTATCTATCTATCTATCTATCTATCTATCTATCTATCTATCTATCTATCTATCTATCTATCTATCTATCTATCTATCTATCTATCTATCTATCTATCTATCTATCTATCTATCTATCTATCTATCTATCTATCTAAATATCTTACCATGCATTTAACTAATTTCTCACTTTTACAAATTTATCTATTATCACTATGACCGTGAAACACTTAGGAAAATTGTTTAATTACATTTTGATAAAGGTTTCGAGTTGCTTTAATCCCTTCCTTTTTTTTTGTTGTTTTTCATTTAATTCACATATTTATTATCATTTTTGCGGTCACGAGTTTGCAACAACAATAGCTACAACAACATACAGACGTCATCAAGCAACAAATAATGAGAAATAAAATCAGAATCGATCACAACAAAATTTGAGATTAACTTATAATCAATTTTTGATTTAATTAAATTAAATTAATATTATATTTGTATTTCATATTTTATGAAAGTAAGCGAATATATATTTTTTGAATGAAATTTATTTTTATTTGATAAGTATGATTTTACTTATGACTTAAGTAAAGGAATTGAATTTTATTGAATATAATTTGTGTTTGTGATTTTATATAGGTTCTTTTCGAATATATTTTTGAAAAATTTTTCAAAAACTGTGAATGTTGTAAATTTAAATGTGTTAAATAGTTAAATAGTTCTATAAGAATGCTGCTTAAGCCCGTTTAAAAAAGCAGCTTTAATTCCTTGATTATGACATTTAATATACAAGATAAGGAAATCTGATATGTGGGCTAGTGGTACGCACTTAAAACTGGTTCATGTTCCAGTTCACAATATAAATAGCTCCACTATGAAGTGAAACTGGTTTACAAATGTTTAACGACAAATAAATGATGCATATTTAAGGAATTAAGATAAAGCTTAATAAACAATGCATACATATACTATATATGTATGTAATTATTGTTGTAAGAGAAGTAAATAAGAGGTTCCATTACAACAGATCTCTAAAAGTAATAGACCCGAATAATAAAGAAGTAGTAGGTGTATTTGTTCGGCTTAATAATATTGATAATTGACCCCAGACTGATTAACCCTGTTGTCCTGTCGCTCTTACCTTTCCCAACCCTTTTTTCCATCCCCCTTTTTTTCTCCCTTTTTCTAATTTTTTATCTTAAATTTAAATTTACTACCGATGCAAATTTTTTGTTAACTTTTTTCATGCGATTTAACTCCTCTCAAATTTAAACTATTTTTTTAAAAGAAAGATTACACATAAGATTAAATATTGGCTGAGAGCTCGATCAGAGATTAAAACTAAATTGTACTTCTATTTATTAAGTCAACCATCCAAAATATAATATAAAAAAAAAAAAAGAAGATGTTTGTTCTATCTGATCTGAGAAAATTATGGCAATTGTAGTTGTTATTTGTTTGTTACTGCCAGTTAACAATTATTTGAGATTTTTGGGAAAATTTTCTCAAGTGGCAAAAAAACACGATTGATAAGCCGGCGATCAATGATTGTCTTTGGTTTGTTTTTGGGCAGGGGAAGTTGTTCAGATTCTGACGTATTTGAGAAATAGCTTACTAATTAACGATCAGCGATCGCGTCAAATGTATTTATTAAGAGCAGTTGACCAAAAGTACTTAAAAAATTCAAATAAAATTAAGTTATTTAAAATGATTTTAACTCAATATGAATTAAATTTAAACTGAAAGGATAAAAAAGAAATTAAAAATCAAAAGGTTCAAAATCTTTAGGGAAATCCAAAAAAGCCCAATCAGATCAAAAAGTATTAGTAGTGGAGTATTTTAAATGGAGAGTAGCCCAAATGAAAGACTCTATGCCTCTAGGCCCAGTTATTGCCAAAAGCGCAAATAATAAAAAAAAAAAAACTTTGCTCTTGTTGTTATTGTTGTTGTTGCCTGTATTGTTGTTGATGTTGCTGTTGATGTCGATGTCGGTCTCGGGCTGTACTGGAACTGGAACTGGTATTGGCTCTGTACCGGCTCACCTTGTAAATCAACGCCGCATACTAAAAATACCAGTGATCAAGTGTTGCTGCTGATGTTGTTGTTGCTGCTGTTCACTTGGCACTGTGCAGTCGGCAGACTTGGCCAACATCAGCTGCACTCAGCGAAAAAACATCCAGATATCCAAAATATTTTAATACCAAATGCTTGATATAAAATAGATAATTTAACCAAACTTGCAGATTTTTATTTCGCATAGTCTCACAATTATTTAATTTTATAGGATCGATCAGTCGGAATTTTTAAAATAAGTTCGTTTCAGAATATAAGACGGAAAGAATCTGCAGCTAACGCTATATTTTTAATACGCCTTGTTAGTTTTAGTTCTTAAGCTTAACTATCAATGATATATATGTATTGTATATATATAAATATAAATATGTATTTATAGTTCAATACTTAATTTTGGGAAATCGATTTTATTCTGAGTGTAGGAGCTTGGCCCGTGAACCGCTTCTAATGGCAGTTAAATAGTCAAAAATTCGAGTAGTTTTCGCCATTTTGTTTGCCATTTTCTTGTTTTATGACTTGTTGTTGTTGTTGTTGTTGCTGATTGTTTATGTTTTTATGTCGAGTTCTTCGAACTCTGCGCTGAAGTTCACAAATATTTTGTTGTTGTTGACGAAATTAACCAACGTGGCCTAATCATGCGCACATCTGAACGATAACACATATTGTCTTTTTTTTTTTGGTAACTGAGCGCAGAGACAAAAGATCCAAGATTTCATTGCGTTTGCCATTGCGGAAGCTTTATTTTGTTGTTTCGCATTATTTTGTATATTCTTTTTGATTTTGTTAATTTTGGCGAAAAACGTGCAGCAAGCCGGGTCCATTGGCCATTGCCCGTTGACCGATTTGTTTGTTAGCCGCAATTCTGTTTCTGTTTTCGCTGGCAGATGTGTCTTGAAATTAAAAATTCGCTCGTTTGTCATTTCGCAAGAAATCTATACGAAATTATTGCGCAGAATTTGTAGAACCGGCTGGCTAGCAGCTTGGACATTCTTGATTGCTCTGCCGAATCTGAATCTCAGGGTTGGCAGTTTCTTGACTCCAGGCAATCGGGCAATCAGCCATTCAGCCATTCAGGCAGTCAGGCAGTCAGCAGCAGCTTCAGTACAGTTCCTGATTGTCAAATAATTCAGCTGAAAAAGTCGACAAACGTTCATTTCACATTCACATTGCCAAATGCCAGCGACACCTGTAAGTGGAATCCAATTGGAACAGAGGCAACTTAGTTCACGAATCGCAGTTTGATTTAGTTCACTTTAATTTGCCATAAGAAATTTGAAAACAATTATATAAACTAAACAACTGGCATATAAAGATTGGGAAAATTGAAAATTTTTGAGAACAATTACTAAAACATTAAAAATTTGAAAAATTTATTTATTTATTTATTTATAAACAGTTAACTTATAATATTAAATTACAACTATTAACTTAATTATAACGTACTGGCTGCTGAGGCCTTCGACTCTTTTGATATGTCTAGATTTTATTTATAATATTTGTTTGTTTAAGGAACTTTAGAATTATTGTAACATTTTTTGGTGTGGGTTGGGATAATCAATTGTATGGGGTCTTTGCTTTTAAATAATTGGGCGTAAGATGTTTAAATTTGAAAAATAATGTTAGCAACATAAAAATGAGAAACTTATAAGCATGGATAAAAAATTAGGATTTGGAAAAGTGCTGTTTTTAAAATTAGATTAAGAATTATTAAGCCATAAATTAGAAAAATCAGATTTATAAAATGACATTTTTTTCCAACTATGTACATATGTAAGTATTATATATATGTTTATTATATATGTAAGTAACCATTACTATTGTAATGGATTCGCTACACGATATAAAACTAAATATATTTATAAGTAGAAAAACTTTAAGCGGAGTCAATTCATTTTTCAAAATAAAATTGTTTTCCACTTTTTTCCGAAATTCATTTACACCCAATTTGTTGTTTTTTTATTGGATTGTCTTTAAATTTTCGATTGTATTAATTAACTAAATTTTCCATAATACACTTCATGTTGTGTTTTATTTCAAATACATTATTTTTAAATTATTTGTTCATCGTTTTTTTGCTATCTTCTAATTGATTTTTGTAATTCTTACAAAACTATGCGGAATTTAGATCAGTTGAGTTCAGTGTAGTTCCAGTTCAGTGCAGTTCACATCGGTTCCATTCAATTCAGTTCAGTTCAGTTCAGATCAGTTCACTTCTGTTCAGTTAGTGCTTCTCGTTGGCCTTGAGCTTTACCGTATTTCTGCAGTGAACCTGTTACATTCTGTCCAATCATTCCAAACATTCTAATTGTTGTTGCAGGCGCACCTTAAAGACAAAGGCTTTCCATTTCAATGGCATTTCCATTTGCACAACTCCCTTCTAGATAAACATACATAAGTATTTAGTTATTACATATTCTTATATACTCACCTGATCGCCAGGTGATTGTCAATTCAGTTAACATTATTGGTAATTACTCGCATAGTTGTCCATAGTGTTAATTGGCAATTGGAATTCATACACTGAAAAAAAGACCACTTTCTAAAATCAAGAACATTCATCTAAAATATTTTGTTCTTGAAATAAGAATATTTTAGACGAAATTACTAAAACTAGGAATATTAATCTTGAAACAGTAAGTTCTTAATATAGGAATAAAATTCTCAAATTTAAATATTTTGTTATATTTTGTCACATTATGAGACTTAGAATTCACAACTGGTTCTAGCATCTCAAAGATGACATTATTTGACATATCGACATTACTAGACCTCAACTTAACTAAAACTTACTTAATTCTACTTAAAATGTCAAGGAGCTTAGACTTTATTTGAAATTTTTTGTCTTGAGTATCTAAAACTTTTTGGTCTATAAATAAGAACATAGAATCTTAAAAAAATAATAAGTTTTATTCTTATACTAAGATTTGTGGTCTTGAAAATATAAGAATTTATGATCTTAAAAATAAAAACTTGGTTTTAATTGATATGTTCTTGGAATCATTATGTGTTTTCTTACTTTAAGATTTATATGTTCTCAACTAATTTTTTAGACCAAAGCTCATAGTTCTGAGACTAAAATCTTGACTTGAGATCCTTTTTTTTATCAGTGTACTTACATACATACTAGAAACATATATTTAATTCTTGGTTCACCCTTCACTCAAATACTATAATATATATATATTTAGACTTTGTTCTCTTAGTTCTCCATACGATTTCTAATCTCAACTGGACACATGTGATAACAACAACAACAATAACATGTCAGCTCTTCATGCTGAGAAATAAACCTGGCTAATGAATCCGGTTATAATAATATAATATTTTAGAAAATGCATTGGAATTGCATTTCAATGATTGTTAGCTGCAACAATCTACTAAGTTTATTTCTAGTATAGTATATGTAGATTCAATACTATAACAAGATCACGTTCAGCTTCCCTTGCTTAATAAATCACGGATCTTTCATTGGAATAGATTGTTGGTTCGATTAAGATGTATTGTAATTAAGCAAACATATTCACCGTTTCTATGAGTTAAATATCACAGGCAGAGATTATAGGCAATAGCTTGAAACATTTTATTTATGTTACCTCGAAGTAATATTACAAAAATTTGATTAAGGATACAAATTTAAAATAGAATACAAGCCTAAACGAAATTATAATTTAATTTAATTTAAATGTTTTTAGTAGTTAAACTCAATTCATCTTCATTTTCTCAACAGCATCTTTATTTTCTTTAATTCTGTTTATGAAAATAAAAGAATTACCCGCAAACGGTTTTTCTGAACTAACGATATTTTTGTAATCGAATGCAAGCTAAAATTCATTGATAAATAAAATTGAAACGAAAATATGATGAAGTATACAGAAATGTTGAAGAATTGTATTTAAACAAAAAGTGCTTGGTAATATTTATTATAAATGTGTTTGTCGACTTCCAATGCAATTCTATCACGCTTTGTGCTTATAATTCGCAAATAGTTTAAGCACCTATGTAATTGGATTGGATTGTCTAAAATTGACTTTGGGAAAATACTTGAATTAATTCGATAGTTGTTGTCGTTGTTGTTGGTTGTACTAGTAGCTGTTTGTTGTTGTTGTTGTTGCTACCACAATAAGCAGAAGCTAACTAATTAGTTGGCAAATGTTTACACATTTGATATTTTCCATTATTTAATATACTCTGTCGATTAATTAGAGATAGTACAATAATGATACGTACATATGTACGTTGTTAATTGGGCTTTACCCAATTGAATTACTTTTGTCTTGATTTTCTACCCTTGAAGAGGCTATTTCAATTTTCAATTCATACAGAACGATGGACATTCAATAGAATTGAATTTTAATGCTGATCAAGATTATATTTAAGTAGTTAGTACAACAAGTACTAAATGAATTGATTGAATCTTTATATATATTTTTCTTTTATTATTTATTTTCAATGAACTAGTCAAAGATTAACTAAACGACTATCGAAAATATTTGATGATAGCGTGTAGAATAAAGACCTTACTTTTAATCGATTTGAGAATTGAAAATGAAATACTTGCTTAAATAATATTAAGTATCCAGAAGTTCTCTATATCTTACTTTCTGTCCCTTCTCATTGTGTCTTATGTACATATATTGTTGATTGATACGTATAGGTACTATATCGGGTTATCGGTGTGTCGTAACGTGGTACCACTGTGACCCTTGCACAAATAGAGAATCCCTTTTGTGTCAATCAATCGATCGATTGTTGTTACGACTAATCGTAAGTAACAATTATTATGCATAAATTCCGTATTTGTCGGCATTTTGTTTGTTTGCTCAATAATTACTTATTATAATTATTCGTTTTTTTTTTTCTGCTGTGCCAGACATGTAATTAAGTTCGTTGATTTGTTAAATCTAGCATGAATTTGTTAATAAACATTGGCTATGCCATCATTAGCATCCGATTCTGAACAAAGTAGCAGGTGTATCTCAATAAAACACAACTCAAATTGAATATTATTGAAATACTTATAGTGTCTGTGTTTAACATACTTGCACAAATAAAGCACGTTTCATTTGCCTTAATTAAGCATATCGCTTTATTTATCTCACATTATATTTATTGAGCGCTTTTTAATTACTTGATAGAGGTATAATACCCTTAACACGAGTTTATTTAGTCACGATACTACGTCTGGGGTATTTCCAACCACATTATGCATATTTGTTTCGCATCATCGATTTAATCGATTTGGAGTTGAGTGTTATATCTATCTCGATTTGTTTGTTTCTCCGATATGGATTTGAATACATTTCAGAGAATCGATCTTAGATACTTTTCTTAAAAATAATGAAAATTACAGAAAATTGTGCGGTTTATATTTTTAAATTTCCTGTACTTTATTCTGAAATTTTCATTACAATCGATTTAAAAACATAAAAGTTATATTTTTAGAAATCATTTAGTTTCTATTCACTATTTATTTTAAATCAACTTTTAATTGGAATTAAATAAATTAATAAATAAACAGACAAGTTAAAACTAAGAAAATATTGTATAGTGACGATAAAAAGAAATAAAGTTAATTTCAAACTTTGACAATCACTTAAGTTCAATATCAATATGCTCAGAGAACGAAATATAACAAAATAGAAATAAAAAATATCACAAAAATATAATGGCTAGTTATTTAAAAGTATTAGATTTTAAATTTTGATGTTATAAATAAAAAACAAAAAAAAAAAAATAAATGTAAATATTCGAAACCTGAACAATTTTAATTTATTTCTTTTCAAAATCGATTTTTTACTGACATGTATTTTTTTTTTATCTTTAATTAGATTTATTTTTTTAATCCAATTGCGTCGCGATTTATGTAACTTGCAAATTGTACAACGTTCGTAACAATATTAAATTAGTTCTGCAAGTTACGTGGTTCATGATGATATAGAAATTTTAGTATAAATAAGAAGTCAGTCAGGTCTCCTGATCAGTAAAATGAAGTTCACTTTGTAAATACTTTGCGGTCTAGCTCTTGCCTTACCTGACGGCTGGCAATCACCTGGGAACGGACCCGCTCTCCTTGAAAACTAAAAAAATCCAATACAAATCCAAATACAAAAAAATGTCTTCAGTTACAAAAAGAACATTGTCAATAGCTAAAAGGTAACCATTTGTTGCGAAAGGAAGGAATATCGATATTTAAATAGATATTTAGCTATTGACTAATTATCTTTGGAACCAGTGGTCGGATTTCATTCGACGCGAAGTTTTGATAAGATGAGTAAGAAATTAAAAACATTTATACTATCCGCTGCAATCGCTTAAAGTTTGCCCCTCCCATTACACCTGTTTATCTCACGAGCTAGGCGATTTCCCAAAAGTCTTAGTAGATAGCTAAAACTACACAGAAAAAAAAATGCCGTTCTAAAATCAAGCCTAAAATACTTGGTTTAAGCCTGCATTTTTTAAGTATGTTTCCAGGCTTAAGCTGAATAATCAAGCCTGTATCGGGATTAAAATGGGAAAATAAGCCCAAATTATTTTATTCTCTTTCGGCCTCTCTCATTTCAACTGGTTCGGTGGCTCAGTGGTTAGAGTCGCCGACCTGTTTGAAAAAAACCTGGGTTCGATTCCCACCGTCAATTAAAAAAAAAGGGTAAAAATAAAAAAATGTTAGTAAAAAATAATTTTAAAAAAACACTATCTAAAAAAAAATTGTAAAAAAAATAATTTAAAAAAAAATAATTTAAAAAAAAAATTAAAAATAAAAAAAAAATTTAAAAAAAATTAAAAATAAAAAAAAAATTTAAAAAAAAAACTTAAAAAAAAAGTTAAAAAAAAAATTTAAAAAAAAGTTTAAAAAAAAATGTTAAAAAAAAAAACAAGTTTAAATGTAACAAAAAAAAAATTATTTTTTTTTTTGTCCTGAATTTAAGAATTTCAGGTTTGAATTCGGGATTGAAAAAATCAAGTATTTCGTACTTGATTTAAGAAAATCCGAGATTACCCCACTTCTGACATCGTTTCGGCTTGAATTCGGGCTAAATAGCCCGGATTTTTTTTTCTGTGTATACCTTTTCGTCACTAGCGCGGACCGCCTGGACAGTTTTCAGTGATTAAAGTTAATTTCAAATAAACAAATAAAATACCTGCAGCTGTCAAGATTAAATAAATTAATCAAGCTTTACATATTTCTGATCAGCTCTAAAATTGAAAAAATTAAATGATTTTAAAACTTTTCCTGGTTTGTAGTTGCCATGGCACTTGACGTTACCTGACAACATCAGTCTTGCCAACTTTTGTTTGAGAAAAAAAGCTGTTTTTGACGGGAGGAACGATGCAAAAAAAAGCTGAACAAATAATTAAAAAAAGCCATAAAACAAGCTAGTTTTTTAATTCATTAATTCCTGTAAACTGAACAATTTGAGCAGCATTAGATGTGAATAATTTGATTAATGTTGTCCTTATTCTCATTATTATATAATAATCCAGTTCCTCTCATCCATAGGTATTTAAGGGAAGAATTGTATGTGTGGCAGCACATTTTATAATTCAAATTAAAATATATTATTTTCATTTTAAGTAGCAAACTATCGAACCAACGCTGACTACTATTATTACCTATCATCCTACTAAATCGTAACAAGAGCGGACAGATCGAAAGGTGGTAAGGGCTTATTAAAGTTTTTAAGGAATACAAGTGCCTAAAAGCATGCAATAAAAAATATTTTAAAATTCATTAAAATAAGTAACGGGTATCCTATAGTCGGGAGCCTTTCCCACTTGTTTCATATTAGGTTTTAATTTGCCCTATATTTGGGCATTTACAAAAAAATCTGAAAAAAAGCATTTTAACAAAAAAAAGGGCAGAATTTTTTTGGCAAATGGCCTTGGAAAAAAGCCAGATTTGACGGGAAAAAGGCGAATCTGGCAGCACTGGTCAAGGTTGTTAACCTGTTAACTTGTCCAACTGCAACTGGCTTTATGGATGCATGTTGGAAGTTGGATGTTGGATGTTGCAAGGTGTCCTTGGCCTTCACACACATTCCGATTGCAGGTTGCAGGTTGCGACTCTAGAAACTGGGTCTGGGTCGAGGTCTGGGCTAGTTGTGGATTACGGGACATTGGTCTCTGGCTCGGTGACAAGAAGAGGGAGAGGGATAGAGATAGATAGAGAGAGCGACAGGGAGAGGGACAGAGAGAGAGAGAGAGAGAGAGAGAGACTGGGTTTTAGGCTGGCCCTCAGCTGTCCTCTGGCAGCAGTTTAAATGTTGTTAATTGTGTTGTTCAAGTTTTGGGCAGACATTGTGTTTATTGTTGCTCCCCTTAGTAATAACATTGTTATTGTTGTTGTTGCTGTTGTACGTGCTGGATTTAAATTGTGGGATTCGCGCATTGCTTTTGATTTAAACTTTTTGTTGTTGTTGCTGTTGTTGTTGTAATTTATTGACTCGGATGCTACGTGAGTGTTATTGAAAATGGTCATTTTGTTTATGTTGCTGTCATTCTGTTGCTATTGTTGTTGTTGCTATGGTTGTTGTTGTGGGCACCTCCACCTATATTATTATTACCCGTATTATAGTTTGTCTGTCTCTCTCACTCTCTCTGTCTCTCTTACAAAGTGTTTGTTAATTTAATTTATTCAAACATTGAACTTTTATTTGCTTTCAAGTGAGCAAAAGGCTGCCATGTGGACGGCGGGGGAGGGTGGGACGCGGTTCGGGGGCGACGGTCAGTGCTATGTTGAATAGGGGCGTGGCACGGACAGAAAAGCAACGGTTATTGCTGCCATTTTGCATGTATTATATTATGATTATGTTTGTTTTTTTTCTTTATATTTTTTATTGTTTATTATTTTTATTAAAAAAAAAATACTTTTATAGTTTTATGCAAAAATTTCAAGGAAAATTTACAGAACACTTGGCATGCACAAGCACAAACAACAACATTAAAAAACATAAACAAACATTAAATACTTAAAAAATAAATAGACAAACAAATGAAGAACGAAAAATGATCAGAGATCAGAGATCGATGATATCGAGATTCGAAACGCCTCTCAACGGATCGTTAAATGATCGACAGCAAACAATAAAAGCGATTGTAGAATTTAACAATGGCCAAAAAATGTATAACTGTTTTATTTCTGCAATGAATAAGAAGCAAAAGCAACAGCAAAAGAAGAGGAAGCAGAAGCTCTAATCCAATAATTACAATAATAAGGTTAATAACAAGGTGAAAAACGATCGATTTCTATGGGTTATTTTTATTTATTTGGCAACAAATAAAGCTTAAACAATGTAAATGAACATCAATTCTTATAATTCTTATAGCTATTAGTACTGCTATTTACAATTCTATTGCTCGATATAAATTAGGAATTTGATTTATTTTTTTTTTATTTATTTATTTATTTATTTATTTACTATTTTTTTTTTTTTTTTTTTCATTTTCTTTTTTTAATATTAGTATTGAGTTTAGTTTAGTATAGTTAGTTTAAATGTGAATATTACTTTTAGTAATTGAGTTTTTAAAACGGAAGAATACATATAGTCAATGAACATTTTTGAACAAAATTTCTATATATTTATAAATATATAATTAATTGTATATACAGAATTTTCAATTAGTTAAAATACATCGAAAAACGCAAAAAAAGCCATTTTCAAGAACTTATTCAAAAGAATAATGTAGATATTTTCGTAAATGTTTTAACCCAAGCGAATTAGACGAATGCTCTTAAAAATTTAAATTATTAATTATAATTAATATGATAAAAAATAAGTAAAATCACAAAAAAATCATATATGTGAATACTTTACTTTGAAATAAATTTAAAAAGTTGCGTTTACTACTTAAGACATCTGGAGACAGATTGACTTGAAATCTTAATCATTTTATAAACATAATACAAATTAACTGAATTTAATAAACTTGCTGCAATAGTTGCAAATTGCAAAAATGTTTTTGATCAGAGCACGAAAGATAAAAAAATTTAGACTTGTAGAATAATCAAAAGCAAAACAGAGTTCTCATTTATGACTGTTGGTATTGTCGTCATTATGTCAATACAACTTATGAAGCAGGTGAGCTATAACTTTTGCATTGTTATTTAATGGCCTTAGATCATGTTTGCTTATAGTAGGAGGGGAACACAGGGAGGGAGAGAGAGAGAGAGAGGGATAGAAATAGACAGCTTTAACAAAACCCGCATATTCGACAGATCAAAATTTCGTAAATCGAGATCAAAGTGATTCACAAAGCAATTCTCAAAACGATCGACAACTGTTTATAAAACGCGCCAAATTTGAGTTGAATTTTCGGTAGGGTTTCTTATATTTATACCCGATACTTAAAAAATAAGTAAAAGGGGATATTGTATTTGTTGCAATGTATGTAACAGGAAGAAGGAAACATTTCCGATACTATGAAGTGTATATATTCTTGATCCTAGATCTCAGAGACTGTAGTAGCTACACTGATAAAAAAGGATCAAAATCAAGATCTTGGTCTCAGAACTATGAACTAAAAAATGCGTCGAAAACATAAAAATCTTAAAGTAAGAAAACACATCTTGATTCTAAGAACATTTCAATTAAGACCAAGTTCTTATTTTTAAGATCATAAATTCTTATATTTTCAAGACCACAAAACGTAGTATAAGAATAAAACTTATTATTGGACCAAAAAATCTCATAAAGTGACAAAGTTTAGAGATTTTTGTTCTTATTTTAAGAGAAAAATATCTAAGATCTAAGATTTTTATTCTTATATTAGGAATTTAAGATTTTTTAGAATAATAGTCTTAGTTTAAGAAATTTGGTATTAAAATGGTCTTATATTTTATTATTTTTATTTTTATATTAAGAACTAACGATTTTCAAGATTAATATTCTTAGTTTTAGTAAATTGATCTAAAAATATTCTGATTTCAAGAATTAAATATTTAAGATTAAAATTTTTAAGATATATGTGTAAGTGCCTAAAAGCATTTAATAAAAAATATTATAAATTTTATTTAAGTAAATAACGGGTATCCTGTAGTCGGGAGCTCGACTATTCCCACTTGTTTATTATTATTTCTTGTGTCGTCTGGCATTTTGATGAATTGACGTTGCTTAAAATAGAGAGATATGAGATATGATATGATACACAGAAAACAAAATCATTATAAAATTCAAGGCATGTATTCGGGATATTATTGTTAAGCATTAAACTAGTCAAAAAGTCTAAAATATTTTTTTGTTTCATTCATAGTAAATTGAGCCTTTTGTACACGACATACAAAATTCCGGGATTACCCGGACATTTTTTCCTGTGTATGTGGATGATATGTGATGTGATCGAAACTCGTTTCGACATAGGGACAAGCCTCCCATACCCAGGCTTAATAGACCGCAAGTTACTTGTTGTAGATGTCAAAATTTGGATCTCAAAGACTTTTGCAATTGGCACAAATTCCGAGTCTCGAGATGAGACGAGACGAGATGGTATGAAATTATATGATATGATATGATCCACGCCAGATGCGACTTTTCATTGATTAACGATAATTAAACAATTCCGTTTCACATTGCTAATGGCATGGATCTGAATGGAGAATTGTACATATACATAGCTGGATGGATTTATGGATACGGATATTGATATTGATATGGATATGGATTGGTGATTGTGGTGGCATATCGAGCACTTAGCGTGCCAGTGCTAATGCCCTCTAATAGAGCACGAACACAAAGTGATATTAATTGAAACATGCTAACAAACATTGGCCAAAAATTAATAGATAAATAAATAAATAAAAAATAATAAATTGAGGGGCAAATCCACAATGATGACGACGCTTAGGAAGGCTATGCAAAGTCTGGCTCTCTCTCTATCTGTATCTGTATCTGTATCTGTATCTGCATCTGTATCTGTTAAATGTATCTGAAGTCTGGCGAAATTTTATCTGATTCTGTTGCTTTTTAGCTGGCATTCAATATACTCACACGCAATCAAATATAGAATTTATCAATTAGACAGACGCGCTTTTCACAGCAGCTGCAACCTCTCGAACGTTTCCTATTGCAAAATGTTGTTAATTGCACTTTACATTAAGTGGAAACTTTTCGAGCAATAAAAAATAAAAAACTCGCTAAAAATAATAATAAGATAATAAAAAGTGAAAAAAGAAAAAGAAAAAAAAAATAATAATATTGTACAAGTATGCCCATTACGAGTATAACGATAGCTGTTCAATTAGATACCCTGTTAAGTCAATATTATTTTTTTTATTAGCAACAAATTTAACTGTTACGATGCGAAATGTTATGAATTATCATTTCCGATACGCAATTAATCTTTTGAGCAACTGAAGTTGTATTTTATATCATTCATGTTTAGAGAATGGAAGATCACAGTTTTTCTTTAACTATGAATCAATGTTGTGAGTGTCTTGTTAAATAATTTGAATTATGAAATATTATTAAATTGTTTTTGCTTTTTTTTTTTAATAAAAAAACAATTTTTCAAAGCACAACTAAAGTATCCTTATAGGGGTATCCTTTTTGTATATCCCTTCGTGAACTTATAACTCTGTTTCAATTATAATAAAAGACTTAAATTTACAATAAACAATATAACCCTTGGGGTATAAATACAGAAAGTACTTAGTTGTCATTAGCTAATACTCATTAGTAATTACTTATACTATTGATTTCATTATGTACTATAAGATCAAATGAGGGCAGTTGACAAACAAAAAATGTAAAAAAAAAACTAATTGTAAAGATGAACTATATTAAAATTAAAAAAAAAATTAAATTCAAAATTTAAAAAATTATAAAAATGAATGAATTCGGTTAAATAATAATGAAGTTGTTGGTCAACCTGAACTAACAAAGTAGTTTGATTTATTACATAAATCAAATAATCAATGAATATACGAGAATATTTAAATATAAAATGTATATTTGTCAGTAATAAGATTCTAAGAACAAGAAGGGAAAAATTGATATTAATATTTAATTTGATTAAGAAAATACAGAAAATATTTTAAAAAGTAAAAAAATTTATTTATACTTTAAATAAGTTAAACAATAAATATTTCAGCATCTTGCTAAGAACAATATTCCCTATTTGAATTGTGAAGATGCTGGGTACAAAATACACACAAAAAATAAAACAGTTTTCGAATAGCGCGCAAATAATTGAGCGAGCGAATGGGAAAGAAGATTAGCTGGAAGAGAGGGACAGGAGGCAGCGGGAGAGGGCGAAAGCGAGAGCGAGAAAAAAGGTGGGAGACGGATACGCTTATGGCCTCCTCGTTATATTTTATGTTTAATTTGTTGCAAAAATATTTGTATTTATATTTTTCATGTACTTACCGTTCGGCCGTTTAATACACATTTAATACTAAGACTACAACGGCGCGTTTTTAAGCAGCTGTGCTAATTTTCCCGCCATTGTCTGGGCGAACTTAGGGAAAACTGTAGCCCAAAACGACGAACGACGAGCTAAGCGACTCCAATTGTTGCGCAAATAAATAAATATGTAAATAATGAAAAAAAAAACAAAACAACAAAAAAAAAAATTGTAAATATAGCAACAACAGTAACAAGCAAATAATAATAATATTTGTCGTTTAATTGTGTGCTTAGAAAGAGCTACGTCAATTTGTTGTTGCTGTTGTTGTTGCTGTTGTTGTTGCTGTTGTTGTTGTGGCGTGTGGCTTTGGCTGTTGATTCCCCGAGAAGGTCGCAAATATCGAATAGAGATACTCGCAATACTCAAACTCAAACTCATCATCATATTCTTATTCCAGAACCGGCAATGATCCGCATTAATTGTTTGCCCAGTCTTATTTGGTTTTTATTGCAACAACAACAACAACGACAGCGGTATTATTGATCTAACAATTAATTAACTTAATCATTTCACAATCTTGTATGGCCGGTTCAATTTTAATTTCAATTTCAACCTCAAGTCCAAATGCATTAATTGCAAATTCTTGAAGATACCATTTTATATACAGGTTTTTTGGGCCTCTTGAAGCACTTGAATTTTTCCCTCTTTAAAAATACTAATCGGTAGTGTTGCCCAACGTTTTCCTTTTTGTAAAATAAACTAACAATGATATTAAAAAACTAACCAATTACCTGAATCATTCTTTAGTTATTCAAGGCCGTGTTCTTAACTTTTTGTTCTTTTTGTCTATTGTTAAATTGTTTTGTGTCTCCAAAAAATTAACAAAGAAAAAAAAAACAGGTACAATTAAAAGTGGTTTGGTTAATACATTTTTAATGGATATTTACAATATATACCTGTAATAAGACTTGTTTATTGAACAATCTAATTAAGCATCTGTGCTTTCAAGACCTTTAAATATTTTTGTCTTGTATATTGCGATTTTAACAGTCACAAATTTTCATCAGATGTTTTCAGCACTCGTATATTTGCTAATTGTAAAAATTTCTTAACTAAAGTTTTTAGCAGCTTACACTTCGAATTATTTAAAAAAAAATCTGGCTCGGCTTTTATCTGAAACTCTGTCAAAATGTCCAGAAAGAATCGTTTAATTTTAATACAACACAAGGTACGTCAACAGAAAATCCTAAAAGCTTTTCAAAAATTAACAAAAAAGTATTGAGTAAATTTGCTTATAAAAAATAAAAAGCTCGATAAATTGTTTGAAATATTTATTGTATTTTTTATAGCAATCAACTGAAAAATTCTTAAGAGTCTACAAATATTTAAACAGAAAAAACCCGAAATTCTGGGATGAAACAGTGTCAAAAATTCTGTAATTTCTGAATTTTTTAAATCGGGTAAGAAATAATAAATTTAATTACGATTTTACAATTTTGATTGACGGAACTCTGAAGCCTAAATACATACTTAATAAATACATGGTAAAATCAAAAGTTTTAAAGAATAATTTGTATTTTAATTGTGTAGAGTTGAAGCTACCTTCGGGTTAGTGTAAATACCGCCTAATTGCCTTTTTTATGGATGCAGGGTATACAAATTTGTTGCAGGCTTTTACAAATAAATTTAATTTATGCGGCTTATTTAACTGAAGAGAGAGGGAGACTTAATGACTAAAGGAAACCATAATGCAGAAACCAAATAACGATAACTGCAACGATAAACGTTTGTCAACCTATAAAATTAACGTTCAAGATCCTTTCCCTTCGACAAGGGAACTCCTTAAATAAAAAAAGAACACATTTCAAAATGAATACTAACCAATTGACCAAATGACAAACTGATAAACTGACAAGTTTGTCTTGTGGTTTGTTGGTTAGCATTTCAGAGTTTGCTGCACTGTTGCACGCGGCGTATGCGCAATATTTGCCAATGGCCTCTGCCAACAGCTAATGGCCAACTGACCACTGCCACTTCAGACTGCCATCGACCACACCCAAAAGAATGTCGAGCCTTACCCACAATCTTTTGTTTCGGCTTCGTTGCCAATTTTGCCCGTCGAATTTTCAGTTTTGAATATTTTTTTTGAGTTTGTTGCCGCGTTTTTAAGCGACGCTTTTTATGAGCCAACAATGAGATTTTTTTCTGTTTATTGTTATTATTATGTTTTTTTTTTTTGTTTTTGCGCAAGGCCGTTGGTGGCTCGTTTAGCTCGATCATAAAAAATTTAAATAATGTTGTTGTTGTTGTTAATTTTGCACTGACTGTTGTGAGATTACGCGAGCCTTTCTGTGCTCAGTTGGCCCAGTTGATTGCGTTTTATTGGTGCTCATTCATTTCTGGGTAATCACGTCTCATTAGGCCCCGGATCCGAAACTGAAACTGAACCTGAACCCAATAATCGAACCCGGCCCAGACCCAATGAAAAAACCTTTGGGCCTGTTACAATGACAATTATAATATCAATTGCAAACGGAACTCCATCCAATTAATGTCAATGTTTGGCTTACAAAAATCAACAAATTGTTAATAAATGGCAAATTTAAAGACAACAATAGAGGAACACGAATTCTATTCCTACAGAAACTATATCTACATTTTAATTGTAATTCTATAAATTGTAAACGGAACTCAAATCAATGTCATTTTTACTAGACAGCCAATTGTACTAAAAATTATGTTCTGTTTACAAAAGTCAATATTTAATATTATATAAAAATTATTAATAATTGAAAAATTTAAAAAAAAAAACAACAACACGAATTTCTGAACTACACAAATTATAAAAGCTTTATATTTTATTTGTTGAATTCTCTGACGTATAGAAAGTTATTATTAAATCAATTATTTTTTACTTTCATTCCAAGCATTTTGTTAAGAATTGCAGAGTCATCAAACATAAAAATATAGTTAAGTATTTCTAATTCACGAATAAAAAATGATAAATCGTGTTTGTTACAATTTCGTTAATTTAAATACAACTTAGTTTGCATTTTAAATAAATCTTTCAGTTAAATCAATTAAATCGAAGGCATCAATTACTATAAATGAACAATATTGTTACTAATAAATTTACATTTCAAATTCGATTTTTTTTGCTAATAAATTAATTGGCCAAATACAAAAAGGTACATAGATAAATATTCGAAGTATGAAGTAATTAGTTTATGAGTATATTTTGTTATTGATCATTTTTACTGTGCTTATTGAAAGCTATCAAAATAATTTAATTTAGCTTTTCAGTAAGGAATTATAATTGTTCTTAATAGTGATAAAAATACATTAAATAAAACGACAATTCGATTTTTTTTTTATTTTTAGCTCGATATTTTTTGACTATCAATCGAGTTAAATTTGTCGATTTTCTTGTAAAATCGACAACTTACTGAAGTTTGTTTAACGTAGTTCATTTGCAGAATTAGGTCCAGTTAATTATGATTAAATGTTAAAGCTTCATATACAAAATACTTGAATATTCGAAAAAATTAAAATCGATATTTTGAGACAATGAATTCGAATGCAGAATTAATTAAGATTCTAAACCATGCTCAAAATAACATTCCGTTTGGAAATATTGTCTTTCCTCGCCTGTAAACTGTTTTTGGTGAACTTTGAATAAATAAACAAATGAAAAATTATCAATTGCCAGTTGAGGTATTTTTAGTATTTTTAGTATTCTAGGCAGTAGTTTTGAGCCACATAAACATATTGATATAGGTGAATCATTACCCTGCCAGTTGCAGTTCCATTTCAAACCGCGAAAACCACAAAAATGTAAACACAAAAATAAACAATTACAAAAAAAAAAAAAAAAAAAAAAAATTATGCAGTTGCTTTATGCTTTATGAAAATTGGCTGGCCATCTTCAGAAGCCCAAAAATGCAACTGTCGGGCAATTGTTAAGGCTGCGGTTAATGTACGTCCTTGACCATCATAGGCTGGCAATAACAAACAAGCAAACAAACCAATAAACAACAACCGAATTTGTAATAAAATACAAAATACAAAATGCGATGTGGAAATGAGTGTAGTCGTATTTTTCGTATTTTTTTCGTATTTTTTCGAGTTTTATATGCATGTGCACAACGTTGAAAGCCAAGTTAACGTCCAACCAGGCCATAGATTGCAGATTGGCATGCAGCTTAAGATTTATTTATAGACTGCTGCACTGGCTTTTAACCTCCATTTGGAACAACGCTGCGTATGAGTTACGCCAATTGCCGTTTCAGTTACAAGCGATCACGCCGAGTCTCCATCTCTGTTTCCCTCTCCCTCTGCGTTTCTGTCTCTGTCTCTGTCTGTTTCTCCGTCTCTGTTCATGTTTTGGTTTCTGTTTCTCTTTGAATTGATTTAAGCGATCGATTGAACTTTGTTGCTTTGCTGGGCGCGTCCAAAATGCACATGAATTTTGTTTTTTTCGCCTGTCGACTTAATGCGTCTCTTACATTTCTCTTACGATCTCTTTGTTTTTGTCTTGGTCTTTGTCTTTGCCATCCCCCTGCCCCTTAGCCACCTGCCAGCTTTTGGTCTTTAGCACCAGCTGCAAGACGCTTAAATCACAACGCGCAGAGATGGCTGTTAGCTTGGCCAAATCAAGCCGTTTGTCCATAGCAACAAATCGCTTAATGGAATATTTTACCATTTTTGACATCAATTTTTTATAATATTTTTTGAAAATGCATTTTGTTTTTTTTGTAAAAAAATTTGTTACCTTTGGGGCAACTTAATCTAGTGAAAATGCATTTTGATGATTTGATTTACTAGTTAAATAAAATACATTTTCAAACATTTATTTAGTGTACTTATCCTAAAATTAATTATGTGTGTTTTTATTCAAATTGCCTCGTTTACAAACAATTCAATTTCTCTGGTATGATATGTATTTTTTTATTTTTGAAATAAAGGACTAACTAAAACAATTTTCAAAAATCTAACTGTAATCATTTTATTGTCTTAATTTTGGTTTCTTTTATAGGGACATGCAATTATATTGGGAATAGAATCCTCTCATAAACCATAAATTGAAAGTAATTAATAAACATGCAATTTTTAGTTTTATTTACTCAATTATATTATTTATAGTCAGATTATAGACCGTCTTCTGCAGCTGTTCGACTAGTTCGAGCGATTTTTTTTATGTAAACCAATGTATTCATTTCATTGGAAAATTAAGAAAATTAGAAAATCTAGAAAATGTTTACTGTGATCATCCCATATTTAAAAAATAAAAATTTAGTTTAAATTTAATTTTTAAAAATATTTGAATTTTAAAAAATGTGAATTATAATTTAATTTTTAACCTCATATTCGATTTTAGAATGTCTAAAAAAAGTGGTTTTTAATAAAAAACTACTTTTTGTGTCGCGGCATAAAATGGGTTAATAAAATTTCTTAAAATTAATCAATATCATTAATGAAATTTTTTTATAATAATCGTATAATAATAATTATTGAAGTTTTATATATTTTTCCGCGAAACAAAAACAAAATCGTAGTAAATTTCTTAAAATTTAGACTTTATGCCAACAAAATAAGGAAATTATACCATAGTGCGATGGTCCACGTTACGATCGTTGATTTCGATGTCGATGTCGATGTCGTTTCAACGATTCTAGTTTCAACTGGCCCAAAGTGGTTTCAAGCTGTTTAAGAGCCGCCAGCAAAGTTGGCACCGCTTGCCGGTTTCTCGAATGGGGGCTTGTTGGTGTCACTGTTGGCGGTGGTGTTGGCGGTGGTGCTGGAGGTGGTGCTGGTGGTGTCGATGGCGCTATCCCAGCTAGCTTGTCATAGCAGTAGATACACCCAAAGCCAAAGCCATAGCTAAAGCGGCAATTGAAAGATTGATGGCTGTAATTCTATTGACTAATGATTCAAAGCGACGACCGACGAACGACGACCGACGAACCGACACTTTGTCCCGCTTCTGATTCGAGTACTGATAGCGTTGATAGGAATCGTTGATTGCCGATACTCTCTTATATTATTATTTGGACTCCAGACTTTTACCGTTTCTTGGCTTTGTGGTCATGGGTAGGGCCAAGTTGTCTTGGCTCGACATGGCGACAAGTCAACAGCTTTAAGCCTGGCTAAAATGGCCATAAAATAGGGCAACGATTCTAAGATATGGACTGAAGCAAATGAAATGCAAAGAGAAATAAATTATAAATGAAAAATTCAAAGCAAGATCAGACAAAATCAACTAATGGATTAACTTCTTTTTTTGAAGGCTTTAAGCTCTTGTTTTAATAGTTACGCTAGTTTCTAGAATTTTTGGAAAACTATAACATACATATTAAAATAGACAGACATAAGAAATATATTCTAAAAAAAAATATATATAAGGATATACGAAATAAGAAGAAAATTTTACTACAATCTTATGCTGTTATAAGAGCGTAATATTAATGCAACTACCACGTCTAAATATTTGAAAGTATTATAAATATTTGTGGACAAATTTAGATGGTGACAGGTAGATGCATGCTCCTAAGTCCTATGCTTGTATAAGAGTTTTAGTCTTATACTTGTATACGAGTTGTTTTTAATGCATTGTAAATGACAAAGCTATTCATTAAGTACACCAAAAATGGTAATATTTAAACTCAAAATATTGTGTTCATTATTATTATGTTATTAATAGCTAATTAAATTTAAACGCAATTAAGCTATAATTTAATTGTAGTTACATTTGTGCACATATCCAACTTGGATCTTATACTTGTATAAGACTTGTCTTAAATGCATTGCAAATAACTAAACTATTTTTTAAAACTTCAAAACCAATATCACAATTTTGACACCTATCCAACTTCAATTATCAACTTGTATAAACATTTATAGTTTTTAAAATGTACTTTTTAATTTGATGATATTTTTTATAATAATGTTTCGAAATGTTAATTGTATTTACATTACATTGATATAAATGAAATTGAGAAATACTCAAAAAATTAGTTACATTTGTGCACACATCCAACTTCGCTCTTCTACTTGTATAAGAGCTCAACTCAACGTGCAACTTGTCTGCCTTCCATTCACACATTGCCTCACAGTTTGAGGCGATGATTATTGATATATACATGTATTTTTTGTTATATTTGTTACTGCGCAGCTTTTCTACGGATTTTCATGGCGATCAAAAAGGGGGAGCCGCTGTGATCCAACATTTTCCGGCATGGAGCGGATGGAACTCCGATGTCATCCAGTCCTGATTGGATCTTCCAGCTGACCAAGTGTTAATTGGCTGCGTCTGTAGCTTTTGTTCTCTGCTCTTCATTATTAATGGATTTAATTATTGCTGTTGCAACAGTGACAGTAGCAGTAGCAGAAACTGAAACAATAACATTAATAATAATATTATTAATATTAATGGCTAACTCGTAACGAATTTCGACTATTTTTGCAAGAATTACAGAAAAAAGAAATCCATCTAAGAACAGGAAAAGCGGAAGCATAAAAAGGTACATTGATTTGAAAAAAATCGTTATTAAGAGTACAACAATTTAAAAATTAAAATACAAAATAAGTTAAGCCATGACTTGATTAATATTATTTTATTATTATTTATTTGTTATTATTGAATTTGAAAACAAAGTTTACAATATTTTTATGTAGACATTTCATAGAAAAAATTCGAAACAAATTTCATTTGATTTATTTAAATAAAATACTTTTAATTTAAACTTTTTGTGAAATTTGCCATTATTTGTTTTCTAATATTTATAGTTTTTGGATTTTCCTTTATAAAATTTCCAAAGTGATTTTATTTTCCTAATCTCAATGAATGAAGGTCGAATTTCTAATAGGATATACAAGGGAGTAATGATTTTATTAATTATGAATCATGCATTGGGCAAGAAATGAAAACAAACAAACAAACAAACAAAAAATGATGAAATGATTCTTAATCATTATTTTTAATTGGCCGTAAAAAGACGACACATTTCCATGGAAAACCAAACGAATTCTTTGATTACGACTGTTTGAATGTGTGTGTATCTGTGTGAGTGTGTGTGTGTGTCTGCGTAACTGTATCTAACACGCATTTGCATGTAGAGCTGGCGCTAAGTTAACAAACCCGCCCCCGCCCCCTCCACGCTGCTTGCCTCTTCTTTTGGCCAATGTGGTAAACTGGGCTGACTGATAAATGGGCAAGCATCACAAGCGTCAACTGACAGCGTTAAAGTTGACAGTACAGCTATCAGGCATACACACACCTGTAAACACAAACACACACACACACACACCTGTACACACACACACACACACACACACACAGTCGCATGCTAACAGTGAACTTGAAAAGGTTATTAAAAATTCAAGTGCGGTAGTTGGGTGCTAAGGTAAACAGACGACGACAACTGTGACGTCGACTGCGACGTCGGCAGAACTGTGGATAAGTTTACTGTATAAACATATATATATTATAGGCGTGTATAATAGTTGACCCATATTGTCATCGCGGATTTACCATAACAATGATTTACGATTATATGTATGTGCACAGAGCTGTTTTCTATGCTTTTATGCTACCAACTAATCAGCCGCAATATCATAAAATAAACGACTCAAATATATCCTCTAATTAATCAAAAAATAACAGTTACTTATGCTACTACACAACACTGGAAAGGATAACTCTGGGTAGGAGAGGCTCTAAGCCTAAATGTATGCTATAATTTTTAACCAACTATTATAATATTTTATTATTATAATTGACCATTGTCAGTGTGACCAAAAATTAGTATTAAATTAAAAAACAATTGTAAGTGTTATATAAATAGAAATCATTCGAAAATATACAGAAAAAAAATGTAAAGTAAATAAGAAATTGTGTTAAATTCAATGTTCCTAAGAGGAAATACAGTTGATTAACTTTATTAAGATAATAAGTTTTTCATGTCACATTCCAGGGTATTTGCCTTGCGTCCCTTTAGCAGTTATTTCCAAGAAATGAATATTTGCAAGCAATTGCGGCACTCGTAAAATGATTTGCATTTGTTGAGCCCGAGAAGGCGCCGAGCTAATTGTAGCGCTAAGAGATATACGAGATATATGTACATATGTCTATGCAGGTATATTTATCATATACTTAGATATATGTATGTATACTTAGCAGCAGCTACTAAATGTGCTACTAGTCGTGGTTAGTCAGCTCTAATGACACCCAAGTGCAAGTACATCATAATTATTTTCGGATTTACACTCTTGTCATCATCTTTTTATTTAATGCCTTCGATTTGATTAATTCGAAATGCAATTGACGCCCGATGTTAGACTATAGTATACAGTATAAGTATACTACGAGTGGTATACTAATTATACTACTTAGTACAGCAACAACACTGTCTGTATGCTACTGTATCGATAATTATCGATACAATTATAATTATATGCAAGTGGAGTTGAGTTATATGCACATTTTTTATGAGCTTTGGCACATTTTTTCTTTAAGAACAAAATTTACACTTAGTGCCTAGAAAATTCTAAAAAATTATTTATATCTTATTAAAATTGTCTATTCGTTTAATTGAAAAGATAAGTTAATTTAAAAAGATCCTTTTTTATCCATATAAAATATATGTATACATATATATACATATATATGTATATATAAAAACTATTCGTACACCAATTTCAAGTATTTTTAACACTAAAAATTTTACATTTTTAAATTTGTTTTATTTTTAAAATATGTAATACAACTAGAACTATAAGTCTAACTTATAAATTTGTGTGCTAAACATAAATTGTACCTGATAAAGTAGAGAATCAATTGAATCATAAGATGACTTTAAGCTAAGTAATATTTTAGTCTGACTTAAGATAAGTTATGTTAATAAAAATTATGTTAGTTTATAATTGATAGGGGCATTCCTGGTGTACAGAGTGTGGTTATTGTTTGGATTGTCCGGCATACAGTAGACCAGATTGGCTTGGGGCAGATTTGTGCAGATTTTTTTTTGCACTTTAATTGACGCATAAATTGAATTGCGCCAAGCGTCTTATAAATCAATTAACAATTAATAGAGTCTTTCCCTCAATGCGGATATCATGCATGTATTTGTAATTGTAATTGTATTGTAATTGCACGAAATGTGAATGTTTATTGACTTGATCTTGATGACGTAAATGTAACGGCAAGGACTGAAGAGTATAAGAGTACAGTATACGTGCGTCAAATTAATGGCGTCGCATGCTATTTACATGCGTATAAGACAGTTTAAGAGCCGTATAAGAGCTTCGAGTGCGCCGAAAAAAACCTTCAATACAAACTAAAAATAGATTAAAAAAATAAAAAAAATCATACTACATAAGAATGAAAGAACAAAAGGAAATGAAAGAAAGAGCTAGAAAAACGAATTCAGTGCTGATCACATAAATAGCTCAGTCGAGGACTGTTGTTTATAAGAGTGACATTTCGGCGGCAATTAACAAAGCGCAATAATAAAGAAATAAATGTGTGCGGATATCAGCATGATATATGTACATACATATAGACAAATGTATACTATATCTTGCGATTTCAGACTTCGAGACTTGAGATTCTCGTGACGTTTGCCGATCGATGATGACGACGAAAGATGACGAAAACTGAAGCCGAAACCGATAAAACTGCAAAGACCACAACAAATAACTAGATAATTAACAAATTAAAAAAATTTAAAAACAAAAAAAAAAAAAACAATAAAATGGCCAGTTGCGTGTGTGTGCATTTTTTCTTTTTGTTTTTTTGTATTGGTTTTTTATTTTTTTTATTGTTGTTATTATTAATAATTTTTGTTATTGTTGTAGATTATTGTATGCTATGGCTTTTGTCTCTTCTCGTTTGTTTGCTGAGACAGAGTCAGCATTAGTGAGAGCGAGAGAGAGGGAGAATGAGAAAGATAAACGTACGAGTTATCAATCGCAGCATGCAAATGATTTTTCATTAACGGCAATTATTATCAATTATTGTATCAAAAGATGCTAAACGACAGCGACGACGGCGACGTCGCTGTTAAACCAGCGACAGCGACGGTGACAGCGACGGCGACCGCGACAGAGACCGAGACCCAGTGATAAACCGAGATTGAGCTACAAGTCGTACAAGGAGCACACACACACACATACATATATACACACACACGCACACACTGTGCGAAACACATTCAACACTTACAAATGTAGGCGTGGCTCAGTCGCAATTTCTAATGAAAGTTGAAACGCGCCGCTCATGCGATTGGCTGAAATGTCAAAACTCCACCTCCCCCCCCCCCCCCCCCCGACACGCCACAAAATGATCAGCTGCCCTCCTCTAACCCAAGCCCCCTTCTCTCACACACTCTCCCGCAATCGAACGCACTGCGCACTATAGGTCAAATGGACTCTTTTTCTGATATAAATTGATAACTCGAAGCTTATCAAGTTTTTCGCGTAAAGTTGTTTGGATACCATTCTAGCTCGAATTTGGAAACTGTTTTAAGAAAATGGGCGTGGCACTGCCCATCAACGACCCTAAAAAACATGTTTTAATTTTTTTTTTTTGTAGGAAATATTAAAGTAATGATTATTTTATACCTTCTAAGTATATTTCAAATTTCGTGTTTTTTATTTCAAATTGGATCTATAATTGTTGCTAAGGTTGATTTTGGAAAATTGTTCGTTTTCAAGATAATTGAAAAAAAACCAAAACTCGCACGCGACTCAAATACATAGTAATCATTTTTTCGGCGACCAGTTGTAACACTGATTTCGGCAAAACGTGAACGAATATTTTGATGCAATTAACTTTAAAATTTAATCAATTGATATTTGAATCACTGTTGCAACATTTTGTTACAATATATATTTATGTTGTTTCTGTTTCTCTTTTTTTTTAAATTTTACATCGAAAACAGCTCGAAAAACTTGCTTAAATTAAAGTTTTAATATATTTCTTTGTATTAAAATCGTTTATGTTACAATATTACTATCTTACTTAGTGTAATCGATAGAACACAAACGGTCCATTTTGGATATCAATTTTTAAGAAAATTGTTATAAATATAGAAAAAGTGCCATTCCTGTGGAATGCCCATAACAAGTGCTGACATGTTTTTAAAACACTTTCCAAATAATTATTTTTGGAACGTCACTTTATGGACACTTACGACAGACAACACGAACAATAACAGCACAGATCTATCAACATAATGTACAAACCACACTAATCACTATTCATCATAATTTGTATTAAAAAAGTTTAATTTAAAAAAACTAGAGCCACATAAACTTCAACCAAAATATTTGAACAATTAATGAGCTGCAGGTTTTACAGCTGTTAACTTAACATCAGAATGCAAAGTTAACATTTCTGGTATTTAATGTATTCCTAATAGGAATGTAAGAAAAATGTATTAATTTGAATACTGTTACAAAACAAGATTATATCAGGAAAAGGGTCCATTTCACCTATAGTGCAGCGCCAAACAAAAGCTGCCAACAGCATCGAGCAAGTTTGAAGCGAGTTCGAAGCGGCAACGATGCTGCGCCGCTGACGTCGACAGCGACGTCGACGTCGACGTCGTCACCCACACAGTTGCCGCTGCTTAGGCCAGAGGCTAGAGCACCAAAAAAAAGCTTGTGATCAAGCTGCAGCTTATTTCACTTGCTTACTCTCCGAAACTTCCTCTCTCTCTCTGCCTCTCTTTTTTGTGTTTGCTCTCGCGCAGCTGTTGCTGCTGCTGCGACGCTGGCGCTGTCGCTGACGCTGACGGCGTGCAAACAGGATCTGAGCGTATATTACGTAGCGGCTAGCTTTAAGCCAACATCATTCCCAAGCCGAACGCCAACAACAGCTGCCGTCTCTCCAAACACACGCTCCAAACACACACACACATACACACACAATCAGCGATCAACGATCTACGATAACGAGCAGCTGTTTTTGGGCCCGTTGTCAGTTGTCAGTTGGCAGTGTCAGTTATCTGGTCGCATCTCTGGCAAAAAAAACGCAAATTCTCCAACAACAATCTGCAGTGTCAACTCTCTTCCTCTACGAGCAGCGCCCCCGCAAAGGCAACAAGTGCAAAAGTGAAGTGAACTCCAATATACGAAAGCATCATTCATCGTTCGTCGCTCTCTCTCTCTCTCTCTCGTGTCGCGCTCGTGTTGAGCTCGTGTCGCTCTGCTTCGCGTTCGGCTCGTGCGCCGCTTCAAGTCGCTTTGTAAATTACTTGCAAAGTTAATTTGAGTCTCGGCTTTTAATACCGTTTTAGTGCGTTTTCGAGTTGGTCGTGTTTTTTGTTACCAAATATCAAAAAAAAAATAAAAGAAACAATTTATAAAAATTTACAAATTCAATTTAATTCCAGTTAATAATTAAAAAATTTAATTTAACTCTGCAATTGTAAAAACAGCTAATTTAATAAAACAATACACCTTTTTTTTTCTCAACAATAAACTGTTTATGACAATCAACTGCTAAAGTTTCGCGTCCTGCCCTACAGTATTTGGCAAAAACTAAACAACTATTATTTTTTCCGATTAATCACATTGGAACTGAAAAACGGAAATGTAAGCTACTCGCCCCCGCCAATCCGAGCATCGCTTCCTGTAAATTAAGAACAGTTTTTTTTTTTTCGTCGCCGTGAAAGAAACTTTATGCAACATTTGAAAGCAATAACATTACAAAGCAAAAAAACAAACAAAATTTAACTGCAAGTACAAATAACAATAAAATAAATAAGAAGAACATATACATAAATTTTATTTAAAAATAACATAAATAATTTAAAAACAATAAACAACAAAAATAAGAAAGAAATAAAATAATAAAAAACAAAAACCAATCGAGACGGAAGTGTTTTTGACAAATCGGCGCATCCTGTTTGAGCTTTTCGCGCACACACACATACACACAGACACACAGACACACACACACACTTCACACGCACTCGCTGAGATTCGCAACAGTCTCTCTCGCTCACACGTATAAGAGTTGTGATTACGGTAAGTGTTAAACTCTGTAAATTGTAATTGTATGAATGTATAGATCATTTCATGGGGGCTAAGAAGGATTATTGGCATTGTATAAGACGCGCGTATAAGAGTGTGTATAAGAGCTGCAAAATGCGCCAATTTTCACAGCTGTTTTGTGCCGTGCAGCGAACGAAAAAACCAATATGGTCATTATAAGGCTGGTAGAAGACTTTGGTATAAGAGTGCTTTTGTCCGAGCGACCACAAAAAGCGAAAAAAAAGAAATAAATAGAAGAAAAAAATACACACACATACACAGAGGCATGGGCAGAGGGAGACACAGACAGAAAAAAAAAAAACACAGAGCAAGTGAAACCAAGCACAATTAACAATAATAAACAAATATTGCAGTGTGCAATGTGCACAGTGTGTTTTAGTAACAGAAACCATAAATACCGCGTCTCAGCCAACTAAGTATATTATCAAACAAACAGTTCTAATGAAAACAGAAAAGACCCCCTTCTACCCTACAAAAACTACACGAAAGAGAGGCAGGGAGGGAGGGGGGACAGAGGTGGGTTAAAAAAGAGTGCAGTGAGTTTCAAATGCACAATGCAGTTCAAAAATAAAATTTTAAAAAGATGAACAAAAAAATTGTATTAATTAATTTTTGTAAATAATAATGTGAATGCAATACTAGTATAAAATTGAATTTATTGTGAAACAATTAAATAAAAAAAAAAGATAAATTGAAAAAAAAGAGGTTAATTTAATTAAAAATAAGAATAAATAAATGTTGAAAAATTCGGCACCTTTAAAATGTGACTCAAAGTCTCAATCTTTGAATAATTGGCAACACTGGGCAAATGTCGCGTTTTGTTGCCGGTTTTGGCAGACTAGTGTCGATTTAAAAAAAAGAAAAAAAAAAAAGAAAAAGACAAACAAAAGTATTTGCCAGGCAAGAGAAGAATGAGGAGGGTCAAGAGGGAGGAGGGGCTCAGCTGCCGCCCCGCTTTAATTGTTTTGCAATTAACGAGCTGGAGACGATCGACAGCCCGATTACCCATTAACCATTATCCATTATCCATTATATAGTATACATTGGCCAAATTCGGCCATGTGACGTTAGAATCGTAGCCAAGTCTGTGGTGTATCTGTATCTTATGGATACGTCCGCTGCTGCTTTGTCGCTTTGTCGTTTTGTCATGCGCGCTGCATGATGAGGCGTCTGGTTATTTAAGCGATCAACGCACATGCGCCGCTTTTCAATAGGGGGATGCCGCCTTCCCCTTAAACCCCTCCTAGTCCCCCCTCTACACACACACAGAAATCTCCCTAAAGCCAGCTCAGCTCAGTTCAGTAATCCAGTAAAAAACACAAAAAACAACAAAAAATCAACTTAAATCAGCATAGAAAACTTTCACTGATGACGACGTTCCACTTTAAGTTTCAATTTCTGTTTCAATTTCTGTTTTCGATTTGGCTACGAAGATGCGTTCCAAACGCAAAAAAACAAAAAACAAAAACAATTATAAAAAATATATTCAAAGTCCAATATAATTTTTATTTTTTTTTTGTGTGTGAAGTTGCAAACGGATTTCCGTCACTGCAAATTATCCACTTCCAAGACAATTTGCATAAATGCTGTAACGATAACAAATCAACTGAAAAAAAATGCGCAAAGTTCTAATTAAATGTAGTCACAACTGTGAACACTGTGAAAACAAAAAAAATAAATTTAATTAGCATTTTTTGGAGAGCGACAAAAAGGTGAGAAAATGATTTCTACTTGAAGTGCGACGTCGACAGAGGCAGAGGCAGAGACAACGTCAAATCAAGTGCCCACTTGAGTGGAAAATCAATGCACTTCCGCAAAATCGCCAAACAAATACAGATACTGAAACATACACACAGATACACAGCAGCAGATACTTGCAAACTGCAGCGAGATACTTATACTTGTGTGCGAAGATACAAACAGCAAACATTGTACTTTTGTTGTTGTCTTTTTATTAAATAATTATTTATATTTGTAGGAACTGTTATGCATTCAAATCAGTTAACGAATTCTAACTGTATTCGCTGATTTAAATAACCATTTCATCATTTGTTGTCTAAGCTGTAACAAATCTGACAAATTAATGAAAGCACTCGTCTCTGTTTCTGCTTCTCTGCCTATATTAAAATACAAAAAAAGATCTGGAGATCTTACATAACATCCCTTTTGTACAGTCATGCTCCAGATAGATTTAAATTTTACACTACAATATTCAAATGATATTATGTTAAATTTAAATATTTCAAAATTAAAAAACATTAGTTAAATATTTATGAACTTGAAGAATATAAATTTTATTATTATTATTATATCATATCAATATTATTTTAAATTACTTAAAATGATCACAGCTTTAGTAAATGAATTTTTAATGTAATTTAATGTAATTTTTCACATTTACTTCGACACTTTTCATAGCTCAATTTTAATTATTTAAATATATATTTTCTTCTATTTGGCCATAATTTGTTGCTAAATTATGTGACATCTGACCATTAAACTGTTTATTTTAATTGCGTATTTTTCAAATTAACTCATTGCTAGTAAATAATAACACTTTTCAATTATCTACGATTTTTTCGCGTCAAAAAACAACAAAAAAAAAAAAACAAAAACCCATCATAAGTCTTGGGCCAAACTCTAAATTGGGCATAGCAAATAAATTGGAAATGGGTATTTACAATTTGCAGTGTTGTGTAACGTTTCGATAAACGGTCGTTACGATTTTTGATTGCACTTGCAAATTAAATGTTGATTGAGATCAAAAAGCACGACAAAATTTATTCTTTGGCATTTCAAGGTCAAAGTTACAACTTCCGTAGCAAATGATCGACTAGCTGATACTCCCCACATTATAACTGACAGATAAGGGTTATCATTTGCATAAGGGTTGCCCTACTTTTATATAATTTTCTTAAGACAGTAAAAATATTTTTTTTCTAAATAAAATTAGTTTTGTTTACCTTATAAAATGAACACCAAAATATTACAGAGTATAATTAAATTTTTTTTTGATTATTTTTTTTTTGTTGGCACTGTGCAGTTTAATTATATAGTTATTTATATAACTATATGGCGTGCATTTATTTACTTGTGTATTCAATTTACATAAGTTGTGCCTGTTTTTTTCCTTTTGCATTCTCTTTGCAGCTTCCTTTTATTTTGTCTCGTTTTGTTGTTGTTGCAAAAAACTTTCGCCCTTTTTGCTGTAAAAATATATATTTTTGTTTATTATTTTTTTATTGTTGCTGTTGTTGTTTGCCTGTTTGTTATTAATTTTTTGTGCACATTTTGCGCAATTTCTTGACGACTCCTTTAACAAATCGATGACGTGTTGTTGTTGTTGTTGTTGCGGTTGTCACCGCAAAAAGTTGTTGATAATAAATTCAGTGTCTCCCTGTGTCTGTCTCTCTCGGTCTGTTTGTCTGTTGTGTTTGTTATCGCAGCAATCGTTTGCACAATACACCGTCTACTCCTCTGGCTGATGATGAGCAGTTGGCAGATTGACTTTATTACTCATACGCCATGTGCGTTGACGCTGACGTTGACATCGCCGCTGACGCTGACGCTGACGCTGAAGCCGAAGCTGAAGCTGACTTCGACGTTGACGTCGTCGTCTTTTGGTACGGCAGGTGCCAAACAAGCGCACAAATATTTGGACTGCCCGATAATACAATTTGCAAATAATTTATGTGCACTTGAAATTAACAGGCAGCAGCGCAGTAGCAGCGCAGCAGCAGCAACGGCTATAACAACAACAACAACAATGAAACTGGAGCGACCCGGCAGAGTTAGATGTACTCGTAGCTAGTAGTCTACTCGTATGTTATCACTTCATTAAAAGCCAAAAGTTGCCGATACTTGGGTGGAGAAAAAACACGCCTTGAAAATATTCGAGCAACGTGTGCGTGCATCATCATCATTATTATCTTCATCATAATTATCTTCATCATCAACAACTTTGATTGAACATTGACAATAGACGTCTTGCATATCTTAAAAAAGAAATCATACCATAAACACACAAAAACCGACAGTTAATTTGCATGTCTAAAAATGATGGCTAATCAGCTAATCAGCACTAATGAAGAAACTCTATACATATATACTCAACTACCTATATATAATGTTACATATATTTTCGATCTTAAGATCAACTTTTAAGCATTTACAATTGAATAAATGAATGAAATTCGGGTCAAACAATTCAAGAGCAAGAGAAAGAAAACCTTGGAATAATTAATGCTTTCTTAATCATTCTTGCTGTGTTGCTTGTGTTGTTTAGTGTACACTGCACATAGCATTGCAGCAGCAGGGCTTATTCTCCAGCCAAAAACAAGATTGCATAAGCCACAAATCCAATCCAATCCACTCCAATCGCATTCAAGTTAAAAACATGCCCAGCAGCCCTGATCACAAACTTGTTTTCATATTGTTCGTTTTGTTTTTTTTTTTTTTTTGTTTTCATCTTTTGTTTTTTCATTTTTCTTTGTAAACGAAATAAATATGAAAAGGCAAAAGTTAAAATAAAATGCCGACTGCGATTGCGAATGCGACCTTAGAATGAATTTCAAGGCGCAGCGGAAAAACTTTTGAACTGCATTAAAAAAAAACTCTCGGTAAATTTCCATGTGCTGTTTGAGATGCTGGAAAACTTTGTTTGGCTTTCACTCAGCAGCTGATTCAGAAGATGATGATAATGATAATGATGATGATGATGTTGTTGATTGTTCTTGATAAAGTTGCGGGTAGCATTTATGGGGCCAAAACGTTTATTGTTATTTATAGCCAAATAATTGCCGTTGGCAAAATGATAAGACGTTGTAGCCTCTCATATGACTGGTTGGTAGACTGTCCAACCAGCTGCCACGTTGATGAGGCTAGTGAAACATGAAGATCATTTTGCACCGTAACCGACACCAAACGCAGCCCGATAAGATTTCGCATTTCATAACAGCTACAGATACAGATACAGCTACAGATACAGATACAAATACAGATACAAATACATTTGAGACTGCCAGACAATTCTTCGTGTCTTTCCATGAATATCAACTGTTTATTTATAATGCTCATATGATTATTCGTAAATATGATAATGTGAATGAATCCTGAGTCATGCTGAGTGATTACTTCAAGTGGCCCGACAACAATTGGATCTAGTTATTAATTCTATTTTCGTGTGGAAATTTAAGTACATTTCCAATATCGCTAAATTAAAAATGTGTGAAAAAAGCACACAAGATGGGGAAGACCTTCGATTGGCAATAATAGTCACAAACCTTATTAATAATAATAATCAATAAATGGTACGACTTTGCACAAAGTTTAGTTTCTCATTTAGTATCACTTAACTGACGAAAGGATCAATAGTTATTTGTTATCGATCAAATTATTGCACATAATGCAAAAATTAATTCATTTAATTGTTATCGATTTAATTGTTTTATGCGCAGCCAACTTTAAGTGATTGCTGGACATGTCAAAAATATAATTATTTCCTGGCGCAGCCAACTTCAAGCCAATGTTCGATAAGCAACATCCATTCGCAGCCAACTTCAAGCTTCACTTCTTTTGTAGGATATTTTCACAACATATCAAAAAAATCAGCTTAAATTTGCAAATTGTCGAAATATTTTCCATGGCACACATTTGAATTAGTCAATATAATTATTATTGCTATTATTATTATTATTTTTATTATTTTTGTGCTGTCAAAAGACTGACAAGCAATCGACAGGCGAATTATAAATTTCATGTTTGAGGCGTGGGCTCAGACAATTGGGCCTTTCCCGGCCACATAAGCTGGTAATAGATATTTGTATATATGTATGTATGTATGTGTTTATGTGTACAGATGGGAAACGATAGCGGGTAGAGGATTGGGGGTAATCTCGCTGTTGTGTTGCCTCATTAGCATCATTGGATTGACAGATTTAACAAATGAGTCGCCAATGAGAGGACAGAAAAAATAACTAAAAATACATAAAAATAAAAAAAAAAAAGGAAACGTAACTCAATTTCAATTGAAGCTTAAAACGAATTGTGTGAAGTTTCGGCTGCGCAAAACACTTAATGATCAGTAATAATAAACGAGCTAAGAACACGCTTTGTAACATTAATAGCGACAGCCAGGGAACAGGAAAAAATACAAAAATAAAAATTGTAAGACGTAAAAAGGCAAGTCTTAAAATGGACAAATCCCAGATATGTTTGTACATATGTAGGTGCGACTCCGACAGACGACAGGTGGCAATTTGAAATGACAAGGCAATTTGCAAAAGCGCTCTGAGATCATATATTGTACTCAGCCAGGCCATAATCATTTTTAACCCGGCCAACAGCCAGCACCTACTTATCAACCAAACCCCAAAAAGAAAAAGAATCGTTCTAAGTGCCAACTGGGCAAACACCAAACGAACCAAACAAATGCCACCAAAAAGCGACACTCACTTGAATTTATTTTGCTCAAAAGTGTAAACCTTGGCGCTGCTAATCGACGGATGGGCAAAAAGCCCCCCCAAAAAAAAAAACAAAAACTGAGTTGAAAAGATAAATACAGAAGAAGAAATATAACAAAAACTGGGCTAAGTAAAGAAAACGGAGGCTAAAATAATAATTATAAAACATGGGGCCGCAACTTGTCGCTGTTTTTTCCCTCATTTCTCATAAATAATATGCTATATAAGTAATTATTATTCTTACGATTGTTGTTGAAATAAACCGAGATAATACAAACCAACTAACTAAAAAAAAAAACAAAAAATAAATATAAATTAAATCTGCCCGCCAAAAGCGGAAGTTATTATGAGAGATATAAAAAAAAAACGGCGACACACAGGTAATAACGTAAATAAAAAACTAACCAAGTAACTAATAAATACAAAAAAAATTAATAAATAAATATTGTAGAAAAAAAAGTATTAACAAATTGATTCGCATCGAATTTTGTAGCACACAATTGGAATTGAAATTGATTTAAAATTGAAACTCAATGCAATGTTTGGTTTTGTTTTATTTATTGTTTTTTTTTTGTATTTGTTTAGAACTTTGTTGGAGTTTTGTTATTATTATTAACTGTAGTTGTGGCTGTTGTTGTTGATGTTGTTGTTGATGTTGCTGCTGTTGCCACTAATTGCATTCTAATCGCCGACGAAGGTCTCGGTCTCGGTCTCGGCCGCGATGGCGGTCGCAGTCGCGCTCTGGCAATAGTACACAACAACAACAAAAACAAAAAAAAAGCATAACACACACATAGAGAGACAGTCAGACAGACAGTCATAGATAGATAGATAGATAGAAGTGCAACAAAAACAAAATTCATTCGTTTAGTTTGCGCTGTGGGAAGCAGTTGGCCAAGACGCATCTCAGCAGCAGCATCGGTGACTGACCACAGCAAACAGCAACAGCAACCAAAACAACAACAACAACATAAACATTTACACTGGCACCCGTTGCGTATGTGTGATATTTTAGCCAAGAGGTTTGTGGCATGTGCGAGAACTTCTATATAAATACAATTCTTTTTTCTTTTTCTTTTTATTTGATTTTATTGTGATTTTCATTTTATTTGTTGCATCTATTTTTATTCCTTTTGCTTTTCCTTTTTCTTTTCCTTTTTGGCCCATTCCTTTTGCCCAATATTGCCAGTTGTTGGTTTTGTCTCTTGTATTTTGTATTTTGTTGATCTTCACATTGGCCCACTGAGCGTATGCGCAATGAAACAAACAAATTGCACTTGCCCTAGAATATGTTTACAATCTTTCACGATGTCTGTTCTCTCCTCTCCTCTGGCCAATTGCCAACACACTTACAGTATTTATTTATTTATTTATTTGTTTTGTTTTTGTTAATGCCTTCTTCTTGATAAAAATCATTGGGCGACGTATGTATTTACAATACATAACATTATTATTATTATGCTAGTGCATTAACAATTTCACAACCGAGAGTGCTGTAAATTTGGTAATATTTTCATTCAGAATTCATTAATAAATAGATCTATTAATTATTGGGTTTATTTTGATATTATCTACTTTAAATTTAGCTTGCAAATTGATTCAAGCTTGAATTGTTTTCAATTCAACAAGTAAAAGAGTTGATTGAACTTTATAGTAATTGTAACAACAACAACAAGAACAACAACAATAGCAATTATAAGCAACAATAACAACAATTAGTTAATAACAATTGTCGCTCTTTATTTTTTTTTTTGTTACTGTCAATTGAACTTGGCTAAAACAAAACCAAAAATAATTTGTGATATTTTTGATGATTGTTATTGTTATTGCTGTTGATGTTGTTTAATTATTAACATTTATTTGCAGTTGTTGGCATCTAGTTGTAGTTAATTATTAGGCTTTCGGCCCATTGGCTGCAAATGCGACAATTTGCGCCATAAATAGATCTTGGCCATTGGCCATCGCTTGGCTAAGTGAACAAGCTACGTTTTGGGGGACGTTTATGTAGAGGGTGTGTGAGGGTGGGGGGAGTAGCATGAGTAGCGGCTATAGGGTGGGGGGGGGTGACAACAAAACTCTAATAATAGTTAATCTACACAGATCGTCATTGAAAACCTTTTCATTTTCATTTTCAATTTCAATTTTTTTTTTTTTATTTGTTTGTTTGTTTTTGTGCTGATTGCTGAGACTCGTGGGAGTACTGAGAATTGACAGCGGAGAGTCGGAGAAAAAAGGGGAGCAGGGGAGTTATGGCGGCACTTTGGATGTGAGCCATTTGCATTGTGCTAGGCAAATTGAAAAGAGGAAAATATAAAAAAAAAAAAACACATATAAATTCAGTAGCGAAAATCACATAAAATTAACACGCAACTGTGCACACAATAATCGTATTAATAACAATGATTTTTTTTATTATTATTATTTATTTATTTTATCACACACATGTGTAACTACATAATATACCCATAATATATAGTAAGTTAGTTATTTGATTTATTATGGCATGCAAACAGCTCAACTTTTGCAGCCTGCTACCAATTTCCGTCCTCGTTTTTTGTGCCTCGCGGCGAGTGTCTCGTCTCGAGACTCGAGTGCTTCGCGTGACTTTCGAGCCATAAACTTCATACATTTGTGTGTGTGTGTAAGTGTCCCATTATAATCCCTGACCATATATATATATGTATATATATATACAGAGTCGATTTGCGATTGCAGAACAGTGAAATCAAATCACAGCTTAATCAAATTTAAATTGATTCACTTGCCTTCTGCTATAAAGATTATCAAAGCACCCAAACCAACTGTAAATCGTTCTTATCGACAAAACTTCAACAGTTTCTTTGCTTCTCACACTTCTACACTCAGATAAGCTCACAACTCACATAATTGTATTGATTTATGATTGGCTTTAACTTTTAGCTTTGATTTTTCATGAAAAATTAGTTGCACAAACTTTTATTGTATTTCAAAACTCTTTAGAGCTATTACTTAGTAATATTAAACTTATTCTTCAATTTCAATTATGATAATTCTTTGTAAAAAGCATATTAAACGAGCCAAGATATTTTATACATAGCATATATACATTTCCTTAAAATTATTTTTTCAAGTTCTTCTTATTATGTGCCATTTTTTTTTATTAAGCTTCGAAATTTAATTAAATAATTATCACACAATAAAATTGATTCCAATAGTTATGTAACAAACAGCTGTTAATATTGCTGCAACATTGTAAATATCTGAATTGATTACTTTATCAATAAATGATAGGCCGAAAGAATTTGCTCAAGTGGAGCATACCTTAGAAATCCTTTAACTATTTTGGGTAAATACTTATTATAAATATTCTAAATATTGTATGTATGCCTATGATTCATACCAAAATTCTTTTAAAATTTAAACGTAGATAGTTGAGAAGAGGAGCACTATTCTCATCCTATTTATAGTTTTTACCCTTTTAGTCTGTTGGGTATTTGGCATAATTACGTATACGTAATGTTGTCGCTATATTGATTACAATCAGTTATGGAAATGCTTGCTGCTGCTGTTTGTCGTTGTCGTTTTAATTAAAAATTCAATATAATAATAAATAAAAAATAAAATATGCCAGTAAGCACCAGGAAAAACAAAAACAAAAACAACAAGCAATAGGCTAAGGCAAAAGCAAATTTCAAGTATCGCGCTTAATGAAATGAAATCAGCAGCTAAAAATGTTGGCTAAAAATAGTCAAATACCTGGACGCAAAACCAGTACCCAAGTCCACTTCACACACACACACACACACAAACATAGCCAGACAAAGACAGAGATAGATAGTCAGAGAGAGAAAGAGATAGAGATAGAGAGGAGAAGAAGGCGCAATACACGTGACTCGCAGAAAAATGGACAGAAAAAAATACAACAAAATGCGACAAACACAATTCAAAGAGTTTTACGGATTTATTGAAATTGATTTAAAACCAAAAAAAAAAAAAAAGAAATTAATTGTTTTTATAAATACATACATACATATGTATGGTGTATATTTATATACAATATGTATTTATATGCAATGCTTTTTTTTTGCGAGTACAGGTGGCACTATAAATGTTTAACAGCTGCTGGTAATGCCCTCTGAATGGGGCTGATTCGTCGCTATTTATAGGTGAGAGCACTTACAGTTAATGCTCCCTTTAGATGGGGTTCAAGTTCATCAAGCCTTTGGGTGTGTGACTGTGAGTGTGAATGTGAGTGTGAGTCATTAAGTCTGCTGCTGTACTTCATTAGTTAAGTTAATCTTTGAGTTGATTAGAGTAATTATTTGATTACTGCCACTAATCGATAATTACGTTTACACTTAATCCCCATTTTCGTGTGTGTTAAAACAAATTGCTTTCAGAGCTGAAATTAATAGTAATTCGATTCTTAAGTTCTTTAATCGCTTCGAGAGCTGTCAGGAAGTCTCAATAAATAGCACCGCAACCTCTTCAGATTGTTGCCTAATCAATGTTGGCTCAAATGCTCTTAGCCTTCAGTTAACCAACGTGTGCTCTTTGTAATGTAATATCAATCAAATCAGACATTGACTTTTCTAATGACATATTGAGAGTAGTGTCTCAAATTTGCATTAATTGGCGAATCTTCAAAACTTTTTCTTCGATTTCTTTTCGATTTCAATGTCAATTCCAAAATTGATAACTAGGTCATATCTCATCTAACGCATATCGCAACTTCAAACAATTTTGAATGAAACTGAAGTTATGCATATCAATCATGGGTTCTTCAAAGCACTCAAGGGTTGTTGCCCTATTGCCACTTGAGAGCCACAGCTTTATTCCACTTCAGGCTGATGAACAACTGAGCGTACACGTGTCAAGTGAGCTACCCTTCAACTTATTCACATATTGACACAAATGTGCGTCTGTTTATTGATCTACTCAATGGAAACGATCGTTAACGCACAGCGAGTAACGTGTTAGCACCACAGGGTTGCCAACCTATACAAACAATTGCCAAATTTAAGCGGCTTCATTAAACCAAAAAAAAAATATAAAACAACTGTGTCCACTTATTAAGTCTTTTACTTGATTTTCTCTCTACTTCTCACTCGAACGAATGCACAGCAGGGTTGCCAGCATATACAAATAATTGCCAAATTTACGCTTCTTCATTAAACCAAAAAAAAATAAATAAATAAATTGAGCGTCTGAAGTGGCGCTTTGTTTACACAAATGTTGAGTATTTTATTTGATTTTCAAGTACTCCTTACTCATTAATGAACAACGAGTAGAGAGTTAGCAGCACAGCGTTGCCAGCTTGTTCAAAAGAACAAAAGCGCCGCCATCTTGACATTAATGTGAGTCTGTTGATTGATCTCTTGCAAAACAACAACGAGTAACGAGTTGACGACTCAGCAGGATCCTCATGTTGAGACAAAAGACAATTAAATATTAGCTTCCTCATTGAGTGAGACACTCGAGCTGGTTAAGTGCCATATTAAGTATACGACCAATTGCACAGCTAGGAAGTTTCGTCATAACGAATGCGAGCAATTAAAACGAAATGGAAACCAAAATCATCGTAGTCATATCGATAATACTTGGTAATAAAAATAATAAAAATCACAAGCCCAGCACTTGTTATATCGGTCCGCCTGACTTCCAAATAACTTGGGCCCCCAATCATCAACAGAGTTAATCACAATATTTATGATCTGCGACAAATCACAGCGCATAATCACGCGCTAATAACTTGGGACCGTCTAGTGGACGATAGGCTCTCGATAAGGTTGCCAAGTCAGATGAGCTGATGTGTTGACGGTTTACCGAACGACGGTATGGGTAATTTTTTTAGACCCCGTACTTGAAAAAAAGTACAGGAGTCTATTGTACTAACTTTGTCACAAAAAAAAATGTGCATAACAGGCAGAAGGAGGCGTGGCAGACCCCGTAAAGTATATATATTCTTGAACAGCATCAACAGCCGTCTGAAAGAGCGTCTAGAGCTCAGAGACTCCAAACTTGGTATGTAGGTTCGTCTATATTGCAAGCAGATAGAGTTTGTTTTAGTTTTTATATCGGACCACTATATCATAAAGCTGCCATAGGAACGATTAGTCGAAATTCAAGTGTTAGTATGAAAAACTCTTTTGTTGTTTAAAATATCTGAACCAACTCCACAGAATATGTATATAGGTTGATCTCATACATACTGAACAAATTTTGTTGTAATCGAACCACTATATTATATAGCTGCCATTGGAATGATCAGTCGAACATCAAGTCTTAGTATGAAAAACATTAAGCAGTGTTTGCTTTTCCATAGTAATTACGGGGTCTCCGACAGTCGAGTATGCTCGCCTGTAGCACCGTCCACTAGTTTTAACAACTATGTACTTTATACTAAATATTTAATATATATATGCATATATACGAGTATATAGATATTTTATTTGCAGTTTACTGAGATTTGTTTATGGGTTTGCCAACGCGTTTTTGCTTTTATTAATTAGAATTTATGGACGGCAATTGAGCTACCGCCCAGTGACAATAAATAGCCATTAGATACTTACGGTCTTCAAGACGCCTGACAATCTTATCTAACACCCCAAACGGACAAGTGTACAGTTAGTCTCTAACACACACACACACACACACACTCGCACACACACATAGCCGGCACACGACAGACCGGAGCTGCTCGAAGAGTTTCCGATTATTCTAGAGTCAAAAGAGCCGCGTCGATGCTCCAACGCGACATGTATCCGTGTTATCTTCTATAGCCTTTCTGGGTTCTAGATTGGCCAACAAATTGGCAAATGAAATAAACGAGGGCCTAGCTATTGGCTTGATCACACGCTTCCATAGATAGAGAGTTCGTTTAGTTTTCAGATAGATAGTCAGATAGATAACCTTGCCCATATACACTGTATATCTTTTGGGCGCGCTCTTGGACCGTCCGTTTGTGAATTGCGATTACGCTAACAGCAGCAGCAGCAGCAACAAAAACTAACTGAAGCAGCGACGCGACTGCGACGCGACTGCGACGCTGGCCACTAATCACTCCAATTAGCTAGAAAGTGATTTTCGTTTAAAATTCGCACGTTGTCGCCGTTTCTTGGCATTGTTTTGTGAGGCAGTCAGGCAGTCAGTCAGACTCTTGACCAGAAAAGCAACTGGTAAAGGATCTCAAAGAAAGAAAGAACGAAAGACACCGACAGGATTTGTTTTAATTTAATTGTGAGTGTTAATTGTGTGAGTGCAAATATTCTTCTTCTACATCTTGAACATCTTCACCGTGTAAATCAACAGTTACTACAATAATACTATAAACACGTTGGGCGCCAAATTACAAAACTCAACTCAAAAATACCCAAAAAGAAATCAAATACAACAAAACAAATAAAAATATATAAAAAAAATAATTTAAACCGAATTTAAAAACAAAAAGCAACAGCGAAAAAAGGAAATAACACACAAAACAAATGTGTTTAAAAGAGACCAAAAATAAGAAACTAAACAAAGCGCATGACAAATTTGAATGCATGGCAAATACATTGCCAATAAAGGAAAACCCAAAACGTCAAATTACAACGAAACGAAAATACTCTAACCGTTAAAATGTGATACAACTTGATATAAATGAGTTCTACACAGTTCACAGTTTGTGGGCGACAGTGTATGCGATAGTTAGGTATTAGTTTTAGTTTTTCAACCGCAATAGCTCAAGAGGTGCTTTACTATATTATCTCCAAAGCAAACCGGGGTTTTTTTTACTATGTTTTTTTTTTGTTTTCATTTAACATTTTTTGAAAGGCAGATTGAAGCGCGTCCATTCCCTCAACTCACCAGTTGTTGTAAAGGGCAGTCAAAAGCGACAACAACAAAATGTTTTGCTTTTTTCAACGCTTTTGCTTGTTATTTTATTTTACAATATTTTTGTGTCGGTTTTCTTGGTTTTTTTTCGGTTTCGGTTTCGGTTTTTGTTTTTTTTTTTTTTTTTGTGGTGTTTTATTTGTGGCACATGCCAAAACGTAGCCACTTAAGGCCCAATCTGTATTGTGTGCACACGGATAATGCAGATTATATGCTCGGGTCGATCTCTTTTTTCCGATCTTTTTATTTCGAATTTCAAATTGGGCAATGACAAAAAGGCCAAACAAAATAGAAACTGGCTCAACAGCAAATTGAAAAGTGTTGCAATAATTTGCCCGCTTCCCTTCTCTCTTGCCACACTTCTCTCTACTAGAATAATAGTTATTAAAAATAATATTAATAATAATAATAATAATAATGCTGGCTGTGTGTGTGGCGCGTGTCAGGCCAAAAGTAAAATACATAAAAATAATAACAACAAAAGCTGCACACACAAAAATGATGAAAATTGCCAATAATTGTCCCATTTTTGGTTGCGACGCTCAATTCAATCATTATTATGCATATATATAGAGATTTTAATATTTCGAGACCTGCCGATTAATAGATATGAACACGTTTCTATATGATATTAAATACATGATTCTATTGCCGGCTGCATATTGTGCAATTGACATACAAATTCGCTATTTATATTGCTTTGCTAGAAACGAAACTGCAATATGATCGATTGATCAATCAGCCAGTCAGTCAGTCAGTCAGATTCTGAAAACAAAAAAAAAAACCCAAAGATTGCCGACCGCAAAAACCGCAATTAAATACCAGAAATAACAATATATCGATTGCCTATCCCAATAGGCCAAGACACGTGCTCGGTTCTCGGTATTAACAGATCAGGAGAGTAGCAGTGAGGTAGAAGAGGAAGACTGGGTACTGATTTATGGTATCAATAGCAATTGCCAATCGAGAGAGCTAAGATTGCGCCAGTATCCGTTTATCCGCTGCTGACGTCATCATCATCACGATCTTGATCATTATCATTAAGCTACTCATTTTTTTTTCACTCAATTCGTTCCCCTCTATGTGGTTTTATTAATAACGTTAAGCCTGTTTTTATTATTATTATTATTTGATTTGTATTCTATTTTCGCACGCTTTTCAAAATGCACACGAATCCGTGTCCATAAACGTTTGTTATATCTATTGATACATTGATAAGGTTACATTACAAGTTAATAGATTGATCGTTAACCAACGCTGATAAACGATTAATATATTTATAACATCTGTAACAATACAGACACAAAACATTTGCTAACACTTCGTTTGCCTGCAATGTTAACTCAATGTAAAGTCCTGTGTAACAGTCTGTTAAATGGTATTGAAAATCCGGGTACGACTACTGTTGTGAATGTCGTATGTCGTATGCCGTATGATAATATTTAATAGTTATATACGTATTCCACAGCAAAAATTAACAGCCATAGTTGAGCATCCGTGAGCCGGGATCAGAGCGGCTAAGGCAATTTGAGCACATATATTTCTCTGTAACCATCATTACAGACACAGCTAAGTTGACATTTAAAAACGAAGTTGTATACCTCACACATAATACCTACTATAGATTGTACAGTTAAGTTTGCATAGTGCCAAAAAAGATTGAAAAAAACAAATCGAATCTCTCATAGCATTTGTAACTGGTACCTGTAAACTGGCGTTAACATTTACAGCATGCAATGTTAACAAACAATGTTAGTGTTAATGTCACTGTTAATGTTAAAGTCACTGCAGCCGTCTCTCTTTCTCTCTCTCTTTTTCTCACACCTTTCTTTAGCAACGAAATTGAATTGAAAAACTGGAAAACCAGAAAAGAAACTTGTACACAACAAGCACATTTATTTATCACATTCAAGACGCATTTACACGCACTAGCACACACACACACACACACACACACACACACACACAGACACACACACACACACTAATCCTCATTGGCCCCAAAATCAATGATTCTATATTTATTTTTGTAGCTCTTTGCATCCTCTTCTTTGCGCTTTTTAGCATACATGAATATTAATTTGTTGAAATCATGTATAAAGATACGAGACATCGTCTCGTTTTAAGCCATAACTCTGAGCGTTCATATGTTAATTTCTAAGGTATTTTTTTTTTTGTTAGAATTTCTATGTGAATTATTATGATTGTTGTTGTCTTTTATGTGTGGGTTATAACAAAAAAAAAAAAAAGGTGATGTTTACCTAATTTTTCGCTAGCTCGTTTACTTAACGCTTCATTGAAGCGTCCGCGTCTCTTACAACCTGTGAATAATCATGGATGCAAAGTACTAATATGCAATTAATTGATGTCTACCTGTCCATCTGTCTCTCTACCTATACATATTAGCAAATAGCACTGCGAACAAACAACAGAATACAAAACATGTATGATATGAGCAGGAAACATGAACTTGAACTTGGCGCGATCAACAGTTAATTACAGCGATATAAGTACAATACACATAACAATGGCTAAATGTTAGTCTGATGATGGGAATATATTTACTTTTAAACATTGGTATATTCTACATACATTCAATGGAAAGTTCTATATTATCATCATGCATGCAAATAATCAACCTTAATTACAAGCTTAGTCCTCCACGGCCATTTAGTGACAATCTCATATTCTTAAATAGATGTATTTAGTTTAGAAATAAATGTTATTAATTAACAACTTTGTCAGTGTTATTAAAATCTAATGCAGTAGTTTCTTCGTTTCATATGATATATATTGTAATAAAAGTCCTTACTTACTTTCACTTACTTTTTTTTAAAAATTTTATTCTCTCCATGGTCTCTTAAGTCCTTGTGCTAATAACATTTTATAAACAGCCCATTTTTCGGGTTTTTTGAGTATGTTTGCTTTAAAAAAAATATATGAAATAGTGAATATAAATTATCTTTAAAAACCGCGTGAAATAAGAAATGTTTTTGATAGATTAATTTTAAAGATTAAGAGCTGTTTTAGGAAAGAGCTACTTTCACCAGTTTTTAGCCAATAAGTAATAGAATCGTGTCCTATGCCATAGAATCCAATCAAATCATTTTGAGTACAAAATTTCCGACAATTATGGCTGCAATTTCAATAACGAAAATCTGTCAATCGTCTCGTTTGTTGCTGTTGCCGTTGGTTATAATAACGTTAAATATTATTATTGTTATTGTTATAGGCATTGTTGTTGTACCCATGAGTATAATATAACACATGGCATGGCGCACTTATTTCATATAAGTACACAGAAAAAAAATCCGGGATATTTAGCCCGAATTCAATCCGAAACGTTTTCAGAAGTGGGGTAATCTCAGATTTTCTTAAATTAAGTATGGTATACTTGATTATTTCAATCCCGAATTCAATCCTGAAATTGTGTAAATTAAAAAAAAAAAATTTTTTTTTTAAACATTTTTTTGACTTTTTTTAATCTTTCTTTTTTTATATTTTTTTAGACATTTTTTTTTTTTAAACTTTATTTTTATTTTTTTTTTTATTTAAACATTTTTTTTGTTTATTGACGCGAATTATATATTTTTGCGTTTAATTTCGAAGAACTTAAAAAGACATGTTTGACTACAATTGACGGGGGGAATCGAACCCAGGTTTTATTCAAACTGGAAGTTCTAATTATGTGACAAGGTCGGCGACTCTAACCACTAAGCCACCGGATCAGTTGAAATGAGAGAGAATTTTCTTCTCGCGCTTAGCAAATGTGGTGATCAACGGGACATTTTAAGAATTTCTTAGCATGAATCAAGTAATTTGGGCTTATTTTCCCATTTTAATCCTGATACAGGCATAATTATACCGATTAATCCTGAATACATACTTAAAAAATGCATGCTTAACTTAAGTATTTTAAACTTGATTTTAGAATAGTTTTTTTTTCTGTGTATCTATTCCATCGTATACCCCCAACTGCCTGCCCTGTCTGTATTTCTCATATATAGTATGTATGTATATAGATGTGCTCAGACTTTTATTATTATTACCCATCTCAATGGTGAATGTAATAAGTTTTCAATTTAAATAATGATCGTATACAATTTTAGTAAACACGTGATAGTTTTTTTACTGTTTTCGTTTTCGTTTTGGTTTGACTCTGTGTATTAAAATTGTTTTATAATCATCTAATACTTAGATCATGAATTCTATTCAACAACTTCAAATCTCTCTCTCAATTTTCTCATTACAGCAAAACATTTATCACGTCTAATTGATTAAAGAGGGTCCCTCCTACCAAATTCAACAACAAAATCAAAAGAACGAGGACCAGAAAAGCAAAAGACAGAACAACGTTGAGAAGAAAGCCAGCAAAATGACTGGTTTTACCAATGCCGGCTTCGAGAACGATGAGCCCGTAAAGGTAAGTCTTTGATATGGCTTTTATTTTGGGAATATAGTGTGTAGGGATAGGCATGTTCCCCTCTCGCAATTCTGAGCAGAGTCAATGTACGCATAATGAACAATGAGTGTAATCCAGAAACGTATTCCTATTGCCATTAGAAATAAATATGTATGTTAGATACAAGTTCTCAAATTAAATTCATTTCTTGACCTATTGTTTTCGTGTTATTACGTATAGTTGAGACAGATTTTATTGTGTTTGTAGCTAAGATATCAATTACACACGTTGTACAGCTAATTTGTTGTGCGGAAAACAAGTTAACAACAAAGTAACAATATATTCATATTCATAGCCATAGTATTCATAAAAGTATTCATAATCAGGTTTTGTGAAAATCGCTGAACTGTAAGACTGGTTCACATAGAACAATGTTCGGATGTACAATATATATATGAGATCTACATATGTAAATTCCTCTATATGAGCAAATAAGTTGACTACTCGTAGAAATAAAAATTTGTAATATGTTTGCTAGATTCGATTCATTCATGCGTAAAACCCGTTCTGGCTTAGAAATCTAGCTCGGATATTACAGATACTTTAACAAATAGCTCGGTTTGCCTTCGAGGCAAATATAAAAAATATTATAAAGTTTTATAATGACACGCATAGCATTATTTATTAAGTGCCCCCAAAAAATATATAAAAAAAGAAGGAAGTATTCAAATTCGAGAGAGAAACAACACAATTATAAGTATGTAAATGAATGCGATGATCACGAGATTGTGATGATTGTGATTATGAATTCATCATTCATTTCGAGCGTTGGTCAATTGGGGAAGGTGCTGTAAAGTGGGCACTCCTAAAAGCAACCTAAAATAAATTTCACCTCAAGAAACTGAAGCAGAAACAACAGACAACAGAAAAGCAACAACAACAAACCCACGCAAAAATACATATTTAAAATAAAAAAAAATTAAATTCAAAAAGAAAGAAATGTGACAGCAGAATGCGCTTAAATATACGAATACAAATATGAATACGAATACTCGATAAGTATCTACATATTCGTACAGATATATGTACATAGCAATATCGTATCGTATAATGCCCCAGGTAATAAATGAGCCTGTCCTAATTGACTTCGAGGCACACTTTGTTGTTGGTCTTCGAAATTGGGCTTTGCAGCATTACAGGGTTGCCAACAAATTGCCAGAGTTGCTCACATTTGTATACGTATATGTATATATGTATATGTATACTTAATATATGTAGATAAGTTATTGCACAATTAGTTGCGTTTCATAATATTAATAAATATTTGCAATTTATAATGAGTTCGTAAACCACCCAGCATCAGACTACGGCCTCAAACAGTACACTGAGCGAAATTATTTCGCATGTTCAACTTTTTGGTGAGATATGTCATACGACACAAAGACTAGATCATGTTTGGGGAAGCCAGCTACAGGGATTTGGTCATAAAGTATAATTTCCAGAGGGTGACAAACACAACATCAAGAAGAGTACTCAATGACCTAGTGAAGTAAGTTGGCATCGGTGTTGCCAATTTGGCCTTTTTGCGGACAGATGTGTCCGCTTTGAAACTGCGATTTCCGGAAAATTGTTAAAACGTCCCATTCTGGAAAAATTAGTTTTCTTACCTTTCCTTTACTCATTCTTTTTAAATGGTTCTAGGTCGTTCATAGAATATATCAAATCGCCGAATAACTTTGAAATGAAAAAAAAAAAAAAATTATGCATTTCCTGTGGGAAATATTTTACTGGCCAATAATGAGCTAATACTTTTAAAATTGGAGCTATTTTTAAAGCTATAATATTATTATTAGTATTAATAAGAAAATATTGTTGTCCTGATTTTTTGTCCTTTTAAAAAAAATCTGTCCGTTTTTTTATGGAGTTTGGGCAACACTGGTTGGTCTGGTCGAGTTTTATACATTGAGTCCAAGTGATGGCATATTCTCGAGGAGGTGATTCTCAATGATTACTATTAAAGTCACATAAAATTGCAATGTCTAAATATTCAATAGATAATCTGGATATTAGAGATATAAAAGGGTCATAGTAAACAGATTAACAGATATTTGGCGAATTCAAGATTATTTTTAGCTCTCACCAAAAATTGTAATGAATTTTACGACTTGCAAATACTTAATTCGAGGTCAATCCAACTTCAGTTTAGTCTGGCTTTTTCTCTCTGTGCACTGGCAATTTGGCCAGTTCCAAGTACAGTGGACAACACAGTACTGATAGTTCTCAATGGTCAAACCCGTTTCTGTTGTCTGCAGAGACATCGACAGCGACAACGACATTAAAGTTAAGAAACCAGAGAACGCCAACAAATAACCAAACTCAATAACAAATACAAATTTATGTAAAGTCAAAAGACATGTAAAAAAGATGGCGCGAAAGAGAGAGAGAGGCGAAGGCAACAGACGGAGAAACGAACGCCAAAACCAACAGACAGACAGACATAAAGAGAGACAAAGTGACAGATCGACGGACAGAGACTGAAAGCCAAAAGGCAAACACGAAACGTGCCGAGTTTAAAAATAAAAATAAAAAAAAAAAAAGATAAAACAACGCAAATCTCGTGCGCTGCAGCGCCGCTCTACGCGCTTCTCACTGCCAGAGAGCATGTAACTGGTTTGCAGCGGTTTTTTTGGCTTTTGCTTTTGTGCATGCTGCCTGCAGCTTTTGTTGTTGTTGTTGCCTGTAATTGCAATATTTTATGCTATTTTATGTTTCGCACTTGCTGGCAATTATATTGTTATTGCACTCACATTCGCACTTGCATTATTATTTGTATTACTTACACACACACACGCACACACATATGTACGTACATACCCAGCAAACATTTGGGCGATCGAATCGAAAGAATGAGAGAGAATAAAAGGAGAGGTGGTGGAGTTAAACTTGCCGACCTTTCATACTCCGCTCTTTCAATTTTGAGGTTCCCCTGTTGTACTAAAACTGCAACATAATCAGCTTTGACGAATTTCCTGGACTAACACAGAAAGCTCTTTCGTAACCCATTTTAAGCTAATGGGTATTTAAATACCCAAGAAAGTGTTGACACTTTAAAAATTCTAACACGAGGCATGTGAGAGATATCGAGGCAAAATTTATTTTTTAGTAAAGAGAAATAACAAAATTATAAGTATAAAAATTGAACAGCTTATTTATCCTTGGTATACCTGTAGTTTTTTACAGGTGAATATCTAGGTTTTTTCTGCATAAAAAATTTTGACGAAAAAAGCTGAAGAATGTATGGAAATCGGAAAAATAAAAATTGAAGATAAATATTTTTTGATTGTTTTTTTTTTTTCAACTTTTAGTCACACATTTCAAAATTTCGTCAAAATCTTACCAGCCGATTTATAGGCAGTCTTTAATGGGTTAATAACAATAAATAAAAACCAAAAAAAAAAAATACTCGAAGGGTCTCTTAACTCTTAGTTTTTTGGAATATTCGCAAAAGAGTCTTTCCGAAGTATCGCGGAAGTCGAAGTGGAAGCAGATCAAAAAGACTCTCTCGCGATAGGAAATGTTTGCTGGGTATTTACTGCGTATGTTCACATGCATGTGTAGTTGATACGTATTGTCGTTAGGCGTTTTCTTAGAAATCGCTAGCAGCGACACCTGCCGTCCATTACAAACATCAGCTGTTTTGCTCAACAACTGTTTGCAAGTGTGTGTGTTTGTACAGAGTCCGCGTCGAAGCCCAAGAAAATTGACGTCGACAACAACACCAAAAAAAAAACAAAAAAAAGCAACTACGGTTACAGTTACAGCGCGTTGTTGTTGTTGTTGTTGCTTGAGTGTATTGTAATGATATGTAAATGTGTGTACGATTAGTTTTGGATGTTATATTTATAGCCTTGCAATTGCAGTTTGGCAGCTACTTGCTGCCTAAGTGGGTCAGCTGCGAATCTTGTCCAACTAACTTACTTTTAAATTGAAGATCAACAATTCTTCGACATACAGTTATATGCGTGCGCTGCACTTGCGAAATACTCATTGCAATGTTATCGATAACGATAACGTTGGTCTTTTGTTTTAGGACAGGTATGCTGTTGCCTGCCGTGTATAAATAACTTTCACGCCAAATTCTAGAAAACTCTTTTGCACTGGCAACTGCGGCGTATGCGTAATATTTTGACAAATGCATTCGGACCTGGCTTTGCTGACGTGGCCAATAACAACAACAGCAACATTTCTTGGTTTTTATTTTATTTTGTATTGTATTGGTCGCCAAAAACTTGTTTCTTGCTTTTGTTTGTTTGTTTAGTTACTAATTAAATGCAATTTTTGTTTTGTTAAAAAAACAACAACAACAACAAATAAAATGACAATAATAATAAGGAATAATAAAAACAACTTTACAGTTCCACGAATTTACATATCTATGTACATACATACATACATACATACATACATAGTTGTTATTGTCATGCATTTTTAATATGTTTAGATTTTTTCTGCTTTTGATACCCTTGCAACGGGCATTTTCATATTGTCATGAAATATGACGCTCCATACGAATGTCGCAATATATTACTAGGAATATCAAAACTTGAAAATTAAAAAAAAAAAATTGGGAAACAAAACTAGGAATGGAAATAAAAATAAGGAAACCTTAATTCGAAATAATGTTATTAGGAAATAAAAATTATAATAACAAATTTGAAAGACGAAAATTTAAAAATCTAAAAATCAAAAATATTTTATAAAATTTCTGCTTCCCGGTTTATTTTAAGCATTCAACATTGCAACTACTTGTTAGGGTATTTGGAATACTGATTGCAGTGTATCTTTTAGTCATGCATTCTCCATTAAACCTCTCGTACTTGAGTTTTTTATTTTTTTGTTTTTTTTTGGAATTTGTTAAACATTTTAATTCGTATTTCGATTTATTGATAAGACTGGGGATTTTTTTCCCCCTCCTTCATTTGCATACAAACAAAACGACTTCCTCCTCCCCCTGCCCCTCCACACAACATCCCCCTCCTTCAGCAAAGTTCACAAAGCGTTAGCTGCGTGTGAATTTTAACTGCAACTATTATGCGCTAATATCTTAACTATATACGAATATTGTTGTAAAAAAAAACTGTAATCGATTTACGACTTGCATAACGCCGCGTGCGTTTGTTGTTGTTGTTTTTACAGTTGTTGCTGTTGTTGTTGTTGTTGCCCACCTAATTGGCCAGGGAACGTGAACCTGATGGCAGACCAAAACTGAAACTTTTCGGGGAGCCCCTCTTAAATACCAATTACAATTTCATACCTTCAAAACACACACACACACACACACACACACACACACACACACACACACACACACACACACACACACACACACACACACACTTAAACTTTACGTAAATTGCGTTGGCTTTTCCCCCCTCCCTCAACCCCTTACCCGCACGCCCCTCCCGCCATCATGTAACCTTCTGAATGGTGCGAACGGCGCATGCGAAATCGCAATTTAATGTTTTTTTTTTTCGGCCAGTTCTACGACCGTGCCCAGAGCTGTTGTTGTTGTTGGCTATTGGTAGTTGCCACCAGCAAAGCAACGCTTGTGACTCTGGCAGGTGCCTTGCGCATTTTTTATGACCATTTAAAGGCCGCGTCGCGCATACGCAATGTAAAGTGCACACAAAACGCACACAAAACGCGAGCAAAACGCGCGCGCATGCCCGCTTTTAATTTTAGAAACTAAAAGCGTAAACGCGCCAAGACATAAATAATTAATTAGCGCTGTCAGTGTGTGCGTGTGTGTGTGTGTGTTGGTGCAAACGAAAGCAAAGCAATAAACCCAACTTAGATACTCTTTAAAAAAAAATTAAAAACAACATACAGTGAGTCAAATAATTGTTTGGAAAAATGTTTAATTAAAAATTCGAAATTTAATTATTATTATTTTAAATTAATTAAATATTTGTTGTATTTTGTTGTCAGAAAAGTTACCCGACTTACTGTATAGTAATACTATATGATATCATCATTTCGACAGACCTATTCAAATAATCATTAGGCAAAACAAATCAAATAAATCGATTAAAATTTTTACAAATCTATAAAAGATTTCTCAATTGTTGGCTTTTTAAATTTTCTTCTAATTTTAATATCATAGGAATAGTTTTGTTAGTTTTGAGCTGAAAGATCTTAACATGAAAGTGCGGTTTTTTTTGTGGATATATTTTCTTAAAAAAATTTTTTTTTATCTTTACGAAGATTAAGAATGAATTCTTCTATGAAAATAAATTTTATAAAAGCTTTTTATAGTTTGCGTTCAAAAAAAATTTGCATTTCCAATAACTCGAAACTTGTTTTAGTCATTAGCTAATAATAAGTATAACTTTAATATTTATATGTTTTTTAAATGTGTTATAGATATTTCTTAGATAATTTGAATTCCATTTCAAGTCTGAGCTAACAGTATGATATCATTTTATTATTGTGATTCCCCTAGGCAAATTGAATAATAGTATTACGAGTATACTAAATCATATTGTATAGGTGTTTTTATAGAAGATTAGGCTAAATCTAATGATCATCAATCTTATTTGAGTACGAAACCTAGTTAAGTCAGAGTTCACGCCCCCCTTGTCGTTCTCCCCTCCACCCCCTTATAGCTGCTGTGAAGATGTAATGACAACGCCTCTGTATACACTAAAATTGATCGGTGAACACTAACGAACAACGATTATCTCGATGTGTTTTTTTCTTTCTTCTCTCTGCTTTATTTATTTTTAGCCAAAAGCTGGTTTTGAGCCCGACACCGCATCGCTGCGAGAGAAAGTTGTGCTGAATCCGGCCGAAAAATGGCGCATCTTAAAGAATATCTCGATCATCTCGATAGCGTTTATGGTGCAGTTTACCGCGTTTCAGGTGAGTTATCGATCGATTGGTGTTGTTGATCCAAATTATGAATCGAGTCTTGAATCGATAAGTTAAAATCGTCCAAACAAAAATCGATTTGTCTATATACAAAATATTACCTATATATCGAATATTCAATTGAGTTTTCGTAAAAAACTTCATTGGTTAATTCTTTAAAAATGTATCGAAATATATTTTAATGATAATGAAACAAAAACAAGTGTTGTAAATCCACATTACGGAGCCTTAAAAGAAAATCGATTTGGCGATATATCACTAAAAAATTATCGACTTAAAGTACTAGAAAACCGATTAAATTGAACTGTCGATTTTGCGATGTAACATCACTAATTATTACATTATTCATTTTTTTTGTTGTATTTATTTTTCTTAAATTTGATTATTTGTTTTGTTTTTAGGGCACGGCGAATCTGCAATCCTCGATCAATTCTAAGGATGGACTGGGCACAGTATCGCTGAGTGCCATTTATGCGGCGCTGGTTGTCTCTTGCATCTTCCTGCCCACGCTGATCATTCGCAAGCTGACGGTTAAATGGACGCTCGTTTGCAGCATGCTCTGCTATGCGCCGTACATTGCCTTCCAGCTGTTCCCGCGCTTCTACACCTTGGTGCCGGCTGGCATCCTGGTTGGTATGGGCGCGGCGCCCATGTGGGCATCCAAGGCCACATATCTGACACAGGTGGGGCAGGTGTATGCTAAGATAACAGAACAGGCTGTGGATGCCATCATAGTGCGATTCTTTGGCTTCTTCTTCCTTGCCTGGCAATCCGCTGAGCTTTGGGGCAATCTCATCTCCAGCTTGGGTAAGTCAAATTCAATAAAAATCAAATAAAATAAACTAAAATCGAGTCAAAACAAATCAAATCAAATGAGTATCTTTTTCAATTCAAAAACTTTTAATTATTTTGAATAATTCCCAAACTCTTATTTAAATCAACCCTTCAAAACACTTCAAACTAACTATAAACACTTTTGAATATTAAAGTTAATATGCATACAGAAAAACTAAAAACAAAAACAAAACAAAAATACACTCAAATATTTAAAAAACTCAAAAATTAAATTGTAATCATTAAATTTAAATTACTTTCATACAATTTATAATTTCTTTATGCAACTTAAAACCAAAGTATTGTATAGTTTGTTTAAACATTCTTTAAAAAATGCCCAAGTCAAGTATTTTTAGTTTAGTTAGTTTCGGTTCTAGCCGCTTGACGGACAGTTCTCTAAATATATTCGGGTTAATATTTAAATTAAAACATAAATTTATATTTAATATGGTTTAAAAGTTACATTAAATATGATTTACATAATCAGATGTGCTACGGAAATCACAAGTGAAATCGAATTAAGAGAAAATTTCGCTCGAAAAATTTTACAGTGCCACAGAAATTCGAGAGATTTTATATTTTTAGCATGTTCACAAACCTTTTCGAACTCGGATGCTGGCCCCTTCTTCTTATTACATTTTCAAGGGTTTGTTTAGCAACTTTTTTAAGTTTATCATTGCAGAATAATTATTTGTTTAATTTCTTTTTTTAATTATATAATTTAAATTATTTATATTGTACAATAATTGATACTGTTTAGCTTAAAAAAAATTTCAAAGTTAAAATTCGGACAAAAAATGTGACATTATTGTCATGGCATCGGTTGCCAGCGGATTGAGCGCTGATTTCGTTTCCGTCAAAAATGTTCACTGTGTCACAGTGAAATAGAATTCAAGTGGAAGAGATTTCCGTAGCACACTTGAATATGTTCCCATTAAAACCAAGATTTAAGTACACACACTTCATTTTGCTAACATTTGAATCAAAGTGTAAATTCAGATTGAGATTTAAATTTTTGTTCGCTGTTTAATCAATTTGCTTGTGCTTTGCCCATTTCTCACTCAGTTCTATCCAGCGGCGCACATGGCGGCAGCAGCAGTGCCAATTCCACGATCAGTGAGGAGGATTTGCAGTATTGTGGCGCTAACTTTTGCACCACCGGTAATGGCGGTCACGGCAATTTGGAGCGTCCGCCAGAGAACGAGATCTTTGAGATCTCAATGATCTATTTGTCATGCATTGTCGCCGCCGTTTGTATTATTGCCTTCTTTTTGGATCCCCTGAAGCGTTACGGTGAAAATCGCAAGGGCTCCAACTCGGCGGCGGAATTGTCCGGCCTCCAATTGCTGTCGGCGACATTCCGTCAGATGAAGAAACCCAATCTGCAGCTGCTCATACCGATCACCATTTTCATTGGCATGGAGCAGGCATTCATTGGCGCCGATTTCACTCAGGCTTATGTGGCCTGTGCATTGGGTGTCCATCAGATTGGATTCGTTATGATTTGCTTTGGTGTGGTTAATGCTCTGTGCTCCATACTCTTTGGATCTGTGATGAAATACATTGGACGCTTGCCTATCATTGTGCTGGGCGCTGTTGTCCATTTCACGCTCATCTCCGTCGAACTCTTCTGGCGTCCCAATCCCAACAATCCAATGATCTTCTATGCCATGTCCGGTCTCTGGGGTGTCGGCGATGCCGTCTGGCAGACGCAAATCAACGGCCTCTACGGTCTCCTCTTCAGACGAAACAAGGAGGCCGCCTTCTCCAACTACCGCCTATGGGAATCCGCCGGATTCGTCATCGCCTATGCCTATGCCACAACGCTCTGCACCCGGATGAAGCTCTACATTCTGCTGGCGGTGCTGACGCTCGGATGCATTGGCTACGTCATTGTCGAGATTCTCTACAGAAAGAAGGTAAGCAACTACATTGATCACAATTGTGTGAATAAATGGAAAAAAATTGAATGAGATTAAAAAAATTGTAATAACTAGAAACCAATTGAAATTTAAAGCCGTAACTGAAACCGTAACCGAAAAAAAAAATGTCATTTGACCCAAACCTTAAAACCGAAATAGCCGTTTCATTTATAAGGGTTAATTTCGGTTTTTCGTACATAAAAAAAAAAAAATAATAATAAAATAAAAATTTAATAAGCAAGTTAAAAATAATTCAAAACGAAATATGTTGAACTATTTAGATTTTTTCCGACTCAATAGTCTTGTTTGCGATCTCCGATATTATTATTAGTTTTGATTTTTATTTTTGAAAATTTTTTTCAATGATTTTGCGCAACCGATAACCGAAAATCGAAATGCAAACATAACCGAAACCCTAACTGAAACCGATATTCGTTTCGGTTTAAATCCCTGCTTTTCATTGATAAATTTTTGAATAAAATTTGAAGTTTAATTATTGATTTATTTAGGTTAATAATATAATTATTTATTTAATTTAAAAAAAATACTACTGATCTCTGATTTACATTTTTGCTCATTTCCTTGACTAACACTTGTTCTCGTTATCTCTTCTTCTGTGCAGCAACGCAAGATAAAGAAGCAGGAGAAGATCGAGGCCGCTGAGAAGGAGAAGGAGGCTGCTGCCGCTGCAGCTGCTGCTGAGGCCCACGCCGCCTTTGCTGACGGCGTCGAGGAGACAGACGATGAGCTCGACGATCTCGAAGAAGATATTGTAGTCACGCGCCTGTAAAGAAAACACCGTATTTTGTTAATTGTTGTACGTTCTTTTTGTTTATTTTGCCGTCGACGTCGTTGCGGCTGCAGCAGCTGCGCTCTTACTGTTACTGTTACCGATCACTGTTAACCGTTCACTGTTGATCAGCAGTTGGCTGTTAACAGTGATACGTTCAACAGTCAGAACAGGTCACATTACACTGTTAACGCACACACAATGTTAGCGCCTAACATGAGAAGAAAACAAAACACACTGATAAATAACTGTTGCATAGCCGCAGGCGCGCACATTTCGTCGGCCAATTGGCGACGCGTCCGAACTTTTTTTGTCGTTGTAGTTGTCGTAGTACTTAGTACATTCCCCCTCCCAAACAAAACAAAAAAAAAAACATTTAACACAAAAGGTCAATTTAACAATGCACAATGCACTTGGCATGTGTGTGTGGGTGTGTGTGTATGTGTATGTTTGTAAAAGTGTGTGTGCGTATATGAGAGAGTGAGTGTGTGTGAGTGATTGTGTGTGTGTGTGTGTGTGAGTTTAGTTTGTAAATATTCAAGAGATGAAATTGACAGTTGACGCCTTTAACTTAATGTAGTGACAATTACAGAGTGAGTGAGAGAGAGAGAGAGAGAGAGATGCAATATGCACAGCACCAGCACTACGCACTCAATGACAACATGCTGCAACAGTATGTGTGTCAATATGCCTAATGAATTGTTATTTTATTTTAAACACTAGCATTAAACAAATCTATATGTATAACTTTTTTTTTTAATTTTTTCTCTCTTGGCTGCTGCTAACATACACAACAAAAACAACAACAACAAACAATCAAACAAGAAAACGTGATAATTAAACACACAACCACCCACACACACACAAGCATACATGTGTATATATACACACACACACATACACACACAGAGAGAGTCACAAAATAGTCAAATTTCTAAACTTAAAACTGGCCGCTAAAACGTTAATCTTAAATGAAAAACAAAAATAAAAACAAACACTTATTTTTAAGCAGTCGAAAAAAAAAACAAAATAAAACTAAAAATGAGAAACAAATGAAAAAAAAAAGAATGGCAAGCGATTAAAACAAATTTGATAAATGCAAAAGCAAAAAATATAGCATGCAAAATGATAAATACATTTTTTGCTCAGTATTATGTTTTAAACTAAATTTAAGTGAGTTATTGTTTCCTGTTTTTTTATTTAAATTAAAAAAAAATATAAAAAAAAATTAAAAAAAACGATATATACATACATATATAAAAAGAAAAGTATATCGAAAAAAAAGAAAAATATTTTTTGAGTTTTATGTTTTGGAACAAAGAAACAAACAAACAACAGCAAAAACAAAGACAAACTCCTTTCGATTGCAATTATTATTATTTTATGATATTGCATAAACACAATAAATACATTTAAATTTTGTCGTTTTATTTAAAGAGTTTTACCTAAATATAAACAAATGAAAATGAAAACATACAAAAATCAAAACAAAATATAATTATAATGCATATATATAAATATTCTTTTTTTTTTTGATTAGCTCATTAAGTAGTTCATTATATTATGTAAAATATGAAAATAAATAAATGAATATAAATATTTGATATAATTGTCTTTTTATTAAAAAAAAAACAAAGTAGAGCTTTTGATTTAAATAAAAGATTAAGGTTGAAATTAAAATTTAATAATTTCAACCTAAATTTTCTAGGACCTAACCGGAACCGTAACCTTTAACAGGTAAAAACCGATTGAAATTTAAACCATAACTGAAAAAAAATTTCATTAGATTGAAACCTTAAAAGATAAACTCTGTAAGACGTAATAACCGTTTGAGTTTCCAAAAGCCTTAGTATGCAAATTTGTAAGTTAAAATGATACCTTTCGATCGGTATATAACTCGACCCGATCGAACGGTCATATTTTCCATTCTTCCTATGTATATATGCTAGTCGCCTTTCGCACCCTTCGTGCTGCTTTCGTCACTAGCGCGGACTACCGTCCGCAGTGACGATTATAAATGTCTGACACTCAATTTAAGAATACTATAATTTTCAAAAAGGTTCTTCGACCTATTTTTCTAATGCCTTTGAACGACATCTTTAAAAATAGGAAGCTTCTCCCATAACATTTCGACCTATTTTACTATGTTATATTCGACCAGTTGTGGACAATAAAAATTGACCAAGAATCGTGGCTTGCAATTCTAACTAGCCATTTATAAATGGCTCTAAGATGTGGTAAACAAAACGTGAGCCTTTTAAAATTGGTAATAATAATAAAGATAAAATATGAACAAATTGTTAATTTATTGTCAAGTTGTGGGTATAAACATATGTATAAACGAAAGCCACGTCATGGCCCAGAGGTTGGACGACAAGTCACGCTCTGATTTGTCTGTCAGGTGAATTGGACTTGGGGAGACATCGTCACATTGCCACGTTACACAAGGTGAGCTTGGTTACAATTAGATAAAGTAATTCTACATTTAAATATATAAATTATAATAAAGTATAATAAATAAAATAAAAAAAAGCAAACAATTTCTTGGTTTAAATTGAGACTAAATGTAGGACTGAGATTAGACAGTAAGGTTTAATTTAATTTAATTTAATTTTATTACAGCACGATGGCATCCTCGTCGCTGTTGCTTTGCTTGTTCTTGCGTCGTCGATTTGACTTGATCTTGCTGAGCACGCTGTACGCCTGCTGGATCTCAATGAATCGCTGATGAGCAGCGGGACGCAGTGCCTCATCCTTGACCTTATCGGGATGATTCTCTTTCGAGAGTTTGCGATAGGCGGCTGTGATATCTGCCTGCGATGCTGTGGCACTCACGCCAAGCACCTTGTAGGCATTCCGCTCGCCATCCACATCCATGCTCTCGAACACCTCCCGCCACGTCTCATACCAGCCATGATGCTGGGCATAGTTATAAGTGTCGAGCAACGCCTGCTTCAGATCGGTCCACCAGGCGGAGGCAAGGAAATTGTGTAGAGCCTCATGTATGGGCACTTCGCCGCCATCCTCATCCGTGATCGTGCCATTAAACAAGATGACACAGCCCCACAGACTAAAGTAAATGCATAGGGCTCCGGTAAACTTGAGAGTGCGCTCCGTTGGGCTCCTCCTCCGTGGCGGAGTACGACGCCACTGCTTGGCGATGGCGTCAAAGGCCAAAGCGGAAACGACTGCGGTCAGCAGAAATGAATACGTCTCATCATAGATGAAATAACGCGCCGGATAAGTAACAATTGCACCCAGAATGGCGGGCCAAAGGACACCGCATTCGCGTCCAATGTTGCCAACGGTCCAAACGCCCAGCGCAATGAACAATGGAATGCACCAGTGCAGCCAGGTGAAATCAATGCCCGCGGTGACGGTTTGCGGTATGGCCGAGGAGCACAGTTGGCCAAACAAATAGCCAATCATGATCTGGCCCAGAAACCGTTTGGCCGAATGCGGCGGACGTTGATACGCCTGCAGCTTGGCCACAAACGACTGGACAAAACGCGGATCCTCGTTAGCGTCACGTACATATTCGGGTATGACGAAGATTTCACTTAGCCAGCCGACGCCCATGTAGCCACCGAGTGTGCACCACCAGACAAACGCATGCCGATCCCGATGCAAATACAAATGATGCAGTCCAAAGATGCCGCCAAAGAGCCATAAAATATAGGCGATCACCACAGATTTTTGTGGTGGCAATGCATTGACATCCCGTTTACTTGATCTGACGTGTCCATTCGACTTGGGTGCACTGGGCACGGCAGTGGAGGAGGGGGAATCTGTCACTTTGCCTTTGCCATGTCCAGAGTTTGCTTGTTGCTTGTGGGCAATTGTCTGCTTGGTGCCCATCTCTCTCACTCTCTCACGCTCTCTCTCTGTCTGCCTGTCAAGGAATTCTTATTGTCACAACACAAGCAAATGAAATTGTGAAATTCAAGACTCACCTGCTTTAACCCAAATTCGAATGTTTGTTAAACTCGCTGTAGATGCGACTTCTTCTTCTTCTTCTTCTTCTTGAGCGACTGCCGCGATCGAAAAACTTTCTCTTTTCACAAATTCTGTGCACGCAGCTGCAGCAACAATAACAATAACAACAACAGCTAACTGAAAAACAGTTATAAACGCACTGATGCGTATTCAAAATTGTATTAGTTCTAAACGCTTCGTTGTGTCTTTTATAATATTGCACGCTATTTTCAACGTATGTGTATCGTTTTATTGTCGTTTTACGAATGCGCCACTTACTACCAGTTCTTCAGCCTGTTGCTTCTTTTCTCTCTACTTTCTTCTTTCCGCTATCGTTTTAAGCCAGATCGCTTAGCCGCCGAGTCTAGTGTTGGGTTGGTTGCTCACGAGTGGGTGAACAAAAAATGAGCAGAGTTTACCCAACACTACCCAAGTCGCCAAATTAAAACAGTCTGGCAAGCCCAACAATGGCAAGCAATGTTTCAAACAGTGCTGCCAGATTAGCTTGTTTCAGAGTAGATCTAGCATATTTCAGAATGGAATAGATTACAAAAGTTTTTTTAAGTTCATATTGCATATTCAAGCAATAAATGTATTTTATTGACATCAACGATTGTTATTTTTTGGTGAATGATTTATTTATATGATCGTGAACGTCGACATTTTGGCTGATGCATGTGCGATGGTGTTACCGCTGATATCCTCCATTTGGAATTGTAAAATCAAAGTAAGAACGCAGCACAAGCACATTTACAATAGTAGCAACAGCTTTTGATATTAGGATGCATGCAGAATCCAAAAGGATATTTATCGTCAATGAGCTAAAAAGTTGAATCACTAAAATATGTTCATATTTAAATCGACGATATATTCATTAACTAATTTAATTTCAACAAAAACCTAGGTTTTCTTGCATTTTTATTTGTAGCTTATTTTAGCTTATTTTTACTCAAAATCTACCTTAAACGGGCGCTGAACACCTGGCAACACTGGTTTTAAAATGTTGCCGATCAACAGTGACCGTGACAGTGTTGACAACAAATTACATAAATATCGATTTGCATCTATCGAGCTTTAAATTTTGTGTTTGTAAATCTTTTGCGGAGTAAAAATACCGGCAATTTAAAAATTCTTTTTTTTTTATTCACTTATTAAATTGAATGCTTACACGTATAAAAAAAGTAGTTTAGTTCGAATTTGACACTGTATTTGCTTATTGATTAAATGTAGAATATCTACACACTTATTAATAACATTAATATGCAATACTCGCATAGCTAGCTGACACAAAATATGAGAACATTTTTTAGCAATCTTACAATCTAGTGGTTATGAGAAAATAAAATGTAATACTTTTAATGCGCGCCTCTTAACTGGTTTTCCGTAAATAAATAAGTACATGAAGACCACAAAAAAAAAACCAAAAAAATCTAAACAAAAACACTAATTTCATATAAAATTCCAATTGATCGGAACTGAAATATTACAAAGCGAATTATTGAGTGTTTGTTGCTGTTGGCAATTTAGTTGTTCTTCTTTTTGGGCTTTTTGGGGTTACGTGAACGCGACTTGGCCTTGCAGAGGGGACAAATTGGTGCATTGCGATGGATTTGCTGATGACAGGACAAGCATGATTTCATTGGCGGCGGCTGTTGCCGCAGATTCACATTGAAGTCCGAACGAAACGACGGATGATGCCCGATTCCGATAGAGGGCGTTTGCTGCAATCGATTTGTCGCCGGCGGCGGCGGCGGTGGAGCCGAAAAGTCATTTTTACCCAGACGGGCGGCAGCAACAGCTGCAGCGGCTGCGGCAGCGCCAGCACTGCCGGGTGCGCCTGGTGGTGCCGGTGGCATAAACGCATGTCCAGGACCACCGGCACCACCACCACCACCGCCACTTTGAACCGACGAGCCACCGCCACCGACTCCGCCACCGCCAGAAGCATTTGGTGGCAGCGCCGTTACCGTTGCCTCGGGCATTAACGGATGCCTGGCATGCGGTCTGGCCAATGATGCGGGCTGTGAGGCGGCTGCGGCTGCCGCGGCGGCAGCTGCTGCTGCAGCCGCTGACTGGGCGGCAACCTTAAGGAAATTGGTTTGAAAGCGATCCTTTGATATTGGACTGCCCTCTTCCTCGTGCAGATCACGCAACGGACTGAGGCCAAGATAGTCACGCCGCATGTGGTCGATTTGATACTTGAGAGCGAGATATTCCTCGTACACGCGATTGGCCATGTCAAAGGAACGCGTCTGATTCTCCTTGGTCTGCTTGATGATATTCTCCATGTCATTGATATCCGCGTGTATCTGGCGCAGCTCCTCCACGTGCGACATTTTCTCCTCCAGCAGATGTTCCATCTCTTTGCGATATTCATCCAGGCATTTCTCCTCATCGTCGCTCAGTTTCACCTCCTTTATTATTCGCACCTTGAGCTTCTCAAGTGTCAGCGTCTTGTCTCTTATATCCTTGATTGCCTCCAGCTTTGCGTAGTAGTGCCGCTCATTGGAGCTGGAAATCTCGCTGGTGGCCATTTTGTGTGGCTGCTTGCTTCAGATGATTGTTTATGTGTTGCGTTTGATTCAACCTATGCTTTTCTTATTTATCTACAGCACTAAATGTTTACAGTGTACGCCCACTACCGTTTGTTCTATTATAGAGCGCAAAGATGCAACTTTTCATTGAATTTTTATTATTTTTGTATGCTTTTTTCACTTTTGCTTTGTGTATTTCTAACAGGGCTGGATTGTAGAGCTGTATCGTATCGTTCAGCCTAAGTTCGATTGAACGATTCACCAAAGTGAACGAAAGAACTAAATCCCTCAGGAGGTGGAGAACTATCGATAGTCGGCACCATCGATAGTGTGTTAAATTAATAATTTGTATATAAAATTCGAACTAAAATTTTAAATTGGTATTAATTTAGGTATTATCAAACTAAAATAAATAAAATCAACAATTATCAACAATAATGATTCGCACATGAATTGATCTCTGACTAATTAGCATTTTTTAATTTATAAATTTTTACTTTATTGTTTTAAGAAATTAAGTTCAATATAATAAATATTTGCTCTGTATACAATTATTTTATATATGAAAAATTTTAATTTTATTTGGTAGAAAATATTTTTCAACGATTCTATCGATGGTAACCTCTCAAAAGATAGAATGGCGCCAATATCGATAGTTTGCCAGCTCTAGTTTTCACCAGGGCTGGTTACTTTTTTCCGCCATCGATGATTTGGCGCGCGACTTTAAACAAGAATAATTTATGCAAAAACATAAAAAGTATTTTTACCATTGAAATTTAAAATTTGATAAAATAAAGGTGATCATTGAAATATTGGGTGCTCGTTACCCCTTGGTGGGCGATAGAAAATTTATATATTTTAATTAAAAAATAAAACCTTATTTATAAATTTGATTAAATTCAAAACTGCTGAATAAATTCATGCAAATATTCAAGTATTCTTGAATCGAATTTACAAGAAATTTCATCGTCAATCAATTTGGTGGCGCCATCTTTTGTCGTTTGTTATGTCCGAAAAAAAGTAGCGACAAAAGCTAAAAAAAAAAAGCAGTGAAAAATTGCACACGATAATATCGCACAATTATATTTATATTATCGTTTTAAAAATATATCATCGCCAAAATATATCTATCGATATATGAATATTATATCAACAACCCTACAAGCAACTCTAATTGACAGCCGGAGAAAAATTTTTGTTTCAGCTTTTCAGTGCGAGACGCAAATTAAACATTACTTTTTTTTTGTTTCGAGTATATAGAACATACGAGAAGTTTAGTAAAAATATTCAAAATGGCTGCGCCAATTCAACATGAAGATTTGCTTAAACTAAAAAGCTTTATTGATTTCGTCAATACAAATCCGACGGTATTGAACATGCCCCAATTGCAGTTCGTCAAGGATTTTGTTGAGAAGTTCGGCGGCAAGGTGCCCGAGGGTGATTTTAAGATGCCTGAAACTGGGTAAGTGCGGTTGTGTGTGTGTCTGTGTGAGTGTGTGCGCGCTTGTGTCCGTGTCTGTCTGAACATATATGTATTTTAATTTAACTTCAGCAGCAAATGTCCATTTGGCGGCGATACCGGCGCTAATAAATCAAAGCCGGCTGATTCTTCAGCCAGCGCCAATGCGGCTGACGATGCGTCTGATAAAAGCGATGAGGATGCAAGTGCATCGGAGCCCGAGTCCGATATTGAATTGGATATGGAAGGTATGTACACACATATGTGTAGAAATGCCAAATTAACAAATCACGTGTTTCACGTTTGTTTGTGTGTGTGTATAACTTCCAACCTCACTATTTTCCCCATAGGCGTCATCGAAGCCGACAATGATGCAGCACAGCCAATGGGCGACTCTAGTAAATCGCCCACGGATGAGGAAATGGACCAAGCGGGCGATTTACGTTCACAGGCAGCTGCCGCATACAGTGAACAGAAATTCGATGAGGCCATTAGCTTGTATACCAAGGCCATTGAGCTCAATCCGGGCAATGCTCTGTATCACGCCAAGCGTGGCCAGGCCTTCCTTAAGCTAAAGAAGCCAAATGCATGCATTCGGGACTGTGACAAGGCCCTGGAGCTGAACTGTGACTCGGCGGCAGCGCACAAGTTCCGTGGACGCGCACATCGTTTGCTTGGTCAGTTTGAGGAGGCCGCCAAGGATTTGCGGCAGGCGTGCAAGCTGGACTTTGACGAGGAGGCCGACGAGTGGCTGCGCGAGGTGACGCCCAATGCCCAGAAGATTGAGAAGCATCGCATCAAGCAGGAGCGCAAACAGGCTGAGCGCAAGATTAAGGATCGCCAGCGGGCTCAACGCAAGGCGCGCAAGGAGCAGGCTAAGCAAAGCGCTGCTGGTGGCTTCCCAGGTGCTGGTGGCTTCCCAGGAGCTGGTGGGTTCCCAGGTGCTGGTGGCTTCCCAGGAGCTGGCGGCTTCCCAGGAGCTGGTGGCTTCCCGGGTGCTGGTGGCTTCCCAGGTGCTGGTGGCGGCATGCCTGCCGGTTTTGATATGGGTGATTTGATGTCGAAAATGAAGGATCCCGAGGTGGCAGCTGCCATGCAAGACATACTGGGCAATCCCGCCAACATTTCCAAATATGTTTCCAATCCCAAGATTTTCAATTTGATTAAGAACTTCTTCCCGGGCGGCTTCCCTGGTGGCGATCCAACAGCTGCTGGCGCTAACAGCGACGATTCTCCATTCTCCGGAGAAGCGGAGGGTAAGTCCACAAACAGCAGCGAGCCAAAGGCCAAAAAGGAATCGTCCGACTTTGTGGATGATGGACTCGATTAGGATGTGCAACGGATGTGCTGGACGGCAGCAGCAACAACAAAAACATCAATAAATACAACACAACACAGATATAATCGCATTTTACCAAAAAAAAAAAATATAACACACAACACACGATTTAGAGCGAGACGGGGAAAACGGAAAAGAATGTAAATTTCAAATTTAACTAGTTAACTATTCAAGAATAATCGAAAATTTAGTTGTTTTTTTTTTAAAACGTTGCTGCTGTGCCAATTCAGCAAAAAAAAAAAAAAAAGCTTACAGCTTATAAAGAGTTTTCTTCTTTGCCATAACAGAGAATACAACAACAACAACAAATGTTTCCTTATTAACATACATATATATATATATATAAATTGATCTATCGATGATATCTAGTTGAACTAATGCTCGATATGAGATAAAACCTAAAGCAATTAAAAGCAAGACAAAAACAAAAAAGCAAATGCAAAAATAATAAAAATACACACTTTAAACGATTAGCCTTAATTTGTCTAATCCAAAATTGAGAAAGATGAAAGAAAACAAACGCAAACTACACATACATTAAACATATGCATACAAAACGAAAACAAAATAAAAACAACTATTTAAATTGAAGAAAATTGTACTGAGCGTAGGATTTGGAATTATAATTAATAAGCAAATGCATTTATCAAGCATCACACACACACTCACCCCCATTCACCCATTACACATACATGCAAAGAATCACACACGTATTTGGCCAGCACGCCTCACTTGCCAAATTCCCAATTGCAATCTACATACGTGCAATGAGTGCGCAATTGCAGGTGTCAAATTCAATCGAACCACCTTCATTCACACCACACCATGATTCATGTACACCCGACAAGCAAATATAAAACAAAATCAACTAATGTAAATCGGAACTAAATCTTGTTGTTTTAATGGTCAAATTTAATCGGGTCTGTATTTGCTATAAGAATGCAGACATTTAATCAAGATCAAATTAATTTAAAGTATTTAGTATTTAGTATTCCTATTTTTCATTAAGTATTTAGATGTCGAATATTTGAATAGGAGAAATTTCAGTTTTTACTTTGAGTTGAGTTAATGGGTCGATCTAACATCATTGTGAGATATATTATACAATCGCACTAATTGTGGTATTTTCTGAAGAAAAATCAAAAACTCACATCTTGTGTTTTTTTCTTCGAAAAATGTGTTCAAGTTATTTATTTTAGCAATATATGCTAGAAGAAAGTCAATAGGATGAACATATAGATTCTACATTGGAATAAATTCTGGTTTAAGAACATTTTCTTCCAAATTCACATTTTGCAGACTTTCGCATTTTTCAAGATGAGGTCAAACATGACTTAAATTTTTCGTCGCGTTCGCGATGCATTGTTTTCTATAAATAATTCGAAAATGACGAGTCTTCAAAGCTTGTCTTTTATATCAAAAATAGTGTTGATAAATTTCATTACGCGCGTGAGAAAAAATTTTTAAAATGTTTTTTTTTTTTTGTATTTAAAGAGGTACAAAAGTTGCGTTCTCAATCTTGGAAATACCTATATATATTTTGGAAAATAAGAAACACTCTAATTTCTATTTAATGTAAAAGTTTATTAAAGACACAGTTGCTCACAGCTTATTTCACCACTAATTAATTAACAATGTTTTGATTTCATTTTTGAATACATTTTGCTTAAGTTTGAACATTAATTGAAAATTATGCGCTTAAATTTTTTTCATATTTCCTTTTTGTTAAAAGATCAATTTAATTCAAATTTGTACAAAACAAGAGAAGTGGGTCAAATTAGCTGAAAGCCACTGTAACGTTGAGGTCATTGCAACACATTGTGTCTAAAAGATGCAACGCCTTGAAGTAGGCAACGATGAGCACACGATGAGTCTCTGTGTGTGTGCTATTTTTGAGAATGAATACAAGTTGTTTGGAATTCTGAGCATTATTAAATGTTAACTACGCCCAACTTGCAATTTGCATATTAACGAATAAACGTGAAGGCAAATTGTTGCATTTTTGCTACGATGAATAACATTGATTTGTGCACATGTGTGTGTAGGCAAATTCATAATCGTATCATATCATTTTGTTTTTCTTTTTAAATTATTCACGTTCTCCTTGAGGCAGCAGCGCAGTTAATACAAACAGTGCCCACATTCATAGCATATGTATGTGTACACGCATGTATATACAATCATATGTATGTATGCCTGTATGTGTTCACCTGTTTTATTATTGCATTACTCATTTAATTCGCATGCGCTCCTCCTCACTCTCACTCACATTGGAGCTCTCCCTTGCAAGTGAGTCAGTAGAACTGATAGCAATAATGCACAAGCACAACAAGAACAACAATAACAACCACTTTTGCTCTCCGCTTCGTTTTCTTTTGATTAGATCACTAAATAAATGGCGATGAGCAATTAACCGTTACAATAGTCTGTGCGTGTCGCGGGCGAATTTTAAGGCCAAATGCACCAACAAAAATAATAATAAAAACAATAAATGTTTTTGCCATTGGCTATTGGTGTTGTTACTATTTTGCTGTGTCCGTTGAGTTTTTTGTGACATCATGACGTCATCGTTTCGCTGCCCGACAGAGAGTGAATGAGTTGCAGCCAAGGTGTATTTATATAAGGTGGCGTCTACAGAACTGCTTTCCTCTTTGAGGTAGCAATTTGACAGTGTGTCTATGAAATTAGTCAACGTGAACGTTGACGTGCTTGCTATCCCATTCCCGCGCACTGATTATCAACATAGTTAACGGACTACTGTTTGCCGACGAGACCACCTTATACTCATTGCATCATGGTAGCAGCAACGATGCGTCGTCGCTACTGCTCCAACGACAACAACAAGAGCAACAACAGCAACTTGTTGTGCTTTGTGGTTGATTTGTTTGCGTTCTGCTTGTTGCTGTTGTTTGTGTATTTTGGCGCTGCGGGCGTGTGCGTTGACGCCGCTGCCGCGTCTGCTGCCTTCGGCTAGCCAGCTGGCAAATAACAAAAAAGGCGTAAACGAAATTGAAAATATTTTCGTAGTTTTAGTTTCGTTTTTAACGTACGCGCGCCAAGACGCAAAAACCGACACAGCTCGAAATTCAATCGCAAAACGCAAAGGAATACCAAAAAGAACACAAAATCCAAACGAATTTTGCATACAACAAAATTAGTCGGCGTAATACTCAAAAGTGTGTCCGCAGTCAGCGAATTTATTTCGTTAGTCCAAAAAGTAAGAACCCAACGATCGCATGCATAAGTATACGTACAGTTGGTCAAGTAACTGTTTTCAAAAAAATTTGAAAAATTATTCAAAACTATTATTTTCCAAATAAAACACATTTTCTTTTAATTTTTTTTTTAAGTTTTATTTCATTTTTTAAAATTGTTTCTGGTTCTATTGAGTTTAAATTACATAAATTCAGATTTAATCACATTTTTTTAAAACAGTTACTTGATTAACTGTATTACAAAAATAAATACAATTATTTGCACCTATTTAATTCAAAATTAACATGTTTTAATGGTTTTTAATACAAGTTTGTGTGCGTGTCTCTTTCAAAAACGAAACCATTTAAAAAACAACAACAAAACATTCTGAGACGTGGATAAAAAGGAGAATTTGCGACATGCATCTATGAGTATATGCCGATAAATAAAAATACACAAGTAATTTGTCAGGTCATCAACAAAATGAACCTTTGACGATGATCTCATTGCCTTGGAAATTGCCTTGGAATGTCGCAGAACGTGTATTGCACAAACTAAACAACAAGCAAGGCGTGCAATAACTGCTAAGAGTCACTATAATTACTCTTATCAAATTTTTCTTCTTACTGTTTTTTTCTTCTTCTTGTTAAAAGTTTCGATTGGCGGCATATTTTGTATCTTGTCAATTTCTTAAAATTTATGTTAAAAAAAGCAGTTTTTGAAATTCTTGGCACCTACTTACATACATATTTGGAGCATGATATCATGATATCTTAAAAAACAAACCGGCGTCTGTTGTTATTGTTGTGATATGGTTTTTTTTTTTTGATTGGTTGCTAACCAAAACTAAAAAAATTCAAATATTTGTCGAGAGCGAAACGGAAATCCGCTCACTCATTAACATAAAATGTGATTCGGGTTTGTTTTCAAAACATTGGAATATTTGATGATGTGATTGTTGTTGTAAAAGGGTAGGGCTCAAATTGAATGGCATTCGAAACCAGAATTTCAATGTCTGATTCTTTTTTTGATGCTTGTAACTCGTTACGTCATCCCACTCAATGGTTGGATGGTTGGTTGGTTTTATTTTGGAATCTTTAGGATGGGATGGCGTCATTGTTTTGACTGGAAGCTTATACTGACTAATAGACCTTGTGAGAGACGAGACTACGAAAAAAAAACAACATGAAATGTGATAAGCTTTTCAATTGCTGAAACATTTCGAAAATGTTGCTTAAGTACTGGGAATTTTGAAAATTGTAATCAAAATTGAATGTTGAGTCTATCGTCAGTTTTTCCAATATACACAATGTATATTTATACATATATTTATACATACTACATTGTACACATTTCGATCTATAAGAAATCGCCAATTGCTTCCACTCGCTCAACACTTTGCCCAAAAAACACACATTAACGTGCGCCCCCATTTCGAAAATATATATGTATGTATATGTCTGTACATATGTATATGCAATATGTCTATATGTATATATACATACATAGATATTCATCTGGTCCTATGTGGATATATGAATATATTCAACAGATTTTCATGTTTCCATCGAATTTTATTGCTAAAAACACAAAAGGCAGCGGCCATAAAGTTCATGACGTCACTGTATAGCTATAGAGATGAGTACAAAAAATATACAAGCTAGATACAGTCATACCTAAAAACACACACACATGCATAGATCTACATAGATAGATAGACAGTAAATAGATTTTCTAGTTTCTCCTGCGATGTTTCAATAACATTTGGCGTTCATCGAGGCCGGCATTGAAAATGTTTAAATTTAGAAAAAAAATAATAACAAAATGTATGGCCAAAAATACACAACAGTTGAATTGAGAGGTAATATGGGCGTGGCTAGGGCAAAACACTTGTAGCAATTGAAAAATATCGAAATACGCACTTGCAACATTTCATTGAAATTAACTCGATCTTAGCTTTGCTTTAAGTTTTTCAAATTACAAAAATTTTGTGATTTTTGCATTCATTTAAGTAAAGTAAAATGAATCAAAAAAAATATTGGTACAACAAAAAACAACAAATAACATGTTTTTATATCTTGAGTAATTTAGAGAGTTTTGTATAGAATTTATTTTCGAAATACAGTTGAACTTCCATAATTCGAACTAAATTGAGTGGCAATGGCGTATTATAAACTTAAAAAAAAAAGACTTCCATAAGTCGAAGTCTCCATAACTCAACTAGACTAACGAAACTATTTATATTTTAAAAAAGCGGATTTTAAATTCATTTTATATCGGTAATTGAAAAAAAAAATTTCATGCGAGTTTCAAATTTCGTATTATTCAAATTTATGATGTGATTTTTGAATAGTAATTTTACTTTTGGTAAAATCATAGTTTTAATTTTGACTAGTTTTAGTATTAGAAATTTAATTAAAATTTAATTTGCGTTGTTATTTTTTATTAAACTAAATGTATTGCTTATTAACAATAATTTTTCATAAAAGAGCACAAAACCACAACAAAGCTAATCGTATGTTTTTCTATTTGTAACTATTTAATTTTAGACCCAACCCACCTTAACCTAACCCACCAAGCACACCAACCGTCTTAAGTAACCACCGCCAAGATGTCTCACTCCGTGACCATAACTCGTACCACGACCAGCACCACCAACACCTCCTACATTGTGCTCAATACGGGATACCTCAAGACCTTTCCTGGTCTTTTGAAGCTCTTCCAGCTGGTAAGTGGACACTAAACCAGTTTTCGATGTAATACAATAATTAATACAATTTTAATATAATTTATAGATCATTGGCATTGCCGTTGTAACTCTGATGGCGATCAATTTCCGTGATTCTGCCTATTATTATCGCGGTAGCCAGGATCTGTTCCATTTTCTGATGGCCACCACATTTATGATAGGGACATTTTGTTTATTACTCGCCTGTCTCACCTCGCTGAGCACGGGTGGACTTATCGCCAAGACGATTTACGTAAGTTTAGCATCCGATATATTTTTTTTTTGCACAAATTGATCGTTATCAAAAATATATTTTTGGTATTAACAGGAACTGATCTATCATACGGTGGCGGCTCTTCTGCTGCTGGCCTCATCGGCCTTCCTGCTGGTGAAGCTGCGCGATACCAAACATGATGCCTACATGGCAGCTGGCATTTTAGGCCTGGTCAATGCGGTGCTGTACTTCATAAGCGCATTCCTGGCACATCGATCGTATCGCGGCATTTAAGCGACAGAATATATCGCCTTGCATTTTACAGAAAGCGCATCACAGCATCATCATTCAAGTCAATAAATTAAACAGATCATCTTAGAATCACATTCAGAATCAGAATCAGAATCAGAATCGGTTATAGCCATACAGAGAGTCTCTTTGTTGTACTGTTTATTAATTGTGGCAATACATTACATACTCTTATTATTATTCATTTGTTTTTACCTTTTATCTCACTCGTCTGTCTTTTATACCAAACAGCATATAATGTATTCGAATAAACGTGTCTATATGTTTCTTTTTTATACAAAATTCGTTTTGTTTTTTTTATATACATGCTTTCAATTATTAAATAACAATAATATTCATAGTGTATATTTAAGCAAGTTTACTGAAGAAACAATAGATAACTCTTAGTACTGCTTCCAAAATACATTCTATGTATTTCTATATACAAACAATTTTAGTTCCAACTATTATGCTTTTACACTTTTGAAAGTTTTCTAAATTTAAGAATTCTTCTTTGTGCGTTAACTGCAAACTTTTCACGGTAGCTCGATAATTATTATTATTATTTTTTTTTTTGGCTAGTATATGTATTTGGAATAAACAAGATAAACTATAATAAAAGAATAATAATTGGATACGAATAAAAATAGAAATCCATATACCTATGGATATTTGATATATTATAAACTACATAAAGCCACGAAAATGCAGTTGTGTTCATTTTACAATGCTTAAGTATTAAAATGTTGTCTCTGTTTTTAATTTTCGAAATGAAATTTGATTTGATTTGAATTTTTCTCGAAAACATAAATATCTATATAGTCGTTACCTTATACCATTCTTACAACGCTTCTAGCTTAAATTCTTTTTTGTTTTTAAATAAGTTTTTAATTATAGCCTTGATCCTCCAGTTGAAAGTAATATTGACAGGAGTGGATGAGAAAGAATACAACGGCGACACAGATATTGATGGCAATGAAGTACATGAATCCCACGATAAACTCATTGCACCAGACTTCCATGAAGGGCGTCCTCTCGTGCAATATGACAGTGGCAATGAAAAGGACAACGGAAAGGACGCCGCCAACGAGCATCATCTGGGAAATGACAGAAAGGGCATTTTAATTGTGTCACAAACTGTGCAATGTATTTAAGGAGTTTTGGCCATGTCCGTCTGTATTTAGCCAAACTAATCTCTCAGCTTTAATGCAATCTTGCTTATATTTGATATAGATTTTAACGCAAAAACGACAACTCACTGGAGTTTGTTTATCGTAGTTAATTTGCAGAATTAAGTGCAGGTTATTATGACAAAAGTTAAAAAAAAATGATTGAGGCTTAAAATCTGTATTTAATTTTCGAACATCGATATGTTGAGGCAACAAATTATTTATACAAAATTAGTTAAATTTGAATGCAGAATAAATTAAAAGACCAAACCATAATAAAAATAACTTTCCAGCTAGAAATCGAATTAGTTTTGTCAAAGCTATGAAAACTTTAAGTTGGTTTGATTTTTGAACTCGTTATATCGTTAATGTTTGCAGATGTAATTTTTTTTTGTCAATCTTAACAAATTTTGATATTGGGCTCGATTCATTGCTTGGATTTAATATCCTCTATCTGAACAAAATTAGCTACAATCGGACGTTATTATTTACCTATTTATTTATAAAAGTACTTGATTGCCGAGATTTCTCAACCAAATTAAAAGATTTGGATTTGATATCTTTGTTATGTTGAATAAAATGAACTAGAATTAGATTGTTGTTCGTTCTTGTTTTTAATTATAATTGTGAACTGCTCACCGCATTCGAGGTAATGAAATTGATATCGAAATGACTCAAATACTGGGCGCGTATGAGTACCATGACTATGAAACTATAGAAAATGGTCAGCACAAGAGTCCATTTCATGTAGAAGAGTTCCAGCCAGGTCAAGTGTGCACCGTTCGCATTATCCACAATGAATATGCGCTGGCAACGATCTCGATCATTTGTGGTGAACTCGGCACGCAACGTGGACTCCTCGTCTCCATTGATATGGACAATCTTGTTTAGCATGTGCAGGGCACCAAAGCAACAGATCTAAAGGCAGTAATATAATGATGATCAGTTTCGGAATTGAGTCAGTGTTAATGTTAGTTACTTACAAATGCACAGAGAGCCACAAAACCGGTGCTGAATCCCAATCCCTTGCACATGTTGCAGCGATGAGTTAACAGCAACGACTGACCAGGCTAAGAGCAGCAGCAAGAGGATCCAAGTTCACTCCAAACCCACCTGTTGTTGCAATTGGAAACGCGAGCAGAGGCAACAGCTGCTTTTGCTTTTGCTTTCGCTTGTTTGGCGGCACTCAAGTAAACAGTTTAATTTTACAAATGTTTTGGCGACTTTAATGCGATTCTTAATCATAAATGTCAGTGTGTAAATATGTAAGATGCGTGTGTGTTGTGGCATTAAAATTAGTCAACGTATGTGGCGTTAAGTGATTTGGATTTGGGTTTTTTGGAGTTGCCAATCAAAAATATATACTCGTATCTAACAAAGCGTTGGCCCAGCGTATCCTTAACTCTAGAAACAATATGATCCCAATTGAACTGGTCTACATCTCTATTAATCAGGATTATACCCATTTGATTGCTGTCTACTGGCTAAACTTGACTCCAATATTGTTGACACGCGTCTGCATGTGCTTCAGCACATCCTCCGAAAACTCCTCGATGGTGGTGAAACGACTCTTCTGAAAGCTATAGATGTCGGCCAAAAACGATAGCAGCTGCTCCCGAAAATAATGGCAAATATCGCGAAGATTCTCATTGGGCCCAAAGAAGCCCCAGGCCATCAACGGCGATATCTGCTCCGATATAACATAAAAGTGTGCCATAAATCCATTGGGGAACTTTAGCATACGCTTTTTGGCCTTCAGCACTGACCACACGGCCGTCGTTAACGCCTGGAAACGAACAAGAAAGATATACAAAAATCAGTTAAAACGAGAGCACAACAATTGCTATAGTATAACCACGCTGGAATGACACTTTCAATTTCATATGCAATCAAAACTAGATTCCCAATGGCTTAAATTGGACCATCCATCTTTTTCAGCATTTTTTTAAGAGCGGTTTCTTCTTTGTTAGACACTACTACACAGATTAATAAATTATTCTTAAAATGAAAGTTTAAAATTCTTGTATTTAGCATGTACATATTTTTTCAGTGTGTATTGAGGTCAAATTATTTTTGAAACGGTCGATTTTTACTGAGGAAATCAACATATTTTACGGGAAAGGAATTGAAAAATCGTACATGAATTGTATTTTTTAGATTTTATAATCGATTAAAAATTAACTTTATCCCAGAGGCCCAGATTTTTGTTTGAATCTGAATACTTTATAGAGGTCTGCATGAATTCACTCAAAATTTGAGTTCAAATGAATTAATTCGAACGATGTTGAATTAAGTGAGTGAGAGGTACACTTTGATCTAAATTCGTTGGAGTGTGAATGACATTGAGTTCTAAATTGACAGTTCCTTGTAGAAATGAGTGCGAATGAAGGAATGTGCTGTGAAAATAATGAATTTTAAATGGCTGAATTCAATCGAATAAGTAATAAGTAATTTTAACTGTCAAATGACTGCATTTCATACAAAACTGAAAGTGTCATTCCAGTAAATTTGTATATGAAAGTCTTACCGTCTCCTTGAAGCCATTGGAGAGCCAACGATTCTGGACAACAGCAGTGACACTGGCTGGTGGCGCATCCAAGTCCCGGAAGGAGTCAAGTATGATAAAGTCCAGGCAAATGTCGTAGAATGTCATGGCCTTGACATTGCGCTGTTCCAGTTCCATTTGAATGCACGGCCAGTTGCTGGGATCGTGCAGAAAGTTAACCATATCCTCGTAGCCGACCAGAAACTCCTTGGTGTCCTTGTCGCTCAGGCACAGGAGGTCGGTCAGTATTTGTCTGCCCGCATCGCAGATCCATTGGCCCACGGCCGGATCCTTGAATAGAAACTGAAAGGCGAGTCGAACGCAGTGTAGTTTGGCCAAATATTCGGTATCACTGCTGCAGTGCATCAATTCGGCACGTATCGTGCGGCATGGCACTGTGTACTCATCATGGTGCTTGAGTGCCGTTTGGAATAGCGGATACTCCTCGTACGCCGTCTCAATGAAGCCATCAAACTCACGTAGATCGGCCACTTGATCCAAGGCCGAGGCGAAGCTTTCCGCTGAATCGAAATAGGGATCGGAGCCGGCGCGACTCAACACGCTGCCCGATTTCCTTGAATGTCGATCATCATCATCAGCATCATTACCGGCAGTAACAAATCCATCCTCTTCGGCCTCATCAATGGAATGTTCCTCGCGGAAGAGCACCGATCGCTGATCCAGGAATAACAGTTCGCTCTGCTCCTGCAGCGTATACGACATTTCCAGCAGGTTCTGTATTTCGCGACAAAACTCGGAATCCTCGGCTGTTGTCAGCGATGCTGGTACGCCGCCCGGTGAATAATGTGCTGAAAGCGCATCCTCCCAAAAGTTAATAACCGTATCCAGTGCCTCCATGCCCATGACACCCAGCTGTTGGGCCGTCAGCTGTATGACACCGCCGCCAGTTATTGTTTGATTTTGTGTGCCGCCAACGCCAATAGATCCCGATGCCATCGACAGGCGATCCGAATAGGCGAGCGTGGAGCCAACGGGGCTGCCAGATCGCGCCGATGCCTTTGAGCCGGCTATCGATGTCAGATCATTGGGACTGCGCATACTGTTCCTGGTGCGTCGTCCCGTGTATTTTCGCGGCCGTCGTGTTGGACGCGGCGGCTTGCGACGCCGCAGAAAGCGGGACAGGACGCCCATGAGCGCCACTCCGGCAGTGAGTGAAAAGAGCACAACCTATGAATTGTGAATTATTAAACGATATGGCAACGTTGAAAATCTTGTGCTTACTTTTGTTGTGGTCGAGACCCGAAAGGGCAGACACCATCCAGACGGCACTAGACGCTGCATACTGTGGGAATACTTTGGGGATTGATTGTGCGTGCTCCTTTTGAGGTTAGACTGGTCTGGTCCAGTTACGCGCGCAACTTTCAAAGTCGCGTGCACATTGGCGACCCTCCCTCCCTCCCTCTTCAATAGTCACGCGTTCTTAGATCGCGTGTTGTTTTGCTGCTGTTGTTTTTTCCTGTTCTCTTTGCCGCTGACCTTTTGGAACCGCTTTAAAGCGGCGCTGTGTTGTCGCTCGATTTCTATTGACCACACCACACCCCACACACAAGTGCGTGAAATTGTTTTGATAACAAACCACGTTTATATGCTTGTCAATTGAGAGCCAGTCAACTTTCGCTTTCCCCGTTCAAAACAACAAAAAATTGCATCACAATTTTTTTTTTTTGGGCACACAAAACGAATTGCGGCGGCGAACTTATCTGCAGTTCAAATGAACTGCTCATTGAAATAAACCAGCTCTATCTGAACTTGCTTGTGAACGAATTTGTTATTCCATTGCTCCGATCCATATGGAACCAATTCTGTTAAAAGGCCAGCCTGTTGAGCTGCGTTTACAGAAAAATGTTACGCGGCTCTGTTAGGTTCTCTGAAGAACTACCGTTAATTGGAATTTGAGCCAAAAACAAACAAAAAATTAGTCAAATTGAATAAAAAAGAGCCAGTTTTGGCGCAAAAGCGCCAATTGTGGCAACCGTCACTACAGCAACCGTTAATTTGAATTTGAATGGCGCGCACTTTGTAATTCAAACGGAACTCGTATGCTGCAGCTTTATAAAATTTTTATTTCAAATCTGACCCGTTTGGACAGTTGAGCGCGATTTTTAAATTTGCTAATAGGCAGGGATTAAAACCCTAACTGAAACCGTAACCTTTAACCGGTAAAGACGGATTGAAATTTACAACCCTAACTGAAACCGTAACCGAAAAAAATGTCATTTGACTGAAACCTTTAAGTCAAAACTCTGTAAACCGAAATAACCATTTAGTAACTGTTTCATTTATAATGGTTAATTTCGGGTTTTCATACATCAAAAAGAAATTATTTTTAATTTTTGATTTTAATTTTAATTTTTATTTGTGATATTCATGATCGAAATAAGCGCAAATAAAATAATAAATTTGTTAAAAGAAAAATTAAAATTGTTAAATGTGACTGAACTATAAACTAAAGCATATGTGATATAAATGTGTGAATGAAATATTAAGAAAGTAATGCCTTTTTAATTATTATTTTATTATTAATATAATTACAGTTGAACTTCCCTAACTCGAACTTCTCTTACTCGAATTTCTCTGTAACTCGAACTAAATGAGTGGCAGTAAAATTAATAATCTTAGGAAAAAGAACTCCATAACTCGAATATCTCCCTAACTCGAACCTTTTCTTTGGATAATGGTGATTCGAGTTAGGGAAGTTCGACTGTATATATTTTCAAACACATTTTTTTTTTTTTTGTGAACCGTAACCATACCGGTATTTCAAAACCGAGACATACAAAACCCGGTTCACCGTTACGAAACCATTATTCAAAGATTTTGTGAACGTAACCGAAACCTTAACTGAAACCGATATTCGTTTCGGTTTGAATCCGTGCTAATAGATAAACAGAGCCTTATTGGTCTTAACCGCTTTTGGGAGTTGGAAGCCTTTTACGAAATTTGCAACAAGCCTATAACTAATATCTTTTGTATCTCCAAGTAAAACAACTCAATTGCGATGCTGCTGCTGTCGCCGCTCTGCCGCTCTGCCAGCGTCAAAGTCGACGTCCGCTGTCTCTGGCTTAAAGCACACACATAACTGTCAGTCGAACTTTAACGGCGCTGGTTAACGGACGCGTTTCACTTGCTCTCTTTGGCGCGCTCTCTCTCTCTTTCGCTCTGTTCGAAACTCGCATCGCAGTAAGAAGCAACGGTTAAAGCTCAAGACACTTCCTTTTTGTTATTGTTATTGTTATTGCTTATTATTATTGTTGTGTTGTTTGTTCTCATTGCCTTGTCTCACTGTCATCGCTGAGTGCGTGTACAGTGCGTGCTAATTGAATCTCCCGTTGCGTAGGCGTAAAGAGAAACTTTTTTTGACGCCTAAGAATTTTTTTTTTGTTTTTGGTTTTTGGCGACAAATATTGAATTGTGTGAAGAAATTTGAAGTGCGGCAAAAGCGTACGTTGAATTTAAAGCTGATTGTTTTGTATGCAAAATCCGAAGCCGTTAAAAAAAATAGGAACTTAAAACTAAAGTGCAGGTAATTTAAATGATTTACAAATGAAGTTAATGCAATGCGTGTGCACGTGCACATTTGAAGATCAAGGTTGACGGCATCCTGACAGTGGCAAGGCCGACGTCTATGTTGTTGTTGCTGTTGCCACTGGCATTGCCACTGTCAAGGTGAAGGTCATTGCAAGCGATGTCGGCAACAACTGCATGCAGTTTATTGTTGTTATATAAACCGAGAGTCTGCCAGCCACCCACACACCCATAGAGCCACACACTCCCATACACACACACACACACACACCACTAACCCACTAAGCAACTGCGCATGCCTCTGCCGACGTCACTCTCTCCGCGTCTTGTCCTTTTCGCACTGCTTTCTCTGCATGACGCTGACACTTCCGCCACGGCCAAAGCGACGCGTCGCTGCGACAGCATTGAACTTGACAGCTACTTTCAATGCGACGACGCACAGTGGGCCATTTCGCAATTTGACTTGGCAAATGGGAGTTTTATCGGGCCACTCTTATGAACAAAAAAAAAAATGCAATTGGTTGGTATGAAGCATAGAATTAGAATTAGGTTCAGATCGTTAAGCGGGTTACATACCCCCTGAAAGTAAGGCGTTGCTTCGAGCCATGATTCCATTTAACACAAACCATATTCTTGTGTTTTCAATTTTCTTTGATTTAACAAATGTTTGTAAAAATTTAATTGAATTTTATTATTTATTTGTTATTTTATTTATTTATTTATAAACAGTTTACTTACAATGTGAAATTATAAGTAAATATATGAATTATTATTTAATGATTTTATTCGAAATCTGAAATTAATTGCATTGTTAAAATTTTTCAAATACATTTTTATTATACAGTGGAACTTCCCTAACTCGAATCACCATTATCCGAAGAAAATTTTCGAGTTATGGAGATATTCGACTTACAACACAGACCTGTTCCGAATTTAACTTTCGACAAGATTTGTTGGAATTGAATTTCTTTAACCTGCCTTATACCATTTCGGCTGTTAAGCGGATTCACTTTGAGTTGATGAGTTTGAGTCCGATAAAACGAGAAACGATAATTTTTAAAAACTTAGTCTAATTTCAACGTGAATAAAGGCATATCACTAAATGCTAAAAAGTAAAAATTGACAACCGGAACAGACCTGAATGAGTTATTTTTCTTAAGTTTATTAATTTTATTGCCACTCATTTAGCTCGAGTTAGAGAGAAATTCGAGTTATACAAGTTAAACTGTATTTTCTAAAATTAAGTCACATTGTACTCGTATTTGGGCAAGTTCATTTCTTTTAATTTGATTTTATAATATCATGTCTCACGAAGTACACTAAAGTTAGTGCTCTCGTTAATAGAAAATTTTTATTCGATGTCCAAGCACTTTTGGATGCTTAATCGTTATGATATTCTCTACTGGGTGCATTTATTGCTATTGCCCAAGGTTTTTGTGACAATTTTGATTTTTGTCATACATTTCGGTCGGAGAGCCCACAGTGCGAGACTCTGAGACAGAGACTCCGATTGTGACGGCGACTGAGACGGAGACACTGAGTGGTAGACATTAAACAGTAACAAGGTTAGTGGGTTAACTTTGTTTCTGGCCTCTTGTCTTTGGACTGCGCAACGACTCTTTCTCCTACGCGTCACAAGCTGCCGCTGTCGCTGCGTCCGGATTTAGAAACCCGTTATCAAGTGCTCATATGTATGCTCCGACAGCGCTCTTGATCTCCGCTTGCCTTTGGCATGTCTTTATAGACACCACCCTACCTCCCTCTTCGCTCTTGCCGCAGTGCATGAATGTCCATTAAAAGCCACTTAATCTGGTTGCATTTTTGTTTTCAACTGTGGTGCGAGGGGCGCGCTTTCAATTTTGATTACTTTCCATGGCCAAGCAAAATGCAATTGCAACAGCAGAAACCACAGCAACAACAACAAGCACAAGCAACAACATCAACTTCAGTTGTGCCACATGCGAATCGAATCAAAATGCATGAAATTTGTTTTTGTCGTGGAAGTGGCACAGGTGAAATTGACGGACGCTTCTTTTGGATCGTCGTTTAGCAGTTAAGCAAGTTCCACTGTATGTAGTATCAACAGCATACACAAGATCTAACGCTCTACGAAAGTCCTTAAACATCCCTCAAAATCAAATAATTTGTCTGTAAACAGAATTTATTTGTGTTTTTTATTAGAACAAATTAAACTAAACTAAAAACAGTATAAATGTTAAGAGAAATTGTTTTTTCATGCATACAGTTTTTTTCTTCAAAAGTTCCCGTACATTTTGCCGAAAAAACTAAAAAGGTTTTAGGACATCTGGAATAAATTCACTATTCCTATGTTTTTAACCTTTATTTTGAAAATTAACTTCAAAAAAGGGCCCTTTGTACACCAAAGATTACACTAAGTAAGATAGTAACATGAACCATTTTATTACATAGAAATATATTAAATGTTAAATTGCAAACAAGTTTTACAAGCTGTTTAAAATTTGATGAACAAATTCTTGAAACAAACTAGGTGGAAATCTTGTCACGTTCGCGATGTTACTAATAAAACTTGTAAAATTAATAAAATGATAGTTACATATAAAAATTATTTCTAAACCGGAAAACTACAATTTTGTTAATATGGTTGAAGAGTATTTTCTTCCAAATTCTTTAAAACTTGTCTATTATAATAAATATAGTGTTGATAAAATGCATTAAACACGTGAGAAAACATTTTTGAAAATGTCAACTTTTGTCCTGGATATACCCATATTCAATTGCTTTTATGTTTATCTGCAGTATTGATCTTTAATATCATATAATAATAATTTTTGATAATAAATAAAACAAAAAGTTTTAATAATAGTATATTTTTTGCTTTACAAGTTATCCCTATAATTATCCAAACTTTGAAACCTCCCTGAAGAATCAGAGATAATTATTTATGAATCTGAGAGTGGGTTTGTTCTTGGTTCATGGGTCGGACATTGACTCGATGCCATGATCGAGTTGCAATGAGCGATAAGCGGACGAGGGACTGTCGAGTTCGATGACTTTTGGCTACATGGATTGCATGGTAAGCCGCATTTTACACTTGGCTGAGAGTCGGATGAACTGACAAATGCTATGCCACGTACGATAATTACCACCGCAGGGATGAGACGAGTGAAAAGTAAGGGGAGAGACAGACGTGGAAATGGAAATGGGAAAAACACTTTAAGACTTGCGACGACGAATTATGTGAGACAAGTTAAATGAAAACCAAAACAAAATCATTAACAAAATCATGAAAAGGGGAGGCGGTGTAATGTGGTTTTTGGGCGGGGCACATTTAAGTGATTTGTAATACCTGGAAAAATACAAAAAAAAATTTAACAAAATAAAGAGACGGAAAATTACTGAATAATAGAAAAAAAAAGCAGAGCTTGTCTCTACTATAGTTTTCACTTTCACAAATTGTATCTGATGAATTTGGTGGGGTCGCTGGTCGACACTCGATGTTGTTGTTAACGTTGATGTTAATTTGTGGCAAGGGGGTCACAGGGGTGGTGGGGCAGGGCGGTCAGTTAATGAGCTGAGTTCAAGCCACGCTCTGATAACGCCATAAAAAATACGTGTTAAAAAAAACTTTTTGAATGGAAATGGAGCATACGAGTTTCGGGACTTCCTCAAATGAATTGTGCTGGAAATTTGAATATAAACTAAACAATTTACACAAATGAATCATCATTCATTGTTGATGAATTCGAGCTGGCTTCTATATACCCTGTAATTACAAAAAAAAAAAATTGAAAAAAATATCCGTTTTGTATAGTTCCTAGCAGGAATTTCCGAATCGGCATCGAATCACAAATTCCTCTCTACGATTTCCTGCTAGGATAACTAGGATAACAAGCGTTGGCTGCTGGGTATGTTGCAGTCAAGAACTTTCGACTTTTTTAGATTAACTCAATATAAATTTAAAAAAAATATATATATGAAATATAGTTGCTTGTTGGGAAAGTTTAATCTGTAATTTGTATACACTGTATTATTTGATATTATTCTTAAGGAAGGGTATTAAAAACCCTTAGAGTTGCTTAGGCGAGCTGCAATTGCATTTATTAAGTTGATTTACAAATTCTTTTGGAGAGATTTTTAGGAAGTTTCCAGCTCGGCATTTTGAACAATCCAGCTGCGGAGGAAGGAAACTCGCTCGTATCCGTCGGGTGCTTCACGGCCACAGCTGCCGAGGACAAAGCTGGCGACGCCAACGAGCTGACCATTGTAGACAGCCGGACCGCCAGAGTCGCCGTGGCAGGCACCAAGATTGGCGCCATGGAGGAGGCACATGGTCGACTCCGGGAGGCTGCGCAAATAGCTGCGGGTGCACTGGTCACGGGAGATGCTGCGCACCTGAATGTAGAGCAGATCCTTGGAGGTGGGACCGCCATGATAGATGGCACCCCAGCCGGAAATCTCCACAATCGAGTTAACGGGCGGATCGTTCCGGGCCAACGGAATCGCATCGATGTTCGAGTTATATGTGAGGTTGGATTTAAGACGGATTACGGCAATGTCGTAGCCGACACCTCCACTCTTATATTTGGGATGCACCTTGACAGCTGCCACATCCACATAGGTCTGAGGACTATTAAGCTGAAGACTTCCCGCCTGCACGGCCAGCGAACTTGGTGAAACACTACAATAAAAAACAGGAGCGATAGAGATAGTTACTAGATGACTCGGCAAAAATCATGGGATAAGTTTGAGCTGTAACTCCAAAAATATGGATCGAGTTTTAAATCGCATTGTTGAAATCTTCAAAGCAAAAATCGAGTTGTTGATAAATCGTAAAAATACTAGTGGACGGCGCTGCAGTCGAGCATACTCGACTGTCGGAGACCCCGTAGTTACTATGGAAAAGCAAACACTGTTTACAATAAAATTATATATATCGCTATTGATTCAGATATCTCAAACAAAAAAAGTTCCTATTTCAATCAAATTTGGTCAGGATGTATAGACCATCCCATATGCAACAATTACGGGGTCTAAAAATGATCGCGTTAAATTACTTGAAAATCGATTTGTCGATGTATTGTTACATCACTAGGATGACTCTTGGTGCTTACGGATTGGAACCGAACTGAACGCAATGCGCCGCAGTGAGGACATAGTTGGAGGAGATGATGGAGCCACCGCAAATGTGGTTGCCACGATGCCGCAGCGACACCTGATGCTTAAACTGTCCCGCCTTGGCGCGTTTCCCGCCCACGATGCGCGGTCCAATCGAGAATGTTGGCTGCTCCGTTGCCTTCGCTTGCTGCCATGTTCCCGCGATGCTCAGCAAAAGGATCAATAGATTTACTTGCAATTTCATGCTTCTGCTTGACATTGAACTACTCCCGACTAATTGTGCTCAATGGCGCTACGACGTTGTCTTTTATGGCGAGCTCACAAAACTCAGTCATCATCCTCATCATGTCAATGTCAATGCTAGAGAACTTGTACACAGCCAGGGGGTGAGGGCAAGTCTGCTTATCGGACTCGCAAATGACGGCGTCTTAATTACCCAAAACAACCCAGACACGTGCGATTAAGACGATTAAGACCAATGCATCACTTAAACAGCTAGTATATTTTCACAATTGATACGGTTGTGGCTTAACTCAAGCCAATATTTATTTCACTAGTGAATCAATAAATCAGTAAGGGGTTTCCACGGTTTTCCACATCCGAAAGGATTGCACTTATCGTTTTAAGAAATAAAAAAATAGGCCAAAAGGTCGAAAAAAGGTTTATTATTAAGATTGAAACATATGAAAGGTACTGCAATTTGGGAACCGTCTTTGCTGGTCTTCCTTACCTATAGCGACATCCTGGCGATGTTTTTAAAGTAAAACTCTATGTTGGTCGTCTTGATAAAAAAGGATTATAGATGATTCTTTTAAGGATGGGAGCTCAGCTCTCGTTAATGGAGCTATGATTATGTTAATTAATGATTATTGCATTACAAATTGGCAAGTCGAATAGCCCAGCTCTAAAACAAAATCTCTGATGTGAGTCTTTTTGATTAATAAATGAATAATGGATGATTAATAATTTCACATTTTCCTTCATTTGACTTTGTTCCATGGATGGAAGTGTGGCGATCTGGCATCCCCAATATTTTATGCAACCACAGATAACGATATTTTTCTATCGCTAATTATAATACATCTTTCCTTCCTTTCTCAACTTTCAACCTGTCAACATCTCCTTTCTATTTTTCCACACTCAAACAATAAATTAATATTATGGATAGTGCAAATTATGATCATCGCATTTATTATTAAATAGCATTCATAACCCTACGCTGACTAACCATAGAAGTATTGTTTTCTGTATTCGCAATGGAAATTCAGAACTTCTTGATCGATGTTTGATTTAATAATTACAATTTGGCATGTTGAATAATCCAATCGCGATGGAAGAAGACTTTGGCATAGCCATCGGGCATGTCAGAGCCACAACCGTTGACGACAAAGCCGGCAATACCGACCAGTTCGCCATTGAAGATCGCTGGACCGCCAGAGTCGCCGTTGCAGGCACCGTTGTCCGCTTGGTGGGCCAGACAGAGCATGCTCTCCCGGAAGACACCGATGGTGACACTGCACTTGGCCCTCGATATCGAGCTGAGTGTGTTCCATTGCAGCACACGGGGCAGATCGCCGCCCGTTGTGAGGCGACCCCACCCGGAGATGATTACCTGACTATCGACAGGTGTTTCAACTGAAGCCAGCGGGATGGCCTGCAACTGGCTGGAGAAGATGAGGGGCTGTTCCAGTTTCAGTAGCGCCACATCGTTCCAGAACGAAGTGTAATTCTCGTGCACACGAACATCGATCACATTGATGAGCATGCCGCCTTGGAAGCGATCCAAGCTGCCAGCTCGAATGCTCAACGACGAGGCCGGAGTGCTAAACAGAAAGAGAATTGGAATTGGTTGATCCCGATGCAGATCGTCTCTAGCAGTCAATTGCTTACATTTGTAGTGTGCCATTTTCATGCTGAACACTGACGCAATGCGCTGCGGTTAAAATTACATTGCGGGAAATGATGGAGCCACCGCAAATGTGGGAGCCCAATTGACGCAACGAGATCTGATGAGGAAACTGTCCCGACTTGGCATCCACGCCACCGACCACACGTCCCTCCAGGCGCTGAGGAGCCGCCGAGGCCAGGGCCAAAGTTGCACAGGCCAAAATTAGAGCTCTCAACATGTCAAAGATTGATTAAGTAAAGCCTCATGGCGGTACAACAGATCTATTTATGCTTCTAATACCTACTCGTGTTTCTATCTTATCGCCTTGGCTCTCTCTCTCTCTCTCTCTCTCTCTCCTGTTTTCTCTATCCGTGTCTATCTCACACTTGAATCCAACGAATTGTTCAATTCCATCGAAACCCGATAAGAAATGTTTTCCAATGCCAATTTGAATCCAATTTTAATCCGTATTCCCTTTAACTGATTTTGCGGTCTTATCCGTCAATGGTTTAACCCATATCATTAATTTATGGCTTATTAGTTTTACAATCATTATATTATAGGAGAATTACCCAAATAATTGGGAAATTCAAGGAAGCATTTTGTTACACTGTTAGCTCATATCTATAAAAAAAAAGTATAGATTGATGGGGATTGGGAATTGTGTTTAGTTTATTCTTGAATCTTGAAATTTTCGGATGGTCGATAAGCTCAAGTTCAGATTTCTCTGATATTTTTAAAATCATCCAATGACTTGGCTTTCATTATCTCTCTTCATTACCTTCTTTGTCCTAATTGAGACACATATGGGCATTTCCACAAAAAGCTCCAACTTGCCCAAAAACGTAAAATTTATCAAAAACTCACATCTTGTGAAAATTTCTTCCAAATATTTATTCAAGTTATTTATTTAAGCAATATACGCTAGATGAAATTCAATAGGATGAACATATAGATTCTACATTGGAATGAATTCACTTTTTCTATATTTTTGCCCATTTTCTTGAAAATTGACTTCGAAAATAAACCGTTTGTACTCTACCGAAATAGAAATATATTGAATGTTAAATTTAAAGCAAGTTTTACAAGCAGTTTTCAATATATCGAATAAAATTTGATGAACAAATTCTTGAAACAAACTAGATGGAAATCTTGTCACGTTCGCGAAGTTACCAATGAAACTTGTAAAATAAATAAAATGATTGTTACACATCAAAATTATTTCTAAAATGGAAAACTACATTATTTTACTATGGTTTAAGAGTATTTTCTTCCAATTTACTCACCAAATTTCGCAGACATTCTCATTTGTCAAGATGAAGTCAAACATGACTTCTATTTTTCGTCGCGTTCGCGATGCATTCAAAGCTTGACATTTTTTGACATTTTCGAAAATGTCAACTTTTGGCATTTTTTTATTTCATTTAAAGACGTACAAATGTCGCGTTCTCGATCCTGGAAATACCCATATTTATAGACTCTGCGATTATTGGCATATATTTTTTGGACTTGTGATTTACAAGCTGGGAGTCGAATTTGATATCAATCTCGCTGGTAAATAATATTCTGCCTAGTCAGACGAGTATATTTCACAACACTTCTTATTTTTTTATGTGTCATAGAAAAAACCATTAATTTTTTAGAATGTGTATTCCGTATTTTGTTTCGATCATATCTGTTATCAACCATATGCCGTCTTACATCTTTAGTTTATGCAACTGTACCATAAACTTTGTCTAGTCAAGTTGCTAAAATTATTGGATACTTTAGTACTGCCGTCCTTAGTTTAAACTACCTTAGTATAGCCAATCTTATGCAATTGGTTAAATTATTAACCTGATCTAAATTATGGTGCTTAACTCAAACTCTTATCGTCGTCATTAACGCTTTAGTTGAGATCATAGTATGGTCTTTCCGAAGGTGCTATCAAAAACAAACTTATCGATGGGGGAAGAACCAGACAATACCTGTACAGCAAAGAACTGGATTAATGAGGAATTTTACTGTATTATCTGATCAAACTATTATTGAAGAAGATTTGCGTTGGAAACTCTTACAAAAAGTATATTGTAAGAAATCATATCAGCTGAAAATAAGTGAATAAAAATTCTGATCAAGTAAAACAAAATATCGTACGGATCAGAAATCTTAAAGGTCGAAATGATCCCAAATTAAGTCGTAAGTTCTTGAGCAAATAATTCCGAATCCGACTTCTGTTCAATTGAAGAAAACTAGGGGATAGCAATAAAAGATCTTCCAGATCAATAAAGGATTTCACTACCGCCCAATAAGTAAAACATCAGCTCAAACTGTAGAATAGATAGTGGTTAGATATGTATAATTGTATCGCTTTGAATTGGAATCTAGACTTCCAGTTGTTGTTGCAGCCAGTCGGAGTAGCCGGCGGTGCGGATAAAGACATCCGGATAGCGGGAACCGCAGGCGCCCACCACAAAGTTGCAGACACCGAGAAGTTTGCCATTGTAGACGGCAGCACCTCCGCCATCCCCGTGGCAAGTGCCCTCCTTGAGGGGATGGGCCAGGCAGAAGTTCTTACTGGCATCGTGATCGCTGTAGGCATCGAGACAAACCGCATCCGCGGCTAAGGTCAAACTGAGCTGTCGGATCTTGAAGGAGGAGGTGCCCTCGACGGTGGTTCCCCAGCCAGCGACGGTGATCGCAGCACCATCCGCGGGCAGCGCCTCGTCCTTGTCAATCAGCTGAATGGGTTGGATGCGAGTCGTCCACGTCAGTGGAGTCTTTAGTGTGATGACGGCCAGATTGTTGTCCAGCTTAAAGTAATCCGGATGGATGACGTAGGAGGCAATGCTCACAATATGCCCACCGGCATATTGATTGGTGCTACCAACACGTCCCGAAATTCGGCTGCTATCGATTCTGTGAGCAATGGCATTGAATTAGTCCAACTTCAGTTGCACAAAAAAAAAAAAAAAAAAAAAAAAAAAACTTACGGCTTGCCATTCCGATGCAGACAATGGGCGGCTGTGAGGATTTTGGATGCCGTCATGATGCTGCCACCACACACATGGGCGTTGTCCACGCGCAGGGACACCGCATAGGGCGTGCCCTCATTCGAGGCCTCTTCGCCGCCCAAAATGCGACCTTGGCTCGCAGTTGCCGCTGATTCACTGCCACTGACCAGGAGGAGCAGAACGGGAAGTAGTAGGAGCTTCGCTTGCAACATTTTGTAGCGTCAAGTCGTTGGCGAATGCGTTGCGCAAATGACGCCGGGGTAAAAAGCATTGTGCTTGCCCAGCTACACTAAATCTAATCTTATCACATGGTCAGCAGCTATATTGGCTATAAATTCGCAATAAGCGGTAGTACATGAAGGTTTACCCCCTTACACAGAAAGAAAAGTGGTGTACTCAGGTTAAATTAAGTTGCAATGATCTCGAACATAAGTATTTTCGATTCAAAATTTAATTTTGAAAATAAAACAAATGGGAAAGGCTATAGTCGACTATACGATACCCGTTACTTATTTAAATAAATTTAAAACATTTTTTATTGCATGCTTTTAGGCACTTACATTGCTTGAACACTTTAATCAGCCATTACCACTATTCTATTTGTCCGATCTTGTTACGATTTAGTGAGATGATAGATAATAATAGTAGTGGCCAAAATTTGAATCAAACTTGATTTGCGTGGGGCTTAAAGAAGTCTGTGGGCCAAATTTGGTTGCTCTAGCTCTTATAGTCTCTGAGATCTAAGTACTCACACAGACGGACGGAGAGACGGACATGGCTAAATCGACTCGGATGTTGATCAAGAATATATATGCTTTATAGGGTCCTTCTCCTTGTTGCATACATTGCAGTGAATACAATATCCCCTTTTACTTTTTTTGTAAGTAACAGGTATAAAAATTCTTAAATTTCGTACTTGAAATAAGATCTATTTAAATGATTTTAATATTTTCAGCCTTAGTGCGAAATTCATTTTTAAATTGTGGCGTTTTAAGTACGAAATACCCAATATTTTCGCTCAGTGTACGCCTATCAGTAAATTTGGCATAGATGGGTACTCGAGGGGGTTAAAGAGAGGTTTGGGCTAAACGATTGGAGAAGACAATCGTAGCGTGAGTAAGAAATGACTCAATAATAACTGACTAACCGACTGACTAACTGCCGATCAAGCCGATCAGATAAAGTAGCAGCATGCTTATCTAAAGTCTATCAATGCCTTCTCGTAGCTTCCACTACTGCAGGGTATTTTGCTATCAGCTTGTGATTGGAACCTTTGTTCGATCGCCGTGCTATAATTAAAGACTCCAAACTAACAAACGCTATCGATAGCCGCTATTTCGACCAAATACACATGTCGGACGTTAGTTAGCTGCTGATATGGCCAACTAACTGGAATTTATGGTTATAATAAAAATCGATCGTAATGTTTTCCCGCCCTGCCGCCATAAAATCAACGCGCAATTTTTCAACAGAACTTCACAATTTTATGCACAAGAAAAAAATAGATATAAAAAAAAAAGTATAAGTGGAAGAGTGAGTATCAACTCATGGTCATGATGAAAGCATCTACTTCTGGTTGGAATCGATCCACTCGCGATAGTAGGCGATGCGGCTGCTCACATCCGGATATTTGGTGCCGCAGTCCCCGAAGAAGAAGCTGACGAGTCCAATCATGACGCCGGCGTCATCCACAACGGCAGCCCCGTCGTCACCACGGCAGACACCCTGTTTCTCGGCGCTGGAGAGGCACAGCACCGAGTCGTAGCCATAGCCAGCGGCGTATTCGCAATTTGGCTTGCTCAACGTATTGAAATTGGCCTTCTGCAGATTGTACTTGGAGGAGCCATCCAACTGTTCACCCCAACCGGTGACATAGACGGGTGTTCCATTCGCCGGCACCTCGGGCAGATCCTCGCCAGTCTCCAAGGCATCGGGCAACGCAATCTTGTTGATTTTCGCGTTAAAAGTCAAGGGCTGACTGAGTGTCAAAATGGCCAAATCATGCAAAAAGTTGCCATATGAGGGATGTATTTTGACCTCCTTGATGTCGACCAATGAACCGCCGGCAAACTGGTTGATGCTGCCCACACGAGCCGTCAACTGATCCACCGGGACACTGCAACAAAAGATATGAAAGTCATTAAAGGAACGGGCTAAAATTAGTGATGGGAAATACATCGAAGCATCGACAAATCGAGTCGAAATTCCCCAACTCGAATCACCATTTTCCAAAAAAAAAAATTTATTGAGCTTGTTTTTACTCGATTTAGTTTGAGTTAGAGAAACTTTGAAGTTTAGAAGTTAGAGTTATGGATAGTCGATATTCCCCAACTCGAATCACCATTATAGAGCTCTTTTGCTTAAGTTTATTCATTTTACTGTCACTCATTTAGCTTAATTTAGAGAGAAGTTCAAGTTATTGAAGTTCGATTTATGGAAGTTCAGCTGTTTTTTTTTTTTTTTGGCGATATATCGATTCAATGAAATCGATTTCGTTCGTTCAGTTTTTTATATGCGACCGAACTTAAATGGATTTAACAATTGACAACTTGATTTTTACGGAATCGATTTTTAAGTACTTTAACTCGATGCTTTTTTTTGGCGATATATCGACAGTTCGATTTTTGCTCGAAAGATTTTAACATTTCGATTTAAAACTCAATCTATAATTCAAAATAATCAGTTTTGAAAGAAGCTTAACATTTATATCTATAATCAAATACAAATGTGTCTATATTTTACACATGTAAATCGTTAACATTAGTTATCTAAAAATACCTACAACGATAAATCGAAAAAAATGGCTGATTAGATGTTCAAGTTCTTGAACTCGATAATTATTTTGGTCGATATAAATCGACAACTCTAGTTATTTTTATAGAGAATTTTATTTAATCAAAGACCAACTTACGGCTGGGTGCCCAAATTGGAGACACAGTGGGCGGCCGTGAGCAAGTGCGTCTGGGAAATGATGTTGGCCGAGCAGACATGGGCCTTGTTCAGGCGCAACGATGCCACCCAGGGGAACTTGGACGCCTCGGCGTCCTCGGATCCCAGCAGACGGCCCTGGGGCGAGGCCGCAACCAGAGCCAGGGCTACAGCCAGGCAGAGCAATGAGAGCGTCAGACGTTGGGCCAACATGATGTTTGAATGGAAACTGAATTGGCCAATCAGACTTATTGACTGGTCTACCTGCTTACCTGGTCGTCATCTAATCTGGCATGTCAGCGCTCGATAAGCGGCTAAGGTTTATTATGACCTGGTCGTTTGTCGATTAGATTCGTGGCCCATAAAAAAAAAAAAAACCAGGCGCCTGTATAAATGTTTCCAGGTTCAGCGGGCGTTCAATTAGTTGAGATTGAACCCAACATGCAAACAGTACAGATTAGTTATTGCTTCATCCTCTTTCTCCTGGCACTTGGAGCCGCTGTGTGCGCACAGTCCTCTCGTCTGCTGGACGGAGAAGCTGCAGCGGTCGGCTCGCATCCCTATAGCGTCTCCCTGCAATGGAACGGAGCCCATGTCTGTGGCGCCGCCCTGATCAGCGATTCAGTTGGCCTGACTGCAGCTCATTGCGTCACCCGAGGTGGTGGCATCGAAAGGTATTCATCGAATTATTGACAGTTTCAACCAGGGACTAAAACCCTAACCGAAACCGAAATCGTAACCTTTGACCGGTAAAAACCGATTGAAATTTAAAACCGTAACCGAAAAAGATAAATATTTTCATTATAACCGAAATAACCGTTTAGTAACCGTTTTTATAAGGTATTTATAAGGTTTAATTTCGGTTTTTCATACACACACAAAAAAATTTGATTTTCTTTTTCATTTTGAAACATTTGAAACCGGTTCACCGTTACGAAACCTTTATTCAAAGATTTTGCTTAACCGATAACCGAAATGCGAACATAACCGAAACCGTAACTGTAACCGATATTCGTTTCGGTTTTAATCCCTGGTTGCAACTGTAAAATGTAGATCCAAATTATGAATCGAGTTTTAAATCGACATGTGAAATCGAGTTGTCGATATATCGTCAAAAAGAAATAAAAATATTGAGCTTAAGTACTTGAACTTTTGAATTGAAAACTGTAAATCCATTTTAGTTCGGTTCGTCATCAAAATATTGACGAACGAAATCGATATACTTATCTCGATGAATTGTAAAGAAAATATCGAGTTGAAGTAATCGAGCTATGTATTTTTTCGATGTATTTTAACTTCTCTAAAAATCTTAAATCCATTGTAACTTGTTCAATGACTAAACATAAATTCTTTAAATGCAAATCGATATACTTAACTCGATATATCGTCAAAAATCGAGTTGTGAGTTTTTCGATATGTTCTTACATCACCAGTTGTAGTCACTTTGATAGACTCTAATCTTTGATTACTTAACTTAGTTATCCGGCCAGAAGTTTCTCAATACGTGCGGGCAGCATTCAACGTTCAGCTGGAGGACAACTCGCTTCCGTCTCTAAGATTATCGTGCACAAAGGTTATGCCGATGGACTCAATGATCTGGCACTTGTGGTGCTGCAGGCTCCACTCACTCTGAATGCCAATACACAGCCTATCGAGCTGGCAACTGAAGCACCTCCCACTGGCGCCGAGTTGACCTACTCGGGCTGGGGATCTCAGAATCCCAAGGATCCGATCAGTCAACGTCTGCACGTGGGCAGCCAGAAGACAATCAGTGCATCCGACTGTCAAAAGGAGCTGTTCCTCGAGCACGAGGGTCTCATGTGCCTGGCATCCGCATCCGAGTCCTCGGTCTCCGCCAAGCGGATGTGCCTTGGAGACGCCGGAGCACCCGCTGTCTACAAGAATCAACTGGTCGCCATTGCCGCCTTCTATGTTGGAGGCTGTGGCACAAGCAAACCCGATGGATTCATGAGTGTCGCCTACTATCGCGAGTGGATCAAAGAGAATATTCCTTGAATGGATTCAACATTACCAGAAACGAATTCTTTTGATTGGGGAATCGGGAATTACCCTTTGATATATTTAAGATTTTTATAATAAAATTTCTTTACAATTGGGCAGCTCTTTCAACCTTGGGCCACTTTTTTAACAGTTAAAGCTTAGAGATACATCCAAAATCTACTTCTAGATCAGCAAAATATATCTTATGGGATCATCTGGTTTATATTTTGAGTTATGAACCTTCGTGGAAGTATTTATTTGATTTTTTTGCTTGTAATTCTTGTAAACATAATGAATGCCAAGTTTTTGTCACTCGACTATCACGCAAAACGATTTACTTCGATTTGGGAATCGGGAACTACTCTTTAATATATTTAAGATTTTAATAATAAAATTTCATTCCTAATGGGCAGAAGTTTCTGCCTTGAGGCATTTTTTAAACAGTTAAAGTTCCAAGATACACTCCACTCTTCGCCTCTCTTGTCCTCTCTTGTCCTCTCTTCTCCTCTCTTGTCCTCTCTTGTCCTCTCTTGTCCTCTCTTGTCCTCTCTTGTCCTCTCTTGTCCTCTCTTGTCCTCTCTTGTCCTCTCTTGTCCTCTCTTGTCCTCTCTTGTCCTCTCTTGTCCTCTCTTCTCCTCTCTTGTCCTCTCTTGTCCTCTCTTGTCCTCTCTTGTCCTCTCTTGTCCTCTCTTCTCCTCTCTTCACCTCTCTTGTCCTCTCTCTTGTCCTCTCTTGTCCTCTCTTGTCCTCTCTCTTGTCCTCTCTTGTCCTCTCTTCTCCTCTCTTGTCCTCTCTTCACCTCTCCTGTCCTCTCTTCTCCTCTCTTGTTCTCTCTTATCCTCTCTTGTCCTCTCTTGTCCTCTCTTGTCCTCTCTTGTCCTCTCTTGTCCTCTCTTCACCTCTCCTGTCCTCTCTTCTCCTCTCTTGTTCTCTCTTCTCCTCTCTTCTCCTCTCTTCTCCTCTCTTGTCCTCTCTTCGCCTCTCTTCTCCTCTCTTGTCCTCTCTCTTGTCCTCTCTTGTCCTCTCTTGTCCTCTCTTGTCCTCTCTTGTCCTCTCTTCGGCCCTCTTCTCCTCTCTTGTCCTTTCTTGTCCTCTTTTCTCCTCTCTTGTCCTCTCTTCTCCTCTCTTGTCCTCTCTTCGCCTCTCTTGTCCTCTCTCTTGTCCTCTCTTGTCCTCTCTTCTCCTCTCTTCGCCTCTCTTGTCCTCTCTCTTGTCCTCTCTTGTCCTATCTTCGCCTCTCTTGTCCTCTCTTCACTTCTCTTGTCCTCTCTTCTCCTCTCTTGTCCTCTCCTCTCCTCTCTTCTCCTCTCTTCTCCTCTCTTCGCCTTAGTTAGCCCAGTAGATTAATCAAGTAAGAAAATACATACGTTTAGCATACCCTACTCACATATCTTCAGTCAAAATAGGGTATACTAACTTATCTTACATATTTTAATGATAACACAAATTCTCCGTTGAATAAAAATTTAATATACTCAAGGTTTTATAGGCGAAAGTTAATAATAATGGAATTCTATTAATGAAACTCGCCAATTCTCCAATCTGTTCAAAGAAAATCGGACGACTATCAACACACGATTGAATTAATGAGAACGAAAGTGGCGAACTGAACGTCAGAGGTTAGATAATCTTAAGTGAAAATCTTAGTACATGGACTGATATTACGAGTATATGTAATTTTTGCGAGCAGTGTAATGAATTATTTGAGTTGATCAGAAAATATTTGTCAGCTGCTGCGATTGTTGTTGTTATTATATATATATAATAATCAGAACTTTCTGAATGGCATGATGTGATTTAAAAAATCTCCTGAGTATTTAGGTATCACACTACCAACATTTAACATTGCATTTATTTATTAATTAGGTATTATAATAGGTGATCTTAGTTACTAGCCAAGTGCCACCAATAACAACTATAGTATTAGAGGCACGATGAATGAACTGAGGACTACGCTAATTGAACGTACTCCCAGATAAGATTCATGAATTCATTTGGTAAATTGGATTTCAGTTCACAAAAAACAAAACGAAAAAAAAAAATTGATTGTTGAGTGCTCTTGAAAGAATCGATTTATTTGTGATTTATTTCATCTGCTGCTGGATCCACTGGTAGTTGGAGGCAATGCTGATGAAGCGCTCGGGCAAGAGGCTGCCGCATTCGCCGAGGATCTCGCCGCCGAGACCCACAAGGGTGCCCCGATAGACGGCAGGACCTCCAATATCGCCAGCGCAGATGCCCTCGCGACGTCCATGTCCCAGGCACAGAACCTGATCGTTGTTCACAACATTGCACTCACGCTGCGCCTCCACAATGGCGGTGCCGATCTGTAGGGTGCGGTGCATATCCGTTTCCGTCTGTGTGGTGCGTCCCCAGCCCGAGATGTCGACGTAGGCACCCAGGGGCGGGTTGCTGGAGGCCAAGGGCAGAGCGCTGACATATTGGTTGAAGACCAGAGGTTTCTCCAGGCGCAGCAGGGCAATGCCTGTGGTCAGCTCGTTGTAGTTGGGGTTCAGGGTGATTTCCTCCACGCGAATGCGCTGTCCACCATTGTACAGGTCGATAGTGCCAGCAGAGACCATGAACATCTGTGGTGGCCAACTGTTGTGATTGTGAATTAAAGTTCTTTATTATTATTTTTGTTTTTAAATAAATCGCGAAAAAGGCACTTTTTTCTCATTTTCATACACAAAGTTACCTTTTTGCCATTTTCAAAAAATTATAAATAATACTAGCAAGGAGATATTTGAAAACAATTTTTTGCAGTCATTATTTAAATTGTTTAAAGAAACTTACTACATCAAAAAATTTTGGGGTTAAGGAAAATATTGTATCGTTGAAAAGGAATTCAAACACTTTTATATTGATGCCAAACTTTACATAACGTAAGTTCCAAATTTGGCTAGAGCCAACATTAAAGGGTGGCAAAATACTTTTGGCCTCCGTTGTACATAACATTTATAATTATGTCAGTGTACACAGAAAAAAAAAACCATTCTTAAATCAAGTTTAAAAAACTTAATTTAAGCATGCATTTTTTAAGTGTGTATTCAGGATTAATCTGTATAATTATGCTTGTATCAAGATTAAAATGGGAAATTAAGCCAAAATTACTTGATTCAAGCTAAGAAATTCTTAAAATGTCCCGTTAATCACCACATTTGCTGAGCGCGAGAGAAACAAAAAAAAAAAAAAATTAAAAACAGTTAAAAAAAATGTTTAAAGAAAAAATGTTAAAAAAAAAGTTTAAAAACAAAAACATTTTAATTATTACATTTTTTTAGCCTGAATTACACTATTTCAGGATTTAATCAAGTATTTTATACTTGGTTTAAGAAAATCCAAGATTATCCCACTTCTGGCAACGTTTCGGCTTGAATTCGATCTAAATAACCCGGAAGTCGGCTCTCTGAGCAGAGAGTCCTGTAACTGAAAATTACTTACGCGGTATCCTTGCCCGCGGAGCAGACACAGGTGAGCGCTGTCAGGGCATAACGTTCGCCAATGATCACAGCACCGCAGTTGTAGAGCCCGCCAATGGAGAGAGCCGCCTGGTAGGGCAACTGACCCAACTCGGCGTCCTCGCCGCCAGCGACGCGACCTTGGGCACCGCCGTTGGCCAGGCAGCCGGCAAACAAGGCGCTCAGAATCACAAATGTTGCAGATAGTTTCATTTTCGTGCGTAGTTCTTTTTAATTATGACCAGTTGTGATGAGCTTATTTAGCTTTTATAGTCGCTGTGGGGTGGTGATTTTTTTGTTGCCCCTCTTCTTTTTCTATCTGTATCTTATCGTTGCTCTTGAGGAGATAGGTCCGTTCCATCCGGTTGATATCTGTTTTGTGATTAGACAAGCGGTCAGAAAAGAAAACTTGAGATACTCTTAGATTTTGGGATCGCGTGGCGTGTCCAATTGATTGTTCGACTATCTGTTGGTCTGTCCGTCCATTCGTCCGTCTGGCTTTCTGTCCACTCACAAATACTAAGAAATCAATGAACTTTGATAGGGGGAACACGTTTGCAGTTTGCCTGGGTGCTGGCCTGTCTACACAGAGAGAAAAAAAAACGAATTTTTCTTTTAAAAATGATGAAAATAAATCCTCACATTTTATTAAAAAAAAACAAATTTATTAATTGCATATTTACGATACTTAAAATCCAAACTTTACTATATAGCAAGAATCAAGAGCAAAGAATCTTGGATCAAGTAAAACTCTAGACTTACTAGAAGTAAGTTTGAAAATTATAACATTAGTTGATTTACAACGATGAGTCACAGATCACAGATCTTTAATACTTATCGTTTTTACTTTCGCCTGCTTAGAATTCCCAAATGGTTCTTGCTTGTCTGCTATTAGAAGCAGCATATTCAACAAGATAATTTCTGAAGGATTTCAATACACACGCTGTTGATTTTGATTATTTTATTCTATTGTTGTAGAAATTGTCTAAATAGTTATGTTTTTTTAGCTGACTTTGTAGTCAGTTTTACAGAGCTTAAAAAATGCATCTTGTTTAGATTTTAATATTTAATAAAAAGAAACAAAAGTTTTTATACCCCTTACTTTATTTTTTCGGTTATTTTGTCTTCAATTCACTCTGCCTTTTTTGAATGTGAAGTTTTCGGTTTCAGTTCATTCATTCAATTCATTGGAAGATGCAGCCGAAGTCATTCAATTCAGTTGGGCGTAAATGTTTTGAATGCAGCCATGCCTCTAATTTAGTAAATACTTGACTTTAGTAAATTCACTCTAAGTGAAAAATCAAGTTTGAAGTGTGTCGAAATATTTGAAATGTTTCGCTCTGTGTAGCTGGCTGGGTAGCCGTCTGGTTAAGGCCAATGCACTCGGCCTTTGCTGTTGGCCAAATTGAAGCACGTATCGTTGCGGTCATTTTGGTCTGGTCACAAACAACAACTGGTTGTTCACTTGCAACAACAACAACAAACCACAACATGAGCAACAGTAACAACTGCAACAACAACTGCAACTCATCCATCTTCATGTTTTGCTTTATAACCACAGCTCTTGTTGGCCAACTCTTCACATTTGTTGACTTGACGTCACCGCCAACGGTCCATCCAATCCTATCCAAGCGATCCATTTGCAACACGATGATACTGCGAAACACAATTGCTGGTCAAGTGATCCTGATCTTGCTATATGGCTGCCATGATGCCTACTTGTCCAGCGCCAAGACTGTGAACAGCGATCCATTGTCAATGGCACTGCCAGAACCACGAGCTTATCTTCCCGATGCCCAAAATCTGGACTTTGTCTACCATGATCACGAGGAGCTCACACGATTCTTGAGGTACGTCAAAACCATTCAACAAAACATAAATCATAAAACATGGTCAATCTTTTTTTTTTCGCTACCCAAAAATGTATATATACAAGTGGCAGAGAGTATATTATCTCTCGATCATTTCCGACTATTCGTCTGTCTGCCTCTTGGGCATTATGGACAACCTAGATCTCAGAGTAAATAAGAGCTAGAGGTACTAAATTTGCTGACTACACTCAAAGGCAAAAAAGCACATTTTGCTCATACAAAATGAGCCTTTTTTTTAACATTTTCAAAAAATTATAAAATTAAAATACTAGCGAAGAGATTTTTGAAAAAAATGTTTGCAGTTACTATTCGAATTGTTTGAAGAAACTTTTTGCATCAAAACATTTTTTGTTTGAGACCGAGGAAAAAAGTTGAAAAGTAGACGTTTACAAAAATTCGAGAATTTCACTTTGTATGAAGTAAGTTTAAATTATGAGTAGAATTAACTTTAATTACCATTGAAGAGAGTATTATAATTTTGTGAAACAATAGCAGTCGCAGACATTTTTAGGTATACGTCTTTTTGATTTATTTTTTTGTTTTGCTTTTTTTAAATTTGTATTTTATTTTTTAGGCTGTCATAAATATTCGTTAAAGTCTCTTCAATATTGTGAATAAATAACATGTTTATATATTGTATACTCTTTGTTTTCGTGAATATCTCAACAAATATTATAGATTGTGTATTGCTTAGTAAAAATCAGACTTCATATAACTACTTATATCATATAGTTATTTATTTGTTTTATTTAGATTAAATATAACTATGTGTAGATTAGGTACCGAGTATCTCACTGTCTAGCTCACTCCACTGTAACGTTCTTATACTAATATACCTATGTTTTCCGCATTTTCAGGGCCACAAGTGCGCGTTATCCGAATCTAACCGCACTGTACTCGATTGGCAAATCAATTCAGGGGCGTGATCTGTGGGTTATGGTGGTCAGTTCCTCGCCCTATGAGCATATGGTGGGCAAACCCGATGTCAAATATGTGGGCAACATACACGGCAATGAGCCCGTGGGACGAGAGATGCTGCTCCATCTGATCCAGTATTTTGTGAGCAGCTATAATACGGATCAGTATGTCAAATGGTTGTTGGACAACACACGCATTCATATACTGCCCACCATGAATCCGGATGGCTATGCTGTCTCCAAGGAGGGCACTTGTGACGGTGGACAGGGACGGTAAGAAATTAACATGAACACCAGCCCAGAGGGACTGACATAGATCACTTTTATTACAGATACAATGCTCGCGGTTTCGATCTGAATCGCAATTTCCCGGACTACTTTAAACAGAATAATAAACGCGGCCAGCCGGAAACGGATGCGGTCAAGGATTGGATCTCGAAGATACAGTTTGTACTTAGCGGCAGTCTTCATGGCGGCGCTCTGGTCGCCAGTTATCCCTACGACAATACGCCCAACTCCAGTAAGTAGTCTCAAAAGTGCGCCAACTCCATCTTCCGGCACCGTTCATTTAGTTTACAGGTGGGCAGCCGAAATCTCCACAACAACGTCAGCAATTTTTTTTTTTTTTATTGTCAAGTTTCTTACATTTTTTTAGCTAGGCTTATAAATGATTTTGTTGTTGTTTTTGTTTGACTTGTCTGCGTTAAAGAAGGCGACATTGTGACGCCAATTTGGATAAAAATATTCAGGCTTGTTCTGAATTCCGAACGTTTTCCAAAAGTAAAAAACGAAACGAAAACGAACGTTTTACTATTTGATGTTCCGAACTCCGAACGAAATTAGCTTGTTTTTACTTTTCGAACTCGGTTTTGAAAACGTTTCGATATCAGTAAGTGCTCCAGGGAAAGAAATTGCTCAAATAACAACAAGCTAAATTAATTTTTCAAAATGGCATCAACTATTGATATTGGTTGCTTGCAGGCCAAGCTGATTGACTGACCTGTGAATGTGCTTTTTCATATTGGCACGAAGCAGATGTCATTACTTCAAAAATAAAAGCATTCAAGCTTCCATTTGTATCTTAAATACGATAAGATTTATTTAAAACTCTTTTTGAAAATTTATTTAAAATATTTCAGGTTGAATATAGCAGATAGAAGCTAAATTAGACTAAAACTTCTTTGTCCATTTTGATATTCAATTGAAGCAACTCTAGCTGCTTTCGATTGCGGGAGTTGGTATCGATAACAAAAGGGAAAGTAAAATTCAGAACATCTCATTTAGTCATTGATGCTCGGTTTTGTTTTTCATGCAATATTTTATAGATGCATATAAAAACATTATTTTCTGTTTTTAAAAATGTTCAACATTATTATAATTATCAGTTTATGATTTTAGCTATTTATTTTAATGCTTTAAATTGCATTTACATTTAAAACCGGTGACTCTAAATCACACATTTTGAAAACGACAATTATTGTCGATTTTCGGAATTGAGAACAGGCCTGATTATAATTAATGTTAGCAAATTGAGCAACTGGCTGCCCATCGCTGCTTTAGACTCTCAACTTGGTCTCGCGACGCTGTGAGTTCCGATTTATAAAGATCTCTCTCCCTCAATGCTCTCTGTTTGAACTTTAATCCTTGCCTTCGCACCAATATGGCTGCTGAAAGGAATTTGCCGTTCTTCCGCCCTCTGTGCGAGTGAGTAGACCCCATTCTCTCCAAGCGACCTATCTAATCGATTCTCTCTTTTTCTCTCACTCTCGCAATTCGACTTTTGTACTTATTATTTTGATTTTGTTGTGCCGCCCCACATGTCCCCTGGGCGCAGTGTTTCAAACATATTCGGCTGCGCCGTCGTTGACACCCGACGACGACGTCTTCAAGCATCTCTCCCTGGTCTATGCCCGCAATCACGCCAAGATGTCCAGAGGCGTCGCCTGCAAATCGGCGACTCCGGCCTTTGAGAATGGCATCACGAATGGAGCCGCTTGGTATCCACTGACGGGTGGCATGCAGGACTACAATTATGTGTGGTACGGCTGCATGGAGATCACCCTCGAGATCTCCTGCTGCAAGTTTCCTCCGGCCTACGAACTCAAGAAATACTGGGAAGACAATCAACTGGTGAGTAGACCCCAATCGCATCTATCGAGAAAACTCATCTCTACTCATTATTAAAACTGCGGGGTTTGGATCGAAACAAGGGATCAAAACTGTTATAAATTTTTAAATAAAAATTGCAAATTAACAACTATTTTAAAATTTATATTTTAAAGCTACTAGATAAAAAATAAAAGTTATTTTTTATTTTTATTTTTATTTTAAAAGTTACAAATAAGAGTTATCAAGTAACTTTTATTTTAAAAATCAAAAATAAAAGTTTAAGTGAATATCTTTTGAATATCTATTTATATATATATCTTGATATATGTATATCTTGATCTATAATTCGAGACATTTTATATGATGCATCACATGTCCTTTTAGGTCTAAATTAGGTATCCGACTTTTTCTATTATATTTAATTTTTTCTTCTATATTCTGTTTTAGTAATAATGAAGAAATTATTGGAAAACAAAATACCAATTGTTATAAAAAATAACAAAAATATACACAACTTTTATTTTTTTTAATTTTTAAAATAAAAGTTACGGAATAACTCCTATTTGTAGCTTTTAAAATAAAAATCAAAAATAACTCTTATTTTCCATTTTTATTAAAAAAATCCAATACTATAGGTTTTATTTTACAACTTTTTATTAATAATTTAGCTTTGATGATTGTTTTTGACTTTTTAAATAAAAATTAAAAATAAGAATCAAATTGGATTTATATCTTATAAATTGAAAATAGATTTTTTGTTGGCTAATATCGATAGCTCCCCCTGAAATAGGAATTTTGGTGTATACTATTTAACTATGGCTTGTTTCCTTCACATTGATTTTTCTAGTTGAAATAAGCTTTCATAACTCTTATTTGCAGTCCCTGATCAGAACTGGTTTGCAGCCTTGATTCTAATAAATAAAATAAATAAATTAAATTAAATTATACTGCTACTTTTTTTTAAAGAAATTAGTTAATTTTTTGCTGCTTTTAGTCAACGTTAAATAAATAAATAATATTCTCTGCCCTCTTTCAATTTGCAGTCTCTAATCAAATTCCTGGCCGAGGCACATCGTGGGGTTCAGGGATTCGTCTTTGATCCGGCGGGCATGCCCATTGAGCGCGCCTCCATCAAGATCAAAGGACGTGACGTTGGCTTCCAGACGACCAAGTACGGCGAATTTTGGCGCATTCTACTGCCGGGTTACTACAAGGCCGAGGTAAACATGCACGGACATTTTGGGAAATAGTACCAGATATATTTTCAATATACTAACAATATATATTCATAATTTGTAGGTATTTGCCGAAGGTTATGCGCCTCGAGAAGTGGAATTTGTCATTGTTGAACAGCATCCCACATTGCTCAATGTCACATTGCAAGCATCCAAGGTAAGTTTGGGAATGATCTTGTAATGCTTCTATATATTTAATTTTGCTGGTGATGGTTATCAAGCTAATCCCAACTCTCCCTGTCCCTCTACCCCTTTATTTGTACATGATCCTGTCGCAGCATATTCTCGTCTCAGCCTCAGCCACCGCCTCCTCATCCTCCTCCAGGGGCAGCTCGACGACGCGTAATCAGCGTCAACTGGTTGATAATAAACTACAATTTCCCACAGACTAAGAAACGGAGCCACTGCATCCGCATCCAAATGTCTGGCGTGTAAATATTCTCACGAGTGCTTTAGTCCTAAGGCTTAACACTAACTAACTAACTTACTAACTAACTTACTAACTTACTAACTAACTAACTAACTAGCTAACTAACTGAACTAGCCCCAGTAGTAATTAATATGTGAGTAAATAAGTTGGCACTGCACTTGGATAATGGGTAGAACAATTGGAATTCTTGACCAATGCTTAGGATTAATCTCATCAAGAAATTAATACAATCCCTCTTACCTCACATTGCATAACTTTAATTATGTTTATGATCTTTCGTATCATTATTTGAGTTCCAGTTCATCTAATAACAATTATCCCTTAGGTACTTAGACTTATACTTATCATATGTGCTAAATCTCAAGCTTTTAACTTTAAAATTGTCTTTTTTTTTAAATTCAATTTGTGGTCGAAGCAGGCGTGGAATCGTGCTGAAATTTTTTAATCACATCGATCCCAAGATACTTATCATGTGTACCAAAGTTCAAGTTTCTACCTTTAAAATTGCTATAGTAATTAATTTTTCCAATTTGTGGGCGTGATATGCAAAATTTAAAATAAACTCGATTTGCGTGCACACAAATATATGGGTCTACATACCAAATTAGCTGCTTCTAGCTCTTACCATCTATAAGAGCCTTACTGATGAAGAATATACTTTATGGGTTGCGCCACGCCTCCTTTTGCCTTTTTCCACAAACTTAATACACCGACTCCCGGGGTATTAAAAAAACCCTTATGTATGTATTTCAAATCTCTATTATTAAGTGTTTGTTGTCGTTAATGATATTGTTACTAACGTTTTTTGGCTTTTTAATGTGGACAATAAATTTGGAGCAGCTGCTTTCAACCTGAAACACTAAAAAACACAATTAAAACTCGAATATTTTTTACAATTTAATAAAAATTCTCCACAGCGCATTGAGGGAGTCGGAGCTGGGGGTCCATCGTTTTATCGGCCCATGCAGGCACCGCAGCACTATAGACCAGGTGCCCCGCCCTACGCGACAGCCGCCTCCAATGACAACGGCATTCTCTCAACCATCAGCAATGGCCTAAACAGTTTGTATTCGAATATATTCGGTTGAGCTACGGACTGCGGATGCTCTTTAATTTATAGATTATTTGTGTGTAGTACCTAGATTTAAACTTGTTCGTCTATTTATTATTAAAGCAAGAAACTACAAATAAAATCTTTTTTTCTCAGCTGTAACTGGAATTAATTGTAAAAAATCGACTTAATAAATAAATTGCAAGTGTTCATATTTAAAATTTATTTATGAGTTCCCTTAATACACGAAAGTTGTATAAAAAAGGGTGAAATTTGAAACCAGGAGTGTCCAGCGCCTATGCTCACGACGCACATTTGTTTTTGGGAAGTGTGTACACATTGGTAAGCTTCTGGTGCACATTGCAAATTACATACACAAATTTTGCACATTCCGTTTTCCGTTAACTTTCGTTGCTAGCAAAATAAGAACAAACTTTGTCTTGTCCGCTTTCCGTCAACTTTCAAAAACAATTGTATTGCATCGTTTTGCTTTTGCTAAACCGAATGTATTTCGTTTCTTATCGTTTGGTGTACACTGAAAAAGAAAAACTTCTCTTCGTTGTGAAACGTGTGACGCTTGTGTTTTTTTAAAGAAACATGCTCCAATTTTTTTTTCTGTGTACACATTAAAATAAAAAAAACGTTATTAGATGTATGCGTGTAATTTCGTATATTTGTATTGGTGCATGCACATCCATAAGGCAGTTTGGGCACCCCTGTTTTAAACATTACAAATTCAACAATTCACGAACGCAGCGCATAAACGTTGTACGTGGCGCTAAATTCAAAATGTTAGTCTTGATAACATTTTTCACTTAAGGTGGCAACGCCAGAAACGTCGACATATACCGGTTCCGACTCGGAGCTCCGATTCCGATTCCGAGACTAGTTCACTGAGCGCATATGTAACACAATTTCCAGCATTGGGACTTGTTTTGTTTTAAATTGACTTAAAATATGGCAGCAAGTGCGAAATTAATGGCAACAAGTCTGCTGCAGCACAGACTAACACAGGTGAGTAGTTGATATGTGTGAGTGCGGTGCATTATTCATACAATAATTGCCAAATTACAGCTCACACGATCTTTGCACACACAATCCGCACTTTTGGCCAATTTTCGTTCGTCGCGGGAAGTGCAACCATTGGATCAGTATCCAGATGTTGAGGTTGTCCACAATCCGCCCGAATGGAAATTTGTGGAGCGCCTGCTGCCACCGGCGACAGTGCCACAGCCCGTGGCAAAGGCCACATATCCATCCGGCTGGAAGCCCCAAACCAGCGATGGCACATCTGATGGTTACTTTGTGGCACGCACCAAGAATCACATGGTGCCCGTCTATCTGCACACTCGCTTCCGCGGTCAGCGTCGCCTCACTGTGGTGCGACGCGTCCAGGGTGACATTTGGGCCCTGGAACGGGATCTTCGGGCCGTCGTGGAGCGTGCGCGCAATGGGAAACTGTGCGCCACGCGCGTCAACGAGCTGAGCGGCCAGATTCACATCCACGGCGACCACGTGGACGTGCTGCGTGAGCATCTCAAGGCCAAGGGCTTCTAGCAGCTGCCACCATTTAATGTTATAATTGCCTAATAATGTTGTTTCAAGAAACATTTCAATGTTAATCTAAAGAACATTGGAATATAAAGATGATATGCCCAGAGAAGAATATACATATATTTTAATTCAGAATATATATTGGCTCCGATCTAATACAATCCTAACAACTTCAACTAATATCATGTCAGATGTGTGTGACTAAATTATAACGATTATTTCATAAATATATGAGTTAGTGACAGGGATTAAAATTGAAAGGAATATCGGTTACGGTTTCTGTTATCGGTTACCCAAAATCTTTGAATAAAGGTTTCGTAACGGTGAACCGGTTTTTGTACGTTTCTGTTTTGAAATACCAGTATGGTTTCGGCTTACAAAAAAACAAAATTTCTTTGAAAAAGTATAATCACATTAATAATATAAAAATAATAACTAAAAAGGCATTACTTTCGTAATATTATTCACACATTTATTACACATATTCTTCAGTTTGATGTAGTTACATTTTAACAATTTTAATATTTTATTTAACAAATTTACTTTATTTGCGCCCATTCAGTGCTATGAAAATTCAATCATGAATATTGTGATTCAAAATTAAACTTTAGAAAATTAAAATCAAAATTAAAAATGAAAAATAATATAATCCAAAACTAATAACAAAAAATATGAGAGATCGCAAACAAGACTTACGAGTCGACAAAAATCTAACTAGTTCAAAATTTTTCGTTTTAAATTATTTCATACTTGTTTTTTAAATTGTTATAATAAAAACCGAAACTAACTCTTATAAATGAAACGGTTACTTAACGGTTATTTCGGTTTACAGAGTTGTGGTTCAAAGGTTTCGGTCAAATGCAAATTTTTTGGTTTTGTGGGTTACGTTTTTAAATTTAATTCGATTTTTACCGGTTAAAGGTTTCGGGTTTCAGTTAGGGTTTTAATCCCTGGTTAGTACCAATGACCAATGGACTAAGTGGATTATTTAATAAATTTAATTATTGTTATTTTTTCTGTTATGCCAATACAAAATCTAAAAATTGTTATACAATTGTTTCTATTGTAAACAATTTTAAAATTGTATTAAATCTAATGCGATAAATAATTAATTCAATTGGTATTCCAAAGTTGTAGAGAAAAAAAACTGGATTTTTATTCTGTGTACAATTTGGATGTTCGTTTCTAGAGTCTAGAATATGCTTATATAATAATTAGACATATGATAAATTACATGCATTTGCTGCGGGGATGTGTGTGCGACCTTTATTACACAATGTTTCGGACATAGACCTCGAATGTGGTTGCTTTTAAAACTTTTGCAATTCGTTATATACAATTTGGCGGTGCGTAAATTTATATCTATATTAATTTATACTAAATGTATGCGCTTAAAATTAGTTACTATTTTGTTGTTGTCGTTTCATGATTTTCATTTTCATATTCTTGTTTTGTTTGTGTTTAAACTAAGCGATAAGTCATAGCATAATTGAACATAAGATCGCTATCATCGTAATGATAATAAAGTGTTAACAACAATAATGAGGTGAGTGGAGGAGCAGCCGCTTGTATCAGGTAAATTCCGTGTTGCGGGCATGGGCATGGGCATATGCAGCAGCAGCTGCCCGCCACCGTTATCCATTGGCGCCTGCCATTGCGGTTGCTGTTAGGGGCACGCCCACCATTCCCGTGACACCGCCCGCCGTGGATGTGGCACCGCCGCCCGTTGCCGCAACGGCTGCCGTTGAGGATCGTTTGAGTGCCTTGCGTATAATTGTCCAATCCTCCATAATATCCTCTTCGCGCAGCATATATACAACATATGGGCCAGTAACAGTGACCGCCTTCTTTCGTCCCGGACCACGCACTTTGCTTTGCCGCTTGTCATTGCCCCAATTATTCCATGAGATCTCCACATTGTGTCGATCCTCCTCCAGCCGTCGTATGCGCTCCATTAGATCCTCTCGCAGATAATCCATAGTCATTTGCTTCTCACTCTGTGTGTGTAAATACACGTTAAATACAGTCTTAAAAGATTGACATGAGCATAATACCTCAAAGTGTTGGGAGGCTGCCTGATCCTCGGACAAGTACTTGTGTTCAATATTTTGCAGGCGAAACCTGCGCAACACATCGGCGACCTCAATCCGTGTGCGATACACCTTGTCCAGTTCCTTTTGTGGCTGCACAAACTCCTCGGATCTTCCGGATCGCACCTCCGACAATTGCCGTTCAATGAGACTAATACGTTCGTAATAATATTGCTCTCGCAATTGGCTAAACTGACGCTCCAAGCTCGCTGTCGGAAAGGGACACAAGGTTAAAAGTTAATCAACATTAAATGTCCACAATAAAAAATTGGCGCCAATTTATTGAATGCATACCCAAGTCTTCCATATGTTCGGCTCGTCGTCTCTCAATTTCGCTGGCATCCATTTCGGACGAATCGTCGGAATCGCATTCGTTGGCCTCCTCCTCCTCGTCGGAGGTATCGTGTGCCTGGCTAGAGTTCGAGTGCTCCGACTCTGCCCCAGAGACGTCGCCCTCAGCATCCGATTCGCCATTTTTTACTGGCATTTGTGTAAGCTTGTCGTTGATTAATAATACGCTGCTTTTCTAGCAATAGCACTCGTTATGCACAGCGGTGTACAAATCCGATTACAATTTTGTTATTTTATGTATACCTCTCACTTTTTTTTTCTTTTAACAATTTCCAGTGAAAATTGTTGGAGCTGCGAATTGTTTTGTGCTGCAGCTGCAAAAAGTGTTGGCTGACGAAGCAACGCTCACCAGTGTTGTACACTGCAATGTAATCGATTGCTTGAAAATATCGATAAAACGCTTAAAAACAAATATATATATTCGATTAAGGCAGTACGGCCGTTTGTGGTAATTGCGTAAATGTTGATATTTTTAAAAATATTAATATCGTTAATATTTCCATAGGAAAAAAATATCATTTATCTTGATATTTTTGACACAAAAAATATCGATAACATAAATATCGGGGAGCGATTATTAATAAACCTTTTTTCAACCTCAAGTTACCACTAATGTTTACTATTTTAATGCAATATTGGCACTTGATGTATTTTATTAAATCCAAATAAATTTTAGCCTACTCGTTTCGTGAAGAAAAAAGTGGCAGCAAAAGATAAAAAAAATATGATAAGAACTAGCGCACGATAATATCGCACAATTATATCGCTACTGATATTTTCATTTTAAAAAAATACCACTTAAAAATATGTCATCGCCGAAAAATATCTATCGATATATGGATATTATATCAACAACCCTAGCGCCAAGTAAACAGCTGACGTATGAGTGTGAGAAAAGACGAGAAAAACAAATAGTCAGTGCGTTAAATACGTGTTAGATATATATATTTGCATAAAACGTTCTCATAAATAATATTGTGGTGCCATCAGCGATATGGAAACACTGACCACCGATGATTTGCTACAGTTTGCCGACTATAGCGCAACAATCAGCGGCGCACCAGCACAAATCAATGTAAATTCGCCAACGCATGCAACTGGCGGTGGCATCGGAGGCATCGGCAACAACGCACAGCGCCAACGTGGTGACCCATTGGCTGACCTTATCTATGATATGAGTAATTCGGCACAATCGATGACTGGCGGCGGTGGCGGTGGCGGTGGCTTCAACGAAGGCGGTGGTGGTGGCTCTGGTGGCGCCTCAACGGATGCCGCAGCTGGCGGCTCACGTCTCTCCTTTCTGACAATCGAATACTATCAGCAGTTCTTCAACGTGGACACATATATGGTGCTGGAGCGCATTGTCAACTCGATGATACCAAAACGTGCCGCTGCCAACTATTTGCGCATGAATATTGGCGAAAATCCGGATTTGTATGGTCCCTTCTGGATTACCATAACGCTGGTGCGTAACTCAAATTTATAATAATGCAAATATATAACTAAAGTTTTTCTTTTAGATCTTTTCAATAGCGATTAGCGGTAACATTGCCAGTTATTTGCAGCAGGCAAATGATAGCTATCACTGGCATTATAATTTCCATTTGGTCTCTTATGCTGCCACCTGCATCTTTTTATATGCCAACATATTGCCAGCCATTCTCTGGGCCCTGTTCAAGTATAGCCTCAAGCCGGTGGATCAGGCGGATGCCATTGAAACGGACAGTGTTAGTTGCACTTTGTCGTGTCAATCGAATGTTGCATATCTTACTCACATCAGCTCTCTCTCTCTTTCTATTTGTATGTCTTTTGTCTTGCTCTGTGCATGCAGGCTAGTTACACGCCCACTTTGCTGTCCCTGATGTGCATCTATGGCTACAGCTTGGCCATCTATATACCCGTCTCCATACTCTGGGTCATTAATGTAAGTATAAATCAGGAAATTAAATCGATACAAATATATGTATGTATGCTTCGGCTTAAGTTGCGGTACATTTTCTATTTCGGTTCTGCATTGTTAAAAACCAAATATATTTTAACAGAAATGCACATATGTATGCATTTTATCGAGATAAACCTAACTTTAATTTTGAAGTAACTTTTTATTTTAGAGCAAAGTTATACCAACATTTATTCGAACACCCTTTTTTTACTTTAACAGCTATGTAAGTCAATTCTTCACAGTAAAAAAATATTTTTGCAAAGCTCGTTTTAATTCCGTTTGAATGCTGCAAAACTTTTCTTAACCCATTAAGCATCCATTGAAAATTTTTAATTTTTGCAAGTCTACTTTTTCAACTTTTATGCTCAATTTTTACAAAAAATAAATTGATGCAAAAAAAAATCTTGAGACAATTCTAAGAGTAACTGCAAAAAAATTCAAAAATCTGTTCGCTAGTATTTTTTATAATTTTTTTTTAAATCCTAAAAATGACTATTTTAACCCCTTTTTTCTACTTTTACACAAAAAGTGGCTTGTTAGAAATTTTCAAAAAATCAGTCACTCTTTGTATTGTTTCAAGAATTTTTCGATCGAGGACACATGTTAAAAAAATTAGACGTTCACAAAAATTCTAATTTTTCAATTTGTACTTAATGGTGTAAGGAAATTTTTGCATTATTCAAAGGGAATTGAAACGGCATTTCCAAATATATTTTTTTACTATGAAGACTTGACTTACAATAGCTGTTAAATTAAAAAAAGGTTGAGCGTATAGTTTATCTGGCTAGTGTAATTTTTAGTTTTCGGTTCTTGAAAACAGATTTATTTCGGTTCCGGTTTCGGTACTAAACATGAAACGGTTAATTTCGGTTAACCTGTATAATTCCCTGGCATTTATTAAAATCTCTCTTTGAAATTCTTCTATTGCAGATTTCATTGCTACAGTGGCTGCTGGTTATAACGGCCGCTATGCTCTCTGGCACCGTGCTAATTGCCGTACTTACGCCCGCTCTACGCAATTCACAATATTCGCTCTTTCTTATCATTGGCATACTCAGTGCTCATGTTGTTCTGGCTGCCGGATTTCTGCTCTACTTTTTCCACAGTCCAACGGATGCTGGGATGCCTGCCAAGCCGTCACCGACTCCGCTCGTTCATGCCATACCTAAGTTGGTTACTCAAGCGGTGGCCGGAGATCTGCCGCCAGCTAATCAAACGGGCTAAGATAACTTATTAAACATCAACATCATTCCTGAGCATATTCAAGGCGTCAAATTACTTGCTTTATTTTTTTTTTTTTTAAATATCTGTTGTACATTAAGTTCCAAGTTTTTTCTTCTTCATTCTTCCCCATTTTGTTGGTCGGACAAATATAATATATACATGAATGCATATAACGAGATGACACATCGGATGCAGCCAGAACTGCAGCTGTACTTTAAATAAATTCTTAATTGTTAGTCTACAAATGAGTTTGCTTTGCGGGTTCTAAGAGATACTTTTTTAAAGAGAGGCGAGTTAATTGCTAAACATCCTTTTAATCAGGTTTATATTCACTTTATTCAATATCGGATAAACTGATTTATTTGCTGTTATAAAACATTTGCTATTTTAAGAGCTTCGGTTCGAGCAGAAAATAAATACAAGAGTTTTCTAATATCGCCATAATATTTAAGACATCGAATTAATACGATTATATTATAGGTCATATTAAAAACTGAATTAGTTTGAAATTTTAAATTAAATTTTTCGAATTTGCAGTCTATAGCAACTGTTGCCAAAGGAAGCAACCGTACCAAATTTTATTAAACTACCTAGTTCACATGGAAAGTTAGGGCAATTTGTTAAATATTTGTCTGTACATTAGAGTGCATCGACTTTTTTTCACAAAAAATGGTAATCCATTTTCGTAATCTATGGTCAATTCTAAGATGCTTTCACCAAGAAACCATAGTTCTAAAATAAATTAATGGTACGCGCTTTTTGGGTGTTTGTGGTTCGATCCTGAGAAACTTGGTGTCAATACTCTTGTTAGGACCAGGACTTTTAATATTTCACACAAACAAAGGACGAAATGTGTTTAAAACATAATTTTCAAGGAAGGACGATTTTGAGAATCGTCTCTATCTTAAAACATTAGTCAGAACTAAAGCTTTTTTCCTTGAAAACAAATTTTTTGGTCAGGATCGGACCATAAACACCCAAGATATAAATGGTCCACGAAATGAATTTTTCAACTCAAAAGCGCGCACCACGAATTCATTTTGCAACTATGGTTTCTTGGTGAACACATCTACATAGATAATAAAAATGGGTTACCATTTTTTCATTTTTTCGGGCCCATACATATCGATGCACTCTAATGTACATATGTTAGCTTGAAAATGCATAGTAAAGTTGCATTTTTTAGCTCAAACTAAATCGAAAGGCAATTGCGCAATTACTATGCTTCAAACAATTAATTCCATTAGCTCTCGAGGTCTCCATAATTCCAACTTTTTCTTTTGATTATGCTGATTCGAGCTAGGGAAGCTCGACTGTATCGATTTCACAATAATTTTTAATTAATTTAGAAGAATATTTGAGTTTTTGATATATATACTATATGATAAGCATATAAAATCGAACATTTAGAAATCTTGATAGAAGCAAAAAGAAATACAGTTGAAATTTCATAGCTCGAACTTCTATATCTCGAATTGCTCTCTAACTCGAGCTTAATGAGTGTCAGTAAAATTAATAAACTTAAAAAAAAGGACTCTATAAGTCGAATATCTTCATAACTCGAACCTTTTCTTTGGATAATGGAGATTTGAGCTATGATTCATTTATTGGGTCTACGAGTAGTACATTAAATTGAAATACTTAAAAACGTTTCGTTTAGGTTTAAGAACATTGCAAATAAGTATTTTCGAGGATGAAAGCTTTAAGATAAGTATATGTAAATACTTTAATCTATATGCAACGAACGCATTTGGATTTCCAGGTTTCCAAAATGTGCTCCAGAAGTTGCCCAATTGTTGTTGCTGTTTAGAGCATCACTAATTTCCTAATGGCAGAGAGAGCACGTGCACACACACACACACGCACACACACACACACGCACACACACACACACACAGACATACGCACACACAGATACATGTGCATAGATTCGGATATGGAGAGCATCCCCTGCGTTGGGGTGGTTCAACTTGGGACGCGTTGGCTTTGACTTGGATGCCAGTTGACTATGGTCCCGCTGACGAATTTTTCGGACAAAATTCATAACTCAAGAAAAGTAGGCATGATACCGAGAACGCGACATTTGTACGTCCTTGAATGAAAAAAAAAAAAAATGGCTAAAGTTGACATTTTCATAAATCTTTTCTCACGTGTTTAATGCATTTTATCAAGACTATTTTTATTATAAATGACAAGTTTTCAAATTATTTATAGATAACAATGCATCGCGAACGTGACTAAAAATGGAAGTCATGTTTGACTTCATCTTGACTAATGAAAAAGTCTGCGAAATGTGGCGAGAAATTTGGATGAAAATACTCTTAAGCCATAATAAAATAATGTAATTTTCCATTTTAGAAATAATTTTGATATGTTACCATCATTTTGTTTATTTTTGAAGTTTTATTAGTAATTTGTAACGCCACATCGCGAACGTGTCAAGATTTTCGTCTAGTTTGTTTCAAGAATTTGTTCATCGAATTTTATTCTATATATCGAAAACTGTTCGAAAAACTCGTTTTAAATTAAACTTTCAATATAATCGGTAGATTACAAACGGTCCATTTTGGAAGTCAATTTTTAAGAAAATGGGCAAATATATAGAAAAAGTGAATTTATTTCAATATAGGATCGATTTGTTTAACCTATTGAGTTTCTTCTAGCGTATATTGTCTAAATAAATAACTTGAATACATTTTTGGAAGAAAATCTCACAAGATGTGAGTTTTTGATCAATTTTACGTTTTTGTTTTTCACGTTATTTGAATCAAGCTTGCACGATTGATTGATTATTTAAAAAAACTTTCAAATCGAACAAATATATCACATAGTAACCATATGAATAATCGGTTGAAAAAAGTTTTTTTGTATAAAAATCATCTTGTTTTCTAAGATATCTGGACCAAGCTTATAATACATAAGATTTATTATAGGCCAGACAGATTAGCCAAAAATTATCAAGATCGGTCAACTATAGCATTTAACTCTCATAGGAACAATCAGTTTATAGACGAGTCTTGGATGAAAAAATATACTTTCCTGTATTTTTTGGCTGTCTTTTCTGTTAAAATACTTTAGAATATATTCTTTTCTACATTGAACCATTTTTGTCTGATGTATTTTCAATGTATTGCCATCAACAGATCATTAACTTGAACAACTTTAAAAATAGCCTTTTTTCCAAAATAATTGTCATCGGGACCATAGTGCAGTTGAGTTTAATTCTACACACACACACTCGTTCAAGCAGCGCTTTTTTTGGGCATTCGATTGTGTTGCTGGTTTTCCCTGAACAGGAATCCTCAATCCACCATTCTTCTTCACTCCCAGTAGTCCGTATCCTCCTTTTTTCCCATTCTTTCTCCATCCTTTATACCGGTTTCGCTTTTGCTGCTGTTGAAATGTGCTTTGGTGAATTTTATTCGCTTGGTTTATTTATTCCAGCAATGTGCAAATTATTTCTACGGGGCAACGTCTATTTAAACAGGGTGCTTTTTTCACACTAAAAAACTTAAGAAACATAAAATCTTATAAATAAAAACCTCTTTTCGACTTAAAAGTCTGGTGACGAAAAAAATTGATTGATCCAAAAATTTCTGATATCCAATTTTGTGACAAACAATGATAAGTTTTACATATAATATATTAACAAAAAAAAATTTTGGATACAAATTAAGAAATGTTACCGGAAGGCTTCAACGGCCCCATCCGCTGCAATCATTGAAAATTTAGCCCCTTCCTGTATACAGTGTGACACTAAAGTCTTTATACACCATAACTTAGTCAAATTTGTGTATAATAAACAAGTTTTAATGCAGGTTTCTTATTTTAATCTATTATTCATTATTTAACTTTTTTCCTCAGTTTCAAAAAAAAACTAGTCGACGGTGCTACAGTCGAGCATACTCGACTGTCGAAGACCACGTACTTACTATGCAAAAGCAAACCCTGCTAAAAATAATATTGTAAGTCGCTACAAGTATTTAATATATTTTAACCAAAAATAAAACAAAATAACACAAATATCGAATTGATGTAAACATACAACATTTATAAAAATGTAATTAAAATTTTCATTAATCATAAATCAAAAAAAAACATATGTCCAACGTGAGATTCGAGCCGCGGACCAATGTTCTAAAAAGTCTGCTAATAAGAAATAATTTTTAAAAAATTTGTTTATGGTGGGAGTTGAACCCGCGACTCCCGATCATTGCAAAATTGACGGGAATTTAGCACCATAGGCCACCCAAAGCGGACGTGGCCAAAATACAAATATGTTAAGACTTCAGCGACTCTATGTTTTGCAGTTAGGAACTCTGCCAACACCCTTTTAAAATTGAATAGCATTTAAAAAAACGTATACCGATCATATACTAACAAATTAATTGAATATAAAATAAATTAAAAACAAAAAAAAAATTGTCTGCCCTAGAGTTCGAACCCGAGACCCGAACTCAGAGTTCCGACGCTCTGCACATCGCGCCACTGCCTGCCTTGATAAGCGATGGTCTTACGATAGATTTCATTCTTACTAGAGTGTAAGCCAGATGCAATTGTTATCTAGTTGTGATTGTTGTTGTTGTTATTGTTGCTGATAAGACAAGGCAAATAAAGGAGATTTTAATTGCTTGATATCTTGGCTGTTTATTATCCGATCGCGATGAAATTTTCAGCAAATGTGGATAATAATGGTTTCTTCGTCTATGCATTATTAGGAATGTCTATCTTTTAAATTGTCGCTATAATTAAGATATATCTAATTTGTGGGCGTTTAAGTGGGCGTGGCCAAAATCTAAAACAAACTCGATCTGCGTGCAATAAAGACGAACCTAATTACCAAGTTTGGTATCTCTAGCTCTTATAGTCTCTGAGATCTAGGCGTCAATACAGACGGACAGACGGACGGACGGACAGACGGACAGACGGACATGGCTATATCGACTCGGCTGTTGATGCTGATCAAGAATATATATACTTTATGGGGTCGGCCACGCCTCCTTCTGCCTGTTACGCACATTTTTTTTGTGACAAAGTTAATAGACCACTGTACTTTTTTAAAGTACGTGGTCTAAATATTTTAATGCAAAAATATTCTTTAAACAATTCTAATAGTGACTGCAATTTTTAAAAATCTCTTCTCTAGTATTTTTTAGGATTTTTTGAAAATTGCTTAAAATAAACTTTTTGTATGAAAAGGCGGAAAAAGCTTTTAAAATAGTCGTTTTTAGCAATTTTCAAAACATCATAAAAAATACTTAATCAACAAAATACTGGAGTTTCTTCTTGAGATTTACAGTTTTAAATTTTCAAAAAAAAATTAAGGGTCACCTTTCAAAAATCGATAACTTGCGGACAAAAAATTTAAACAATACAATTTTAATGCAGAACAAATGTGGAAGCCAAAGCATGATTAAAATAACATTATGCTTGGGAATCGAATCAGTTTTGACAAAGATATGAAAGTTTGAAGTTGGTCTGCTTTTTTTTTGGTTGAAAGATCGATAAATCGGTATTATTTTTAGATAAATCGATAGCTCGACTTACTTTTTGTGGACTTTTAGATTTTGATATAAAACTTTATTCAATGTTTGGTAGTTCATGATTTACCAAAATTTATCCCTACATTGTTTATTTGTATGGTAGACTTATTTATATATCAGCAAAAAAGTCACCCTGTATTCTGTATATAAACACTAGAAGAGGTGCATGAATACACAGTGGACAACAGAGTAGTATTGAGTAAGTGTACACCTGTGCTTATTGCAATACAGTGTAGACACACTAAGTGCAACGACAAGTTACTAAATTATAATTATAATAATAATTTGTAATTGACAAACTACTATTTTAATTATAACCTAAATTAATATAATTTAAATAATTAGACAACAAAATATTTTAAATTTATACTTTTATTTTTATTTTTTTTAATATTCAGTCAATATTTCACTTAAGTTTGCAATTTTTGTGCAGTGTTTAAATATATAAAATATCCACATACTTACATCAAATACATATGTATGTATGTATGTTTGTACATAGTTGAGTACGACAAACACACACACACACACATACACGCATACACACACGCACACACGACGCAGATAAATAGAGGGAATATTTCTCAATTTCAAATGCAAATATTCCAGTAACGCATCGTTAGATTTGTCGTTTTTATACCCTGCACAAATTTAAAAAGGCATTAAACAAAGGGTGTACTCGATATATATATGCATAGATCTATAGATTTATGGCTTGATATACTAATAAATGCTTTTGGATATCATTATGTATTTTTGAAAATTTTAAATAAATCGAACAGTAAATACATAAGCTAAAGGGTGTGTTCTAGTCGAGCATGTGCAACTAATGGGAAATGCATGATTTTGTTTTGTTGCCTTCACACCTTTCTCCCTTTGCAATTTACCGTTATATTCGTGTGCGAGCGAGACAGCATTAGTGTTTGTTGCATTCTCTCTGCTCTCTTCACTCACTCGTGTGTGCATGAGTGTGTGTGTGTGTGTGTATGTGTGTGAGGGTGTGTGAGTGTAAGAGTTGTTTGTATGCGGGCTTGGAATGCTGCGTACATAGTTTGGATTACAGGGCGTATACGAAATGTCAGCAGCAGCAGCAGATCGACAAACTGCGTATTTAATTGAAACTCGAATTTCGTATGTTTCTCTTTTCATGTATTTCTGCTTAAATCAATATACACAAAATATAAAATTGTGCAAATACATACAAATACATATGCAAGAATTATGTACATATACGCAAATTGGAGAGTATGTTTTTTTTAATGGATAAAAGTTGTCCAAACTGATTGACTGATTATCTGCTTATATGTTTGATTGAAAAAATGACTGAGTGACTGATTGACAAAATGACAGACTGACTAGTTGAAGAAAATGACTGAGTGATTGATTGATTGATTCCCGTCATAAAAAAAAAAAAACAAAATAATAGATAAAAATGTTAAAAAAAAATTTTTTTTAAAAATTAAAACAAATATGTACTAAAACTTACTTAATTTAAAAAAAAAGTTACAAAAAGAAACATTTTCATTAATTATAATTTTCTAGCCTAAATTACACAATTTCAGGATTGAATTCGGGATTGAAAAAATCAAAATCAAATCATACTTGGTTTAAGAAAATCCGAGATTACCCCTTTTCTGACATCGTTTCGGATTGAATTCGGGCTAAATATCCCGATTTTTTTTTTCTGTGTAGGTACGTATGCGAATACGAGTATGTATTTGCATATAAGAATTTCAATAAAGCCGCCAACAGCCGTTGGCCACGTTGATTATTTTCCAACTGATTAGCATGCATTTTGGGGAGCACAGACTCTGAGGGTTAGAGAAATAAGAGAGGGGTAGGAGAGTGACAGAACCCTCCACCTACCTTTCTTTTTTTTTTTGTAAAAGCACTCATCGTTGTCGTTGCGGAAACGGAAGTCACTCGACAGCTGCTTTGAGTATTTTTTTTATTATTATGATTATTTATTATTATTATTTTCGTTTTTTTTTTTTGGAAAATTAGCCAATGTGCAGCGACTTGTGAGACATTTGTTGTTTTTGCTTTCTCTCATTGCCACTTAAAGCAATTAGTCGGTCATGTGTGTGTGTGTGCGTGTGTGTTGCATAAACCCTTTGAGTCACCCTCGTTATGCATTTGAAGCGTTAAAATGCCACTTGAGGACGGGGTAAACTCTGCTCTGCATTTGGCTTGTGGTTTCTTCCCACTGCCGAGGAGCAACTGCAACTGGCAGGCCACAGAGGGGGAAAGAGAAGGGGAATGATTAAGCCAAAGTGCACAAAACACATTGGCCATTTCGAGTCATTAAAGCCAACTTAATTTGAGCACTCGAAAGTTGTATATTGAGATTTTCATTGATGGACTATGCCATGAACTTTGTTTGAAACAATATTTTCGATAGAGACATTTTATCGTTTAAGATTTGAACAATATTAAAAAGCTCTATTTTAGCTGAAAACATTTCATAAAGGACAATATTCACTCGACTATTTTTCAAGTAAACGGTGGATAAATTTCAAAAATTTCATTATGAATTTAAATTTCATATTGCACACTTTTTCAAAAGTAAAAAAGGTACTTTTAGGAACTTTTCAACGGAATCTAAGTAGATTTTCGGTTTGCATTAACGTGTACAATTGTGTTGAAGTCACAATAATTTCGTAAATTGCTTTAATCTGTTGGAATTAATATTTTTTTTTCTAAGACTTCATGAATTAGCTTTATTGCGAAATGAAAAAAAATGACCGCGAAATTATATTAACTTATTTAACAACTAATTTTACGGTATAAATCACGGTATAAATTTACGGCATCATATTACTGTCCCTATTTGGTCAAAATTAAGGTCATTAATAAAAGGAACCTTATTAGGAAATTATCACAAAAGCTGAACTTTCTTATTTTACGATTAAATAGCCATTTCCATAATGAAAAAAAAATTTAGTTAAATCCAAACTTCATAAAAGTCTTGAGCTATAATATGTTGATTTTTATAATAGAAAAATAAAATAATATTCAAACAAAACTAACCTTGTAGCGCTTGAATAAAAGTAAAAAGATTAAAAAAAAAAAAATTTCATTTATTTGACAATTTTTTATTTATTTATTTACTTCAATCCAAGCGTTTTGAGATTTGGTTGGGCGCCTATCATTATAATTTTTAAAATTATTAAGAATCATTAAGGATTTAAAGTCTCTCCAAGAAATCCATGAATTAATCTCATTAAAATTGTAATACAACTCGCATCCCAAGTTGCTTGAAACAGAGGCGACTTCGATGGCAAATTGTTCATAGGAATTGCTTTGTTTTCTAGCCAAATGCAGCATTATTTCGAGGGGATGTGCACACCCTGTAAAAGAGGGCAAAAATAAGTTTGTATAGTATATTTGTAATAACGTATTCAGGATATTATTATTAAATTTAGACAATATTGTATGCAAATAAAATGCAACCACTCTGCATTAAAATAGTAAATACAGATTTAAAAACATTTCATGTCACTCAAAAAATTCTTATAGAGCCACGTTAATCTAAATACTTTCGAAAAAATCATTGAAAATCGCATTTGAATAAAGGATTTCAAATTTGATTAAAGAAAGCGTTTGGAATTGATTTTATCACGGAATTCTGAATTTTTTCTATGATCCTGATCAGATAAAATGTTCGTCACATTGAGATTTCCTAAGAAATGTTAAAATTTTGAATATTGTATTATTTAAGCGTTGTTTATAGGGTATCTCAGAGCACTGGACTGATGTTAAGGACTTCATCTAGGCATACTATTTATAGGTTGAGTTGCCTTTTCCTTATGCGAGTTTTCTGCATATTTGATTAGCTTGTTCGAAGCTTGCACATGCCTAACCAACAGGGAGTTCAACCGAGTCTTGGACTTGAGCAACTTGGCTAAAAGCAAGGAATGAGGAAGGAAGGAATCAGAGGAGTTAAAGAGGGACGGAAGGGGGGGAGTGCGGCACGTGCCTGGAGGCAATCGGCACATATGGCTTTAATGTCAGCGCAATTTTTTGTGTTGGCCAAGTTAAAGTTGAAGAGATGCTACAATTACATATTATAAAAAAGAGAGAGAGAGAGAGAGAGAAGGAAAGATGAGAGTTGAGAGTTGACCATGCCCATATGTGTAGAAAAGAGGGAAGAGTGGGGGAGGAGGGGAGGCGGGAGGGAGAGTCCCGTTGCCGGCCGGCGCTTTTTCGGGGCGTGTCTCGTTCGCCTTGCCTACTTGCCTACAAAAAGCTTGACACAATTTCGGATGCGACAGCGTCGGCGGCTGTGTATCCTGCGTTCTGCAGGATGTTGCAGCCCCGTCACGAGAGTTGCTCCAATTTCAACTGCGATGCCGTGAGCGAGAGGGGAGCGGGGGAGGGAGGCCGGCGGTAGAGTGCCGAAAGAACTCTACACGGGTGGGAATGCTGCGGCCCGGCATAAGTCTACACACGGTCCAGAGACAGCGCCCCTACGGGAGCTTTTCGCTCAAAACAAACAAACGAGCGTGGTCGACTTTGATATGCCCCCTATTAAGAAAATAAAAAATAAAGTGAAACAAGAGTGAAATCTACTCAATCGTCTGGCTCCTTGTCATGATCAAGAATACATACTGTGGAATTATAACGCCCTCTTTAAAGTGAATTTAATCCAAATTGTTGGGTTTATCCTCTTAAATACCCTTTTTTTAACTTTAAAATGAGATAAATTTTGGCATTTTTAGCTCTCACTTTCTCTGAGATATTTTGAGCTCATTATTATAATTTCTTAATATTATCACAATATTCGTTTTGATTTAAATTTAAAAAAATTTATAATTTCAAATTATATTCCTAATTTTGATTTTTAATTTAAAGAAGCTAAAAATGATAATAAATAAATAATAACTCGGCTGATTAAGAATACAGTCGAACTTCCCTAACTCGAATCACCATTATCCAAAGAAAAGATTCGAGTTATGGAGATATTCGACTTAAAGAGTTCTTTCTCCTAAGTTTATTAATTTTATTGCCACTCATTTAGCTAGAGTTAGAGAGAAATTCGAGTTATAACTAGAAGTGTGTCGAAAATAATTCGATCTGCCTTCTCATACATTGCCATAAAGTTATCACACTCTGTTAAACTTTGGGTATGCAGGGTATTAAAGGAAGAAAGCTTTTCGCGCTGTGCTTTGCGCAGTTGCATTGATTTTGTTATGCCTGCACTTTCGTATATAGAGCAGAGGCAGCTCCGCAATCGCCGAGCCACATCGACCGCATCCATCGCACCACTGAACCACTGCACCGCCCTCTTAGCTGATTATGTATGCAGCACGGCTTTTGGCTTAGATAAGACGATTGGTGAATGCCCAAGCGGATCCCAAGCTAGGCTCCAGTTCCCCAATGTTCCAATGTGGTGATTGGGTGGTGGGGTGGTTGGGTGGTGCCTTTGGCATCGGCTCAGCAACCGCACATAATTTCATTATTCATTTTAATTAATTGAAATTGTTCAAAAGCAACTCCATTTACTCTGCCCTCTCTTTCTCACTCACTCTCTCTCTCTCTCTGTCCTTATCCCTACCTCTAGTTTTCTCATGCTTCCTGTTGCAATCTCTTTATCCTTCAGCTGTTGACCCGAATGTTACTTGAGCCCTCTAATTGCAATTGACGACCCCTCCGAGGGATTCTCCCTTGTGTCTAACAGTTATTGCAACAGTCTCCACTTTGGATAAGCCGAGGAAGTGCGGTAAGCCCTCAAATGAACTCAGTATCTAATTATTGAAAAGAAAAGTACTCAAAGCAAGAGACCAAAGTAATAATCGGATACGCGGATTCTCAAGAGCTCTTCATTTAGTTGCGTACATAGTTTTTAGATGGTTGAGCATACTACAAAAGAGCTTTCTCTACAATCTTTTTAATGGCTTGTAGAATCTTTCATAGAATTTATAAGGAATATTTTCTAGGGCTTTCAACTTATGTTTAAATCATAGATATTGTTACAGGTATAACAATAAAAAAATGTTGATACTCGAAGAAATTTATTTTTCTACAGTAAGATTAGTACTTATATGGGCATTTCTATATTTCTTTTTTTAACTTTATTATTCTATATACTATGTATATTCTATTCAATTGTTTCAATGCATGCTTAAGCTGCAGAAATTTTTAGGGTTTTTGCAAAGAATAATCTTACTAATTCTAATACTTGTAATATCACTAATTACTACTTATATTCTGATCTGATTTTCTCAATCCTAGCAATGAATGTTGGATTACTTAATACATTTTTTTATACCCTTAAATCTTAAATCTTTAATTTTTAATTTTTTAATTAACTTTTTATCTTATTAGATTCATTTTAAATTTAAATTTAACTATAAGTATTTACTTTAATTTTTATATTAATAAACTTAAACTTTGTACTTTAATAAGTCAACTGCTTTTAGTTGATAAAAATATATAAATATATAAATAATAGTTAATATTATTATATATTTAATTTTCTACATTATATGTGGTATGTATATTCTATACAAATTTGTATTATGCAGGGGCATTTCTATAATTATTCATTTAATTTCACACTTGTGAGATAAAATAGTCTAAGGACTATTTTAGCTCACCTATTATAGTATCTTTTAGTTGTATAATATCCACTTCTTGATCTGCTAAATGATTCTTTTTTATTAATATAATCTGAACATTTGCTGCAACTATAAACCAATATTGAGCATCTAAATAAGTTATATAAGCTAAATATTTAATGAAAAAACTTGCTATCTTATCACAATTATTATTTATATACTTTACAGATTACAGTAATCTTTAATTTTATTTCAGATTAATTTTGAAGTATTAAAATCATTTTCTTAAGTTAATTTGTTTAAAATGGTTTTTTTTTGCAGCAACTTTAAAAACACAAGTTTTAGATTAAAGTGACTGTGATGGACGATTTTTATACTTGATTGTTTTTTTACATGGTACTGAAAGTTAGAAATGTTTTTATTAAATTATTTGATTAGCTTTTTTTTTTTAATATTTATCAAATAATTCAATGTATTTATTGAATCGATTGTGGTCCTACATTTGTGGGATATATGAATCTTGTATCTTTAATAAGGATATGCAGTTGCTGTATGATCTTTTACTTACTGCAAGTGTGTACTCTAATTACGAGTTTTACTTTGACTATGACAAGGATGTGTACACACTGTAAATATTTGCACTGTAAGCAAAGAAAAAAAAAGAAAAAAGGAAACTGTATAATAAAAAGGCAACGAGTGTAGGAGAAATTGAAGAGGAAATGTCTGCAAATGACATAGATTATATAGCTGACAAATTATATAGGAATTGATGACGTCCATAAGATATTTATAAATATGTAAATTTGCCTTATATACTAGAGTTAGTTACTATGTATCTTAAATTCAAACTGTTGTAAATTATCAAATGCATTTGCCAACAACAAATGAAATCAAGTTTTGCTTTGGAGACTTGTCCCAGTTGCAGTCGCAGTCGCAGTCGCAGCAGCAGCAGTAGCAGCAGCAGGCGCAGCGGCAGCGCAGCCTTGTGTAGAGTTTGAAGCCGAAAAAAGCTTTAGTGAAGCTTTTCGGGGCGCCGTTAGGTGCCGCATGCTGTTAGAGCTTCGTGTTGTTGTTGTTTTAGTTATTGTTATTGTTGTTGTTGTGCACGCTCAACACAGGATACGTTGCGGCCGCTGTTGCTGCTGTGACGTTGACGTTGACGTTGGCTTCGCCGCCGCTGTCGCTGCTTGGTGGGCGAGCGTCGCTCTCTCTCTCAATCAGTACGAGTCAAGCAGTCTTCGGCGTATCCAGCAAACGCGGTTCTTTTTTAAGCGCGTTTTGTATTATTCTACTCATATAATTTATCATTTGCGTCGCTATATGATTTCTCCTTGTTTCGTAGTACACAAAACAACAACAACAAAAACCGCAACAACAACCAACCAAAGAAAAAAACAAACAAAACCAACTAGTAAACAAAGTAAAAGAAGAAAACAAAGCGAACCAACCAACAAAACAAACAGACTTTAATTGACAACTTAACGAACAACAACAACAACAATACCAATGAATATTTGAATATATGTATATATATATACATATATATATTCAACGCTAATTCCCAAGTCAAGCTCTTCAGAGAGCGATCGTCGTCATCGTCGCCGTCGTCGTCTCAGTACGTCCTAAAATCCAGGAACTTATAGATCAACATATCTTAGAATTTCTATTTTCTTATAGATCTACAAATTTTAAATTTCTATTTTCTTTTAATTTTACAATTTTTTTATTTTTTTTTTGTAGATATCTAGATCATTATCTATCTTCACACAATTGATTCTTTATGTAACTTTCTTTTAGCTCCAAGATTATCAATTCCTTCCTTCTTTTAAACTAGAATTTTCTAAATAATTATATTTCTTCATATTTGAAAAATTTAATTTCCATATAGATTTTTTAGAATTTAATTTTTCTTATAGATAGATTTAGAATTTTTTTCTTGTAGTTTTCTTTCTTTTATTTACATTTTTTTATACATTTAGCGTTTTATTTCTTCCATCCATCAAACTGGAATTTCCATCTATCCCCAATTAATGTCAAGTTTTTTAAGTTTAGAAATATTGGAATTATTTCCATAAAATTGATGAAAATTTCAATCAAATGTTTTTTTTTTTAAATATGCCCATCTAAATAAAGAGTTTCAAAAATACACTTACAATACATTCCAAATAATTGATTCCTGAGCCATAGTTTTTAGTTCAATTAGTCTGACGATTTAAATTTATTTTAGGAATGTAACTTTTATTTTAATATCATGTAAAGTAACATTAGAGTGTTTAATTTAGCGCTGTTAACGTCACACAACTGTTAACATTGCCTAATAAAATTAAATTTTATCATTACAGATAAATGAGAGTCTTATAAAGAAAGTCTGCACAGCAATCAAGAGTGGAAAAAGGACAATTTTTACATAAAAGAATTCATTAAATAATCCACGGTTACTTTGTGTTTAAATTTTTTCAAAGTGAACAAGAAGAAAAGAGAGAAAAAGTGAAAAAGAAAAGAAATTAAAAAAAAAATAGTAATAACAAGTGTGAACATTTACGTAATTCGCGTTTTTTTTTCACATAATTTTTTTTTCAAAGAAAGTGTTGTACGATAAATCGTACAGAAAGAATCATCGGTAAAGAAATTCACGGGTTGTTTCTCAATGCTCAACATTTGAGTTGGCGAAAGCAAAGGCGATTTGCGAGACGATATACCAAAAGGTTTTTTTTACAGAATTTACAGGGCGTTACGAATTAGGAACGCACTACGAAACGCAGGTTCGGGCATAAGTACATACATATATTATTATAACACCAAATATAATAAAGTTAGACAAGTGTTTTTTCTATTATATATATATATATATATATATACATATGTATATATTATACGAGCAAAATATATATATATTTACATTTCAAAAAAACAAAGACTTGAACTTCTAAAAGAAATTAATATTTATACAAGAGATTTAAAGAGAAAATCGAACAACAAACGGACTTCCAACGATTTCAAAGTACGACGAAATAATTTTTAGAACAAAACCAAAATAGTAAATTCCGGTTAACAACAACAACAAACAATAGCAATAGCAACAACAACCAATTTGCCAAAGGAAGAAAAACTATAAAAAAAAAAAACAAAACAACAAAGACGAACATTTTTATCAAACATTCATTAAAAAATTAACGAAGAACAACAAGAATTTATACAAAGAGCGAGATAGCATAACAGATGTTGACTTGAGTGCATCAACGAGTTTGAAAGAGACAGATAGAGAGAAAGTGAAAGAGAGAGAGAGCGATCAGCTGTGAAGTGATATTTTATACCACAAAATATCAGTTAAGGACAACAATTTATAAGGTAAGTCTTAAAAACACATAAAACACATTAAAATGCTTTAGGTAACTATCTTTTGGAATTTCTAAATTTTCTACAATTTTCTTAACATTATAACAATTTTTTAGGAATCCTATTTAGTCAATCTTGAGTTACTAAATTTCTTAATATGCAACTGAAATCATAAGGATTAATCCAGAAACTTTCAACAATTTTGTGATTGGTGAATATTTTCTTAAAAGAAAACGTTTTGCAAATAATAAACGTGCCGTAAAGTTCCCTTATAAATTGAACAAAAAAAACAAATTTAAAAAAAAGAACTTGAACACTTTAATGTCAAAGTGCTAAAACTTTAGGATAAATTTGCTTTGCAGTTTCGATCCCAAATGAAAAACTTTTGTGTCAAAAAAATCACAGAATTTGATCAACTATGAGATTTTGCTTTAATAAATGTTTTATTTAGTTTCTGCTGTCGAATAAGCAACATAAATTTGGTTTGAAAGGGTCTCGGGATAAAAATAGAATTGTTTTTTGGTTAAAATCAACTTGTGTAAAGGGAAATTACCATATCAAGTGAATAATTTATGGTATAATATGTCAAAGTCTCTCTTAAATATGCACTGGAAATTCGGTTCCCTCGGGGACTATCCATATAGACAGTGTGGGGCGCTGACACCACAAAGGGTTCGAGACTCTCTTTCCCTCTCCCTTTCTCTCTCTCTCTGTCAGTTTCTCTACCATTCTCAGTCTCACTCACACCTCTCTTAATCTTTTTTCATGTCTATCACACACACACACCCAAACTCATGCCCATATTTACACTTCAACTCATTCAGAAAGCAATTTATGCATTAATTGTAATCGCTGATTGCATTGTTGTTTTCAATGATAATCGTGTTGGGACATGTTAATAATGACGATGTCCTTGTGTGCCCACCCTCCAAAAATGTAGACAAATCGCGACAATACTGCTGGCAGACACTGTCACAGACAACTGCACAAAATAATGCAATTTGATCGATTTTTAAATTGAAGTCCATTAAATTAAACTGAATGCCTTCTAAAAATATCCATCAATAGGACATTTTTGGGGCTAATGCGAATCCAATTTCTAGCAGACCCAATTTGACCATTAGAAAATGAATTACTTATGGCAATTCTTGGGAAAAAACAAATTATCATCGGAAATGATTGCGATTACGTAAAGGTGTTAGTTGTTGTTCGGCAATTTGTCCAATTTTCAGCTCATCAATTTGTAATAAATGATGGCAGATGTTAGAAACAAGCAAATAATGAATTAGCAATAAGCAATATGTAATAATGAAGTCATTATCTTGAGTTTAATTTCTTTATATTGAATCGTAAACCATTTGTCGGCTGTATTGAAAGATCAATATCACGTCGACGATGCAGAAGGCGACTTTGTGTTGCCAATTCACAAAACATAAAGACATCATAAAAATTTTAAAATTGCATTAATTTGAAAAAAAGTAAAATTATCGAAAATAACTCTATTTTACCAATTAATTTTTTTCGAATTCTAAATACATGGTTAATAAGTCAAAGCAGCCGAGTCGTGTATCTTTAAAGTTTGGCTATTTTCAAATAAAAATTAGCACGTATTGCGAAGAAAAACTTGAACATTAAAAACAAGATGAGAATAGATTATAGATAGCGGAAAAGCTGTTTTCGTAACAGTCTTCAATTTGAAAAATCCAAATTAAGATACTTTTGCTTCAATTTGAGTTCAATCACAGTAATGATTGACTGTAACTGTATTTGGTCTAACAATTATCATGTTTTCACCACAAAATCAACAACAACAACAACAGCAACAACAAAACGGACAACGCCTAAAACCAGGCAACAAATCGCATGCATATTTTATCAAAGAGATCAGAGGGTGAGGGGACAAGTGCGGACATTGGTTGGAATTGGATGGCGAAAAGTTGGCGGTGAGGGTGAGGAAAGGGGAGGGAGAAAGGGGAGGGGAAGGGGAAGAAGTGGCACTTATGTAAAAGTCAGCACTGACTGCAAAGTCAAAATACACAGACGAAGGCACACAAAATCAATTATTTAAATGCAACTCGACAAAAGTTCAGAGTTCGATGTTCAGTGCAGCAATGGAGCTGGACTTTTGAACAAAATCAACCACTGTGCATGTTTCCCCTTCCCCTTCCACTTCACACACACACATACACACTTACACACACATGATGGCATAAAATTAAAATGATATGAAATGAGATTTGTGTCTGTGCAATGTCCATTATACATACAATCAGAAACAACAATAAAGTGCAGCATTTATATATCATACACATACATAAAGTACAATACATACTCGTAGTATATGATAGATGCCTCCTCTCTACACAGAAAAAAAATCATTCTAAAATTCATGTTAAATATTAATGATGTAAATATGATTAAATAATAATCATGTGTTCAGGATAAAATAATATTGATTGATCTGATTGATTGCTGTTCACTTTTTCTTCGTTAAAGTCTTTAACTTAAAGTTTATACTAATTGAATATATTAATTTATAATTTTAGTTCAAGTTTTATTGCCAATATTTAATTAGTTTATTAATAACTGCTCTGAGTTGTGATAGAGTAACTAAATAAGTCAATTAATAAATAAATAAATGAATATTGTTGTTTAATGAACGCATTATGGGGATAAAACGGCAACCACCCCTTATTGAAATAGTCAAAAAAGCTAATCAAAGTATTTTCGGAGAAGTATGTATCAATTATTTTTAAGTCGATTTAAGAAATTCCGAACTTACCAAACTTTTCCCACATCGTTTGGGATTGATTTTATTTCGGATACCAGATTTTTTTTTGTCAGTGTATAATTGTTCTCTATGTGTACATATGTATGTGCATATATATTTTCATTTACTTCAACTGTCTTTTAACTGATGTATGCAGCAGCCCGACCAAAAAAGTGCACAAAATGAAGCCATCTTTGTTACATTGTTAACATTACTGAGTGTGTGTGTGTGAATGTGTGAGTGTGTGTATGTGTATCTCTGTGTATGTTTCTGTGGTAGTGTGCAGAGTTAGATACAGATAAACATACCGTAAGTACCATAAAGCTCTTGCAGTTTCCTTGTGTCCAATCCACCACATTTTGGGCCACACCAAAAACTGACTCAACAACATTAACACCATCATCATCATCATCATCATCATTAACACTCGCCACACTGTCCACTAACATCATTTTCACACATTTCTGTTTTTTTTTTTAATTTTGTAAGAGTCAAGTATACAAATGTATCTCATAGTAGCCACATGAGATGCATTCATAACTAAGAGTATGACTACAAATGAATGTATCTTTCGCGTTTCTCAAGTCTATCGACATGAGAAACTCAATATAGTTATATATCTCACTATTTTTTGGGTTTCAGTAAAAGTATCTTGAAAGTAACCAAAATATCTAAAAGTATCTTCATAGCCGATATGCTTGGATAGTTAATGTCTCTTTAGTATTTTAAAAATGTGTAACTAATTCTAAGAGTATTTATTGTGGTCACCAGCCGTACAGATTATTTGAAAAAAGAAAAAATAGCTCCTTGTAGTATCCATAGCTAAACTAGATTCGGAGTTATAAATTTGCTATGTAAATATTTTTAATATTTTTTTTTTAAATCCTTTATTTCCAAGTAAAAGAATCTTTACAGTTGTCAAGAGTATCTTTTCCAACTATATTCAATAAAAACCTAGCTACACAACTTAATGAATATTTCACTCGATCTTTATCATGAAAACTTTCATTTTAACCTTTCATTGTTACCTTAAAATGAATTGAGAATTTAAAGAACGCTTAAAGACAGAAAGATAATCTGTAGACAACCCAATTATTTCTATGCAATGTTTTAGATGAAAGCTCACACTTATACACTATGGCAACTTTACTTTTCCCTAAGAATTAATTAATAATTAATTATTTAAGAAATAGAAATTGCATTCAAAATATTTCTCTAGTTTTACATAATCATTCAATGTCTCAGTTGTTAGTGTGCTTTTTTTATTCGTTACTTCAACTTTACTTATTCCCAGGAAATAATTAATTATTTATATAAAAAAGCGATGTTGTATAAAATATATTTCTCTCAGTGTACATCATCAGCTGCGACTCAACGTTTATCGTTTGAGCAGCTTTTCTACTCTCTACTCGTTTATGTGTGTATGTGTCTTTTTGTGTGTGTGTGTGTGCTACTGTGTTTGTGTTATTTCCAGCAAAATTTCATTCACCGCTGGTGAAAGCTTGGAAAATGCTTGAGATGAATTTTCCACGCTGCGCCAATGAAGGTTTTCTAGCCAGAACTTACTGCAGTTTCACTGAGAATGGGTGGTTGGGTGGTTGGTGGTGAGTATGCTTTGGTGGCTGGGTAGTTTGAGTGCTCTTCGGGGCTCTGTGCAAATGCTATTATGAAGTTTTCCCCCTGTATTTTATATTTTATTGTATTTTCTTATTTTTCATGTTTTTGTGCTCAACGCATTTGACAAGTTAACAGAATGCGACGAGCAAACAGAATTAAGCTCCAGCATAAGAAATTGAATTTCAAAGAGTTATTTAATATTTTTCCTTCATTCCTTTGTCTTTTAGCCTCTCTTTGTTTTGTTGTTGCTTTTCGCATTCTTTCACTCTTCAGATACATTTGTTCTTCTTCCTCAGCTTCCTTTTTTTTTGGAGTCGTAAGGCCTTATTTTTGCTTTTTATCATCACTTTGCCCATTTTTCATTTCCTATTTGCCATTTCCGCATTTCCACATTTCCACATTTCCACATTTTCCCTTAATGCTCTTTGTAAGCAAGTTAGCTGCCTGACTTGTTTTCAGTCTTCCGTTGGAGCTTCGGAACAATGCCTGGGCAAATTTAATGAGTTTCTGTTCTGTCCACTGAACTTTTTTTCTTTATCTTGTGCCAACTTAATTTCATTTTACTTGCATTTCAATTAAAGTACATATTTACTCTGCTCATCAGCTGTTTTTTCTTTCTTCATTCTTCCTTTTTCTTTGCATTCAGCCTTAATTTCTTAAACTTTAGAAAGAAATCCATTTAAGCAAGTTCTTCCAACTCAAAGCTCATTTGAAAGGTCTGAGATGCCTTTGGCATTTAAAAAATATTTCTTCTTTTTAATTTGTATAGAATAATTTCAATGCAAAAGTTATTGTACGCAGCCAATGTTTTCAATGTTCGTTTTTTTTTAATTTCAAAGTAACGGTTTCAGAAGTTACTGAAATATAAAGGGAAATCTTAACGCTTACTTTTCGCTTTAACTGATTGAGAATTATAAATGAGATCAAATAGAATTGCTCGAAAAAATATGCAATTTCATCATTAAAAGATATATTCGGCTGTATAGTTTTTTACGTTTCTATTTTTAAATGATAGATGAGTGTAGTTGATTCTGTTTTTCATAACTCATAACTCTTTTCGCTTAAAAGATAATTCAATTAAATTTGGAAAAGCTTTTGGCTTTAATGTAAGAAACAAGCTAAACTATTTTGTAGTGCATGTAAATGTACAATTAGTGCGCATTGTGAGTTATATTGAAATCCATTTAAATCCCCATAGAGCGCGTTTATTTGTTTTCCGATATTTCAGTCGAATATGTGTTTATTTTGTTCATAGAAACGAACAAATATTGACACTTAGGCAACTCTGTGATTTACACACACGGAGAGTGAATAAGAGAGAGAGGGAGGAAGGCAGAGAGGCAGAGAGAGTGATAGAGAGAGAGACAGTGCATAACAAATGAAACAATGCCAATTTGTTGAATAGTTGTGGCTATAATTAAGTTGCGTTGATTGTTTTTTGTTCAATTGCAATTGGGATTTGTCAGATGCAAAATTCGAAAACTCCTCCCTCTTTTACATCCGATTGGAGACAGCATGAGATATACTAGTACATATGAGAATATTGGCAAATTCGATATTGGACATTGCATATTGCATTTCGCATTCCGGCAAAATTTGTCGGCAATTTTGGGGTTTCCTTTTGAAGTTCGGCTTTTTGGGGGGACGGATACATTGAAATGCCAAAATGAAAATCAATATGACGCATGCGCTTGCCCTTCCAAAATATAATAGACACACACACACACAGGAGTTGAATGTATGTGTGTGTTCCGGCCACACATAATTACAGGATATAACTAGGATATGGATAGCTTATTCTCAATCTCATTCTCATTGCATTCTTCAGCCTCAATATGCAATTAAAAAACTCATTTAGTTTAGTCAATTTCATTATTTTTTAAAACTAATTATAGTTAGAGGTAATGTTTAGCTAACACCTACAAGGTGTTAACATGGCTTGCAAGTGTTGGTAAAAGCCTGTCACAACTATCAGCTGATAATGTTTTTTTTTTTATTAGTTCAAATGCAATATTTATGGATGGATAACATGAAACTTTAAAATAATCGGAAACTGTTAAGCAATAACAGTTTGCTAGTAGTTAACAGCTAGTTAACATGAGTAGCAACTGCTGTAAGAGTTCTTTAACAGTGTTTGAATAGATATGGAATTTAGATACAGCTGTAGTTAAAGTTAGATTTAAAAACCTAGTATATTACCATTTAGTTTGATAGTTTATTTTTATAAAAAGTTGCCTCTGTTAATGTTTTATATAATTATTTTGAGACTTAAGCTGGAATTTTTTAAGAAAAACTTATTTAGTTCAGAACAAAAACAGACTCTTTTATCCAATTAAAACTTAATAAAAGTTGCTCAAGTGATTTGCATAAATTTTCGTCAAGCAAAACTTGCAGATTTCTTCCTTTGTCCTTTCAATTTAACACAAATTTTACTTGTCAACTTTTCATGTTTTCTTGTTTCATGAACTGCTAACAAACAATTTGTATGGCAAGTTTTAAGCTAACTCTAATGAAATGCAATTGAAGTGCACTTCGAAGCAATCAAAAAAGAAAAAGATAAAAAGAAATGTATACATAAATAAAATAAAAACAATTTTAAAAACAGCCACCAAGTGCGCGGGCACCACCCTAACCCACCCAGTAGTTAAAACGAAACTCGAAAAAACTCAAACTCTGGCAGAACTGACAACTTTCATTACCTGCGCGACAGCAACCACTGGACGTTCCATAAAGTGCAGCATCAGCGGCAGGAGACGCCACCACCAGTCGCACCACCAAACCCAACAGGAGGTGGAGAAGGGAGCACCACCAGCGGCAACCACATGCAAATCCATATGGCCATTAGCCAAGTTGTGCATAGAGTCGAGAGGACCTTTGGCCATCCATCCATCCATCCATCCATCCGTCCAACCAGACTTTGAGGCAGGCAGTCGCATCATGCAACGCATTGTGGCAGCTGTAAGGTCGCATCAAAGTTGCGTTTCTAACACCCTTACAAAGGGTATTCTAATTTTGTCTTGAAATGTGTAACGCTATATAAAGTATCTATATTCTTGATGTCATACACACTAATCTTTCAGTTTTAAAGCTAACTTGATGCAAACACCTATGTCGAATCAAACCAACTTGGATTACTATATCATATAGCTGTCATAGAAAAGATGGGTCCAATTTATTTTTAGATTGTATATCTAATTTGTTTTAAGATATGTATTTCGGAATGCTATATCATATAGTTTTGAAATTTAAATTTTTGTAAGAAAAGTCTTTTTTGACTTTCTTCTATGACAAGATCTCTCTAACTGATTAATACTTTGTCTGCAAATTATAAAATATTATCAACGAAATTTAAAATTGCACAAGTTTATATTTTACTGGTTTACTGTACAGTGTACTCAATGTAGCTTTTTATTAAAAGTCTTTGTAAGAGTATGACAACTTCAGTGTGTCGAAGATAACTTTTCATCGTTGTCGTTGCTGATTTTTGTTTTTTTGTTTTTTGTTTTTTGTTTTTGCTTTTCTATAAACATCAAAAATGTATAAACTGACAACAAGCGGCAGCAACAGCAAAAACAATGGCTGCAAAAATTCAAAATTCAAGCACCACTCCAAAGCGCCCAGCGCACGATAATTGAAATGGACAGCATCCGGTTGCAGCAGCCATAGTCCTGCCCCTGCCCCTGTGCCACAAATCCACTCGCAAGGGGGTGGGGGCATTGTGCCAGGAGGCAGGGGAAGGGGGACAGGAGACAGGGGACAGTGGTCCTCGGGCTAGGACCAGTTTTTATTTTTATTTTCATTAAATTTTTTTTTTTTTCAATTTTTTTGTTTTGCCTTAGAAACTGACGTATGCCATGAAAACTGGCAGTCGAAAATGTTATGTACATTGTCTGCTGCCTTGGGAGCGGGTTATACATAACATCAACAAAGAAAACAGAGAAAAAAGAAATAGCGAACAAAATGAAAACAGGATTCTAAGCGAGAAGAGAAAACCAACTGCAGCCAGTCGGCGAAACTTTTGCAACCCTAGCCGAATTTTAAAGACCTCCCATCAAGTTGATTGTTGCTTTCCATTTTCCATTTCTCCGTGCATAATAATAACACAAAAAGCAAATGAAAATAAAAATAAACAAATAAACCCTATTCGAAAATCAGAGCATTTTTTTTAAATAAATATGTTTTTAACACTATATTTATTAGTTTTTAATTTTTTCATAAACAAATTCAAGAAATCTCATAAAAATTATATAAGAAAAAAAAATTTCAAATTAAATTGCATTGCCTCACAAAGAATTTGTTATCTTATTATCACCAACATGACCTGCAGCGTTTCTCAAGAAAGTTATTCAAAACATTGCTTTCATAGAACTCACACTTATAGTATACTATGAATTTAGCTAATTAGCAGCATCATCACCGCTTTGCTATTAATTTCTCTATTAAAGCCTCAAAGGATTTGCTAAACAGCTGCAACAAGTTATCAAAAGCCTGGCAATCCTTTTTAAACTCAAAAGTAATACTTCAATAGAAACCGCATTTATTCAAATTGGAATTTTTTCGAATGCAACTAGTCATTGAGATAGCCTGGCAACCCTGTTGGAAATCAAGAGCAATGCATCAACAAGAGACCTTTAGCTTCTTGCTGAGTTCAAGTGCAATTCTTCAACAAGAAGCTCATTATTAGCATCTTCATTAGCGATATCATCATTACCGGTTGCTGTTTTCATTTCATTTTTTTCCTTAAATTTGAAAAGCAGAAAATGTAAAGAAAAGGCAAATAAGTGCCAAGTTGCCAGGCAAATGAAGTGCTAAACAATTAATTAGAAACTTTTTTTTTTCTTTTTATATTTTTTCCTTTTTGGTTTTCTGTTTTGGCCATTGGCCGACTTGACTCGACTTCAAAAGCAATTTTCAACTTGGCAAATAACGACAACAGACTCTGCTAAGAAATCCTACGCAATCGCAACAATGAAAACAACAACAACAACAACCACTTACAATACAAAAAAAAAGAATATGTATTTTTTTAGCTTTCAATTTAATAGAACTTGGATTTTCATTGTATACTTACACATATATGTACTTTGAAAAGGCCAACAAGACAAGCTGTCAATATTGAGCGTTACTGTCTGCTAAAATATCTGGGCTATTCCGACTTTCACTTTCGCCATAGTTTCAGAAAATAATGTTATAGCATACTTTTTGGCAAAAGAATATCTTAAGATAACGAATTTATTTTCAATGGATATTAGACAGTTTAAAATATGTTGGACTCATTTTATTTTATAAGCTTATGAATTTTAGATTAATTGTAAGAGATTTTGAGAAATTAGGATGGTACTTGAATCCTTAGGGATACTTTTCCCCCATATACTTTTCAACTGAAAACTGAGTCTAGTTCCAAATATATACTTAAAAAAAATAATTCGGAATAATATCAATCCCGAACGGTGTCGAAAGTTCGGTATTTTCGTATTTTCTTTAATCGATTACGATATAATTGATTCATGTATGATTTTTTAATTCCTTCTACTCAAAAATTTATTGTGTTAGGTTTTCTTTTTACTATTTTAATGCTTGTCTAAATTTAACCAAAATAGCCTAAAAAATCATAGCCACACAATAAGCTAGCTTATAATTTTATTATTGTTAAGTTAGCTCTAAAAGAAATAAATAAATCATAAACAAAATATGTTAAAATCAGAAAAATTAGTATCCGAATTTTAGACGCATCTTTTGCTGTGTATCTCGTTTAATAATTGTAGTCTAAGCCAGTTGAAGGCAGCACAATATACATTTACAATATGAAATGTCCTCGCCCAAATCTCAATGTGTAACTTTTCAACTGTTTAACTTGGTAATATGTGAATTTTTCCTGGGAATATTGTTCATGTCAAAGACCAACTAATTTTGAAATTGATGTCGAACCTTTGGAGCCCACAAAAATATGCAATATGAATGGAGTGTAACCTCCTAGCACCACCCCCTTCCCCACCAGTTTGCCTCATAGGAAGGAACCCATTTAGATACCGTAATAGTATTTGCTACCCTTCGTATCAGTTTTACGCCGAGAACGTTCAATAAATGTTAATGTGCAATTTGGAGTTTTCCTTTCTTCGTCTTCTTCTTCTTCTTCAGCTGGCAGGTGAAATGAACATGTGTGTGTCTGTCTGTGTGTTATGTACCGTTTGTTTTGTTATGTGTACAAACACATATGTACATACATACATATGTGTGTGTGTGTGTGTGTGTGTGCTTATATCTGTTGCAATTTATGAAAAAAAGCGCAAAAAAACATCAAAACCATTTTATGTGCTAACGAAATAACAAAAGCCGGTTCCTTATGTGTGTGTGTGCGTGTGTGTTTGTGTGTATACGCACACAGACACACCCTCTACAACGCACTATGGGGTATTTTACCGAAAAAGTGCCACTTATTAATTTTCACAAGTATGCAAATGTATGAATTTTAAATGCTAAGATTTAATGAACATTTCAAGCACTTTGCGCGCTTTTTCGCAATTAAATTTTTTAGCACGTAACCTCACAATTTTTTAGTGCTGATTTGCTCGCTTTTTGTATGGAGAATTCGATCTCGTCTTGAGGCATTAATTAATAACTTTTAAACTAAGCAAGATATTTGGATGTGGCTTTTTTTTAAGTGTTCTACAAACCCTTAGAAAGTTTTTGGAAAAGTGGGCGTGTTAATACTCCCGCCCAACAATTTTTTTTTAATTTTATGCTCACAGCTATTTAAGAGGGCCTACAGCTTTCTATGTCCAACAAATACGTTTTATTATATTGCTAATAATATATAGGGTTAAAGCTTATTAGTTGCAATATCATGAACTTACTTTCTACCGTTAAAAAAAATGTAAAAAAAAAATTGGGGCGGCGATGGTGCCACGCCCACTTTTCTAAAAAAATTCTAATGGTTTGTATAATACTATAAACGTATATATAGAACGCATCAACATATCTGGCTTAGTTATTAAAAAATTCCACTTTTTCGGTAAAATACCCCATAGTGCAAAGGCCACGTCGAAAACACATAAAATGCAATGAGGCAACTTTTTTATATTTTCTTCTTTTTGCGCGTCGTGTTTTGTTTGTTGTTGTCGTTGTTGTTGTTGCTTTTGCTTTCTGCCACAAATTCAATTTCCGCACATTGTGCGCAGCTCCCGCAAACGAAAGCCGCCAAGGCAGAATTCCCAAAGCCTCCCACACTCACACTCGCACTCTCATCCTCATGCACATACTCTCCAACTCCCACAGACATGCGCCATATGCAATTGTCGCTCTCACGACTCCAACTCTTACTCTTACTCTTGCGCTCACACTTACGCTCTCTGTCTGTGTGCTGCTCTCTCGTTTCGGTTTGTTTCCTGCCTACTAGAAAATTTGTGTGAAGCGTAGATTGCGCAATCTATGAAAATCAAAACAACGCCCCACAAATACAAAGACAAACGAGCACACATGCACAGGCACACACACACACACACACTCTTAGAGAACATGAATGAACAGTGTAACACTGTATATGCGGAAGAGAGATAGAGCAAGTGTGCGCGCGCGCGAGAGAGGGTAGGAGAGTAAGAGTGGGAGAAAATTTGCCCAGGTACTGAAGTATGGAAGGTGGGATGAGGGGAAGGGAGAAGGGTAGTAGCCCGCATAGACAAGTTGGCCACCGGCCGGCAACCGGGCACTTTTCGGTTTCACGGAGGCTTGGCAGGGGGGATGGGGACTTGGAGGAGGGGGCACGCCTTTATGCTGTACATAGCATTGTGTCAGAGTTCAATATCCTGCATGAGCACACAGCCTGCAGGTGGCGCAGCATTGCGCTCTGGCGACTGCAGAAGACAGAGATAGAAAGACAGAGACAGAGAGAGAGAGAGAGAGAGAGAGAGACTGATAAATAAAAAAGGAGAGCATATGCATATGTAAATATTCATATATTTATGCATACATATGTATGTATGTACAATGTATTTACGTAGGTGTTCATATGTAGGTGTTCATATGTATACTTCCTAGAAAGCTTAATTGTTGAACTGATCGCACAAGAGAATGATCGATATAGGGAAAAAAGAACAAAGCGGGTTAGAAGAAAAACAGAGACAGGATTGTATCGGCAAGTGATAGTGAGAGAAGGAAATACATAGTAAAAAGGAGAGAATTATAAACATGCTTAAAAAGTGATAGATAGTTGGAGAGAGAGAGAGAGAGCGAGAGACTGTGCAGGGGATCCCCGCATAAAATGATTCCCCAACCGTGTCAAAAGCACGGAAATCTCTTAAATCAAGTACGATTTTTCAAATTCTGCTCGGCAAATATAATAATTATCAGAGCACCAATTATGTACGTATATTAGGCGTTTTAATGCTACTTTAATGCTGGTTATCATTATACATGTAAAACTCAAGAGTTCAAAACTTGAATTTTAGAATGCTTCTTTTTTTCTCTATCAATCTCAAAAAGTCTTTATTGTGTAATACATTCTGACCAAAGTTGCATAAAAATTAACTAATCAAATTAAAATTTCTTTTTTAGCAGCATTTCCTTAAAACTCAAACTGTATTATTTGAATCCTTTTTTCTACGGGCGACACATTGAAAAAGTCATACTGATCTCACATTTACTTTTACTAAGCATTCTCTTCCCTAAGTGATCTTTGAAAGCTTATTTGAAGAAAGCTCTTCAATAATACTTATAAACGCTTTTCTGGTCAACAATTTTTTTTAATTGAAATTTGTCTATCATTATGACGGTTATCTAAAAACACGAACTCACCTTTTGCAGCATGGGGAGCCAACCCCTAACTAGGAATATAAAGTGTCATGCCACATGTATGCAAGTGTGTGTGTATGTGTGTGTGTGTGTGGCACGCTAATGAAGGCAGAACCCGTCAGAAACCGCGTTGCACAAACCGTTGAAGCATTTTGAGGGTTGCTCAACAGCATTCCTTGCCTGCCAGGCTTCACTGTAATGCGCCTAATGTCCGAGAACAAACAGCTGAGGGCTGGACTTGGTCCATTGGACTGATTGGCTGGGACTTGCATCAATTGATATCAATTCAATTCAATCTTTTACCTGAATATTCTATGCAACTGTGAGTGCATTGAACTCGTCGCTAACAAGCTGTGAATGGATGTGAGGGAAAAAGAGAGAGAGAGAAATATAATGGCAGAGAAAGAGACGGAGAGAAAATTTTGCGAAAAATGGGGCGCTAACTAATTTTCTATTGTAACAATTCGAACAGTGAACATTTGCCAGAGGCGTCGAGCAGAAAATTTATAGAAAAGGGGATTGAGGCATGCTATATAAATCTCCATCAACCCAAAAGCAAGGCAAAGCAATTGAAAGTTTTCCTAAAAGATTTGATAAAATTAAAAATGAAATTAAACTTTCACTTCACTAAATCTGACACTAATAAATAAAAAAAAATGCTGTAAGTGAAATCAACTTGAAAACTTTCTATTAATGCGTTAAGTATTATATTTTTATAAAATATACCATGGATTAATAAAAGATTTTGAAGAAATTCGATTTTAATTTATGGCAGTTATGGCAATTTTCTCGTCTTCAAAAATATGTCCGATTAATAAAAACACTAATATTTAAAGAATACCTTTCGTTTGGTTTTTTTTTAATTTGTTTGTATTCAAATTTGTTGGCATCTGAAGGAAAAGTCAAAGTATACAATTTAGGTCCCCTTTAAAACTCCTGACGACGCCACTGCCGTAACCAAAAATGTCATTACTTAAGATATGACTGTTACAAAAGGTTTGCAAAAATGCAAACCCTGCAATCGCTGAAGACCCTGTAAGCCCTACTGCTAAATGTCAATAAGTCGCTGTCCATAAATTGTTCGACTAGAGATTTGACAGCTGTGATCCTTTTGTTGTGTTTTAGGAGGTGGTGGATCGTTTGTTAACCCTTCGATGGTGGTGCTCTTGGTGGTTGGTGGATCGCTGGAAAGAGTTACATTTCGCAGTCCCTCGAAATAATTTTATTTGAATGCAACTCGATTCGTTCTGGCTCCGACGAGTTACCGTTTACATGCGTCTAAGAACTGGTTTTACAACACTGTATTCCCATTGCGATCCCTCGATTCTCCTTTTCCTTCTTCTTCTCGTTCTCTTTCTTCTTGCTTTTGTTTTTGTACAAAACTTGAAAACATTTTGGCGTTTTGACACATGTCCTGTGTGCATTTTTAAGGTCGAAAATGTTTTAGAAAATGAAGACATATGGCCATATATTTTTGATATACTGCACCGCAAACCAAAAGGGGTTGGAACAGATCTTAAACCTGTTTTGTTTTACGCATTTTTTTTGTTAAACTTATTAGTCCTGTAATAGAGGAAATAATTAAAGTAATTTGAGGAAAGCGGCTTGAACCGAATTACATTAAAATTGTAACGATAGCTTTATTTTATATTATTTCTATAATTTCAAAAAATTTCTAAATTTAATTTATTTACATATTTAATAGTTTTTTAAATAAAGTTTTGAGACAATTAATAATAATTAACTTAAGACAACAGTTGTTTTTAGGCACTTTTTCTTTGTTGAATTTTTAAAAATATCTAAAGAATTCTTGCTTGTTTGTTAGACAATATTTCTAGACACTGTCTATAAAATTTGTAAGGTGCTGCTTTTATATTTGAAATATTTGGATAATATGTCAATTACAATTTGTTTAAAGGATGCTTTTCAAAATTACTAGTGACAATAACTCTGATGATCTGAACAAATTTTTAATCTCTACCAAAAATAAAACATCTTTAAGGCCCTATTCTCTTTCAGCAAAAAATTTTTTTCGACTTTTTTTTGTTTGCATTTTTTTATAGCTTGGACATTTAAGAATGTAACCCTAAAAGGGTTTTTTGAAATTCGAAATACTTTAGGAGATATAGTGTTTTTTGTGAAAAAATTTTAGTGTTAATGCATGTAAAATCAAAACTTTAAACGCGTTTATCTCGAAACCACGTTTTTCGAGCTGGCGGCCACGATTCCGCCAGTTCTACTAAACCGATTTGGATGAAACAAAGTTTAATCGACGTAGAATTGTCACCATTTTGGCCCGTATTAAAATAAAAATTTTGCGATTTTTTTTTACAATTTTTTTTTTTACACTAAACTACAAAAAATGGGTCCAAATTCGATTTGTCAATTTTAAGTGGCCGCCATTTTGTAAAAAAAAATCGCAAAATTTTTATTTTAATACGGGCCAGAATGGTGACAATTCTACGTCGATTAAACCTTGTTTCATCCAAATCGGTTCAGTAGAACTGGCGGAATCGTGGCCGCCAGCACCATGCCATGGTTATTTAGCACACCAGCTATAAATGGCAAGCAACCACTTGACACTCAATACTCAAGGCCTCGTACAGGAAAACACCCACACTCACACACACTCACACACACACTCAAACACACTCGCACATACACATAAAAAGAGAACCACCCCAAATACAAAATTAAACGAATTGGGTCAAAAGATAAACGGAATTATCTTCAAGAGCCTATGAGAAAAAATAAGAAACACTTTAAATTTCCAAAAGGTTGGGAAAATGAGGAGAAGGACCAACAAAAAACATAATACGAAGAAAAAATACAAGAAAATCCTTTAAAAAATGCAAACGGTTGCCACTCAAGAAACACGGCAGCAACCACCCCCATGGCACCCACAACCACCCAACCCCCAAAGCAACCAACTGATGTTTGGGTTGACTGCGTTTACTTCCCCCCAACCGTGAAGATTGCTCCACCAAAATTTGCTCATCTTCAATGTCGTCAGCTCAAATGCTGAAATTTCATTATTTATAATACGGAAACTGTGTGTGGGTGAGAGAGAGCAAGAGAGAGTGAGTGAATATGTGTGTGTGTGTGTGCGAGGCAAGTGTATCTGTATGTAACTCTGTGATTAATAGACTGTTGTTGCAAGGTGCTCTCTCTGCTCTCTGCTCTCTGCCAACTACCGGCTGCCGGCAAAATATCTTGCGTTTTTCTCTCTCTCTCTCCCTTCCACTCCCTCTTCATCAGCACGCGTATCCTTATAGTGTGTTATGCCAAAAAGAGAGAGAGAGCGAGAAAGACAGAGAGAAAGAGTTGAAAGGGTAGCATTTGCGGCTGTATCTAAATTTGTATTGTCTTTTGTCAAGCTTTTATCTAGAATCCAGTTGGGAATATCAGCAAATATAATCCAATTAACTTGTCTGAGAACATGAGCTCCAGCTAAAAGGCTTTCATAGCTTTAAGAATGCAATTTTAAGTATATATGTAGAGAGCTCTAGTAGAGATTTAGTTTTAACTTAAAATATTCCTATGTGTGCACATAAAAATATTTATGATTTTAATGATGACTATGGTTATAAAAGCGCCTGAACCGAAGGTTTTGATAGGAATTTTCGTTCAATTAAATTTAAAAGAAGTTTTTTTCTTGATATTTGAAGCTAGTCAAACTCTTAATATCTCTAAAAAATGTAGCTGATCTCATTTTTTAAGAAATACAACATCTGGAGAAAGATCTCCTGAAATCAAAAAATTAAAATTAATAAAACTTTTTTTTTTTATTTTCTTTGATTTTTAAGGCCCATCAAAACTGTTTAGTGTGTACATAATTGGTAACTTTTCAATTTCAAATTATCTATGACCGTCGATAATTTCTTTGGCTTTACTTCGGTAAATATTTAAAGTGCTTTTGAGTTGTACTTGAGTTTAAAAGTGGCTTTTAAGCAAAGCTTCTGCAATTGATTTGCATATCAAAGTGTATAGTCTTCTTTAGCTATAGCTTCCATATATTGGTGTGTACACACTTGCATATTTTGCATTAAAATTTTTCCCTCAAGCGCCACTCCCCAACTCTCCCATCAGGCATCCCACTCTCCCGCTCCCACCTACTAAATACTGCCTACTGCCCTGGCACTCGCAAATCCACACACACGCATACATATGCATGCATGTACATACATACGCAAAGTCAAGCAATGCTCTCTTGATGCGGGAGAGCATGTGAGGGCGAGCGTGACAGTCAAGCGGAGATATAGTTATTGTATACTGCCAGCTCGCTTGCTCGAAAGGGTGTGTACCAGCCGGCCGGCGCTATGGGTGCAAAAGGGATACAAATATATAATGCGCTCACCACCACACACAGTGGTCGCTTGCGCTCTTTTGGCTTTAGTGCATGCACAAGCAATGTGAGGACAAAAGAGAGCGAAAGCGAAAACGAGAGAAGGGAGAGAAAAGGATACTTTTTTTTTTTGGTCTATCTAAGGATACGAGTCGCTGCGAGGACCGGCGCCTGTTTTCTGTTTTTCAGTCGTACGTGTTCGTTCGTTGCTTTCGTTCGGTTTTGATTCCATTCGGTTGTGTTTCTCAATTCGAGAACATTCATTTATAATTTTTTGACTCCTCTGCACCAGTTTTTGTGTTGTATATTCAGTTACGAATTTGTTGTGTTCTCGGTTTTTTCCAACTAAACTAAAAACAAACAAAAAAAAAAAAAAAAAACAAAAAAAAAAACAAAACACACAGCCACCAACAACAAACTGACTGCAATATAACTGTGCATGACACTCTCTGTGCAATACTATAACCGATATACACACATATATGTAGGTACATATATGCAATATGTATATATAAATACATATATACATATACTAACTATCGTATAGCATTTTATACACTTTTCGAATTGGATTCGTTTAAAACACGCTTTATTGTATTTTCATTCGTGCAATAATAATAATTATACAAATTAAGAAAAAAGAAAAAAACAAAAACAAATTAAGCTACAACAACAAGAACAACATCATCGTCTAGTTCAATTTTTTGTCCATTTTTTTCTACGCTCTCTGTTGTTAATCTGTCGACAACAACAAGAACAACAAACAACTGACTGTCAAATAAAAATAACAGCAACAACAACTATAACTATAACTATAACTACAACAACAACGACAACAACAAAGTTTCCACCTTAACAAACAAGAACCGTTATCCGCGTGTTTGCAAGCAGCGCCATTAGACAAAGCCGTTAGAGCGAGACGGCTGCTGCAATCCCCAAAAACCGTTAAAAAAGCGTGCGACGTGGCGACGTGCAAGCGAGACAGCTGTTAACTTTTGCAATTGGAGTGAGTGGGAGTTAGAAAAAAAGAGCAAAAGAGAGAGGGAGAGAGAGAGAGAGAGTCTTACAATCAATAGACCGAGCATTGTTTCTTCTACTTCTTCTCCCAAAAGAATAAGGAACTCATTCATATATTTAAATACTTTTTGTTGTTGTTTTTTTGGAACGTATTCGAAACGCGAGAGTGAAAAGTGTTGTCGCCTATTGCCATAAAACTGTAAGTATTCTTATATAGTATGCTATACAGAGAATATTACAGTTATTCCAGCTCCATTTATTTACATTTTTTTTTATTTTTTTTAAGTGTGTGAATAATGTGAAGAATGGTAAACAGATCTTATAATTAAGATCTTTCAAGATGGTAGAGATAATACTCTATCTTTCATATCATACTATAATCCTATTTTTTTTAGATTATAATCTTTATAATCTAATAATTAAAGGATATGCCTGAAGAATGATTTAAGTGATATTCTTTTTATAGGATACCTTATAAACGGAATTTCTTCTTTTTTTTCATTAATTGAGATCAATTTTGACTCTTAGTATAAAAGTTTAGTGTGCTATATTTTGGAGGTTAGATTGAGAGTAGACTACAAAGCTTAGCAAGGGAGTGTGAAGTGTGAGAAAGGGATGCGAGAAAGTGCAGGGTTGAAAAGGGTTTGGGAAAAGTGTTGATAGAAAGTTGACAACTATGAATAATAATAAGGGCTGTAGAAAATAGGAAAATTTTAAGTTGCAAATTTACAGATACACATATATAAGAATTGAAATATATTTTAGATTACGAGTAGAGAATAAATTAGAGAAGCAGTAATGTTTCAATTTAAAAATGATTATAGGGAGTTACAAATAGTGGAATAGATATATGCTAGTACAATTATTTCTCTGATATAATATGACTATAGAAAGAAAGAGAGCAACATACAGAGAAGTAGAGAGAGAGAGAGATAAAAAAGAACTTTGTCATATTCGTTGAATAGAGATGAATGTTAGAAGAACTTAGAGAGCTGTGATTATTTGGAGGTGGGAGAGAGATAGAGAGAAAGAAAGAGTGAGACAGATATTTAGAGATGACTTAATCAGTTCTTTTTTTTATAAACTGCAGCTGTCTTCGACTAGTTCTTCAGCTTTATTATGTCTCGCTCTCTCTCGTGCTATCTCTTTTGCTGTCTCTTTTTGGACTTGGGCTTTGCACCCTTGGCCCTCAAGACATATAAATATGCCCTGACCCACCTCAAGGTGCTCGGCTGAAGGCGACACACATTTTAAATGAGGTCACAGATATCGGCGCAAAAGTGTCAATTACACATTTCCTTTTCTTTGCCCTTCTCCACTCTTCACCACATTTTTTTTCTTTTTGTTTTCACTCACATATAAATAGACACACCCTTTTCGCACAGCGGGGGTGGTGCTGAATGGGGGTGTGTTAAGGGAGGCAAAGTCGGTGGAGGAGAAGGAGGAGGAGAAGGAGGAGGAAGGGATCTGAGATGCAAGCTTGCATTATGCAGTGTCATGACATTTTGCAGTCACAATTAAAACGTTTGCCTCGGGGCAAGTGTGCGAGTGTGTGTGTGTGGGGGGTGTGTGTGTGAGGGTGTGAGTGTGTGTGTGAGCTTTTTTCTTCCTTGCTGTTGCACTTCTTTTGTTTTTGGGGTCGCCTTTTTGTGGCATTCGCTTTGACTTGTTGTCGTTGTTGTTGTCCTTGTCTTTGTTGCTGTTGTCTCTCTTTGCTACCTTTTCGAAGCCGTGTCCTTTTGAGTGGCACTGTGTTGTGGTTCTGCTTGCTGTTGTGGTTGTCGTTGTCGTTGTCGTTGTTGTTGTTGTTGTCCGGGTTAGGCCCCTTTTAATTCCGAGTTCATTGAACGCAGTCGCAACAGCTGTTTTCATAGAAGAGCAACCACAATAACAAACATCAACAACAACAACAACCAGTCAACGATCTGTGCGCTACGTATGAGGAGAAAATGCACAAAACTCGGAAAAAAGAACAACAACAACAACAATAACAACACAAATAATCCAAACACTGGCCGCAACACGAGTTCATTGACCCAAACGATTCGTAGCTCAAACTCAAACCCAAAAGAAGGCGATTGCTTTTGAGCCCGCAAGTCCATATCCTGTAAGAGAACGATGCAGGGAAGGGAGACGGGTATAGGTAGAGGAGGGAGGGTGCGGGATACAGGACTACAGGACTACAGGACATGCCGGCTTGTTTGTTTGTTTTCGCGTCAGGTTTTTACCCTATTTTCAGTGCGCTGCTTTCTAAGCCTCTACACAGTCAGGGGAGTAACTGCCTCTCTCTCTCTCTAATGCTCTCTCTCAGTCTCAGTCTCTCTTGATTTCAACCCCCTTCGGTATGCATCCAGTTGGACCATAGTTCCAATTGGAGTAAGAGTATATGCCTCAGGCAATAGCGTCATATGGATCCAGCTGTCAACTGATTCAGATTTCATTACGAATGCATATTGCTAAATTGCATATTGCAAGCAATAATATGCACTGCTTGTGGTCTAAGCGACTTGCCAATACCCTGTAAAGTTTATGGACTTTGCAAACACAAATTAAATGTGGAAAAAATTATTAAAAAAAAAATATTTTTAAGATTTCGGAAGAATTTAGTAAAAGTGGTTGCAAGTAAAATACAGCGTATTTAAACTATTAGACTAGTAAATACTCTGTAATAACTGTAAATCGAAGATACAACAAAAACAAAAAGTTTAGAAAAATATTGGAAAATCATAAAGAATATTCAAATTTAAATAATTTTAATGGAACTTACTAAAAACGATTGCCAGTAAAAGGAAGAATGCTTTAACTATTAGAATAGTAAATACCCTAAATTAACTGAATTCGCTAATATTAAAATTACAAGCTTACAAAAATATTTTAATATAAAAAAATAGTCATAGCTTTTAAATATTAAATAATTGATAAATTTTCGCGATGATGGTACAATTTTACTACATACTTTTTCAACTTATAGAATCTGTGTTAGGAATATTTATTGACAATTCTTAACTGTGCTATATATGCCAAATAAACTGATAAGTATTTGTAATCAGCTTAGCAAATTTATAAGTGTTTCCTTACTGCTAAATAAGTATAAAATAAATGGAGAAAGTATTTTGTGCTAATAAGAAAAACAAATTATAATGAAATAAAGTAAAAATTACAATATTTTCAGTAAAACTTACTAGCTGGCAATAAATTAAGAATACTCTCTAATAAATAGGGTGTCAACTTGAATTTTCATAAAAAAATATGCAAGGCCAGACGAAAAATAAATGAACTGCTGAATTTCAAGTGCAATCGCACTTAACGCATTCAGTACGCTCTGTGGTGCGAGTGGTTGCTGTGAGCCACTGAGTCGATGAGTCGCTGAGTCGTTGATCCTCTGAGCCACTCACACACGAGTATTGCGCATTTCACATGCACACAAAACAATTTAATTAAATTCCAAGCCATTAAGCGATGCTTTTGCTGACAAAATAAATGGACGAAAACTTGAAAAACTTGATGATTTGGGCTTTGTATTTGTCTTTGGCGAGGGTATTAGCCAAATAAGTTTGGGGTGACTTTCGCCATTCATTGCCTCTCTTTCGACTGTGTAACGCGCTTTATTATAGGGATTTTTGTGTTGTCTCCTAAGTCTTTTAATATCCCCGTACTTAAGCGATTTCCACATCTTTCTATTTATCTTGCAGATTGAGAGAAACGAGCGAGCAATCGAATAGTTATCATTTATCACACACGAATGACAACCAGTTGGAAGACGAAGAATAACAGAAGGTTTAATACTACGTATGAGAAAGATTTTTAACTGCAAACCAAGCAAAATAAAACCAAACACCACCAAGCAAAAACCAACAACTATTAACATAAACAAAAGAATAAATATATAAAACGAATAATCATATTTAAACGTATATATACAAGAACAAGAACAAAAACTATAACAACTACATATACATATACTATATTATATGTATGTATACATATTTGCATAAACAAAACTAAGTTCCAAGGATTATTTCACGAAACAAAAACAAAAATCGAAAGAAGATTAACAACCAGCGCAAATTAGTAAAAATAATATAATATATAATATACGTATATATATGTAAAAGCAAAAAAAAATTATTGCTATCTTTTTGCATTTTTGCAATTTTATACATAAACGAGAAATACAAGAAAAGAACATAAAAAAAAGAAAGAGAAAGAATACTCAAAACGAAGCGAGGTCAACACAAACAGTTGAAAAAAAAAGAAAACCAAATATAAAAACATTAGCAAAATTTACTCTTTTATCTAAAACTAACTTAAATAAAACATAAAAAAAACCAAAATAAATTACTTCAAATTTAAATTAAATTTTAAACTCTAAGCGAAGCCAAAGAACGGTTAAAAGGAGAAAAAAAAAACAAAAGGAGAAACTTAAGATTAAATAAAATACTATTTTTTTTTGCGATCGTAGTTGATCTAAAAACCCAAAGAAAAAGAATATAAAAGTAATAAAAGGAGAATAAGAATATAAAATCTTGCGGAAAATAACTTCACGGGACTTGTGCAAAGCGCAGTCAAAACTCTTGATAAATAAAAGATAAGGGGAAAATACCAAGAAATAAGTACATATATTCTAAGCGTTACCAACCAAGCAGTGAGATTAAATACTAAGCACAACCCACGACACATAACCGAGTGTTAAAGCAAAAACAGCCAAAAAAAAATACTAAAAAAACGTCAAATTCACATTTCAAATTGAATAAAAGAATATAAATTACATTAACAGCAACTGTTCAACTGTAACTGTTAAAGTTACAGTTCAACGATAACAGCATCAAGATTAGCACTAAAAGTAATAGCAACAGCACCGGCAACGGGAACGGGAACGGCAACGGGAACGGCAACGGCAACAGTAACGGCAATAGTAACAGTAACAGTAACGAAAGCCTGAACAACATGACCAACGCCATGGATATTGTTAAGAACGGCGGCAGCGCCAACGGCTCCGTCGATGGCAGCAATGATGAGTCGCGTACCAATTTGATAGTCAACTATCTGCCACAAACCATGACGCAAGAGGAGATGCGTTCGCTCTTCTCAAGCATTGGTGAGTTGGAGAGTTGCAAACTGGTGCGTGATAAAGTCTCAGGTAATTTGGGTAAATATTAACCAATATTCTAACACATATTAATCATTATTCGCATTTATAGTTCTAGTACTCTTTTGTGAATTAATTTTTAGTAGCTGTAATTTTATTAATGTAGTTAAATATCATTAAAAACGTTTCTTAACCTTCTTAAAGGTCTCTGTTATCTAACTGAAAGATATTTTAATATGAAATGCGTTGCAATTAATGTCAAATTTAAAATCTATAAAATACAACTGACCTCAGTAAAATATTTATTCATATACATTGATTCCAAATATCTTTGTACTTTGCTGAGCTGCATCCAAAACATTTGTCTCCATTTGTCACAAATATGGCCACCAATAATTTTAAAAATTTGATTACTATTTTTTTTGCACTAAACTACAAAAAAAATGGCCTAAAGTCGATTTTTCATATTTCAATGGCCCCCATTTTGTAAAAAAAAAATTATGATTGAGGTAGGGGCCCGTTTACTTTTTGCATTTCGGATGATCCGAAGTGGGGTTATCCGTGCCGCCAGCAGCATACCTTTTTTTTCGACGTCCAACTTTAAAGGCCAACAATATTTTCTTAATACAATAAAAAAAAGGAATTTAAATAATTATTTCCGTTTTCAAATAAGAGTTTTTTTAAAAAAGGTCCAAAAACAGCCTTCCAACTAGCAATAAGCAGCTGTTAGCAAAAGATTTACTCTGTTATTTGTGATATATATTTAGTTTCTGCAATAAAAGCGTTTGTAAATCGATAAACTTTAGTTAATATTATTAATTGGCATGATTATATATAAATCTATAAGTTAGCATGTCAAACTGAACAAAACGTATTTTATCAGTGGTTTAATATGACAAAAACTTGCTTATTTTACAGTCTTGCCGGCATCATTGACCGCACTCAATCCAGCTCTGCAGCAGGGTATGTACTATGACGATAACAATTATCAACAACAATAATCGATTAATGCTAATGATGATGTATTTTGTGAACTTTAGGTCAGAGTCTGGGCTATGGTTTTGTTAACTATGTGCGCGCCGAGGATGCTGAGAAGGCTGTGAACACCCTGAACGGTTTGCGTTTGCAGAATAAGGTTATTAAAGTATCATACGCCCGTCCAAGTTCAGAATCTATAAAGGGTGCTAATTTATATGTATCGGGTCTTCCGAAAAATCTATCACAACCAGACTTGGAGGGGATGTTTGCATCGTTTGGCAAAATAATTACATCTCGTATACTCTGTGATAATATTTCTGGTAATAAAAAAGAACTATATATAATTAATCATCTATCGATAATTTGATAATGAATCGTTTATGTGTTTAGGTCTATCGAAGGGTGTTGGTTTTATACGTTTCGATCAACGCAACGAAGCTGAACGTGCCATACAAGAGCTAAATGGTAAAACTCCCAAGGGATACGCCGAGCCGATAACCGTCAAATTCGCCAACAATCCAAGCAATAGCGCCAAGGCCCAGATCGCCCCACCGTTGACCGCATATTTGACGCCCCAGGCAGCGGCGGCTACACGGCGTTTAGCCGGTGCTCTACCATCGGCCGGACGTATCAGGTGCGTAGCATCCAATCGATAGCTATCGATAAGTGATATCGTTTTAGTTGCTTTAAGTTAGGGGGTATAAGACCAGCCCGTCCGACTGAATTCGATATGGTTATGTTTACATCTCTGTCACTAGCACTACTTACTATCGCCTTCTCATTTAAGTTGGGGTGTCTGAACAGTTGCAAAGAAAAAAAAAAAAAAAACAAATTCAGAAACTTTCATTAAGTTCAATTTTTTCGAAGATAAGAAAAGTTAAAATATGATTTGTAATAATTATACATTTAAGTTGATTGCTTTCTATTATATTATTATGAATTTTAAAAACATGTATACATAAAAATACTTTGTTTCTATTTCCTACCTCTTATGTGGCATATTTCGGTTTTCTTTTTTCTTTTTGATAAAAAAAAAAACAAAACAAAAAAACAAATTTCTCATCATTTTTAGCATTGGAAAAAGTCCCATGTTAGCGATTAACAAGGGCTTGCAAAGGTGAATTTTTCGACTTATTCATTTCTCACACAACCCCAAAATACACACACACACACACACACACACACACACAGACATACATATATTGATTGCTGTTTTTAATTTTTGTTTAAATAAATGATATAATGAAAAAATAGGAAACTAAACGATATTAATAAATGTTTAGATTTAATGTTTGTGTGTAATTGTTATAATATGTACTTACATATACTCCGCAAATAATTTCAAAGTAACTCGTTAACGAAACCAAAGTTTTTTACAATTATTTTTTTGATAAGATTTTTTCCAGTATTTGTTGTATTTTGTATTTTTTTTTCTCAAATCTAATTTGCACTCACACTGCGGCTTTTGTGTTCCAAATTTCGATTCGTTTCAGTTACAGCGCATGTATCAAGTTTTATGATTTTTTATCAATTAGTAACTGAGACTATATATAATTTATATAATCACTCTGTGTAACATATGCGATTTTAAAAACATATTAATTCTTTCCATCTCTGCTTTGATTTCCTACTTAATATAAACTAAATTACCAAGAATTCTTTAAACTGTTTGTGTCTAACATTTTTGAACAAATCCTGCGACAATTACATGCTTGTGCTTTCAACAGACAATCAATTGGGTTAGCATACGAGATAATTCCGCAACAAAAGATAACTAAATTACTTGCAGCACAGTGTAATGGTTGCCTCCATATACAAACCTTACCTATAAAGCATGTAATAATAACAAAAAAAGAGAAAAGGAGGTTTCATTGATTTTGGCATTGCCGAAGTTTCAATACTCTTGCAGTCTTCCTGAATGAAAAACAAATGTAGTAGTCCGATTTACGAGAAAATAAAAAAAAAGAAATAATGATGTCGTTAATTATAAGTAAACGGAAGAGGAACAAGTTAAAAGAGAACAATTAAAATTTGTTTCGTTTTATTTAATTATTTTTACTATTGTAACTTGGAATCAATCTTAAATTAAAGGCCTTCAGGCTTAAAACCTGTTATATTAAAACAAAGAAAGGATAAAGTAATGATTCAAGTATAGACAAACTTGATGTAAAGGCAAAAAGTATAACTGCAAGAGAATACCACAAAAAAAAAAAAAAAAATTAAATAGCGATAAATGTTTAATTTAATGAGGGACCGACACTTTTGCTACATTAAATGTACCATAAACTGAACAATGAATACAACCTTAAATATTTGATCGAACCGCTGCTATAACATAATTATTATCAATACTAATGTGTCTTTACTTTTCTTTCAAAAATACTTAAATTGATAACAATAGATACTCACCGCTGGCTGGAGATCTATTGGCCAATTCGATATTGCCGGGCAATGCAATGACCGGATCTGGATGGTGTATATTTGTCTATAATCTGGCACCAGAGACCGAGGAGAATGTGCTATGGCAGCTATTCGGTCCATTTGGGGCCGTGCAATCGGTGAAGGTTATACGGGATCTGCAGACAAGCAAATGCAAGGGATTCGGCTTCGTGACCATGACCAACTACGACGAGGCTGTGGTAGCCATACAATCACTTAACGGCTATACCCTCGGCAACCGGGTGCTGCAGGTTAGCTTTAAGACTAACAAAACCAAAACAACTTAAGATCGAGTCTTTCTGTTTCTGAGATCCAAACAATCTAATCTAGGTTTTAGATTTTTCGGCCTAAGAAAACTCTCTTTACAAGATGAAGAAAAAACAAAAGAAAACCCAAATAATACAAATTAATAAATAATATAGTAATGATAATGATAATGGCAAATGATAATGAGGAAAAATACTATGAAGCGCATTTGTACATTTGACATTTGACAGCGAGTTGTAGTCAAAATTACTTAATTACATAATTGATGAAAGCGTGTGTGCATACTAAAAAAAAAAACAAGAAGAAGAATAAGAGTAAATAAAAATTCTTATTAACTATTGTATATTGATTTATGATTGATCGATTCATTGATTCATTGGCTCAATGAAATCTTAGCAAAAATTTATATTCCTTTTCTAATATTTTTCTCGTGGAATAGCACTACATAATCTTAATTTACATTCTTCGAAACAAAGAAAATATTACTTGAAAAATACTAAAAACAAAGCTTAAAAGAGGCAACAACAAGAACAACACCCAAAACGGTTAGAACAACAGACGAATGTCTATAAATTGACTAAGCTAAAGACAACAAAGAAAAATAATTGAAAAGCCACATTAAAAAAATACTTAAAAGAAAATACAAAAACAAAGAAAATATTATTATATTTAATATAAAATTACTTAATTTTTTTTTTTTAATTAAATTTAAATTAAATTGAATATTAATATTACGTAACTAAATTATTTAATGTTTATTCATTTAACTAAGCAAGTAAAATACCATGAAGAACAACAAGAAGATTTAAATACCAAAATAAAATATACTTATATAATTAAATACTATTTATTCAGATTGGCCAGAAGTGCGTCCGCAATGGATAGCCGAATTGTGCTACTATAATTGCTATATTGTATTTGTGTTCGTTATGCATAACTTAATTATCAAATATATTAATTATATGAATTGCATTCACTTTCAATAATGTTTATAATATGCTTATATTCAATTATGTAGATTCGATTCGATTCGCATTGATTTGAGCAAACAAACCCAAAAAGCCGCGTTCAATCAAAGAAACGCAACAAAATAAACATACATACATCATACATACTTATAACAATTATTATTATATATATGTAATCATTTTACTTTAATTTTTTCGTCGTCGTCTAACTAAATGAAGAAAACAAAAAAATACCAAAGTATATTCAATATTGTATGTGCAAACGGAAACGTAAAGAAACCAAGAAAAACTTATATTATATTACTTATATTATTATGCCTACTTATTATTCCATTTTTATAATTATAACTTATGAATAAAAACCGAATAATGCAAAAACAACAACAAAACCAAAATCGAGAAAATACAAAAAAAAATATACAAAAATATATATGCATATATATATTTATTATTAAATAAATGTGTGACTTATTCAAAAAACTATGCAAAATGAAAAAAAAGAAACCCAAAACAAAAAACACAAAATTCGTTTTCTTTTTTTGCAATTCACGCACAATCAGAACTACAGACGAAGCTAATAAACTTAAAAAACAGCAAGTGAAAATTGACAACGTTGCCTGTGAGGTGCACACACACAAATTGACAACAGCGCAATGTTGGTGTGAATTTGGGAAAGCGCACAATGAAAACTAGCAATATCGCAATAACTTGCTATGCCAGCAATTACATTACTTTGAATTCATTTATTTTAAAATACTCTCAAACAGCTACAAATGGGTAACTGAAATGTGGCAACAGTGCCTGCAATACACAACTTGGCAAAGCCAGAATGCAGTTCGAAATTTGTTTGGCCCACATACCAAAAAAAAAAAGAAAATATGCTTAGCTACAACGTGTAGATGAAGCAGAAAAAGAACAACAACAGCACTCGCATTTTAAAAAAATACAATACTTTAATTGAACTCGCAAACGTTCAGCTTAGTTTCAATACGATCTACAAAGTAAAGGGATAAGTTTTAAACTGGTTTTCGAGTCAAATGCATAACTAACTAACAAGATAGGTACCAACAACAACAGCAACAACAGCGACAAAAAATACCAAATAAATATACTAAATATATATAGACATATATACCTATAAGAAGTGAGCCTATTAGATATGCCCCATTTTACCCTACGTTCGTTCTTTTGCCCCCAATATTTCGTAGCGCTAAACAGCAATCAATGTGTGTGTCAGTAGATTTAGCAAATAATACTTACTTATAATAATTACAAAACTAAAAAACATTTTTTAAAACGAGATTTTTTTTTTTTCTTAAAATTAGTGCCATAAATACGGCCACATCTACATGGCAAGTGGGCACTAAAAAAAGAAGAATAGAAGGTAAAAGACAAAAGGAGGAAAAATTCTTAAGATATGTAGTTAAAACTCAAGCAAGGCAAATTTTGTGGGAAGTTGCATGCGCAAATTGAAAACACCAAATTTTAAATACAATATATATATATAAATATATATATTTAAAATATTTATATATATACATTTGAAGGATGTAAAATTTTTTAAAGAAAGATTTATAGTAAAATTTATGAATATATTGAATAATAAGTATATACATATATCTATATATATACAATACATGTCAAAAGAAATACTAAGGAAAATGCATGAAGCAGCGTTATAAAAAATGAGTAAAAATGTGAAATACATTTAAAAAATACCAAAAGATTGGAAAATACCCAAAAAAAAAAAGAAAAACATCACGGATACTGACGAAAAATACCAAAAGAATTAAGAAACAAACTGACACCAGAAAACGTTCGCCAAATGTGCCCGTAAAAGATAACACAATCGGAATACAAATATTGGGCAAATACACATAAATACTCTGTGGTCGATACATTCGATAAAAAAACTACTCCCTTATATGTATGCATGTGTGTGTGTACTCGTACAAAAAGATATAAAATAAATTCATTAGCTACAGAATCTACAAATTGGAATTTAAATACGAATCGTTTTGTCACCTATCGAATCGATCATTTGTTCTTATTAGCTCGTTCATTAGTTCGATAGCTCAACTTGGAAGTGGATTCTATATATGTATATGTAACTTACCATAAGATACAAAAAAATGAAACAGAAATACTTTTAATTACATAGTCATTATGTGTGGATTGAGCTAAACAAAACATATAAAATGATCTTAATGGACTTTAATCACATTTACATAAATAAATCACATACATTTCTAAAATGATAATGATAATAATAATAAGAAAAATAACCATCACACTAGCCAGGCGCTGCTGAGTCCCAAAATACCGTTGGGCATCCATAATATACATAGTATCTCAGTGTTGTGTGTCATTATTCAAGAAAGCAATATTAAAATGTGACTTGAGGTTGCTGTGCCCAACAAATGCAAAGATACCAAAAGAATACCAATAAACTCACTCGCTTTTAGAAAAAATACTACAGTTTCCTTAAATTGAGAAGATTTTCAGAATTTTTAGATAGCAATAACTCAACTTTTTCGTAACTACAGTTGGTGGTTACAATAAACAATTAAAAAAATTAATATCGTATTTATCTGATATCTTCAGTAGTTGTCTAGAAATTTCATGCTTTTTAAATAACATATACAATTGTTCTGGTTGTAAAATTTTATTGAGCATTTCCTTGTCAAACTTTAAAAGCTATTTCAAAAAGAAATTAAGCATGAAGAGATTAGGTGAGTCTCCCGAGAGGAAGATTGTTATTTCTGAAGAATCCTTTTTCCAAAGAGAGGTGCTGCTACTGTACAAATTCGTAATTTGCGACTCGGTCACAGAACTCCAAGCGTGCACATATAAAGTGTATGCTAAATAATTACCTAATAGTATAGCTAAAGAATGTAAGTACATTAAAGAGAATGATAGGGAGCAGAAACCGATGGCAAAATCGGAGAAAAAAGAAAACGATGTCGACAAAAAACAGTAAAAATCCACAAAGAAATAGTCAGAAGTTTATGCACACACTTGATTGCTAGAAGATGGGCAAGATTTGTGTAGACAGAAACTATCGAACGAGAAATAGGAAGAATAAAAATTAGATGATCAAGAGACCGATGAAGGTAAAAACTGAACCCAACTGAAAATGTGTGAACGAAATAACAATGAAAATCATAAACTAAGCATAAAATGCATTTAAAATTATTTCAGATCAAAAATAATTACATACATATGGAAATATGTACATATAATTATATGTGTGTATGTATGTGTATATTTACTCGTATATATGCATATATATCTACATGTCCAAATAGTTATAAATATAAATAGCAATACAATATGGATATCCATTTGGCCGGACAAACTATAGGCGAGCGTACAGTAAAAGATAATGATGAAAAACTTCCAACATTTTTATAATGTACAACACATACACATACTTACAATCACACACACACACACACACAACACACACACGCAATCATGGATTTAAAAAGTTGATGAAAAGGGGGAAAAAAACAAAAATTAAATTCGATAGTTTTGATTTCGAGCAGCAATGCCATCGATATTGATAGCGATAAATCAATCGATGACACTGTCGATAACGATAACGATATCGATGACACAATTTAGTTAATAATAAGCACTTAAACGAATACGAATCGAGAGCAAGCCAAAACGATGCCAATGACGGGCGATTAACACGGTATATACATAAACATATGTACTTATATTTGAATGATTGAGTGTATGTGCTGTATGTTTAAAGCATCCCATATGTAAGGCGACCAACTGCTTGTCATGAGAATCGCATAGACAGGCGGCATACGCTGGCTGAACATAACCATTAAGCATTGATAAAATCATAACTTTTTAAATATACATATGTACTTAAATAAACAGATATCAACCAATTACGAAAAAGAACGAGCAATAATTTTGATGCAAAGATAATTTCGTGCAGCATATTTCGAAAAAGCTACAAGAATTAAAAACAAAAAAAAAAAAACAAGAGAAGGATAACACGAAATATACTTAGCCGCTTTTGTCAACGGAACGCGCCCAAAAAAAAATTACAAAAAAAAAAAAAAAACAATTTGATCTTTAAGTAATTACTAATAGACGAGTAAATGTAACAAGTCCTAAATACACTCACACACAGATACACACACACACACACATACAAATGCAGTTACAGATACATAGTTACACTCCAAATCGTTTACTGTCTATTTGATTATGTATGCTATTTATGATTGTCTATGCAAAACTAATAATATACTTTATATGCAGAATTTTTACTTAAATATTTATATTGCATTACCTAGTTTAACCACATCTTAACCAACTTAACAAAACTTAACAAAAAAAAAATATATAAGCAAAAAGAAGAAAAACCAAAAAAGAACTTTCAACATATTTATATTCAATTATATTAAATTATATTCAATTAAATTGTATTGTATTTATTGTACTTAGCATTGAAATTGTATTGTATGATTCATATTCATGTGTCTATCTATTGAAAGTGTTTCTAGAATTGTGTTTCTACTTTTGTCAAATCCCCAACACAGCAACAACATCAACAGTTTCCCTCCCTCAAAAAGTATCTATGAAATAGCAGCTAAATGAATCTATAGTTATTCAAGAATTTAAGGTATTAACTCAACTGTTCATACGTACATATATACATCTGTCTATGGATTATAATCATATGCATAATTGTACATTGTAATTTATAGCTCTATGTTGAGATGGGTTAACAACATTTTGGGGCAAGCACAAAATAAAACAAAACTAAACTGAAATAAAATAAAATACAATATAAAAAACGATAGCAGAATTTTTGAAAAAAAAAAAAAAAATAAAAGCCAAGAAACGGATATGGGATATGGATATGGGATATAAAAATATGAGATCGCTTTAAGAGAAGATCGTAGTAGATGATTAACTAAAAGATTTACACATTTATATGCATATATTATATTAAATTATAACTTATTACAAGAATTTAAACTATACTCGTGCATACCTATAATTGATATAAATGTATGTATTATTATTAATTACAATTATAATTATAATTATACAATTATTATTGTATTCGTATTTGTATTAGTTTTGTTCTACACTCTTTTGCTCTTTCATAAATAATAAAAAACCAAAAACAAATACAAAAATCCGGCAAGCAATGGTATTAAAATAACAGATAATAAAATGAAAAAAAAAAAAAATTAAATCAAACCCAAACACAACCAAAAAGAAAGAAAAGTAAAATAAAGTGAAAAGAAAAATAAGACGCAAAACTGTTTTACTTCATTAGATTAATAATTTGGAAATCTGACAAGTTTTAGAAAAGTTTTGAGATTTTAAAACTGATTTGATTTCCGAACTCACAACTTACTAGACAACATTTACGCATGTTTCTTGTATATTTTTACAACTAAGTTTTCATTAAGATAATATTTTAGGAAGATTAGTTTTATCGGTAAGGAGATAAATGTATCAAGAACTCGATTAATTCTTTGGCAACTCTTAGATTTCGATAATAAACTAGATTCATTATCTGTTTTTCTATTATACTTCTCTCTTGCCATCAAATATATTTGTTCCACTTCAAATGGAAGAAATAAAACAAATCAAATTTGTTCTCTTTTATAAGATCATTTATTTTTTTCTTCAATAGTCACATATATCATATATAGGTATATATCTGTTGATTGGTAAATATACTTCCATTAATAAATATTGGGAATAATGTTATAATTTCCAATTCATATGTATTGCATACATTTTTCAATAGCATAGAATAGTGAATATATTTGTATATGTATGTACTAGTATATTTATATGTTGAAATAACACTCTGATATATATATGTTTACAGATACGTATATTTATATTTGTAGTTTATATGGATATATTTATTACAAGGTTGGCACAAACATTTGTTATTTAGGTACATGGAGTACGTATATGGTTCAAACGAGGTCCGAATTTTTCATTCAACATTAAATGTAATTTTCCTTTGATACACTACCAAAAAAAATACAATTAAAGCTATGATACAACTAGAAAATCAATTGGAATTGTCACGTATAGTTTTCAGCTAGTTATTTTCCTATTAAAAAAAAAAACAATATTATAGACATGTAGGCAATAACAATCTTTGGTTTCTCAAGGAGCTCAATATGATATGCCATCTAATACTTGTATTGATCAGAACATTCTTTATATATTTAATTTAATTTGTGGGGATTTTCTTAGAAGATTGTTACTATAGGTTTTTTACTGGGTTTCTTACAGCTTCTGTAATTCTTATGGACTTCTTTATAGAAATTTTCAGTATGTTTTTGTATTCATTACTGATCCTTGGATTGCATTATTTAATTAATTTGTGATTGGAACTTTTACTGTGTTTTTAATACGGCTGTATTGGTTTTGGACTTTACAAGATAATTTACTGGATTTCATAAAGAGCTAACATAGAGCATACTTTTTTGGTTCCCTCCACAGTTTGTACTGCATTTATTATTTGGATTCTCAGATAATTCTTTAGAGCAGCGGTGGGCACCAAACCTGAATTCGTTAGCAGCCGCTGGCTCCCGGAGCCATTGCGTGCCCACCGCCGCTTTAGAGCGAACTGCTTATTTTTTTTTCATTTTGTATTTTTTTCGAATAAGTTTCATATACAATAAATGTTGGTTTTTGTGAATCCTGCTGGGTTCTTAAAATGTTTTATTCTTTTATCATATTTCCTTTTTGAAACTCTGATTTTTTATGTAGCTTTTCATAGAATTCTCTATTATAGTTCTTGTGGGTTTATTAATTGTGGATTTGCGTGTATTTCTAAGTGGACTTCCTACTGGGTGCCTAAAGATTCTTTCCAGGGTTGGACACTCGTAAAAATTCCATAGTTGTAGCTCATTTCTTAGTGGATGCATTCCACGATTCATTTCATAGATTTCTTACACACTTCCACATAGATTTCTTAACAGATTTCTTTGAACTTAGAAGCGCAACTGAGTCATATCGATCGCCTGAATCCTGTTGCGACTACGTTTAGACGCCCAGTTCGCGACTGGGCGTGGTTGTGGCCATTTGTCCAGTATTACTCCCGGCAGGCGGTGGCGACACCAGACGTGGCATCAGCTTGTTCAACAGCGTGCGAATGGCAAAGGTCACATCATGATTGGCAAAGCAGAACAAAAACGATACCACAAATCCCTGTAGACTGACGAGCACAACCGACAGCAGCTGATAGAAGCGATCCAATTGGGTGCCAGCATCGGGTCTATAGGGCAACAGAAAGTGTTGCAGTCCAAAGAGGGGCACCAATATAATTGTGGCACGCACCGCCTTCCGAATGGCCAAAGGTGCCGGTTGTGCCGATTGTGGATGCAACTTGCGTACAATTACCCTCAGCACATTGATAAGAAAGACTGCATAAAAAGATGATCCTCTTTAGGTCTATTTTCGTGAGATCCTTTAAGGCAGCGCTGGGCACGAAATCTGAATTCGCTGGCTGGCTCCCGGAGCCATTGCGTGCCCACCGCTGCTTTAAGGTATTGGACACTTACTGAAACTGGCCAGGAGTGAAAGTGTGATGGGCACAGAGAAGATCCATAGATAGAAACTGTCATTGATCCAGCAGCTGTAAATATGGTGAGAGATGTTAGAAGTAGAGGTGGCGAACTATCGATAGCACTATCGACACTATCGATGGTTGGGCGCTATCGAGCAGCCACCCACTTTCGATAGTGAACGAAGTACTATCGATAGTTTGGTTTTCACATGAAAAAAATAAAATTTTTTGTGGCTTCTGTAGAAACAAGAAATAAATTCGTGAAAAAGTTGATAATTAAGATTCAAATTCGGATTCGATTAAAAAGTCGGAAAGAGTATTTAGCAAGGCGGGCCAAATTGTTTCGGAGAGGCGAACTAGACTCAAGGTAGAAAATGTTATTGTTTTTTTTTTTTTTTTGCATCAAAACTTTTGGAATTAAAATCATTAAAATACTATGGGATATGGATTATTATGTAATAGAATTTCATACATGGAATCACATATGGAATACAAAGAAAATCTGTCTCTGTGACTATCGTCGACTATCGATAGCACTATCGTCGAATATAGATAGTTTTGAAATTACAATTGTCGGCTATGGATGGCACCGACTATCGATAGTTCCCCACCTCTATTTAGAAGTAACCACGATAATTGACAATATAAGTGATCATCAACCCGATTTTCGCTGAAGCGTTTTTCGAGCACTTTAAGTCGATAATTTATTCGACTATCAATCGACAGATTTTAAACGGATTTTAACGAAAAATCGTCAACTCACTGAAGTAATTTAGACCATCGAAGTTCATTTGCAGAATTAAGATCAGTTAAATATGATTAAATATAATATAATACTAAATATAAAACTATAAAGGAGTCGATTAAATTTAAAAATTCAAGATTTTAAAGCTTTAGGAAAGTTAAGGATCCCCCTTAAAAGTCGATGTTTTACAAAAGGCAACATTTTTCTTAACGAAATGAGTAAAGTTTGAAAGCAGAATGAACTTACAAAATGAAATTTCGCTCGAAAATCTGTTCAGTTTTGGTAAAGTTATGAGTGTTTGGATTGATAACTACGATCTCTTTCATTTTTTTTTCTGGACTTCTCGATATATCGTAAATATTTTAAGATAAGTATATCGACAACTCGATTAATTTTTTGACAATTTTTATATATTTTGATCTTAAACTCGATTCAGTCTTTGAATGTATGTACATCATTAGTCTACCGACTGAATTAAGACTAAGTCTGTGTCCTCTAAGTTGCTTGAATACAAATTCAAAATAATTGTAATTGTACTTTTGATGGGGTTTAGGTTACATAGACGACCTTAAAATTTAATTTATAGATATAATTTGAAGCAGGACTTTGTCATGTGCAATTTAAGCAAATTTGTTGTTAAATATTAGAAAGTCAATATGTTATTTGAGGTTGGCAGAAAGAAATAATTTTAATGATTTTCTTTGTGTACATAAAATAAAAAGCCTTTAACTTATGAATACTCACTGCTGATTATCGTTGACACTGAAGTGTCGAGCTATGCCATAGGGTATTACAAAGAGCAGGGGCGACAGCCAGCTGAATAGTTTGAACCAGCGCATCACAATCGTATCCTTCACAAAGACCTGCAATGCCACAATCAAAAGCAAATAAATATGAAGAGAAAGAAAAACACATGGAAAGATAAGGACAAATGATGGGCAGATAGCATTTGGCATTTGAAAATTCAATTTGATAAAAGAAGTTAAAATAAGAGGGAAAAAAGTATCTTTAACTCGCCGAAGATTAGATGCCCTTGCAGAATACTGTTAATGCAAAAAAAAAAAAAAAAATAATAAAATAAAACATTTTATTTTTTTCTTAATTAAAATATTTTGAAAAAGGAAAATGCTTTTCACTTCAAAGTTGTAGACTGCTTAAAAAATGTCAAAAATTAAGAGATTAAATTCTAAGAAATAGAAATCTATTTATTGTTTTTGTGCTGGCAAATATATATACATATAGTCAAGTCAAAAAATTCCTTCAGCAAGTGTATAAAAAGAAACACAGTTGCAAAATTTGAAGAGATGCTTTCACATAAATTGAGAGAAGACGAGGCAGCCTTGTTGCAAGTGAATCTCATCAGATATTCACAGCAGTTGTTTCATGAAGCATGCAAACTTGCTCAGCAATTACTGCGATTTGCATTTGAATGAAAGAAAAGCGGGGGGCAAATCATATGAGAACGAGGAATAAGAAACATGTTGAATATTATATGCATATGTACATACCACAACCAGGACCAAGTGTAGATGCAAACCCTCGCAAAACATCCAGAAATAGTTGACCAGCATGAAATAGTGTACGACCAAGTGGAGAGCAATGCACCAGGGCTGCAAAGGGCAGGCAGTTAAAAAGAGGGGGGCTATTAAATGGGGGCATAAGCTATTGTTATTTATTGATTTATTAAATTCTTGTATTTCCTACAGCTACATGAAAATGCCTGAAAATAAGTACAGTTTGCACAAACACAATTAGTTACAAATCTGGAATTCATTACGGTATTTCATCTATTTTTAAATATGTCATTGATTTAATTCCACGTTCCAGTCATAGCAGAAATCAGTCGAAAATTACATTTTTGTTTTAAATTTCTTTGTGTTTCAAGAAAAGTATTTTAGCGAAATTAATAATAATTGCTTATTTTTTAAGAAATTATCTTAAGGTACACTTTAATAATTTTTTCAAATGTACAGTATTTTGTAAATGATTGATAAATATAAATAAGATGATATATATCAAATATTTCGCTTGAATTAAAATTTCAAAAATTTTTCCTTTCTTTTTAAATTATTTTTAATTTTTTATTTTTGACAATTTCAAACAAAAATTGTGTGTGTTATTTAAGGAAACTACTCAGTATTATTTTTAAATTTTATTTTATTTAAATATAAGAGTTTGGCAAATATAAGATATGATGTTTATTTTATGTTTCGAGTATTTATAATTTGTATTAGGTAAGGAACTTACTGGACTATCGGCAATGCGCTCGGTATGCTCGACAACCAGACGATACCACAATATCCAGGCGATGCAGGTTAGAGCGAGAGAGGCAAACAAATGGACATGTATCCTGATGCGAGTGCAGCGTAAGGATCTAGGATAGGATAGAGCTTCAGCATCTTCATACACAATGCCAGCTAATTGCCAAACTCGTACATACTTAAAGCCCAAGAATATGATTATCGATATCAACAATGCCAGCAAGGATAATGCATATCCCTTCACATACAGCTCATTGACTAAATGACGAAACTGCAAATGATTGCAAATACATTTTCACACTCGCATTCAATTAAATGTCACATCATTAATGTGAACTTACCTCCAGGTCCTCGTAGTCCACACAGTTGGTGTAGTTTGACCAGATTTGACGGCTTTCCGGATGTCGATACCATGAACCATTTTCCAAGCATCTACAGAGCAATTAGTGAGAGCAAATGATGGCGATTATATTGGGACTTAACTATTCAATTAATTAATTGTTCACGTGAGCAACTAAAACTAAACAAAATAATGATATCGATTTCATTGACAATTTGGTGATAGAATGAAAGCATAGAAAATCTTGAGCTAAGCTTCTACTTGAAAAACTTGTCAAAGAAGTTTGGAACTCTTTTTTTTTATTTTTTTTGTGATGTGGTTTGAGAATTTTAGGACGGACAGTCGTTGAACAGCAAAAGTTATGTCCACGAAACAAAAGTTTTATTTTGTTTGAACAAAAAATACATATATAAAAATCATTATTAAATTTTTTCGTACAAATATATCATATCACTATTAATGAAAATTACATTTAAAAAATATACGAGCCCAAACCATTATTAATTCGTACGCCCTTTTTTTAATTTAAAAGCTGTGTAAGTCAAGTCATCACAGTAAAAAAAGTATATTTGGAAAGGTCTTTTTAATTCCGTTTGAATGATGCAAAACTTTCCTTAACCCATTGTGTACTCATTGAAAATTTTGAATTTGAAATACAAATCACTTTTTTAACTTTTTTCCTCGTTTTTGTTTTAAAAATATTTTGATGCAGAAAAATTCTTGAAACAATTCAAAGAGTTACTGCAACAAAAAAAAATTTCAACATTCTCTTCTTTAGTATTTCTATTTTTTTTTTTTTTTTGTAAAAGTAAAAAAAGGACGTAAAAATTAATTGTGGTTTGGGTTGTATATAGCCTATATTGATTACGTTGCCTGGCTTAGACTTATAGTTATACTTACATATAAAATACTGTTTATTTGTAAAATCATTTCGTTTCAACGATTTGGTATTGAACTCACGTTTTATGGGCCAAAAACTTGGTATTGAAGCCCTCGACAAAGTCGGGGCAATATTGACTCAATATTGTGCCAGCTGGTGTGCGTGGCCAGCACAGATATCCATCAAAATTCAGGGGACAATAGAGGCGTTCTGTTTCACTGTTGTTGTTGCTGCTGCTGTTGTTGCTGTTGTATAGGATTGAATGCTGATTTGCTGGCATTGTTGCGGTTAGAACCGTCGCATAAAGCTCATTGTCACTGGCCGCCTGCTCATCAACATTCTGCATATCAATGGTGCCCTGTTCCTGTTCCAAGAAGCGAGTCGTATAGTCCTCTAACAGCAGCTCCTCTGGTTCTGGAATATGGAGATGTACATATTGTAGATACATCTGTCTATCAAAAGGAATCGTGGGGTATTGATTGGCTAACCTGTTGCCTCGCCATTTGACTTTGTGGAATTCTGATAGCGATAGACGCACTCGGCATACAAATGCCTCAGAAATGTGCTTAGATTATCCTGCGGCTGTGGTGACATCTCCAGCGTGGATCCTGTTGCCATTGTTGCCATTGTTGCCACTTCCCCTTACACTTCCACTCCTGCAAGTGGACAAAATGGAGAAAAGGCAACGTATAACAACAAGCCTGTGCATTCGTGTGTGCGGGATAATTCTTTTATGCCTCGCAAACCAATGAGTTTTACCCACATACGTTTTGACACGGCTACAAAATAAAAATACAAAATATTCCAAAATTCAAGATTGCATTTCTTGACTAAAGCATGTATATTTTACTCAGCATATTATTGTTACATTATGAGAAATAAATGCAACCAATCAGCATTAAAATATTAGTCAAAAAAGTCTAAGACATGGGATTTTGTTGAAAAAATTCCTACAGAATATCGATTATCAAAATATCTGTATAGAAAAATTTCAGAAATTGTACTTGAGTCTTTGGTTTAATTTTATCCCGGAATACAGGACTTTTTTTTTTCTGTGTATGTATGTATGTATTCGCAATTTAAAGTTAATTTCTCTTATTCACAGTTTCCTATTTGTAAGTAAAATTATTATTTGCATTTGTACCTCTGTCAACTGTCTGACAAATGCTGACAGTTTGACGACACTTGGTTGGGTCATAGAACATTTTTTAATTCAATATCTGATTAATAAATATTTCGCAATAATTCAATACGTAACAACACTTTAAGCTTGTCTAAAATACAACACTTTTTTTTTGTGTCTGACAGACATTCTTAAACAACAAAATATGAATTTAATTATTTTTTGGCTTATATTTGCTGCCATCATTGCCCAAGCACAACAAATTTTTTTATGACTACTGTTAATTTGTCGCATATTATTTTTAAGCATTTTTTTTTGCCAAATTGCTTTGATATTTAAAAAAAAATTTTAACAGTTGTGACAATAAATGAAATGACAATTGTGATTTTGTTTCTAGATTCCATCAGAGCGTTCAATAGCAGTCTATCAAAAATTGATTGATGATTGATATTTTATATGTAAATGATTGATGGGTCATTAATTTCTTTATTTCTTTCTTCAATGAACCGCCAAAAAAAGCAGATGTTTAATAATTGTTTATTTCATTTTGGTCATGTAAGAAAAATGCTAGTAATATTAAATTCGTTTCAGTCTTTAACTTTAGCTCATATAATTTTATTATTTATTCATAATCTTAGTTTTAGTTCGATTCCCAAAATGAAAATTACTTTTTACCGACTGCATTAAGTCATGCAATAATCAATAAACAAAAATAAATATGTTTATAAATGAATTTATGTTTCGTTTTACTTTTAATGGAAATTGTTACAGTGGATTATATTTGTATATTTATATAAAATTCATATTTATTTAGTGAATATATATTCACTGAAGCGGTAGTCGGTTTATTTGGCATTGCACTGAATTTAATTTACAATCTGTTGTGAAGCGTTAACATACACAGCATCCATCCAGCCCACAGGTGTGTACATATATTTGAATATCTTTTGTCGTTGTTATCGTTGTTGTTGTTGGTGTTGTTGTTGTTGTTGTTGACTATGGCAACAGATTGCACAAGCTGACAATGTGATGACCTGAGGACATGTGAGTGACAGTGTCCTTCATCTACATACAGGACACTGGCAATAAATCAGTTTATTGTCTAATTAACGAGAGTTCATTCTTTACAGATGGTTTGCGCTCTTTGGGTATTGCACTTGTAATTAAATTTCAAGCGCTGCAAATTTGCGATGCTTGAATGAAATGCGCTATTTGCCTGCTTGCATCGATCGGAGTATGTTACATACACTTCCATACACACACACACACACACACACATGCTTGACTGAACTGTACAAGTTTGTTGACTAACTTTGTTATATTTTTAATCAAAACTCATTTCGCTTGATTAAGTTTTAACACCAACAATCCCTTAAAGATGCACACACACGCTCACACAAACAAACACACACACACATACACTATAAGTCCAAAAATAAAAAAAAAGAAACAACATGCAAGTCATGGTCAACGTGTCGTATGCTTAGTTTATATCTTAATCGCTGTCAGATATAATATAAAAGAAGCAGTCTACAAAAACCAAAATAAATCAAATTAAAAATGCATAAGCCTTAACGTGTATTTAGTTAGCACATGTAACTTTTTGTATACCCTGTAGGTTGATGAATTGGGTATATTTGTGTATGAAAAATATTTTGAATTAAATTATTAAATTAACCAAAAAAAAAAATTAAAATAGCATCCTTTGCTTCCTCTATGTTGTACATATCGCTAAAAGTCTCTGAGATCGAAGTAATAATTATTTCAGATACATATGTAGTTGGGCTATCAATTGAATTGACCGTAAAAGCTGATCAAGCAAAAACTTTTAATTTAATTTTAATGGCTGCAGAGTACAATGTAAACCATTTGGTTCCTGCCAATATTTTGGGACTTTAAATTTAAAGAAGATCCCTTACTTTATATGTATAATATATATATTTAATTTCAATACTATAGCTATTATTCTACAAATTGATAAAATTGTATTCCATTTGAAATGTTTTTTTGTTTAGTAGATATTTTCTATTTTAATGACTATTTTATTCCGTCAACTTTAATAATCTCCATGCTTATATTCATTGCTGTTTACTTGCAGCAAGAAGTTTATCACAAGGAATCTTTAGCTACTCGTAAATAAAATTCAAAAGAAAATCTAACGGGCTTAAACAAATTATAACTGATAAGCACTTCCTTCATGGTCAATGTTTAATGCAGTTAGTTCTTTAGTTGGAGAATTAAAGTGACAAACAAGTCGAAGCATTGTATAATTTACTTAGTTCTTGTTCTTGTTGCAGCTGTGAAACTGTTGTGGTGGCATGGCAATTAGTTCAGCCATCAGCCAATAGGGGCACTGCATATTCCTATTAGCTGCAAATTATGAGCGCTAATTTAATTCAGTGACATTGCGTATACGCCACGTGCAACACGGGAATATTCACAGTCAGCCACTCATCCACGTTTCATCTCGTTCCTTTCTCTCTCTATCGCTCTTGTTCACTCTCTCTTTGTGCTATAGAAATATGATATTATCATTAAATAGACCCAGAAGCATTAGCTTTGACCAGCTGCTTGAACCCTTTTTGCTCTCGAGGCTCCTTTAAAAGGACTAAACGGGCTTTTTGAAATTGCCATGTAGACAGTTTAAGCCCCGCCCAACTGGACATGAAATTGTAAACGTTATTGTAATGCTATTTGTGTATTACGAGCTTTGCATAGTTTTAATGGGGCTGTGATTGTAGCTTAGGGCTGAAATTAGCATAAATTGGAAGCGAAATTGAATGAAAGCGACAAAGAAAGTTCGTTAGCAATTTGTTTCCTTTGTTTTTTCAATAAAGTGCAGTTTCAACTCAGAAAAATATGACCATAGAGTTTCAATAGAAATAAAATCAAGAATACATTTGAAGTTAAATTATTATATTTAGTTACTTTGGTGGTCAGAAGATTTTGAATATAATTTAAAATAAGAAATAAATCAGTGATAAAATTGACATATCCCATGTGAACTGTGAACCGAGTTTATTAAAATTTTTTTTGAAAAAATCGATTTTATTAACTCGATACACTGTCAAAAAGTTATTGAATTAAACTACTTGAAAATCGCATTACTACTTTATGGACAGATTTTCCAATGCAGCAAGGACAAAATAAATTCCATAAATTATATAAAGTATCGGAAAAACGCTAGAGTAAATTATGGAAAACATAATTCCAAACCAAAAAACAAAAATTATAGCCAAAACGTTTTGTTGCATAAATTAAATAGATATTGAAATTTATTTTGAACACAAAAATAAAAAAAGTGGGTAAGCAAATTGACGCCGAGTTTGAGAATGAATATGAATAGGAAGACGATTGTGAGTGTGAGTGCGAATATGAATAAGAGTTTGAATCGATATTGTTAGTCGCGAATCGAGCTGCGGTAATTATATGTACACATGCTGAATACTCCAACTGAATGCTGAGTATTCTTGATGAATTGTTACTGTTTGTTGTTTACAAGCACACGCACACGCACACACACACACAGAGGGGAAGGGTGTGTGTGGGGGTTGGAGTAAGGGGAGGGGGTGTGTCGGCTGTGTGTCGCCTAGTTAATGTCCACTGTGGTTAATGATGATGATGGCAGGGCCAAGTAGCCCGACAGCGGAAATCGAAACACACACACACACCCAAACAAAAAGCACACACACACACACACACCCACATACAAAGCATTAATATTGGCAACTCGATTTGTTCATGCAACAATTTTTTGTCGTTGTTGCTCTTTTTGTATTTTTTTTAAGCAATTATAATAATAAATGAGTTTAGCTATTGCGAAAGCTGTCCACTCAATTTGCTGGTATTAGTGTGTGAGTGTGTGTGTGTATGGGTCACTAAATGCAATTTGGTTTTTGTTTGTGTGTGCACATTTTGCGGCTCATTGCCTGGCTAAGAGCGAGGGCCTTAACATTCGAGTCGAGAGCCACAACACAATGGACCTAAAAATCGCTTAATTTATGTTTCCCCCAAAAATTGGAAAACTTTATGAAACATGACAATGTGGATCAGATCAGACGAGGTCCTTTGATCCCTTCGCTTGGTAGCAGGTTATGAGCACCGTCGAGTATCCGAAATTAAATTAAGTGACTTTACTTTGTTTAAACTATTCGATTTTATACTTATAAATAAAAGTGTGCCCAGATTTATTTGCACTGCATTAATTGCATTAATACCTAATCGAAGCGTTTCTTTAATGATATTATTAAAATATTATGTATTAAGTCGATTAAAATTCTGTTAAAATTAGTAATTTAATGAGTTTCTGGCGATTTTATTGAAAATAAAATTATAATCTAAATGTTTTTTTTCGGAAAATTAATTTTGATTTACAGTTAATGTAAAAAAAAAAAAATATCTCAAAACTGTATACTGACTTTTGAAGATTAAAGATATTCATATACTATGTATACACATCTTGATCGGTTTTTGAATTAGAATTATTAATTTTGTTAAATTAATGGATTTTACAGAGGTCGATGTACGATGTATCGAGCGGTTTTAGATTTTCATTTCTACTAATGTACTTATTTATTCTATTCACTTCAAAAATCTTTCCGATCTGACTGGGTCAACAATTCTTAAATTGTATCTGATCAGTTTGACTTGAAACATCTGCAATGCCAAAATAGGTTTTTATACAACAATTTGTTTTTCAAAGAATCTACCAAGTTTTATTCAATTTACTTCAATATAAACTACAATCACATATTTGTTAGCAGTAATTAGCTGATTATCAGTATAATCAATCTGGGCTATATCTTAAATAAGCGACTTTCATTAACTTTTAATTTGTAGCTCTTCAAAGTGTCAGTCTATGTATTTATTTATTAATTGAGCATATTAACTATTCGTTCTTCTTCAATTATTTCCATATTCCATTCCTGTAAGTTTACTAATCACTTCAGAGTAAAAACTATTTCATTTATCCACCGAATTTGGCAGATTGTTTAGCTGATTCCCTGCAATTCGGGCATTTTGTTATTCTGCTCTTTATTCATTTTCTCCTCTTAGTTTGTAGCAAATCAAGCTAAGTTGGTTTTTATTCGAAAAAAAAGAACTGAAAATTAAAATATGCGGGCAGTTTATTGGAAAATATGATAAATCCATGTAATTAAAACGCTTTTTGTTTATACAATTTGCTCATGATTATAAATTACTTAGTATCATTTTGATGCATTCTAAAAAAAAAATAATAATATCTTCACATAATTTCGGACCACAAATAAACAAATGTTCTTGGTACGTGAATGCGATTAGTTATACTCAACTAAATATGATTCTCTAATGAGAATTTTGAAGAGAACTGAGAGAAAAATCACTTACAAATGGTTTGCACTTTTGTATTGCTCAATTAACGCGCTGCGGCTGCTGTTTCGCTTATTATTTATTTACACAAGATATTCGAAATTTATCTGGCGCCAAAAACATATCACAAGTCCCGAAACTGAACTGAAAACGCTGCCTGATTTCCCAATCGACTGTTCGGCCGCGCGGCAACTTGGCAAATGAACCGATACAAAACGAAACGGAACGAAGCGAAACGTTACGAAATATTTCTTATGGCCACGCAGCAGAAACTGTCCATCATTCACACATGCCAACATCCCAAAAACCACACACAGATCCACCAACCGTCACCCACCACCCACCACCCACCACCCACCACCCACAGCCACCCAGAGTTGTGAGCTGTGCGCACTGCTTTGCCGACGCCTGCGATGACTGGGAATGTAAGTGGAATGCAAGTGGAATGCAAGTGGATGCTTAGTTGAGCACAAAGCAACAAGTTGTGTTACAGCAAAAGATGGCTTAACATTGAAAATATGATACTGCAGGGGCATACTGTCATTACTTGTCTGTATGTGTATGTGTATGTGTGTGTGTGTGTGGGTGTGTGTGTGTGTGTGGGTGTGTGCGTGTGTGTGTGTGTTATGTGGTGGGCGTAGTTGTGAGTGTTTTCTGGCAACTATACCCTGTAATTTTCACAAATATTCATCAAATATAACGATTATTCATCAAAGATTTGTTACCTATCTTAAAATAAGATTGCTAAAATAGAAAAAATTATAAAATAAGTGGTCATACAATCAGCTTAATTTTTAATTTCATTTATTTGCTTATTTAATTTGCTTTTTTATTTAGTGCAACCCAGCACTATAAGTCCAACTTATTGATTAGTGTGACAATCACAATTACAATTTTAATACGAACTTTTAAAATTAAAAATAATTTTAATTTACCGAGATAAACGAGGAAATCATTTGAATCAAATCATCATCTAAAGCTAATATTTTGATCTAATTTAATGTTAGTATTGCTAATTAAATGTAAAAGGATTTTTATTTAAATTTTAGTATTTAATAATTAAATTGATTTGTTCCCCTGAATGCCGTAATTTGGGGTAAATTATATAAATAATGTATATAAAAAAATCTATTTAACATATAGTAACAAATTTGACATTAATTTCTATACATCTTATGTCAAATTTTCTTTTCAATGGTTATCAAATTTCAAAAATTGCATTCTACAAGACCTGGCTGAATTTCATATTGCAACATTCTTTTAGCAGTTTCAAAAGTAAAAAAGAATCTTTTCAATGAAATTTAAATAGATTTTTGGTTTGCATTATCGTAAATAAATAAGGTGTCTAATTACTATTGTGAATTTGATATGTTTAGAGATTAATGTCAAATTTGAAATTATTTGTTAAATAAAACTTATAGGTACAATTAAAAAAACGGCCCTTAGAAATTTTAAATTCTCGACGCAGTTTTCCGTCGAAACTTTTTAGTTCTCGGACAAAACTTTTAATTTTAGACCAAATATTTTGTTGATACTTTTAGGGTATTTGCCAGAGTCGAGCTCGACCGACAATCGTTTTGTTCATCTTGACAGTTGCACAGCGGGTGAACTACTCGAATGGCGGCGGCAAAAAGGGGCGCAGGTGGAGAAGGGAGTTGACTGATTTGCCAGCTGGTAACAGAGTCTGGAAAATGAAATGTTGCTGCAAATAAATTGAAATACTCGTAGCTCGTACTATAGTTCTCTCTTTTCAGTTCAGTTTATACCTAAGAGCCCAGTCGAGCAACTCGTTCAAGCACAATTCCAAATGCTCACAGCTGTTGTGGCTCACAACAGCTCCAAAGATGACAAAGGAAATTGAATATTACAAATTGATAAGATACATACATGTGTACATATATACATATATATACGACAAGGGAAATCCCAGCTGAAGAGTATGGTTTACATTGATTTGCCTAGATTTACACCAAGGTACAACATCATAAACTCACTCAACTCAAGCTTTTTACTGTCAGTTGTATTCAAAAGACTAAACAAGGACTTAGCCAACAGTTGCATGTATAATGTATGTAGTGGAGAATTTCAAATTTATTGAGACAGTTTGATAGTCTTTAAAAACTGTAAGACCATTCTAACTGGAAACAACTTACTGAGGAGTTAACCTCAATTTGAGTTGTCTGTTTTAGTTACTTATGTTACAAATAAAAAAATTTCAAGAAAACTTTTTAAACTCACACGAAATTTCAAGTAGGAAAACTGTTGAATCATTTTTAAATTTTTAATTTTTTCAAATATTTATTGAAATTGTTGTTCGATTTGAAGTCAAATATGCTTATCACAACTATTCATATCTTTTTGTTTGTTTTCACTTTGAAAACATAAAATCTACTCAACTGAATAATTGTTGATTTTCTAAAGACGAAAGATTTGTCTAAATACAAATCCCTGAACTTCAGGGCCTGAAGTATCAGCTGCTTATTTATGATTAGTCGTAAAAAAACATGAAACAAATGTTTTAAATTAGTTTTGTGAAGTTGTTGCTTGAAGTCATTTCTCTTGCCTCAGCTTGCTTAATAATTATTATTATAATTGGTCTGATTTTGTATCGCAATTTCTAAGCCTTAATTCTTTTGTGTTTTGCTTACGACACACTTGGATTTCGAGAAAATGCAACTAATGACTCTCAAATTATTTAAACAATTTGTTTTATTTCGTTTATCTCACAAAAATTCAGAGATTTTATTATATTTAAATGATGTACAGCCAGCACTTGACTATGTTTTTTTTTCAGCTTGCAATTAAGTTCTTAACTTCCAAATGAGTTTGTATATAAATTTAGTCGAATAATCTTAGTAATAGTATTTATTTATTTGCCGTGTTATTTTTCATAATACTTAGTTTTGACTTATTTTCTTAGTCATTTTAAATATTCATTTGCTTGGATAAAATATAAATGTTCTAAAATTTGTTGGCTCTACCATATAATAGTTAATTGTTTTCATAAAGAAAATAATAAAAGTAGATTTGTAGATTTTTAAATGCAACTTCTAAGAATTGTATAATGCTATTCATTCAACATTTTGAGATATTAAAGTGTTACGTTCTTCACATATTTAAGTCTAGTTACGTAATTCATGAAGAAAATACAATAATGATGACGTAAAAGACAAAAATGTAGTGTATCATTATTAATTCTTTTATGTTTTATGAATTGAAATGAAATATATTGTAATGAAAAATGTAAACAAAATGTATTAATTTTATTGATTAAGAAAAGTTACTTTTACCAACTTTTTTTTCGCAATTAATTAAAAAAGTAGTTTTTCTAAGTTTTTGCTTTTAATTTGATTGGTTTTGTTGTTTCGTAATTAGCATATAATAAAAGCGAGTTGGCCAAGTGCACGTATTGGCCAGATAGTGCTTGCTTGCTTGCAGAGGTGCAATAATATGAAAGTGAGTGTTTAAGCCGGGTGAGTATGAGTGTGAGAGGCAACGGCAACGAGTACCCGGTCTAGTCGAGTCTGAGTCACGTGCGACGGCAAAGGCAACGGCGACTGCGATAGAACATGAACATAAATATGTTGATCACTTATGTGGGATAAAGGCGAATTGATGACCCAACCACCCCAACCACCTGAACCAACGAACTCTCGATACATAAAAAGGCGGTGGTGCAATGGGTCAAGACATCAGTGAGCGGGCAGCACCACAGCGTTGACACCACAAGCACCGCATAATGACAGCTCTAAGTTTCACTCTGCTCATCAGTCTGGCTCTAATTGCCAGTGCTCAATTCTATGGCGAGACCTACGATGATATTTTCTCCAGTTTTGGCCAGTACGATTCACTCGCTCCCTCCGCGCCCTCTGCCTCGGCTGCGGTGCAAACGGATTATGCCCAGTATGGCGAAGCGGCTCCTGTTTTTGCTAGACCTGTGTATGGAGGCTCCACATTCAAAGCTGGCGCTGGAAATTCATATGCCTATGCGGCAGCTGGAGGAACGAATGGCGCCCGGGCAGTTGCCGAGGCACCAGGTCCCTATCGGAGTCCCCTACCTCTGACTTATGGCAAGAAGTATGCGGAAAAGGCGCCAACTTATGCAACAAAAGCTCCTGTGTCAGCCAGCGGATATCCGAGCTATGTTCCTTATCCAGTGACATATGCACCTACAACTGAGATACCAACAACTGAAGCTCCCACAACTGAAGCTCCAACAACTCCTTCAACTGAAACCCCAACAACTGAAGCACCTACAACTGAAGCACCTACAACTCCTTCAACTGAAGCTCCTACAACTGAGGAAGTAACAACTGAGGAAGTAACAACTGAGGAAATTACAACTGAAGAAGTAACAACTGAGGAAGTAACAACTGAAGAAATTACAACTGAGGAAGTAACAACTGAAGAAATTACAACTGAGGAAGTAACAACCGAAGAGTTGACAACTACAGCACCTACAACAAATGTAAGTGCAACAGTTTTATAACAGTTTTATATTTATAAATATGTGTATTTACTTATATAAAAATTTATAAATTTATTTTTATATAAAATTCAATTATTTTATATTAACATCAATGCATCGGTTTTTGTCGTACGAAATATGTATGTATGTTTATATGAAATTGTACAAAAAATCGATATATTGATGTATCATGTTAATTTACATCACTATATTCAATGCTCAGCAACTTGTAACTTTTCTCATCTCTCTCTTTTTCTCCCTCTCTCTCTCTCTCTCTCTCTCTCTCTCTACTCTCTTACAGATCAATGCTATCCGTTTAGTCGTGAATGGCGTTGTAATCACATCTTTTTCGTTTACGAGCTGCACGATACCCAATGTTGAGGTATCTCTGACAATTAACGGACTCCCAACTACAGTTTCAGGCTGTATTTAATTCTTGAAAATTTAAAGCAATTAGATTTATTTAAATACATATAGTAAATCATTATAACCAAACTATTTATAACTAAATCAGATTTATATTTATACAATTTTATAAGTTTATTTAAAATAAAAATCTTAAAATAATAAATTTTTTGATTGATTAATCATAATAATCAATAATAAAGCTAATAATTTTTTAAGACTCATAATTCACTGGATTTTATTAATGGGCTCGCTTAAGCGTAAAATTGGATGGCAACAATATATTATTTTAATTGAATATCCAATTGAATGGAATTGAGAGGGATAGCATCACTTCTCGAGATACAGGTGTTTGCCATTGCTTTTTTCTCACTCTATAGGGTATAACAATTTGAATATAAAATATGTTTCGACTTGACCAAATATATTATGAAATATATTGCTGATCAGATTAGGAAGTTCGATTCAGCTCAAATAAAAATTGAATAAAAAATTGTTTAGAAGTATTCTTAATAAAAGACAACAGATAAAAGCTTAAAAAATATCTTATTATATATCCCTATATCCCTAGCGAATATCCTAATGTAATAATCGAAGTTCTGAATAGTAGACTAAATTATAATAGATTTTAATACAAATACAAAATAGATTCATTGTATCTTATTAAAAAAATCAACTGAAATAGAGTTTTTAATAGAAATTCTCTTCAAACTATTTAAAACTCACATATCAATTAAAAATAATGAAGGGTATTTCAACTTCAAAATTTAATTTTCCAATTTTTTTTTATTTTGTGTTTCACATTCAATTTTCAGTCATCTACTTTTTTTCGTGGCATTTCCGCTTTGTTGTTGGCCATTGTTCGAGCTAATCTGCCGACAATACAGTGGCATTAAAAAGCTTAAAAAAACAAAAACAATAGAATAGGTCCTAGAAAGAATAGGTCCTGGAGTGGGTATGGTTATGGTTATGGTTGATGAGTTTTGGCATTGCGGAAATTAAGAATAGGCCAAAGCTGATGCCTCCGGCAACACTTTGCATTACAAACAAAATACATTTAGATTTAAATTGTCTTTTGTTCTCACCACGCTACTCTTACATCTCTTTTTTCACTGATATTATTACAGGTGCCTAAATGATAATTTGTTTTTCCATTATGCAGAGGCTCAAGTGACAGAAAATATATACAAATTGTCCTAGACTTTTGCTCTTTAATTTTGATCTATGCTTTGCTATTAATATTGTTATTTTTTACAAATTCAGGCGTCATCCTAAATATTATATTCTGTTTTTATACATAAAATACTTCAAATTTATAATATTATTATTTTCTTTCTTTGAATTCATTTAAATCCTAGTTTACTCCATTTACTTATTTTATTTTATTTGTCAACTCTATTGTCACTTCAATGATTTCCCATCCATTTTCTTGCTCTGAATTTACTAGTTACCATTAATTGCAATTTAATTAGATTTTCTCAACACGCAAATTTGGTGAAGAAAGCAAAGAAAACATATTCAAAAGTTGATTAAGTTCGTTTCGTTTCATTTCATTCCATTTCATTCACACCACAATTTGCATCTTCTTCTCTTTTTATTACATTTTTTTTTTGCTTGAATATTTTTAACTCTTTCGAATTCGTCCAAAACAATTTATAATTGAATTTAATTTCATTTCGTTTTACTTTGATTTGATTTGTTGGCACTGAACGCCGCGGGCTCCTCGTCTTTCTTCAATTGCTGCCAATAATTTTGCTCATTAAAAGTTTTCAGAAACGCAAAGAGTGAGTTGAAGAAATCGCAGATGAGACTATGGTGCATAGAAGTTTGAATACCCTGTAATTTAGGTAGATAGATTTTATTCCTAGAACTTCAGACTTTTACCTTTTCAATACTGGCAAATAAAGAAAATCTTTTTTATTTATTAAGAAGATTCATAAATATTATTGAATTGTCTATCATTTACAAATAAAAAATATACCCTATTTTTATTGCATATACTGACTAGAAATGTAAATGAACAAAAGTTATGGAAACTCTTTTTAGTATTTCTCACACCTTTCGGCGTAGCAGAAGGTAAACACAAGAGACAGAGTGTAAGAGATAAAGAGAGAGGGAAAGAGGGAGAGAGGGAGGGAGGGAAAGATTAACGAATGTTGATGCCAAGACGGAAGAAAAAATTAATAAATTGTATAAATTTTGAGCTGTTGAAATTTAAAAACCAGCTGCTTGTTTTGGCCTTGGCCGATAACTGTTATCAATTTGGCCAAGCCAATTGTTCTTCCTCTTGTGCTCTTGCGGCCATTGTTGTTGTTAACAGCATCTTAAGCCGGTTATCGACAAGCGTTCAAGTCACATAAATCAACATATTTGATTTTTGTACTCGTATACCCTACCAATGGGTGGTATAAACATGAATCTTCAGGTAGTTGGAATATTTATAGGTAAGTATTTATTATTAGTTATATGGAATATTTTTTCAAATCTAAGTTTAAGTTCGACATTTCAATATATATTGATCCTTAATAAAAACAAAATGATGTTTTATAAAAAATATATTTTATTTGTTGTTGTCACCGTTTAAAAATAAATAGGTGAATAAAATTTAATTAAAAAAAAACATTAAATTAAATTGAAATAATATATAAAGATGAATTTAGATGCGCTTGATTAAGTAAATACTTTCCAAAGTCAGTCACAATTGTGTGAGTCTATTTTAACATATGTTGATATTTTTAGTTTTGTGACAAATATCGTAATGCTTGACGTTTATTATCCAATCAATATTTACATATCTACACTATTCTTCTTTGAATAGGGTATTTGTGAATCGACTTCACGCCTTGCTGCGTCTACTTACATCGGATACTTTTTAATAAATTTGCTTAGCTGGGCAAATATTTTATTTAAATTTCAGAGGGCATAAATCAAAGACGCTGCCAATACTCCAATCCATTGGGCGTTGTGTTGACGGCGCTGTAAATGTTGCTTAGACCGAAATTTGATTTGATTTCATTCGATTTTGAATTGATATTTATGGCCGTAAAATTGGCTTATACTCGTCGCATTGCGTATACGTCCCGTTGTTGTTTACAATTAACCGAAAGATGCGGACTGTGAAGAGGGGAATTGGCAGCGTTAGAGGCACTTGTGGGCATGGAAGATGTGTGTTTGTTATTTTTATTGGTTTTGATTACTTGAACTTGCCCGAAAAGTGTTTTGCACTTGACTCTTTAGTGTGTGTGTGTGTGTGTGAGTGTTTGTTAGTCCCACAGTTGAATGCCGGAAATCAAACGAATCGATTAATGCGCCACAATTTACGACACCTGCCTCTTGTTCTGTCTACGGTATGTATGCCACACTTTGGGGCATTGCATAAATTACTTGCCCCCTATTGAAAAGGGTAGAAGAAGAAGAAAAGCTCGAGGCCGATTGCTCATGACTCCGTAATCCTGTTTATGGCTACAGCCTGAAAAAACCATCAATTGCATGCGGGTTTCATAATAAATACGGATTTAACCATGACCAGCCAAGCAATTGACTTGCTAGTTACTTAAGAGTATGGGGACTTATAAATAGACTGACTTGAGTTACCCTGTACCGATTAAAACAAATTTGAGCTCAACCATAAACCACATTTTTCATGTCTATCTGAACGATATTTTAGCTTAAAATCTGTGTCAAATTAGCTAAATTTTAGCTGAACACTAATAAACTAGGGCATCAGATCATTATTAATAAAGTCTTTCGGAATATTTAGGGCTCTCCTGATTGGTATCAAAGAATTAGATATAATAAGTAGAAGAGGAATTTCGAACCAGGAAAAACGTTATTTTTATCAGCTATATTCAAAAATTTACATTTTTATGATTATTGGAATATTTTCTTTATTTACCTCATTGACAATGCTTAATTTTAAGAGATTTTATGGATATCTGCCTATCAAATATTTACAATTATATATTTTATTACAAAAGATTGATTGGGAGGTGTAATAAAGAATTAGGTTTCTAACTTCTTAAAGTTCTGTTTCTTTCATATTTAGCTGCTTTTGAAAGACTGCAACTTTTCAGTTGTTCATGAATAAGTCAGATAAACTGAAATAAAATTATATTACCAAAAACCAAAAAAAAAAAAAACCATATTAAAAAATGTTGCAAATAGCAAGTGGCAAGTGGCAATCGGCAGCTAACAAATTGGGGCACGTTGACAGCGGTTTGTGGCAAAGGACGAGGTTGGACATTTGGTAACTGTGCAGACGAGAAAAAACAAAAACAAAAACAAAATTAAATATACATGAAGCGCGCAATTACCAAATTTGTATGTTCAATGTGTGTGTGCAGGTGTAGAGAAGTGTGTGTCTATGTGTGTGTACTTGTGTGTGTGTGTGTCTGGACAACATCTACGGCAATGAAATTCAATCCAGTGTCCATATCTTGTAATTTCTTTTTGAGCTTTTTTTTATTTTCTCTTGCTGTTTGTGTTGGCATAAAAATTTAATAAGCGCCCAAAAGTCGGCTACAATAAAACGTGAATTGTAGTTGATGTCCGAGGCCGGTAAATTCATAATTCCGTGTCCGTCCGACTGTCCACCTGTCCGCCTGTCCGTCCGTCCATTGCCCCCCAAATTATGCTATTAAAAAACAATAAACGAAAAAACAACACGAGCAACAGGAACAGAACAAAAAGTGAGCAAACGATGTCACCGGCACTTGAACACAATTTGACATTGGATCCAGGTCTTCGTAGCCGACATGTATTCGTATGCTAGAAAGTAGCAGCTTTATGACCAAAAAACAAGATACTGCCTCCTCATTAGTCACGCCCAAAAAATAAAAAAAAAAATAACAGTTATCCTCCGCCTGTAGGCGATTCCAGTTTTAGAATTCACTTTTCTTTCCCTCTTTTCTATTGGGTGAAAGCAATATGTGGAAACTTGGAAACGGGGAAAGAGAGAGAGACAGACAGAGAAAGACAGAGAGAGAAAGAGAGGAAGAGAATGAGAGATATTGAAAGTGTGTAAAAAGACCGAGCTTTGAAATACAAACATACTTTATCTATTTGATCCGTTGTTTTTATGTTGATTCCAATGCAATTTTCTTAGCTTACTCGCCAATTCAAATTTGAGGAAAAAGACAACATTTAGAAAGAAGAGTAAATCTGCGAGCTTTGTTAGAACATCTCATACAACAACAGAGTTTCTGATTCTAAAGGTCACTTTGCCTCCGATTGTTTCCATGACAGCTATATGATATAGTCATCGAACTTTGACCAAATTTGGTCATAATTTAAGAGACAGTCCCAAACATAAAAGCTGTGAGTTTGGTTGAGATATCTTAAGAAACAAAAAAGATTATCTTACTAAAGAATATTTTTATCCGATTGTTCCTATGGCAGCTATGTACATAAATGATATAGTCATCCGACTTTGACCAAATTTGGTCAGGATGTAAGAGACAGTCTCAAACATGTAATCTGTGAGTTTGTGAAGCTCGATTTTGACTTTTACTCATGGTTTCTTGGGCAAATCTTCTTATAATTCGTCGTAGATTACGATTTTGACAACCGCATGAAATCCAAAATAATTGACCCACTCTAATATACATACATAGTATTACATACATAGATACATACGTACATATTTGTGTGTGATTGTGTTTGTTGCCGTATGTGACATTCTAATAAGTAATTTTAGCAACTGTTGTAGAGCATGGCAACTAAACAAGGCGATGGGAAGATGGGCAAAATAATGTGAAAAAGTATTGAAAAACATTTATCACGCGTATCATCGTCGCGAATTGTTGTTGATACTGCTATCAACAATAGCGTGAGCGAAATCTATTCAATGGTCGGTCACAGAAGGACACAAACAAGTCCAGAACAAAAGCCAATTGAAGGCCAACTGTAACTCGAAACAAGGTGGAAAAGTTACATTCGCTGTACATTTGATAGCCTTTCAGATGGGTAACGATTTTTATGTATGCATTGTAATTTTTATTTTATTTATTTAGGGTTTATTTTAAAGCTGAAGAACTGAATTTTCAATTAGCCACTTAAAACTGTATCTAAGTTAAAAATAGTTTAAGAAGATATCGAATATAAAACCTATTATCGAAATTAAAAAAAAAACCTTTGTTGAATATTATTTAAGATCTTGTTTTCTGCTATTGGTTTACGTTTTGGTTAAATGAAGGCAAAGTGAAATGAATTAAGTATTGAAGATAAAAAAAATTATTTCCATTAAAATTAACAATAAAAAAATTACTTTCCAATATAAAAAAAGATTGATTATTTAATTAAAATACCAGAACCTGGAAAATCGAAGAAATGTTAATGTACGACAAATACAATTTATTTACTATCAATGTATGTATATAATTTAATTCAATTGTTTATTTAATTATTATTTTTTCCATGCGAGTCTTTGTTTAAGTGATTCGTCTTTAGCCTAATGGTCTTTGCCACATCTCCTTTGATGCGTTACATAATGTTACTAATGACGAACCTGTGATACCCTCTGAGGGCGAGAAGCAAAAGGGCAGCGTTGCTCCCGCAGTCAGTTGCTGCCCCGTCTCTAAATATATTACAAATATGTGCTGAACCTGAAACAATTAGAAAATGTTGCCTGTGGCATCCAGCCTATTTGGCCCACACGTGACGTGCCGCAAGATGTGGATGCCACAGTTTAGCCCACAGGGCCATAATAAGCAACGCTTGATGGTGGTGCGGTGGTGGTTAGACAGCGGTTAGGCAGCTAATCGAATCAGCAACCGCAACGGAGACGCAAGCATAAATAAACATTTCTTTTTTCGTTTTTCTTTTTTTTTTTTTTTTTTTGGTTTTTCTGTTGCTACAAGGGCATACGTTGCGGATACGCAACGTAGTACATTTATTTGCGACTATTATAGAGCTGTGTGCAAATAAAAAAAAAAAATAAAAAAATAAAATACAAGACAGCTGAGAAATCAGTTTGTTTATTTTTGCCATAACATAAATGTATTTTTAAACCATATTTATTCAAGCGGTTGGCTGGTAAAGTTTTTCGATTCAAGCCACAAAATTTATGGACTTGGGAATAGGCATACAACAAAAAGGACAAGGCAGGCAGAGGCAAAGGGTAAAGGAAAGTTGGTGGCAACGGAGACGACGCGACGTGTATGAATGAATGAATAAATCATAAATGCATCACTGGCAATTCCAACTTGATACTTCAATCGCTTTCGCTCGAGGAAATTGCACTTCAAAACATGAATGGTACTCGAGAACTCAAGATATGTATTCACTTTGTATTTGGCCAAGTAAATTTAACCATATTGAATTAAGACTTGCGAATTTGTCTTCAATATGCAGACAAGAACATGCTCTGGACTTACGTGTGGCCAAAAGTAAACAGTCAAAACGAATCAATGGCACGTGAAATTTAATGCTATTTGCATTAAGAGAATACAAATAGAATTTCGAATGCACGGATATTAAGTATACGTATCTAAGACCTGCCACTTACCTGCTCTTGTGGCCATAAGCACGCGATATTCTATACTTATTTGTTTTTGTTATTCTCGTTGTTATTTCTGTTTCTGTTTCTGTTCCTGACAAACATCTAAATCTTTTCCATTCACATTTATTTACTTACTTTTATAGATAGGTATGTATTTCGTTTTCGTTTTTGCTTTTCTTTTTTTATTTTATTACGCGCGCCAAAATCTGTTAACGGAACAAAAATATGAAAAAACGACGAAAGTATTTGAGGAATTCTTAGAGTTGCCGCTGAAAAGTTGCGTCAACCGTTTGCCACAACTGCGAGTTTGTAAGTGAAGTGGCTGTGAAGCTGCGAGCAGTGCATTCCGAGGCTCGCAGGACCTTTGGGTCTTGTCCCGAAAGGCTTGTCGGCGAGCAGTGTGCAACTGATACAAGAGGGCTGCCCGAACGGTTTCAGTAATTTTTTGCAATCGATGAATTCTTTCTCAGTTGTAATAGGTTTGACTTTTTTGAGCTATAGCGACAATTTGATAATATTTTGGTATATTAATGAATATGTGTATGTATACATTTTATAAAGTAAAATTTCCTTCTATTTATATTCAATCATTATAAAAAATGTTCTTTAAATTCTGCAAAATATTATGCTTAACAAAAATATAATTGCAGAAAATGTGATAAAAATTTATTTCTTCATATCAGAAAATATATCAATAATTCATTTTGTTGATTTTAGTGATTCTAAAACGAAAAATTAAATCTCGGATATTGTTGAAATACTGACATTTCATTCAATTGGTTTTACAACCAAAACCATACAAACTAATAAATATAATAAATGTTTATTTTCTTTCACTTTTTGATTTGATATATAATTTTAGTTGTTTACTTAAAAAATTTACTTTGTAACATTATTTTAACTCTTTTGTTGATTGGTTTTATTTCAGGTAAAAAACAAACCATTTTCGCTTGGCGAACTTATCAAACAGCCCTTGTGGATGCCGAGCTGAAAGTTTACTTGCTTGGTGCTTTGAACTGCTTGCACGACCGCTTGCCAAGCTATCAAAGCTTTTGCAGCAAGCAGCGCAAAGCGCAAGCATTTGGCAGTGCAACAAGCAGTGCATGCCGAATAAGCCACTGGAAATGTTTAAGCAGCAGCTCAAACTAAAATAAAAAAGCATATTTAAAAACGACAATTTGCAAGCATTTTTTAAGTAACTGCGAGTAAATGTACAAGACAAAGGCAAGTACATGAGGGCCGGGGACTGCCTCAATCACGGACTGGCCGAGAAGCAACAAAGTCTGCAATCAGCTGGCGTTGTTGGCGCCTAGTTTAACAATTACTACAAGCGTGCAAGCGTGCAAGACGGGCACGTAATGCGTCTACAGTGTTGATAAGAAGTCTGCAACTGCTTGAGATTCTGCTGGAGCATCAACTGAGTGCGTCTCGTTGTTGGGTCTCGTTTCACACAAGAGCAAATATAAATAGCCAGTGTAAGGGCAGCTAAACACATCATAGGTAAAGTGCTCGCCTTTCAAGATGTGCTCCAAACAAATTATTCTTATTGCCCTGATGGCAACACTCTCTCAACTTCTCGCGGCTGCTGCACAGCGTTGTCCGGACTACCAGGAGCAAGCGGTTATAGCCAGAGTAGACTACGCACCCTGTGGTCGTCCTGTGTGCGCCACCAATGGGTATTGCTATCGCACCTTTGACAACATCTGCGCCCTGAACACATACAATTTGCAGCGACTATTTGCGGGCCAACAAGGTAAGTTAATCACCCAACCACAAGCAAATTTCTTTAATTCAGACCACTCACTCTCTCTTAGAACTCGTGGAGGTTCGCAGGCAGCACTGCTTTCCAACGCCAACTTGGTACGACTACAACATACCCTATAGAGCACCTCGTCCTGTGCCCTATGCCTATGGCCCGCACTATGAGTCATTCGCCCCCGTTGCCCCACAACATGCTCAGGGTTACAATCCCTATGGACACTTCAATCAAGAGTCTTATTCCCAAAGCAATGGCTATGGCCCTAGAAGTGAATATGCCGGCATGTGGAATCCTCATGAGACATCGGCAGCCACATTAGCTCCAAACAATTATGCGAAATTATTCACCACAACACCTTCCACAACACCATCCACACCATTAGTCTCCAGTTCAACAGAGTTAACAACACCATCCACAACAATCTCTACAACTGACGCAAATACATCACCATCCACAACTCAATCTACAACACCTTCCACAACACCATCCACAACACCATCCACAACACCTTCCACAACTCCATCTACAACACCTTCCACAACACCATCCACAACACCATCTACAACTCCGTCCACAACACCATCCACAACACCATCCAGAACACCATCCACAACACCATCCACAACACCATCCACAACACCATCCACAACACCATCCAGAACACCATCCACAACACCTTCCACAACTCCATCTACAACACCATCTACAACTCCGTCCACAACACCATCCACAACACCTTCCACAACACTATCCACAATACCATCTACAACTCAATCTACAACGCCATCCACAACACCATCCACGGCACCTTTCACATCACCATCTACGACTCCATCCACAACACAATCTACAACACCTTCTACAACACAACCTACAACACCTTCCACAACCCCTTTCACAATACCATCCACAACAATCTCTTCAACCGACGCAAGATCAGCAGCTGATACCACAGGATCCACACCAAGATCTTCAATGAATTTTAATTTAAAAGTACTATCCACATCACCATCCACGTCACCATCCACAACACCATCTACAACACCTTCCACAACACCATCCACAACACCTTCTACAACACCATCCACAACACCATCTACAACACCTTCCACAACACCATCCACAACACCTTCTACAACACCATCCACAACACCATCCACAACACCATCCACAACACCATCCACAACAGCATCCACAACACCATCCACAACACCATTCACAACACCATCCACAACACCATCCACAACATCAACTACAACTCCATCCACAACTCCATCCACAACACCATCCACAACACCATCTACAACACCGTCGATCTCAGCATCCAGAACGCTAGTTGGCCAGCTAGATGCCGTACGTATACATTACATAGCTCTCAACTCTATTTTTCTCAACAACTTCCACACGAATATGCTTATAGATAATGTTTGATTCTGTCTTCTATCTCTCGTATAGAACTCACTGGTTTCTTTCGTCGTAAGCAATCCCGATGGGCAAGTCTTAAGTTTTTCGCTGGTTGCCCAGATAACTGACCCAATAAACGGCAATAGGACATGTGCCGAGCAGACGACAGTACTCGTGAGTTCCAGGGACTGTCCAACTCCCCGTCTATACACTGGATGCCTCGTGACGAGCTCAACAAGTGCCACAACAAGTTACACTGCAAGAGCACCCTTGCCACTGACTTATCCAACTCGTGGGACGACATCAACTCCGACATACCAGTCGCCCATATATAGACCCCATGGTTATCATTATGGCTATGCCTATGGATCCCGATTTGATGCCCCTCCTTATTTATCCCATGGTGCCTATGCTGCCTCTTCCGCATCGGCATCCGCTTCCGCATCGGCATCCGCATCCGCATCGGCTTCGTCTTTCGTTGCAGTTCCCTTTGGCTGGTCTCATTATAATCATCACTAACCTGACTCAATAATATAGTAAAATTCTCAATGTCAATAATATTCCCTACGAAGCAATAAAACTTTTTAAATTTCATAATTCTCTTTTCTTAATTGTTTTAAGCTACAAATTCTAACAACATTTTTATTAACTAACACGTTAGTCTCAACGTGACATTTCATACTTCACAATGTGAAGATATTACATTGGTTGAAACTAATTTAAACTAAATTGCGTAGTTTGTATTTTATTTCAAATGGTTTTAAATAGTTTCATTTGCATATCATCAAATTCTTTTTCACAAGTACTTTGTAGATAAACGAAGAATCATAGTTTTATAATTAGCATTAGGTGTAGCTAAAATTCGCACATGTTGGGCTTATTCAATGGTGTCAAATGATTTCATTTGCTCATCATTAAATTCTTCTTCGTATATAATTTGTAGATTGGCCAAGAATCAGTCATGAGCTCATGGTATTACTTTCAGACTGAATTCGGACACCTCAGAGCTCTATATCTGCTGACCTTGGCATTTGTCAATAATAAATATATCATAATAAATTGCGTGCTTTGGCAATTACTCATTATCATTCTTGCGAAAAATTCGTAATTGCTTTACTAATAAATTTTAATTCACAAATTTTCCCATGCTACAAAATATATAAGAATAACACGAATAAAACAGATACGAAGAACAAAATAGAACAAAACGTAAGTTAATTGTCTGGGCACCCAGTTGAAATATATAATAACTGAAATGGGGCTCCAGACACGTAGACATTGCAACGATATGAAGGCATAAGCTACTTTATGTAGTAAAATGGACTTGGGGTCGTATAAAAAGCGCAGCCTTTGCTACAATTCCTCATACTCATAGTTAACCTGTGAATCGTCCCACAACCAAAACCACAAAATGTTGTTCTATTACCTCGGTCTGAGTCTCCTTACAGTCGCCTGGAGTTGGGGATACGGCGGACCTGAAGCTGAATATTATACCCCCTACTGTGATCATATTGAGTGTGCGCAAATAACAAGTAAAGTGTGTGCCAAGTCGAGGATTACAAAACAGGAGGCGACCTTCGACAATGCCTGCGAGGTTCAACGTTTCAGCTGTCTGTCCAGAGAACGTGAGTGTGAGCCAGAAATTGGTTGAAGAACAGAAATAATCAGAGTCCACTCTCCACTCTCCACTTTAATACTTAGCGTGGCGTGTCATCAACCTGGGCACCTGTGACTGCCCGACTGGGTGTCCTCGCAAATATAAGCCCGTTTGTGCCATACTGGGATCAACTTGGAGAACCTTTGATAGTTCCTGTGAACTGCGAAAGGAAATTTGCAATTCTGGACAACGTAAGTTTGTGAATAAAAAAAAAAAAAAACAACTTTAAAAGATAAAAAGAAAAATTATCATTTAAACAAAAACATTTTTTAAAACATAAATTGCAATTTTATAATTATTTTATAATTCATCTTCAGATGAATAGCAAAAATCAAGAAATAATTATTTTTTTATTAAATGTATTTCTACAATTTAGATTTGCAAAATCTTTTTTGTTCCGGTCTCTAGTTTTAAGACTCAAATAACAAAAAATGTCTAAACTTTCTCTGTTTCTTTTCACAGCCTGGCGACAAGAACACGATGAATTCTGTAAGATCTTGCCTCATGTGGCACCTTATTCCCCTTACGGTCTACCTTATTATGGTCCACCTGCTTATGGAGCCCAGTCCTTCGGATCGCCTGTCCATGGAGTTCCTCCAGCTTATGGACCACATGTCTATGAGTCTCCCGCCTATCATAATGTTGACTACTATAATTCCCCACCGAATCCTTATGATCAGTCACAGATGCTACCGTATCACATACACATTTCCAGGGATTCTCTGCCCACCGAATCAAGTGATGAGTCTTCGGTTAGCTCTGATGCCGAAACCTCATCGAGTTCGACTCCAACAGAATCTACAACGGATTTGACTTCTACAACTGCAGCGAACAAAGCTCCTAAGCTTCGCAGGACAAGCAAAATTGGTGTTGAATCAAGATCCTTAAATGTTACTTCTGAAAATCCGATAGCCACCGAGGAGATCACAACCCCTGAATCAAGCTCAGAAGCTCCTTTGAGCTCAACAACTTTGAACTCCCCAACTGACTCGACAACAGAAGTTACCACAACTCAAAATGTCTCAGAGTTCAGGGCTAAAAGTTTAAGCCAAGGTGCAGATATTGACAACACATCTGTTTCGGTAAAACCAACAATCTCCGAGGACTCTACAACCGCAGAATCAACAACAGCAACTCCTTTAAATACGACTTCCATTTCGACGACAGAAGCCACTACAACAAGATATGAATCCGCAAAAGCTGAGAAGCCCTTTGAAGTTAAACGCTTAAATAGTGATTTTATTGCTGATTCTACAACGACTTCTTCGTCGGCTCAATTGAATCACTCTTCAACAGAATCTTACCCTCAGTATTATACAACCCCTTCATCTTCACCAGTTTCTTCTGTCAGCTCAACTGAAGCTTCAGTGAATTCGACATCACAAACTACGCTGAATTCGACGACAGATTCAACTGCAGAATCAACGACAAATGCTGCTGAACTGAAAATTAAAAGATTAAACAAGGAATCAGCTGATGATACCATAACTTCTGTCCCAAGTTCTCCCCAATATTATGCACCAGGATCTTCATCTTACCCAGAGTATAATACAACCCCTTTAACAGTCAACTCCAAGTTGGTTTCCTCTGATACTTCTACTGAAGCTTCCGTGAATTCGACATCACAAACTACGCTGAGTTCGACAACAAGTTCAACTACAGAATCAACGACAAATGCCGCTGAACTTAAAATTAAAAGATTAAACAAGGAATTAGTTGATGATACTACAACTTCTCCCCAATATTATGCACCAGGATCTTCATCTTACCCAGAGTATAATACAACCCCTTCAACAGTCAACTCCAAGTTGGTTTCTTCTGATTCCACAACAGAAGCTTCAGTGAATTCGACATCACAAACTACGCTGAATTCGACGACAGATTCAACTACAGAATCAACTACAAATGCCGCTGAACTTAAAATTAAAAGATTAAACAAGGAATCAGCTGATGATACTATAACTTCTGTCCCAAGTTCTCCCCAATATTACTCACCAGGATCTTCATCTTACCCAGAGTATAATACAACCCCTTCAACAGTCAACTCCAAGTTGGTTTCTTCTGATTCCACAACAGAAGCTTCAGTGAATTCGACATCACAAACTACTCTGAGTTCGACGACAGATTCAACTACAGAATCAACTACAAGCTCTTCAACTGAACTTAAAATTAAAAGATTAAACAAGGAATCAACTGATGATACTACAACTTTTCCCCAATATTATGCACCAGGATCTTCATCTTACCCAGAGTATAATACAACCCCTTCAACAGTCAACTCCAAGTTGGTTTCCTCTGATACTTCTACTGAAGCTTCCGTGAATTCGACATCACAAACTACGCTGAGTTCGACAACAAGTTCAACTACAGAATCAACGACAAATGCCGCTGAACTTAAAATTAAAAGATTAAACAAGGAATTAGTTGATGATACTACAACTTCTCCCCAATATTACGCACCAGGTTCTTCATCTTACCCAGAGTATAATACAACCCCTTCAACAGTCAACTCCAAGTTGGTTTCTTCTGATTCCACAACTGAAGCTTCAGTGAATTCGACATCACAAACTACGCTGAGTTCGACAACAAATTCAACTACAGAATCAACGACAAATTCCGCAACAAGCTCTTCAACTGAACTTAAAATTAAAAGATTAAACAAGGAATCAGCTGATGATTCTACAACTTCTGTCCCAAGTTCTCCCCAATATTACGCACCAGGATCTTCATCTTACCCACAGGATTACACAAACTCTCCAGTCATCAACTTAAAGAATTCTTCCACTGAGGCGCCATTGACATCGACATCGACATCAGTTTCTACTTCAGAGATACTTTTCAGCTCGTCAACAGAATCCACAAAAGTTTCAACTAAAGCTGAAGCAGTTCCACAAATTCGTGCGATGAGTAAAAGCGAGAATAGATCTTTAAGTTCCGATAATAATACATCCTCCTCGGTCGATCCTTCTTCCGATTCTACGACAGAAACTTCTTTAGATACGACACCAGCATCCCAGGATAGAGCAGTGGTAATAAATCCTAAGGAAGATTCCGATGCAAGTCAAATGATGCTACAAATATCTGAAGATGATAATGCACAAACACTAAGGATCAATAATGGATACAGTAAATCTGTCTGGATTATATTTCTGCCATCAGCCAAAGGCAATCCAGTTAATATTGTAAAACAGAACTGAGCGAGTAACAAAAGTTAAACTATTTTCATTTTTATAACGAAACTAACATCAATATTAACAGTTACATTATATTAAAACTGATTATAATAAATGATTACATAACATAATGTGTATGATTCATGAGAATATTCGACAATCGAAAGATTTCTTGAATGTAAAACCGAATAACTCTGGGCTCATCGAGCAAAGCTAAAATTAATGCCTTCTGATAGATCGAGTATATCGAATTTTCACTTCTTGAACGATGCTCAATATCATAGTTTTTTTTAGTATTCACATTCGATTGCTTTGACATGATATCATAGTATTTGGGTCTGACTGATGTTGGATATAAGGGGATCTTTGATTTCGGACTTGATTTCTCTGCCATTATTTGTCCACTCATTTTAAATTTATATTTAATTAGTTGAGCCAGTAATTGTCGCCAGCGTTTCTGCGTTTGATTATACTTCTCGTGCTGGTCTTGCAAAGCCCTCACTTGATACTTATAGTTGTCTTTTTGAGCCGTTACTTCCACCTGAAACTCCCCGGTAAAGAAACGTAAGAAGAATATCTGGACCCCTGTCAAATAGTAGTTGAGTAATGGAAAGCGTTCCATTAAAGATTTTGAAATGTTTTTGGTTTCACTGCGATTATACAGCTCTTCCATTGGAAATTCCCAGGTGCTCAAGAATAATCTGGACACTTGAAATTCAGTGTGTATATAATCGTCAACCAAAGATTGTCCATTGGTTGGCTTCTTTAAATAATGGTTAGTCAAATCATTTCCGATTCCCATAACACTGGAAATATTATTGCCATTTGCTGAATAGATGTGTAGAACTATCCAAAATAAAGCGATAATTTCCTGAAATTAAGTTTTAATATGGGAATTTGATAGCATCTAAATTAGTTTTACCATATTTACCAATTTCTTGTACCAATTCATGTTTAGGCGTTGGAAAAGACAAGTTCTGAAAATATTATACTCGTATTTGCAATAGATTAAAAAACCTTAAATACGTAAAAATCAATATTTTATTTATTTTGAATTTGCTTTGACAACTTTTTTTAGGCAGACTTATATATTTATGAATGAAAAAAAAAAACTTTTGAATAAGGTTTCATTTCGATTATTTTTTTGTCGATATTACTAAATGTTTATTAAAAAATCAACTTATCAGAGAGAGTCATGGGACCAGCCAAGGTGGATTTACTATAAAGGTGACGTCGTCCGATGCAAGCTTACAGGCATACTGTCAAATGTTTGCCCCCTCGAAAGAGAGCAGCTGTGGTGACGACGTCACCTTAATAGTAAATTCACCTTGGGACCAGCAGCAAACAACTATTTGAATTCTGTGTGCTAGTACGACGATTCTTCTACACCAAGTGACGATAAAAAATTATCCTCTGACAACTGCCAAATTATTATTTTTTTTTAAAGCCAAAATATTTCTTTATTCAATATATTGAATTTTATTTATTTACTTTTTAGTTTTGTGAACATTTGGCTTGGGAATTGTTCTTTGAATTGGGTTTGCGGTAGTTCTCGCATTCACTTTGAAAACGGTTGCATTTCTTGCCACAGTCAGCGGGTTTTTCGTTGTGGTGCCGCTGGTAGAAACCACGCTGGTGACGTTGCGGGTGCCACTTTCAACGAATATGGAGGGGCCACTGTTAGAAACAGTGCTGTGGCCGCTGTTAGCAACTTTGCTAGTGACGCTGCTAGTGACGCTGCTAGTGACGCTGCTAGTGACGCTGCTAGTGACGCTGCTGGCCTTTACGGTGGCTGTTGAGTCTCTGGTATAGGGCACAAGAATGAAGATGCTTTCCGGTGTGGTTGTCGAAGGCGGCAAGGTGGTGCCTACAATGGAGCTGGTGGTTGGTAGAGTTGTTGTTCGGGACTTGGGTGTTGTGGTGGTTGTTGTTGTTGTGCTGGTCGTTTTTGGGGGCGTGTCCGTCACAGTGCCGATGCCAGGCAAATACATGGACAGACTCGAGTCCGTGATTTGATCATAGTCCCGACCCACATCGGGTATATTATAGACATCGTAAGCGTTGACAGCTCGAGATAAGGAAACACCTGGATTGACGTTGCTCAAATATTCATGGAATTGCATTGGTCGCGGTGTTGTCGTAGTTGTTGTCCTAACCACCTTAGTCAGTGCTGGGAATTTAGCCAAGTTGGTTTTTGACTCTACTTTAAAAGTGTTGGTATTGGCGATCGGAGAGACTGTTGTGGTGCTGGTGGTGCTGGTGGTGCTGGTGCTCGTCCCACGTCGTCGGTGCTTACGTTTCCCCTTCGACCTCGATTTGGATTTGGGCTTGGACTTGGACTTCTGCTGATGACAAGGTCCATTGTTCAATACATGTTGAGCTGGTGTTTCAAAAATAAAGGTGAATTATTAGTTGGTGGAATAGTTTTTACAGCAAATGGGAATTACTTAAAAAAATATAAAATTAACAAGTGGGAAACGCTATAGTTGAGCTCCCGACTATTGTTTTTAAATAAATTTAATTAATTTAAAATATTTTATATTATATTTTCGAGTTAGGGGGATATTCGAATTAAAGAGTTGTTTTTCCTAAGTTTATTAATTTTACTGCCACTCATTTAGTTCGAGTTACAGAGAAATTCGAGTTAGAGAAGTTCGAGTTAGGAAGGTTCAACTGTATTAATATCTTGAAAAGTGTTCTCTGAGATCTAGACCCTCACACAGACGGACGGACTGACAGAGAGACGGACATGGCTATATCGACTCGGCTGTTGATGCTGATCAAGAATATATATACTTTATAGGGTCGGAGATGCTTCCTTCTCCCTGTTACATACATTGTAACTAATACAATATCCCCTTTTACATATTTTTTAAGTAACTGGTATAAAAAAATAAATCAAAATACAAATCAGCTCAACTGTTGATGCTGATCAGTAATATATATGTACACTTTATATGATCGGAGATGCCTTTTGAATACAATTAAATTTTTGCTCATTTTTAACTTGAATTCTAGAATGATTTTCTTTCTGATGTCTTGTGTTTCGCACTTACTTTCTTTGGTGATGCATTCGCGTCGTCGCACCTCGCACTCGTTGGCAAAGGTCACGCCCTGTCCCCGGTGTGGTCCACCCTGTGGTGCGGCACAAATGGGAGCATATTTGGTGGTGCATTTAATGTCATCACAATTGGGCAGACAACGCTCCAGTTCGGTGAGTTCCAGTTCTGGTAACGAGAGAAATAATGTTGAAGATGCTAAAGATCGAAATGTTGTCTAATGAGGCAATTTTACAGAATGTGTGTGACAGTCTGTGACACAGTGTGAACCCCGCATAATTATTTCGCTCACCTGTGCCGTATTGAAAGAGCAACTTCAGATTGTGCGCCTCCAGTTTGCAGTCGTTCTCAAAGTGAAAGTATTTAATGCCATTTGTGGCACACACAGGTTGCCCCCCTGACTTGCAATTGGGCTGATAGTCCACATATTGATACTGAGGGTTTCCGAATGGCTCCTGATTGCCAGGGTTGCCACCCGTTACCCGGTCAAAGAGTTTCGCATACTGAGCATTGCTATAATGCGGATCACTGTACTGCCAATTGTTGTTGTTGGCCTTTATTCCTGCTACCAGTTTGATTATCCCGATGAGTAATAGTATTCGTACCTCTGTCCGTTTCATATTCAGATGTCTCTTGTCTTGTCGCTTTACTCAGTTACTATGCTCAGTTCACAGCAGCATCACCGCATTTTATACATGATGTGTAATCTGTTAAACGCCTCCACGACGTGTCGATATGTCGATATGAAATAAAATGCATTTTTTGCCGTCTCTTCACTGGGTTAATGAACACAACAGCTGGCCTAAATGATATGCAATGATACATACTGATAATGAATACCGATTCATATATTGTATTCATTCATTAATATTGTAATGTTCTTATCATTTAAACTTACAGATTGCGCTTTCAATTTATCCATACAAGCGATATTTTATATTACAAACAGTTGAGATCACTTATCAAACACTTGCAAGTACATTTGTAAATTCAACAATTGTGATAAACTATTGCATTCGACTCTATTTTAAATTTCAATTAAAGAGATAATGAACTGCAGATTAACTTCTTAGGCAGTGATAAAAATACATATATCCAAATATTCTGAATCTCACTGACATTTTAAGTGTGTGTATCATGAGTTGGATGTTAATAATAATAAATAAATAACTAAATAAATAATAATAATACCAAAAAAAAAAAAATAACATAAAAATTAGCTGCGAATATTATTAACTATTTGAATATGTGTATTACTCGCTGGATGCGATGATCTTTAAACCCTAATTTTCCAGAATTGTCTTTAGGTGGCGTCAACAAAAATTTTCATTATAACAACTTACATTTGTGTTAGCCATAATTATTTAAATTTATTGTATATGGTTAAATAATTAATTAAGTAACTGAAATTTCAACATTTCAAAAAGTGGCTTGCAAAAGCTCATAAAAACTTATTGTTAAACTTTTTGGTGCTTTAAAGCTCAACCTACTTTTGACATTTGTCTTGATAAGCATTCCAATTAATTATCTTGCTTTAAATTTTCATAAGTATCTTACTTATTCTAACTTATTTGAGCTTTTAAGCTTAAGCCACTTTAAAAGTTTGTCTTGGAAAATTCATATGCACAAACCAACACAACTATGGTGAAAAGCTTCAGAGTTCTTGCCATAAAAGTTTACTATAAATCTCAGCAAGTCTCTCTTTATTATAAATATACTCAGACTGACATTTCACATTTCAAAGAATAATAAACACTTAATACACCCTAGTTGAATTAGTGATTGTTCAGTTTATAAAATCACTTTAAAAATGTCACCCTAAAGTAAACTTCTTTGAAGAATCGCGTTGCCGCATTTTGCAATTTTTTTCACCATTCACAATTTAATGAACATAAACTAATGCTGTGCTTGACTTTATTGAGACATAAATAAAAAATCGACCCTGCATTTAGATTCACATTACTTTTCCTTTTTGTGTGTAGTGAAAAGTTCGAAGATTTCTTGTCATTAACGCTTGCTATTATTAAATATACCAATATATGATAAATAGATTTATCTGGGAAAAATTTAATTCGCGCTCCTACTCAATTATGCGATTCACATTTTGTTCACAAAATATTTGCAGCAGTTTGTACTTTAATTACGTCTACTGTAAACAAGTGACACAAAAATTTCTTGTTTTTCCCACATTTGTTACCAGTTTCAATAGCGACCAATTAATTATGCTAAATAGCTGGCGAAAATGCAATTTGATTCGATATGCATCAGTTCGGTTCGGTTCAGTTTGGTTCGGTTCGCACATCAATTTTTATTGCTACTCGTAATCCCCGTTGTTCTTTTAACCCAGCAACCCCTCGAACAACAAATTGCAATTAAGTTTTCAGCAACGTGACACAAATATCACAAGTAAGAGTTACTAACATTAAATTCTTTTCAATCGGCATTTGTATCATTTGTATTATATAACAAAATTCAATAAACGAACTATCCTCGTCGCACCTTTCAACTTTCATCGCAAGGTCCTCTCCACACCACACCAAAAAATCGAAATTGAAATCGGGACGAGGTCAATGGGGACCTTGGGGGCGGGGGTATCGCATGTGGGGAAAGAAGGCGTCCAACTGTCAAATAAGTAATTATTATAATTGAAATTACTCAATATAAAGTATCTTTACCTTGGCTTACGGTTCCTTTTGGTTTTATTTCATTTTATTTATTTGTTACCTTATTTGGTTTGATTCCAATCAACAGATCCACAATTAGTTATTTTCTAAATATTTCTCATTATTGGTAATCGACGCAAATCACGCGCCCCCTCTTTTTGCGGAGAGGGCGTGGTACCGTCTAGCTGTTAAGGGGTGTTATGATTAGGAAATTAATGAAGTTTCTGTATTCTGCAACTTACTTAGTCCTAAATGTCTGCGGTAAAATAAAATGTCCATTAAATATAAGAAAAAAAAATTTTTTGTTTTGCTAGTGTATCATGTGATAAGGTTAGATTCGACCTTATCCAGTTGAAATCTAGAAAATAGATTAGTTTAGATTAACGACTTGATTTCTTTCTTTTACTTACCTTAGTGCGTATAGTGTGTTTACAGTGGATCTGTTGGAATTGGAATCTATAGTGGGATCTAGGAAGGAAAAGTGATTGTAACATTTAAAAAGAAACAAGATGGAAACAAACCTGCGTTCATTGACATGCTTGATATGTGTTAAATATTCCATTTGGCTCCGCACACCGAGTGAACGTTGTGGATTTGATTCCCTATTAAGATCCTGTTCATATTATATATATATACATGTCATATATACAATACACGTCTGCCGTGGTGAAGTGAGCAAGTCCAGCGATAACAAAAAATAATATTTTCATCAGATGTTTTTTCGATCGATACAATTATTCCGACATCTGACCACACACAAATTTTGTTTATCCGAATAAATTAACTAAAAAAAAATACAAAACAAAACACGTAACACAAAAGAAAATTTAAATTTGAGTCAAAAATTTTGTTGTTTCCCAGACGAAATATGGGAACAAACTGGAGAAAAATAAGTTTTGAGCTGTGTGCTCGGAGAGAAAACCATGTTTCAGGGCTAACTAGATTTGGAAAAAGTCATCGCAAAGGTAACTAGATATGTTGGAAAACAAGTGGAAGCGCTCTAACCATAAGTAATGGACTAGGTGATACCCTGCGTATCTTCAACGTATCTGCACATTGAAACTGCTATACAAATAATGTTTCTTTAATAGCTTGAGATATTTATTCGATGGTTATGATAATTTCAGGTTAGATAATTTGCTTACACTCTTCGAAGACAAATAAACTTAATATGGAGGCAGTCAAACAAAAAAATATTGATCATGAATATATATTTAATATTGTCGGAGATGCCTCTTTCTGCCCCAAATCTATAATAAAGCTTATTTACTTTTATTTTTCATGTGCGAGCAGTGAATATAAAAATATCTTAATTTTATTGTGTTTTATTCAATTTGCTAAATACGAATTTTCAATAATAAATTGTGTTTTATTTAATCATTTAAAAACGAACTTTTAATAAATTATACTAAAAATGTGCCTTATTTTGGACGCTTTATATAAGTTTAAATTTCTTTATGAAGCAACTCAAAAACATATTTAATATTTAAAATTAAACTCAAAACTCAAAATTTTAGTACAAATTTAAAAACATGTGTCCCAGGCTGAGATGCGTAATTCCCTACTTCACTTGCCTCAATTAACTGGTTCGTGTTTCAAATATTTAGTGACAGTTGGTCGCCCAAAGAAAACCATCTAATAAATTGTGATTACCTTATGGGACACATATCATAATCAAATATATCAATTGCAAAAATGGAAACCTCATAACATCTCAGCATTTCATGATGAAGCCAACAACCCCCAAACAACAAACTGGCAATCGATCATTATAGCCATCCCCTGTCTCATTTTGTCCGACTCCTTTTTTTATGTTGGTGTCTCTGTCTCTGTTCGGTTTCAAGCGCCCACAAATTGTATGAATTATTTAAATATTGATTTATTAGTTGAAATTTTACATCTAATTTAATAGGCCGGTGAGGAAGAGGTAAGCAAATGGAAAGAGAGAGGGAGAGATTGCGGGAGAGAGATGTAGAGTGGGAAATGCTGTTTCTCTGCGAAACTTTAAATTGAAGTAAATTTATGTGATGACTTCAAAGAGTTGGGGACATGGCCAACACACACAGATACACACACACAACTACACACATACTTGTATTCTAGAAAAAGCGGCATAAATTGAAAATTAAATGTGGGAGATGCCGTCAAGCCTTTGATATGCGTCTGAAACACGGCCAACAATCAGTGGCAAGTGTTTTTCTTGTGCTTGGCTAAATGAGAACTCGTTTATTAATCGTAATCTCTTCTCCGTCTCTATCACTCTCTATCTCTCTTTTATTCGCTCTTTCGGTCGGTAGCTGTGGCAAGAAACAAAACAAACATGTTGCCGCTTTTGGCTCGGGAATCTCATGGTCAAAAAGCGCATAGCACACACATAAGCAAGGACACTTACTCACTCACACACACACACTCACACACACACACACACACACACACATACACCCACACACACACACACACACACATACGCGCAGCATCTCTCTTTATTAGATTTAGAATCTGTCCTAGGGGACAATAACTAAATTGTATGGCTTTTAACTTTAGCGGATACATGCTAATTTTTTCCTTATTTTACTATTTTTAACGCAGTTCATATTTATTTACATACTGTATTATTTACAAATATAAATTTACATATACGCAGTAAAAAAAATCAATTCAAAATTCATGTTTAAAGTTTGTGATTTCAGTAGAAGTCGGTATTAAAATAGTTAAACAAATAACCTTAAACATTTGATTTCACTGGAAAAGCTCTTAAGAGTGCGAAATGAAAAATCGTACTTGAATCAAGATATAAACGAGCTTTTTACACTGTTTGGAATAGATTTCAACCCGAAATACTAGGTTTATTTGTTCAGTGTACTCATATACATGTATGTATGCACATATACATGTATGTATGTATGTACATATGTATGTGTGCATGCAAAGTTTACCCAGCGTCCGTTTTGCACATTAATTTACTGACCTTTTTGCGCCATTTTTGCATAGTTTTCCTACTGCGCCCACACTCTCACTCTCACACTCTCACTCTCACACACACACACACACACACACACACACACATGTGTCACTCCCACCGCCCACCGCCCCTTTTGCTGGTTGCAATCACAGTTACCTAGAGTCCACACGACTGGACTTCTGGTCACACATTTCGGCCATGTCCCCGATATCGTCTCTTTGGGCTTTAACCAAATGCGGTTAACTGAAAATGCGTTCAAGCGAGATGGCAACATCTGTTCATTGGTGGCGCCAGGGGGAGGGATTGTTGTGGTGGAGGGCGGCGGGGGTAGGAGGGGTACGGGGCTCCATTTGCTTCTTCACATTACAACCTATGATGAATGTGTGACATTTTTGCAGCTTGTTTGTTTGTACTTTCCACTTTTACTTTGCCATGCGATACGATGCGATGCGATGCGAGGCCTCGATTGTTATTTCTGACCTTCTGAAAACACACACACACCCACAACACACTCACAACACACACACAACAAATCAACTTAACTGATAGATACCTTGCATAAAGTGTTGAACCCTTCAAGAAATAGTGTTGTAAAAATTTATCAAAAAATCAACAACTCGATTTTACCAATAAATTAAAACAATTTTCAAGAAAAATCAACTTACTGGAGTTTTAACATCGTAGCTCATTTGCAGAATTTGAGTTCAGTTAATTATGAGAAGAATTTAAAAAACAAAAATTTTAAGTTAACGAAAAGTTAAAAATCGATATCTTATGGTAAAAAAATATTTTAATGAAATAGATAAACTTAAAAATATCTTGAATTAAGAATTAATTCCAGATTATAAGTACAATAACGTTCTGCTTGGAAATCTTTGGAGACAAAGCTATGAAATTTTGCATGTTTATTTCTGTTATTTATAACTTCAAACTCTTTTAAACTCGATATATAGTCAATATTTGGAGATAAATCGAAAATTCAATTTTTATTTTCGTTTTTAACATTTTGATATTACATTTGTAGTTTTCACCAAATAGTTTAACTCCTTAAAGTTCAGTAAAATCATAAGTGACTGTAAGTTCAAGCTATTAGGCATTAAAAATTACTCAAAATGTCAGTCAGCATATCAATAAATCTGTTTCCAACGAATTCCTTCCACTTGTAGTTGGATAAATGTCCAATCACTTGGACCGTCAGTCAAACGTTTAATTCGAATCGAATTTCTTTTCCTCTTAGCCACGAATGCAACTGCGTAGTTGCAATTTAAGGGCTTTCACTGTACTTATGACATCATCAAATAATAATTTACTTGGAGTCTGATGCGAACACAATTCACAAGTGGAAAACAGGCTAAACCTGAGCTTTGTGGTCATCTGGTTGAAAGTAACCCAATATTAATCTTTGGTTTACCCAAAAATTAAACAAGAACGAAAGTTATTTTTAAATATCTTATATTTATTTATGTATAGTCTGCTTATAATTAGCTGCCTTTCGTTTGCAGCCCAAGTAAATGGATCAAATTTAAATCGAGCATGCGTTAAATAAAATCAATATAATCACCAAAATGCAGAATGCAAAACTAGACCAATTATAATTCAGCAAAATGGCTCGTAAATAACTTTGGCCAACAATCTCGTTTAAATTAGTTATTGTTGTTGTTGTGAGTGAGTTTTACTTTAACAAACCAAAGCAGAAATTCACTTAATTGTTACTCAACTCAGTTTACAAGTACAGTTGTTTTTAGAAAAGTTGAAAGTTGCACAATCTTCTCAAAATACCAACATTTGTTGTTGGAAAATGGTGAAAATAATTGTCAAGATCATTTTCGAGTTCCCCTGTTTGATTTAAGTAATATCAAGTGGTATTCGAATTACAAGATCGGAATATATTTGGGGTTACTATTCATGTTTTAGTCGAGTATTAGTCGATATAGGCTGTTAACTAAATATATACATTTTACTTACTAGAAATAGGACAGCAGCAGCAAAGTGTCATAGCAGCCAGACAAACAAACAAAAAACAAAGTTGACAAAGTTATACTGTCAAAAATATTGTAATTTTCAAAAGTTTTAATGTCTTTTTCAAATTTCTGATATCTTATGAAGAAAACCTCTTTGCGAGGTAAAAGTCTTGTGACGAAAACATTTTCATGCCCCAAAATTTCTAATATCCAATATTGTGACGAATATTAAGTTTTATATATATAAAAATTATTTAAAAAAAATTTTTTCTCATACGCGCTGTGCCGTCTCATATTTCTCCTATATTAACTTTAATTTACATTTTTATTGCCTATTATCTTCTCTTTTTATCAAAATCAGTTCTATTTACATGTTCATTAGGGCGAGTCAATTTTTTTCGCAAAATAGTCGTCTACTATGAAGTCTAAGAAAATTTCACCAAGCAACTATTGTATGTGTCTAAAATCAATTCCTAGCCTCCGCTGAGAAGAATGAAGATGTTATGTAAAGGTATATGGTATTAGTCTAGGAGCGGACCTTACTTTCTCTCCAAAAAAAAAAAGACCCAAAAAGGGGCGATTTATGGTGAATTTTTGTTAAAAAATGCTTAGGGGGTCTCGGCTAGTTTATTTTTAATTGAATTTTGAAGGAAGTTAATTTTTTAATATAATTTCAAAATTTTAAAATTCTATTTAAATAGTGAGCATTTTTCATCGCTAAAAGTTTATCTCACAAGCTATAACTATGTTTACATCTCTGTCGAAATCAAAATCTATAATTAAAGCCTATGCCATTACTTATGTATTTGTATTCCATTCCGACACTTGTAAGTTATAAGTGGGGCACAAGTTTCGTGGCATGCCACTTTGATATTACCCTTTGTAACGAGTCTCTCTCAAAACTTTTGCCGAGCCTCGGGCAACAAAAATTGACGTACGTGCCTGTGAGTGGGGCAGTTTAATAAATTGTATCTTTTAGTTCACGCACGCATACATTCTCGTAAGCATATGCAGATTACTTTGTCGGGATATAAATGGGGAACTATGTATAGAGAGAGAGAGAGAGAAAGAGGGGAAATATGTGTGTGTCCAAGCTTTTCAATTTTCAATAATGGTTAAGGGATAAACTTTCACAGCTTCACAAATTGTGTTTTTGTTGACGCTCCTTTCGGTTCTTCATCGAAAACTTTTAAACCAAAAATTTGAGGCTACAGCTGCGTTTACCACACACAGATACAAATATGGAAGATAGAAGATACTCGATGAACTGAAGCTATATCAAAATATGATTGCAATATAAGTCAAAGTATTACTAAATATTATAACTATATAATTAACTAAGTAAGTTGAAAGTAAAGTCATCTTTGATCTTGCTTAAATAATAATTTTACTCTTACATATATAATTGGAGTAGAATTATAAGTAGGAGTAAAATTAGTTTCCTCTGGTACCCCCTAATAAGAATCATGATATTTCTAGCATGATGTAATCGTCTTCCATGAACACGTCAATTTGATATTCTTCAGAAATATCCATTATTGATTTATCATCAAAGTCTTCGCTTGTTTCCATTATTTCAAGGTTTTGCATCAAATCACCATTGAATAATGGATCTATTGTATCCAAGTCAGCCGGAGGCATCGTTATAGTTGGCACCATCGAGTCCATTTCCTCATCGATCCATGGTTCCTCGACAGTCTCCATTGACCATGGTCTCATCATAGATGTCTCTAGTGTATTTATGAAATTCGACGGATCCGTATTTCTACCCATTTTCGTGCCAAAAGCTTTTTCTTCCCGTTTGCGCTGAAGAGAAAACAATTCTTCGTAAGAGTATAAATAGACTTCCTCAATTATTATACGACATACAAACGATTCGATTTTTGTCACCCTGAGACTCTTTTCAAAACTGATGAAAATATTTTAAAAATGTTTTTGCATAGAGCTATACTATATCATCTGACAACAAATGCTATGCATTAAAAGTGATGCTGGAGAGAATGCTTTAAAGATGTTTTTTGAAGTTGGCATTAGTTTTGATTTAGTTTAGGTAAACATATCTCTTGTATTGTTTATTGAGAGCTCTTTCGACCATTTTCAATGAGCGAAAACTATAAAAGTTACCCACATTTTACTTGTTATTTTATTGCTAAATATTTAAATGAATATATTAATTTTTTATTTTGTTAACTAAAAGCTTTTTGTGAATATTTGCAAAGAGTTCAAATTTGCAGACTTTTGTTTTTTTTTTAATGGCTGATATTCACATAAATACATTTAATTTATTGTCCTTTGTAATATGATGTAAATTCAAAAAATTAAGGTGACAATGTCAAGTGAGAAATATTCTTTAACGGGATTGGATAAAGTGCTTGATAAGTATACGCACATAAATATTTTGTTCAATTCATCTGTAGACTATTTGTTTTATGGCATGCTCAAAGTTTTTTAAATGAAAGTTTCTTAAGGATATATATTTGCATATGAAGCAGAAGCAGAAGCAGAAAACAGAGACCAACAAAACAGCCACAAATAAATTAGGACTTAGTTCATTTTGGTCAGAGAAAGTCTTTCCTTTTGGCTCTTTGTTAACCAATCTCCTCCTTTTCCCTGGCCTTTATTGTGCTTTTAATTTCAATTCTATTTCACACGAAAACTTTTGTCCGGCTCGGACTTGGACTTGGTAGCTGAAAGTTGTGGACACCTCTGCAACTTATGACGCTTGTTCTTGAAAGTTTTCTTGTGTTCATGTCTTGTCGTGTCGTGTCTTGTTGAGTCTTGTCGTGTCGTGTCGTTTTTTGCTGTGCCGATTATGGTAAATGATAATAATAGTACCATTGTTTACCACAATGATTCAGTTGTGCTTACTTGTAGTCTCCCTGTTGCTCTCACTATTTATGGCCAGGCATGTTCTATTTCACTTCCCATGCCTGTGCCTGGCTCAAGCTAATAGACCTGGCTAACACAAATCCCTTTCGTTCGAGCCTTGAGCGACAGCTGTCGCCTTTCCAGGCACAAATCACAAAGCACAATACTCTTAAGAGACTCGACTGTGCAAATAAAAATAAAACCATTTGTGTGCAGCTCGAATTCGTATTTAGCTCACCTTGCCACAAATGAATCCACTTGTATTGCAACAAGCTGCGAGATGTTGTAGTTACATCAGACTTTTAACACACTTGTGTGAGTTTGCATAAATAGTATTTTACTCTCTGGCAAATTATGTCATTGGGTTTTGGTTACTCGCATCATAACTTTATAAACTAATGCTCAAGAAGCATTTGAAATTTGTTGCTGAATTTTCATTAAATTAACTTGAATTGAACTTTTACGTCATTTTAATAACAAATTAGTTTTGTTTTTCATCTAATTAAATTGTTAATTTCACATTCTTTTTTTCATAATTCTATTTAAATTATGATAAAAAAAAAGTCTCTCAACTGATTTAGTCGACGTTTAAAAATAAATAAAATTAAAAAACATATCAGAAAAAATTGTAAATGCAAATTCAGTTCCATTTAAAATTAATTTACATTCTGAAGTATTTGTCTGCATTTTGTAAATTTCAACTAAGTGTTTTTTTAATCGGCTACATTTACTTACTTTTTGAACTTAGTTCTTTTTACTTAATCCTCATCATTATTTTACGTACAACATTTAAGCAGTTCAAGTCTTACTTTTGCTTTTCACTTTTCACCTTAACCACTTTTGAACCGGTTCACGATTCTATTGCACACGAACATTTATACGAATTTATTTGTGCAGCTTTATTATATGTATTTATTTTCCATGGTCTGTAAATGCGATTGTCTTTTGCGGCATATGAATATGCACAATGTGTCTGGCATTTTCTGAGAATCAAGTAGACATTGAAATGTACATATATGTATACAAATATTATAGCAGTTATAATACAAGAAGAACACACACACACACACAAACACACATACAAGGATTTCCTGTTTGTCAGATGCTTTGGCAGCCATCTTGTCGCCAGTCTCATAACGGTAAACAAGTCAACAGTCTAAAGCGAGCAACTCCAACTAAACGTTCCTAAGTATATTTGTGTGTGTGTGTGTTTGTGTGTGTGTGTGTGTGAGAGTGTTGGTGTGTGATACTGCTTACCACACCCAACTTTGCCACAACAACGACAATAATAACAGCAATGACAACAAGTAAAATGACAAAATCACAAGTTATCGACTGCAAAATACCCTGTAATTAATGTGCATTCAACTTTTTTAGGCTATCATAACCTTGTCGAATTTTTTAAGTAGACATATAACTCCTATCCATAAAACATGAATAGTAATTTTAAATTAACAAAAACATTTGTTTCACAATACATAAACGATTAAGTTTTTATTATTAAAGCGATTTTTAGTCTTATGTGTAAGAGAATAAATTAAAAACAAAAATTAAATTAAATAATAAACATTTTTTCATCAAACGTTAATCATCCAGTAAATGTTTTTCTTTTCTAAAACTTTATTAATCATACAAAATGTTTATATATATTTGTTGTTTAAATTTGAAAATAAATTTAAAGTTGATCATTTAAGTAATTGCAAAGTTGCGTAGATCAATTTATCTCGTTATCTTTTTATTTGTTTTAGGGGAAAATATCCTAGATCATTGTTTTGTAAAAATGTTTGAATCTGTTTAAATAAAAAAGAAGTATTTCTTATTTAATACACGTAGAGGTGTTTACTTTGTACATACATAGGGTACATTAATATTGCATGCCAGCTTGTCATACCCATTTTAAGGTCATATTCAGCTGCAGAGAATCAAGGCAACAATGTGAGACCGGAAGTGAGGCATATTTTCCGGTTAAAATGCCACAATATGTTGACTTCAACCAGTGACAACTACAACGACAACGAAAACGAGCAAGAGCAACAATTTATTCATTTTTATTTTATTTCTTTTGGCTCGGTTTATAGTTGGCTTTTATTGTTGTTGTTGTTGAATGTTAGCACACCTTTTTATGCAGCTTGTGAGCGTAGCCTTCACAGCGTTATAAAGTCTAAATAAATAAATGCCATGTACCGAAACTTTACATGAAACGTTCACTTTAATGTCGACAATTGTCACAAGATGTGCAGACGTTAAGAAACGGTTCAAGTTATCAGTTGCTCTGATATATCAACTTAAATATACTTAAAAATTTTAGTTCCAAAACACTTTAAGGAAACTTCTTTAAAAAAGTTTATATCCCAACATTCTATTCTACTCTCTCATCCCATGAATTTTGTATCTGACTGTAACCTTTTGCAACATTCAATTCACTTTGAACCCCATTCTCAATTTCTCTAGTTGCAAATAATGTCCAGACTGTAGTTTGTGGTTTAGTTTTTCAGCTGGACAAATTAAAATCTGCGGTGATTGTTTTGTTATTGATGAAATATAATTCCTTGAAATTCACATGATCGATTTAACTTTTATTTCCTCACAATATTTCAGTTCTCTCTGACACCTTGCTTATGTACAATTAACCCATTAATGGCTGCCCATAGATCGGCTGGTACGATTTTGACGAAATTTTGAAACGTGTGCCTAGAAGACCATAGAAGTTGAAAGAAACAAAAAAAAAATTTTTATCTTCAAATTTTATTTTTCCGATTTCCATACATTTTTCAGCTTTTTTCGTAAACATTTTCTATGGAAAAAAAAACCTAGATATTCACCTGTAAAAAACTACAGGTATACCGAGTATAACTAAACTGTTCAATTTTTATACTTATATATTTGTTATTTCTCTTTACTATGAAATAAATTTTTCCCGGATATCTCTCACATTCCCCGTGCTAGAATTTTTTAAGTGTCAACACTTTTTTGGGTATTTAAATACCCATTAGCCTGAAATGGGTTAAGCGGATAACCACTGTAGTTTGACATATTGCAAATTTCCCCTACGAGTTTCTCGCTCGCTTTACTCCAATTCACAATTCGCGCTATGCGAATGTGTTTCTGTTTGTGTATATTTCATAAATATAAAGAAGTCATTTTTATGACAGTATCAAAGACAACTGAGACACATCGGGAATAATGCAAATTCAAGTTCTGTGAGTCGTCTGCAAGTTGAAAGCGATGCATTTATTTTATATTCCGTTGAATCACAATCAGAATATAATATAGTGCCTTAAAAGATACATTTTCATGTGGGAAACATTTAAATACATGAAAATCTCTTCAACCAAATATTTGCTCATTTTGGTATTTTAAAAAAAAAATAAGAACTCTTTGAGAAAAAAGTGTAAAGTTTTATTTTATAGTGATTATGACATAGGAAATTTATAAAAAATTAACGCTTGAGACTTAAAATTTAGAATTAAAAAAAAAAAGGAATCATAAAAATTACATTCTGCCGAAAAAAAATTATTTTAACGAAATTAATAAAATTTAAATGCCAAATCATGATAAATATGACATTCCGCTTAAAGATCAGATCAGTTTTGGCAAAGTTATGAATGTTTTAAGTTGGTCTCGCCTTTGATCTAGCAATCTTAAAAGGCAAAATTTTTGTTAGTTTTCTTTAAAAAAAAAAAAAAAATAAATAAATAAACTGTTCCAGAACAGTAATGTCCAATATGTGTATTTGCTTTTGGACACCACTGTTCAGACTCAAGTTTAAAGTATTATTTTAGTTTAGTTTATACATTAATATGTTTTTTAGAAATCAGTCCAAGAATCACTCACTATTTTCAATATAAGTTGAAAAGCTGATTAACTTTTACATATACAGTAGAAAAGTTTAGCTGAAATTTTGTAGGAATCTACCACAAATACTAATATTTAATTAATTCGATGAACTAATGCCACAAATGCTGCATAGCTCATTTCTAAATAAATAAGATTCTAGGAATTTGGTGCTAGTTCGTTGAGTAGAGATTTGCCTTCAACGAATTTTGAGCTTATCTTTTTGATAGTTTCCTGTGAACTAATTAGGTATGAAATGTGGTTCCAATTAGTATTATCTGCTAAGTTTATACCTGGAAATGAATAGATACATATGTACAATACATACATAAGTGAATTTGATTCAGAGCTGCTGAGAAGCTGCAGCTTTGTGTTTTTTGTTGGAAAATTCTCATTCAGGGCCAAGTTTAGATGCAAATTCCTCAACGGGTAAATAGCTAGAAAGAGAGAGAGAGATGGGGAAGAGACCCTGATAGGAATTCGACGTATGTACATAAATATTCAAGGCCATTTACACAATAGTAGTTGGCCAAATTGGCTTTAGTGTATACATATTTGCTTTCTCGAAATTCATCTCTATCTACACTTGCTTTTATTCCGAGGTACACGTTGAAGTCAGATGCTTGGCGACCGCAGATATTAAGAACTTTTGCCAGAAATACTATGGGAAATATCTACAGAAAGGGAAGTTTATATTTATATACGTATATGTAAGCGCACAGGGTATCTCGCAGTCGAGCACACTTGATTAGAGCACTTTAATTTGATTATAGTGCTTGAGTTGTTTTTTAGACACAATACCAACTACATACTAGTTTTCGTATTCATCTGATGTGATGTGTTTTGGTTGTTGTTGTTGTTGTTGGTTTGCATCCACTTAGTTATGACCAAACTCAATTTGTACTGTGGTATTCAATTTGCAGCTGCAATATGTACTTTTATCTGCAGAAACAAGTTTTTGTCCGGCATTTGAGATTGTTTTTTGATTCAGCCACTTCTCTGAATTTTGGGCTTTTACAAGAGAATTTGGTGGCCCAGTGGCTCCCAGGTAAGAGTCGCCAACCTGCCACATATAGAACTTTTAGAGCTTTGAACATATCTGGGTTTAATCCCTAACCTGCTGCGTTAGTAAAAAGACAGACATAAAATATATGTTAGCTTTGTATAATTATTGAAGGCCAGATTTTAAATCAAAAACCAAAAAGTAAAATAAAATTTGACATAATGGGATAAAAGGATTGAAAATGATTACAGATTTATGTTTAAAACCTAGTACTCAGAAAATTTAACTATTCTACGGACTTCACCTTTTACGAATACTCACAAACTTGTCTTGTTGAAATGTTAATGAAGATTTTTTAAATCTTTAATCAAATTTGCAACTGCCCGTCCACAGATTTTACTCATAAAGTACAGCCAGCAATTGTTTCGACAAAGAAAAATGCTCGAAAATTATTATGCTCTGAAAAATAGTTAATTCTAATAGTTTTCAACAAATTGTTTTTTTCACTTTCTCGAAGAATTATAAGCAACAAAAAAAAAAATTACAAAATCAATACAAAAAAAAAATACACTTGGTTATCCAAATGACGGTGATGATTTGCAATTGCAACTCGAGTAGCAATTGAGTTGATAGTTGAGAGACTTTGTGCTCAAGTTCAGTGCATGGATTTGGGCCAAGTCATTTCAACTTGGTCAAGGAGGTCACACAGATATCTTGCAAATATGTTTTTGTATCAGAAACTCATTTAATTAACATGGAAAAACATCTATGCACAAATATATAGAAATATATACGTAATTTTACTTTATTTAATCCTTGCTAGTTTACACTTCTGTCAAGTGAAATTCTCTCTTATTTGCTTTGTGGATTTTGTCTTCGATTGTGCAAGCCGAAATATCCAAAATAAATACAAAAAATAAAATAAAAGGACATTAAGACTTTAAGGTCAAAGCTGTTTAGAAAAAGAAAGTAAATTCCTTAAATAACCAACAACAAAATAATCAATTTGTTGATGTTACGAGAAGCATAAAGTGGTTTTCATGAATACAAAGTTTGAGTGAATTTGATATTGAAAATTGATAAAATTTAAATGACTGTCTCTCTTTCTTTCTTTCTTCCAAGAGCTATAAAATAAAAGTATAACACTTTTTAAAATAATAGCATTCCGCTCCTAAGTTTTTTAAATTATGAATTTAATTAAAAGCTATACAATTCAATAACTAGATTCAATTTATATGAATTCCTTTCTTCTTAGAGCAACAAAATGATTTTAAAATACTAAAAAAAAAATCATTTTCTTTGTCTCTCTTTTACTCAAACTATGCATATTTTTTAAATCAATCACTGAGTAGTTTTTAAACCCGTTACTTAAAAAATAAGTAAAATGGGATATTTTATTCATTGCAATGAGTGTATCATCCTACTAAATCGTAACTGGATCGAACATACAGAAAGGTGGTATTTGCTCATTTAAGTTTTTCAGAAATATTAGTGCCTATATGCAATAAAAAATATTTTAAATTTATTAAAATAAGTAACGGGTATCCTACAGTCGCGAGCTCGATTATGTTCTTTCCCACTTGCTTTTTTTTTCTTGGAAATGCTGTCACTATGCAATCCAAAATTTAAAATTAAGACTCAGTTACCTTTTATTTTGTTATCCATTTTTTTAAATACACTACACAATTTTGATTTCTTGCCGTCATTTGCTTTAAATTTCAATTTATCATTTATTTAGTAATAGCAAATAGAATATCAAAAAAAAATATAAATTATTAGCTAAGGTTTAATCTAAAATATCGGCAATAACCAGAAGATATTATTTAAATTGGATCAATCAGTATGTCCGGAACACGTTCGCGTATTAATATCTACGTTCCGACTGTTAATCGTTTCCCGGAACTGAATTTGGCAGGCGGAAATGGAAATGGGGAACTGGATGCGACAGAGTTGCCATCGTTGGTCGAGGATAAGACAACGGATCCATCGGCAAATGCTGAGATTGCGGCAGCTGTAATGGAGGAGGAGTTTGGAGTCGGCGGTAGCGGGCGTTCACTGTATGTCATCGATAGCCAGGGACGTCTGTTGGAGCATGTGCGCTACCAGGGCAACGATTATCGCAGCGCCCTGCGAGCTGCCACGAATGCCATGCCAAATCACTGGAAGAACTAACTACTCCAATCTGACACATAATTCCAATCCCAATCCCAATCCAAAGCACCAACCATCAACCATCAGCTTCAACTCGACTCAACCAGAAAAACAAATTAGCAGTTGCAATAATCATTAAACATAGATCAAAGGATTGCCTCAGCTGTGTTTCCTGCTCGGATAATGATGTGAATAAGAATACATTCGAGTATTCAAATTTTTGATACACGATTATTAATATACTCAACTTCCTAGATGCAATCCTCATTACTTATTATATTAAATTCAGCAAAGTTTCTTAACTTTTTTATTGGGTGCCTTGTTCCATTTTCTCGACTCAACTCAATGGGAAGATATTCATAGAGTCAGATAAAGAAAAAAACTTCTAGAATTCGAATAACTTAATAAAATGTAAAAGTGAAATTAAAACAATTCTTGAACCATATTAAAGACAATTTTAATAATTAGTAACTGAAAAGATTAAGATGAAGTTAAGTTTAATTAAATTAAACCTAAAGGTATTCAGAAATTGTAAAATTGATTAGGGAATACCTAGAAAGATCCCAATTGGATCAATACGAAATGTAAATAAGTTTTATTATAATATTTAAACAAATTACAATATGCTAAATTGTTTAGAAAAACATATTTAACAACGGGAACAAAGGACTCTGAGGTGAAAACTCGACATTTGTTGTAATCATTCATTCAAATTTTATTATTTAAGTGGATATATTTTTGTTAAGCAAACCAGCAGTACAGGTTTTTGAGAGCGTATTTTTATTTGTGTGATTACATTTAATCTAATTTTGTTAGCCATTCATGTTAAGTCAACAGATATTAAGTTGATAATTTATGTAAGTGGAAAATTATGCGTACACAGACAAAATGCCATTCTAAAATTAAGTTAAAAATACTTAATTTAAGCATGGGTTTCTTTAAGTATGTATTCAGGATTAATCTATATAATTATGCCTGTATCAGGATTCAAATGGAAAATTATTCCCAAATTACTTAATTCAAGCTAAGAAATTCTTAAAATGTCCCGTTGATCACCACATTTGCTGAGCTCGAGAGGAAATTTCTCTCTCGGCCTCTCTCATTTTAACTGGTCCGGTGGCTAAGTAGTTGGAGTCGGCGACATGTCACATAATTAGAGCTTCCAGTTTGAAGAAAACCTGAGTTCGATTACCCCGTCAATTTTAGTCAAACATTTGTTTTTAAGTAATTCCCGTCATTAAAAAAAAATTTGTTAAAAACAAAATAAAAAATTTTTAAAAAAATATAAAAAAATAATAAAAAACAAGTTTTAAAAAAAAAATTTTAAAAAAAATGTTTAAAACAAAAACATTTTAATTTATAAAAATTTTTCAGGCTGAATTACAGAATTTCAGGATTGAATTCGGGATCAAGTATTTAATTGAATAATACTTAAACGGATTGAATTCGTGCTAAATATCCCGAATTTTTTTTCTGTGTAGGCTTTGTTCTTCATACCGAATGGTTCTTGTCTGGAAACTACAAAACTATTCAGAAATGCCTCTATTTAAATTTAAACACACACAGGCTACTTTAGTAAGCATATACATATGCTTTTGTGTTGACCCCCAAATGACAATTTCTTGTTAAATTATTTCTGCACATATTGAAATTCTCGAAATTTGGCATGTCAACAATTTCGAATAAATTCAAATCAATACTAAGCACAATTTGCAAAAGCACAATTGCATAATACGCTGACAAGTAAGTTTACCTTAGATAATAAATTGTATTAATTTACTAAAATTAGAGTCTCATATTCTCGAGCCTAGATTTGTTAGCTGTATTTTGATATTGTCATTGAAACTGGAAACAGGCGTTGGCAAAGTTGGTTTTGCTTTCTATAATTATAACTTAAACCCAATTTAAACAAAGTTAGTCGGAGAGCATAAGCTGGAGATTTCAACCCCTTGGGTTTTGTTTTAATCAAAAGTTAAATAGATTAAAGTTGTATTATACTCGCATGTTGCCATAGAATTCATTGCATTCGTTCTGAATAGTTTGTCTGTTAATTAATGGATTGTGGGATGCAGTGAATGTGGAATGTTTAGCTCTAGACACGTGTATAAATACAAAAGCAGAAGGACGAGGGTCCAAAGAGAAAATAAAACACACATTTATAATTACATTAAAGGAACTTCAGTGGCTGATGAGATATAGGTAGAGGCTGTTTTCCTCGAAATGGAATTGTGTCCTGATAAACCCGAATCGATGTGAGCGAATATTAAATCTACTCGTAATTATGGTGACAAAGGTGGTGCTTGAATTACGTTTGGTACGGCCTAAAAGCATGCAACAGTTGCCAATTAACTGCAGTGTTGCATGCGGCACAAAATGAAAAGCAGAGGTGAATCAAGAGCAGGAGGAAGAGGCCGAGAAAGGAGAAGGAGAAGTAGAAAGAAGGAGGCGCGAGAAGAGTAGTCCAATAACTGTGGCTCGTGCACAATTTGACTGAACAACAAAAACACAATGTCATCAGGTTATGTGCATCACACCGAAGATTGGATACCCTTGCGGAGCACTTGCGAGAGACTATAAGAGATAGAGCAACCAAATTTGGCGCTCAGACTTCCATAAACCCCTATCAGGTCAAGTTTGTTTCAAATTTTTGACACGCCCCTTTCCGTCTCCGAAAATCGCGTAAAGTTATCTATTAATTAAAGTTGTCACTTAAACACATCGGACAAATAGAGAGCTTGTAATGACTGATTTAAGTTTCAAGCAATGCAAGTGCCTAAAAGCATGCAATTAAAAATATTTTACATTTATTTAAATTAGTAAGAAAATATATATACGGTTAAACGTCGGTAACTTGAGCTTTTATAACTTGAATTTCTCTCTAACTAGAGCGAAATGAGAGGTAGTAAAATTAATAAACTTAAGAAAAAGAACTCTATAAGTGAAATATCTCTTCATAACTCGAACCTTTTCTTTGGATAATAGTGATTCGAGTTAGGGAAGTTCGACTTTATTTTCTATGACAGTATAGGTGTGCAGATTTAATTTAAAATGGTTTTTTACTTTCTGAGAGTATAAAAATACCCTCTGCAAGGGTATAACAAGCTTGAAATTGGCTTAAATGGCGAACGGGGCAAAACCAGTGTCAGGTAAACACGGAAAAGTGAGAGAGAGGGAGATCGAGATAGTCGCAGTTTCTGTCTGTCTCGTTGCACTGTCCCATCTTCTATTGTTCCGTTTCTCTCCCTCTGCCTCTCCTTGCCACTTGTTTTCGCGCCTTGTTTTTACTCTCGGCCCATTTAAAGTTTTAAGTTGCCTTTCCCGCGACACGCGATAATGGCGCACACACGAGCTGACCCCACCCCCTCTACCCTCTACCCTGACCCTAACCCTCCCCCTCTCCGACTCCCCTCGGCGCGCTTGTACTCATATTGCCAATCCCCTCAGACTTAACGTAATTTATGGCTTTTGGCCTCCCAATATTGCGGATGAGCCGACTGCGGAGCAAACCTCTCCTAACCTGGCGGGCATTATGTTAAATTTTATGTGTCTCAGCCATGGCAACAGGTCAGCAAAGAGCAAACAGCAACCCCCTTTCTTCACCCACCCCTTACATAACACCCCTACCTCCCTCCCTCTGCCCTCGTCTTGGCTGCATTTAAATGTCTTGAATACGAGTATTAGAAGAATGTGAGTTGAATTCGCAATTGAATTGTTCAGTCGCGTTGCCAATGTTTCAGATTTACAAACACACACAAATATATATATATATATATATATATATATGTGCCATCTGTGCGATGGTCAAATTATTTGCCATAGATACCAAAAAACACCTGAGCTACATTCAAAGTTGAACACTCGATAACGATTCATGCAACAAGCTGAAAGGAAACCGAAAGGAAACTTCAACCCATTTTATTCCTAATTGGTTCGATAACAAAACTTACATAAAATAGTATGCTAGTCAAGAATAACAGTGTAAAGTGAAGACAACTTGAAGAGAAATTTGTTTTATATTTCCTTTAAAAGCAATCATTTTTATTTTTCAAGAACGTAACATCCGATTTGAAACAAAGGTTATGTTAATATATTTCAGGCATCTTAAGCAGATATTAAAAAACGGACCTTAATTTTTTTGTGTCAGATTTGAGTTAGTATTTCATAGATAAAAGCTTTTCAAACTCTGCATTTCCAAATAAAAGACTATGTCAATTTCATTTTGTAATCCGGAGTTAGTAAATCACGTTTTTAAACCCAATCAGGTGTGTTCAACAAATCTTCAACCGACAAATGAATACTCTGACATTTTATAAAAATTGAACTGTTTTAAATGTAAAAGCGAAACCTCTAAATATTCGTAAAATCCACATGAAAAAGAGGTTTAATGGAATGTTAATTAAATAAACTTTACTAATTTTTAATAATTTTGTTAACAAATGAAATAGATCTAAAAACGGACATTTTGGAAAAACAGACTTCTTTTCAAAAGTAATTGGCAGCGAAACCTCTACAGATTTGTGGAACGCACCTAAACAAACGTACAAAACTAACGAAATGAAACACGAAATTAATATATTAATTCGTTGCTTCTGGTAGAAGCAACATTCTGTCACTTGTTTGCCAAGAGAAAACCGCAAACAGGAGTTGTCGTCGCTTTCGTTTTTCTCGTTGTTTTTTTCAATGTTTGGTCAGTTAATTTGAATGCTAAGTATTTTGGTGGGGCTGTAGAAGTACGTCGGGATTTGACGAGAAGTGGAGGCTGGAGGAGGAAGAGTGAGGGGGGAGTGAGTAAAGTCCCACGGATTTTGCGCTGTGGTTGAGCATCAGCAACAATGCGCAGTGCGCTTAGGCTGCCAGTCGTCCCCTCAACAAAAAAACCTGTAATTAATTAGATGAGCTGATGGAAATGTTGTTGCCACACTGCCTCCCTCCATTGTCGGCCCTGTTTTAGCCGGGCTAAGGCAACAAGCAACAGGCAACAGGCGCTGAATGTGAGCGACCAATGGCTGTTGAGCTGCTTTTGCCCCTTGCCACACGTTGGGCGCCTTGGCGTCTGGAGCATGCGCTGAATGAAGTGAGGGAGGTGTGGAGTGGTGTGCGAGTGCGAGCGAGAAGGCTGGCCTTGGCAGCAGCAGCAGCAGCAGCAGCAGCAGCAGCAGCCGCAGCAGCAGCAACAGGAACAACAGCAACAAATGCCCCTCGCTCAAGGTTAACCTGTTGAAAGTGCATATTGCGATATTGCGCATACGCCTCGTGTTCGTCGCAGACTGAACAACAGGTGAAACCTTCACACATCCGACCGTCGACAACGTGTGGGCGGTACATACACATAAGGAGCATATGCTAAGCCCCTCTTCCCCGCCCCTCGCAGTGTCCTCAAGTGCAACGTATTTGACGGTCATAGTTTCGATGTTATCACATTGCGTATACGCAGCGTACGACCGCTGACTGGTGATTGGGCATAGCCGCAGGGGCTGCGATGCATCCATCAATATTGCAGGGTCCCCCATATGGGGGTAACACAATTGGGCATTGCCAGAAAGCCTCAAAAAAACGGATGCACTGAAAATAAATTCCAGCATTTCGAAATAAAGTCAATTCCAAACGGTGTCAGAAGTTCGGTAATCCCGCATTTTCTTAAAATTTCCTTGTTCGCAAATTTTTGGAATATCGGTCACTTTTATTTATTGATTTATTTATTTATTTAACTTCAACTTGGAACAGTCGAAAAAAAGCTAATCAATTAAAAATGAAAATAAAAAATGTGTAATTCAAAAATATTAATAAGAATCAATTATAAAATAATTTAAAGTAAATTTCGTAACATGTATTTAATAATACTAAGTGCATTTGAATGTTAAATGATGTAAATTTTATTAGTTTCTGAATTATATTCTGAATACATAAAAACACATGCTAAAATCAAGAGTTTTAAACTTAAATTTTGGAATAGCTTTCTTTTCCTGTGTAAGTTGTTTTTCTGGCTTTGCTTATAAGAAAAATAAATCTTCAGTTTTTTACTGGACCAAATTAGCATGCAACTTTTTAATTATTATTTTATTTTTATTTATATCTTATCATTAACTGCTTTGCATTTCCCCTCTTGTATTTTGACAAATTCAAATTCAGCGTTAGCTGAACAAAATTGGCAGCTTCCCCTTATGTGCCGCAGCATCATCAGCTGCCTGCCACGGCGAGTGGCACCCAGTGGCAACACCTGGTTGCCTGTTGCCTGTCGCTGCCTCTGCCTCTGTCGCTGTTGACGTCGCTGCTGTTTGTCCTTCAGCTGGCAGCTGTGGCTATAAAAGGCGGCGCAGACAAACGCCAGCGATTAGTCAACTGTGCAACGTGGGGCAGCTATATTTACAACAGCGCAACAGCCAGCCAAGCTATTGTTGCCACACAGTTGTTGCCACTTGTTGACGAAGGCCACAATACACACACACACACACATACATACTGAAAAACAAGGACGAGCGAGAGGGCGAACGAGTGCGAACGAGTGCGAAACAGTCGTCGCCGCAGTCGAAGTCGCAGTCGGCGTAAGCTGAGAGACGAGACGAGGCTGCCTCGTCAGTCGGGCAGTGTGCCGTGCAACAGATGCTGTGCAACATCCAAGCCCAACGGTTGTGTTGCGTGCCACAAGCGGAAAGGCGGAAGGAGCGACGACGAGGACGACGACAAAGCGACAACCTGCCACTCAACAGAGTCCACACAGTCCACAGTGTGCACTCAGCCCACGCACATGTTGAGCGTGCAACAAGTTTTGAACATTTTTGTGGCGCAAAAACTTCAACAATAGCCGAAAACGAAACCAACAAACAAACAATACAAAATATTCAAAATTATCATCAAAATTTTCTTAATTTTTTTTTGAGTGTGGTGTTTCAAAAATTCAAAGTGGTTGATTTTTTTTTTTTGATGAACAATGTTAATTTTTTTTATTGTTACCACATACGGTGGTCAAGTGCTACAGTAATACCTAACTACAGTAAATTCCAAGTACAAGACTTCAAAGCAAAATAGAATAAACAACACACAAATAAAAAATAAACCAAATACCTTAAAAAACAATCACAAAATAACCTGATGATCAAGCATAAACGCAACGAATCAAACGCAATTGATGCTAAAAGAGATTACCTGAAGTCAAAGTACAACTAATTATATTTACGTAGAATCCGATACCAGAACAGCTCTGAATAAAACTGTATGTATAAAAATAAATATATTTGTCAATCCATAGTAGTTTAAACATACTTCAAATCAAGATTCAAGAATTGTTGCCTTCTCTTTATACTATTAAACAATTGAAAAAGGAGAAGAGATAAGAAATACATCTGAAATGTATATTGGAATATATAGACAATTATTTGAAACGATGAAATCGAGAAAGGAACTCTATTTTCATTAAACAATCTGCATAAATCAAAACCAGAAAATATACATATTTAATGCAGAGAAAAAAAAAACAAAAACTTCTACACTAAAATAACCAAATTGGACGAATTATAAAAGGAAAGAAAACGATCTAAAGCACACGTCGTTAAGGTAAAGAAATTCGAGGGCTCAAAACAAGGACAAAAAACAAATCGCTAAAATGTGAGTATCATAAGTTTTCATATACACATTTTTCTGAACCTTATAATAAATAATTTGTAAGCTTTTAATATTAAATTACATTTTTTAGTTAATTTTTTTTTTTTTTAATAGTAGAATTTTTTTAAATAATTTTACTTGCAGAAGGCTATTATAATATTTAAATATCGAAAACACTCTGAAGAGTATGCTATATTTTATTATATATATTTTTACTATTTGTTGATATAATGCCATGTATAAAAATATATATGGAATGATCCCATTTGAACTGAACAAAGTTATAACAAAATATTTAAATTATCTTAAGAACACTTTTCTGTTGTCATATGTATGAGCAGGTTTGGGTTTGATGTGATATTGTTGATATGTTTATTGGAAATCATATTCTATAGTTCACATACGAACTGATTTAAGTTTTCTATGAAGCTTTTATTCAATTTTCTTTCAAAACACTGAATTTATCATTCCTTTTAGGCTTAAAAACCACAAAAACTGAATTAATTTCCTAGGAATTTAAGTTAATTATTAGACTTTGAGTTAATAGCAGACATGTTTATTGAGCGGACCAAAATCGTCGTCTCATTACTGAAAATAGTGCGAATAGGGTATATGCACGGCGATCATAATCTATTAATTCAATATTTTAATTGCTTATTTATACAAATAATGAGAATTTCGACAGTACAATACGCAATTTTGCATGGAAAAATCATTTGCAAAGAAATATTATTTCGTCATAAATATATGTAAATATGTATAAATACATATACGTATTTATTCAAACGATAAATGGGTATTGATGATCATCTCAAGTCTTTGTGAGACAGAGGGACAATATATATGAAAGTATCAATAATTAGGAGCTAAATTTATTATTAAAATCGCCTTACAATAATATTTTAAGTGATGCAATCAAAAATTATTTAAGCAAATATTCAATAGCATTTGATTCCATTCCATTCCATTTCAATTAGTAATTGTTCAATTCAAATAACATACGAGTATTGCTTGATGGAAATGTAATCTATGATGATTTATAATGCAATCCAAGCATGTGTTAAATGTTATACCATAGTTTTATGAGTATTTGTTTAAATGTTTTCATCAAATGATGTAAAACAAATTACGGCTGTTAATTTGATTTAATTAGATGATCGGGCGATGCTTAATGAGCCATTCAAAGGTGGCAATTACAACCACCAAACAACCCCCAAAAGTGGAAGTTTCACGAAAACGAACTCGAAATCCCAGAATACCTCCCCTATTCATCTTCTTCTCCCCGGCTTTTAACTCAGTTTCTGGCAGAGGTTGGGATTGGGGATTGTCAATTATTGTACAAGGGTCGCCCCTCCCGCTATTGTCCGGTTTCCAAGGCAATTACATGTCTTTCCCTTGGATTCCCACAAAGAAGTTGTCCGAGCAATCTCATTTGATGGGCATAATGTGTTGCCATAGTTATTTATCATAGAAATGCTGAACATTTCAACGTCTGGTCTAAATTAATTTAAATATACAGTCATACCAAAATATTCTTATACTTCAATTAAGAAAGCTGCTTTATCTGTGTACTTATAGTACGGTGATTAAAATCATCATCTTTTATCTCTATTGCATATTATATAATATAAAAGTATGCAATCGAGCAAACTCGTGTGTGAGAGACCCTGTACTTATCATGGTCAATAAGTAAATTAAAAATAATTATAATATTAGTATTATTAAATAAAATAGCAAAGTTGAAGTTATATTTGCAACATATTTTTTGATATCAAACACTCATCGCGTCATCTTTCCAATGCCTATTATGCATTTCTCACTTCTGACAAACGTATAATATCCCTTGTATTTCTTAAGTAATTTTTTTTTAATTTATTCAGCACTTATCATCGAAAGATTCGACTGGGTAAAACAAGGCATATACAAAGTTTATATAAATCAAACTTTGGTAAATCCAAGTTTTAAACTTCCTAAGTCTAATTTGTCATAGGCAGTAACTTTTTAAAAGAAATTCATTTGCTATCGATAGATATTCTGTCTCTCAGTCATTTTAAATTAACAAAATAAAAGTAATCTATTAAAAGCAATGGTAAGTATAATTTAAGTTAAGATTTAAGAAAAAGTATTTTTTCAAGAAGTAGAAGTAGATTAATAGAAAAATAGGGTTTACAAATAATATTCAATACTTCGTACATATATATATGTGTATTGTAAGTAGATTCCCTCGACAATGACCAACAAATTTCGAAACAACTGTATTAACAATTCGAAAACAGTTGATGCGTTAACTTGTTGCTGTAACTTGTTGTCCGGTTGGTTAGCCTCGAATATTTCGCAATAAACAACTGTCTGAGCACATTAACTTAGCTTAAATGGTCGGAGATTAGGCCTCAAACTTGAGTTTCTACCTCTGTCTGGATGGACTTGTTGAGTCGTCCAATCAAATAAATATTTCGACAAGTATTTTTTTTTTGTCTTTTTTTGCTATATTTGGAAAATGTTGATAAAAATTGCAGACAAAACGCACGAACGATCAAAACGATTAAAGGTCTTGAATTGTAGTGTGTAGAGGTGTGGAATGTAGTATGTGGGTGTGTGCTTGTAAAGCTGTGTGTGCTACACTGTGTTACATTGTTGTGGACAGACCGAGCTGAGTGGCAGCTCGACAATCATTTGTAGAATCAGTGACATTAGTCGAGTCGCCTCATCGCCGGCAACTGACGATTGTCTCCTCTGCATCCTCTTACGCTCATTAGTAGCACATTTACCCAGTACGTGATTTAGTTGCAAATGTGTAGATACTCGGATGCGGATACGACAGATACATATACGGATACAAATACAAATACGTATACAGATGCACAGTTGTAGAAAAAAGACGATACTCTGTTTCAAAACGAAAGCAAGCGACATTTACAGTCGAAATTTAACATAATTAACTTAAAAAATATATATATATTGAATTATAAATAAATAATATAATAGCAATAATTAAATATTTCAATTCATGTAGGAATTCTAATAACATATTAAAATATAATAAATATTTATATAAATATGTATTCAAATTGAAATGTAAAATAGGGAAGTGCAAAATTTTTATACTAAAATTCAGATAAAGTAAGTCACATTAGTAAAAAAAGATTTAACTAGCATTAAGCTAGTGTATATACATGAGTACTTATATTTATCAAATATATGCATTAAAATTTAAATATAATCAAACGCACTTGAATTTATCAGTTTCAGGTTCATCATAGTCGAGTTTGACTGTACCAACTTCAATTGTGTTAGACATGAACAAGAAGCACAATAATAACTGTTGCTTTTTGTTGCTCAACTAGAGTACAAAATAAGTCTGTGTCTGTGTGTGTGTTTGTGTGTTGTGTGTGTTTGTGTGTTGTGTGTGTTTGTGTGTGTCACGTTGGGGAATTTCATGTGCTTGATATCCTACAGTCTTCTGTCTGGTTTTTCCCATTTCCTCCTCCACCTGCCACTCACTTTTCACATTTGCATTTTGGGAGCGCTGTGCAATTGAAGTTCTGTTTCTATTTTCTGTTTTTCTCTCCATTTTACTTGATATTATCGTTGTTGTTGTTCATGGATCGATTGCACTCATCACTTATGGGTATTAATAGTGGATGTGGCGCCCAGTGGAGTCATAAGCATATCGAGCTAACAATTTATAACTCTTTTAGCCAACTTTGTGCATACCAAATAAAATAGGTGGTATCCAAAGAAATGTCTGACAAAAAACTCGAGTGTTGAATTTGCTTAAAATCTCTTGTAGATTGTACGCCACACTATATATTCATTCAAAACCATATTATATCATTTCGCTTATGTTTCATATTCATTCAGAACATAATTCGTGACATAAATTTACTTGTCAAAATTATCATTACTTTGCAAATAGTACCTATGTATCTGATTCCACTCTATTTATTGCTCGGCTTTTTGGCCAATTTTCAAAGCTTTTTCGTTGCCTTCTCATGAATTGTTCTCGTCCTAGTTTACTATGCAGAATTTTATTTGAATAATTTTACAATGCTATTGCCAAATAAACACTTAAATACAACAAGATTTGAATTTTTCGATTTTCATAAACTGAAATCTTTTTAGCCAAATTCAGATGAAAATTACTTTCATTGTGTTTGTCAGGTAAATCATTCTAAATTTATGCTTTCAATTGATTTTGCTAACAATGCACAGAAACACACGCACAACAGATACATACAGTGACAAACTGATCAATGGCTGCCACACTTCCGGCACATGGTTGTATATCCGATTATTATCGTAGGACATAAAGGGAACATTGGAAGAGAAAGAGAGAGAGGAAGTTGATTAACACATACACACACACACACACACACACACACACAAACACCGGAACACACATTTATGCCCCAATAAAAATGTTCAGTCAAAAAGACTTAATTCACAAAATTGGAGCAAGTGTTGTTAACGGAAGTCGGCCACTGGGCAACAGTCAGCCAACGTTCTGGTCAGACCAACAACAGTAGCACAACTACCTTTGACCACACAGAGAGGGAGGGAGAAAGAGAGAGAGCTACTTCATCGCTGTCATATAGTAAATATATTTTATCATGGTTTCCTGAAGCGACGATGCTGTCACTCAACTTAGCTCCTATTGGATAGTTGTAGCTTTCTTTCTTTTTTTTTATTTCCAATACCTTGTAAACATCAAATGACTAACAAAGGGTATATTAAAATTTATAGAGAAACTTTAAGCTCTCTTATGACCCTTTGTTATCAAATTGTTGTACTATAAAGATCACAAAGTTTCCACTTTTATTTGTCTAATTTTTAGAAAACATAAATTTAGAAAATAGTTCTTCGTATCAGTGTGGAGCACACCCCATAGAGCTGACCTTAGGCTATATCATTCCAAATCGTGTTACGGCTTATGTCCATGTTGTGGTCACTGTGAATGTCAACTGCCAGCGGTGGTTACCATAATACGATATCACAAGTAATTCATTATATGCAATGACATTAAGTTTTTTGTTTCGACTATTTGAATAAAAGAGTTCTAAACAGATTTAATTTGTAAATGGTAATGAAGTTGATCCTTATAAGCTGCAAAACTTTTATCAAATAAATTGTTTGTAACATTAATTTAGTCGGATATGGTTTATTGGATTGGCTTGTATGTTAAAGTGTCACTACTTCTGTTAATGATATGCTAAATATAAATGAAATTACAGACTTTATTTGTGAGTTTCTCAGGCTAACAGTTTTCAGTTAAGTTTAATCAAATGTAATGTTAATGTGACGTTAACATGTCAGAAACATTTTAAGTTGCTGTATCAAAGTCAGAAATTTAAAGAAATTTCAGAGTTACCTAAAATTTATAAAATACTTTAATTGAAAATTTCTCAGTTTGTGTCAGGCTTAATCAAATGAAATGTTAATTTGACGGCGTTCTGTTAACTATAGAACTTCCTTTTTAAATGCAATTTAAGAAGTTAGTTGGATGCAGCCAATAATACGAGTATAGATTATTACTAATTAGTTATTGGCTTTTAATAGAGCTATAAATGGTTCTCTCCCTCTCTTTCTCTTCCTCATTTGCTCCCTCCTCACTTGGCTACTTTCACAGTAGTCTTTCCCAGCACGCATTGAAAAAAGAAAAAGGTGCCAAAGGTATAAATAAATAAACGACACTCTCACACTCACACAATCAGTGAAATGTGTGTCAACCCTGCAGGGTTGTTCCAAAATGCATTCAAGCGTTAAAATTCTATCGATTCGCTGCTAAAAATAAATATTCAAGCTCGGAACAGCCACAACATACAATACACGCATAAATATACAGATACATATAGTAAATATATATGCTGTAACTTGTTATAAAAGTGGTACAAATAAAATTTAGAAAAAATATTTAAGTATAAAATCTCAAAAATTTCATCTGAAAATCTCGTAAAAATTGTCTTGAGTCCGATATCATGATATCCAAATATTTATTTTATTTTTTTTTAAACTTTTTTGAAATCTCTGTTGCTAGTATTGTCTTATCGAAAATTCGGTAAATACACCAAAAAAAAAAAACAAGATGCACAAAGTATGCGGAAAATTTTCAGCCAACCAGAAAAAAATGAAACAAAATAAAAAATGAAAACAAATAATGGAAAACTTTTGCATAGGTTACCAGTTGGAAGAGGGCTTTAAATGAAGGGGGCGTGGCAGTGGCAATAATTATAGCTGAAATATGAAAAAAAACAGGGTATCTCTCAGCTAACTCATTTAACTCAATATTTTTCAAACATTTGGTAAATACACGTATGTAGTAAACTTTCAGTCGGTTTGACTTAAATGTGAATTGATAAAATGTCTTGACGATAAAAAAATGTATTAAGATAAATGTTATTTAATTTTAATAAGTAAAAGGGACTAAATATATACATATACATACTATATAGAATATCTCTCATTTTGTATATTTTTTTGTACTAGCTTACTTTATATCGGGATAACTTAAATCCTATTCGCAAGTTGCATTTATTTATTTATCAGCTTGTTTAGTGTGTTAATTTTAATGCTTGTTCAGACACACACCACACACACACCACACACACACACACACCACACACACACACCACACACACACGCACACCGCACAATTTGCCTGCAAAAGAATCAACAATGTGCACGGCAAATTTAACACGAGACATTTCATTGACAGACATTTTTCAGTTCAGGCAGACAAAGGGGTTAAGGCGTGTTGTAAACTTATATACCCTCCACACACACACACATACACACACACACCACACGCACACATCCTTCTTCTTCAACTATGTGTGTGTGAGTGTGTGAAGCTCTTGCGGCTGTCGCTTCAGTCTGTTTCATTCAGAAGATGCATTCGAGTGTGCCCCATACAATTTCCAAGCTGAATGCATGTCAGCTTGTATTGTACAGGTGTTGCCATAGATTCTCCCATCATCCCATCCTCTCCCCTCCCTTTCCCGTTCTCTCTTCTCTGCTGTCATTCTATTATTTCTTAGCGTCAAGGACGCGTTGGTTTAATAATAGGCATAACTAAAGTATGACTTTAGCATTATCCTGTCGCCTGATGTCGCTGTTCTCGCTGTTGTACATTGTCCTTGACGTTCAACGCGGCGTATGAGCAATCGCAGCTGTGGCACCGCTGCTGTCCCCACTGAAATATTCGAGCTGAATAGTCGCTGCAGCTCCAAAGATAACCAAATGTCAAGCAAATAACAAGCCATACCACATACTACATACTCGTACACACATATGTACATATAATACATATATGTGTGTATGTAGATCCCACTCTCTGAGCCACAATAACCACCTGCAGCATCGACCGGAATGTATCCACTCTTTGGTTTGGTTTGGTTTGGTCTGGTCTGGTTTGGTTTGCCTCGGCATTTGACATTGGCATCCCACATATTTAATCCCGACCGGATAGCAAAAGCAGCAGTGGCAGAAGCACACACACACAAACACACGCACACACCAATTGCAACTGTCGAAAGTAGACAACTCGAGATACCCTGCAACAGGCATTAGATTGACAAATGCGTAAGCTAAAATCTTGATATTAAAATACAATCGAAAATAAAATATAATAAATATATAAAATATTTTAATATTAATTAAAAAAAAATTAATTATTTAGATACACAAAAAAATTAGAAATAAGAAAATATAAATTTAATTTAACAAAGATATTTTCATTTGAGAATTGTTTATTTGAAATTAGCACTACGTAATCTTATTATGTTTCAAAAATATATTGAAAAGAATATTTCGAGAAAAGAATACTTAAATTGTAGTTTAATTTATATTTTTTGTATTACTTAATGAGCCAATCTTCTCATTGCTTGCATTGCATTTTTTTATTAAATGATCCAATAAATATTACAGCTGAATAAATGAGAAAACTTTAAAAGAAATACTTCAAGTATTACTTAAAAAATTGTAGCCTTTTGTGCAATTTAAATACAATTTAAATAAGGCTTCTTATTTTGCATTGTATGTTTTTTTAAAAGTACCTCATAAAAATTAAAATTATAACAAAATAAAAAAAAAAAAACACTACACAATCCAATTTTGTAAATAGTCTTCTGTCATAGGGAATATGCCTGCTATACCCTACACTCATAGAACAGCAGCTAAGTATGCAAGTGTGTTAAAAGCTTTGTATAAGAGTGTATATCTTTGTGCTCTGTGTGTGTGGGTGTGTGTGTGTGTGTGTGTATTGGCAAATAGTAGTTGTTGTTAATTTAGTTGATGTTGCTGGCACTTGAAATAATTACAAAACAACAACAACTGTTGCTGTAACTGCAATTGGAGCATCATCAGAAACAGTTGCAATGCTAGAGAGCAAAAGCTCTAAAAATTAAAATCTATGAAATAAACTCAAGTGAAATACTTACATAAAGTACAAATGCCATAAGTTGACCCAAATATGTGACCTGCAGTGTACTAAATGTAGAGCAAACACGAAGTTAAGTCAGATATATGTGATTACATAGTCGCCTGAGGATGGACAATGAGCAACCAGTCACCAGTCTGAATGACAGACAGAAATAACTGAAATCCCTCCGACTCTTCTGCCCCCGTCTGTCCTTTATCCATTTCTATGTCTATGTCTATGTCCTTTGCTGTGATGTTGTCCTGTGTTGGCCAAGCTTGATTTCAATCATCGCTTGGTCACAATGCGAAATATGTCGTACAAAGGCAGCCAAGAGTTCAATAATAAACGGCAAGGCTAATAGAAAACTCAATCGCATTCGCAATCAAACTGAGATTTACAGGACGTAAGTGAGCAGCGGAAATGAAAGAGAACAAAGTGAAAGAAAAATACAATACACCATGTCTATTGTAAGGGCTTCAAATATTTTTTAATATTTAAAATTACTGATTGATTTGAGTTACATATCATTTCATAAATCTACACAGACGACACAGAGAGTTGAAAGAAAATACCAATTTCAATGTTAAAGTGCAAATGTTAAAGCATATATGTTAAGTAGTTAACAGATTTAAAAGACTTTTAAACCCAGCATTGCTTAGTAGTTTTCATAGACTTACTTAGCTTAATACAGAAATGTTTTTAAGCGTGGAATACATAAAGCAGTGAATATTTTGACAGTAAACGGTAACTGTGTTGTTAACAGAAAAATATTGAAAAATTTCAAAATAATCATCAGAGACTAGTTTCAACATGTTTTTAAATCGTGCATACTCTTCTTGTGTGGTGTAAAATCATGTTAGTGTATTGAGCATGCCAATCAATGTGTCAGCTTCCATCGAGTCAACTACTCATGAGTCGCCGCGATTGTCCTGGCAACTGCAGCGACCTTCAATAAGCCAGAAATTTTGAGGATATATTTCGCAATAAATTCCTCTCATGCGATGGGCATTTGTGGGTCAACAAGGGGGATTCCGATGAGCCAGGGGCAGGGGGCAGGAGGGCAGGAGGGCAGGAGGGCTGGACCAATATCGGCTGCATAGTTTTGTACGAGTGCGTATATCGAAAGGAAATTCCAACCAGAAAGTAAAAATTTTTGATCATTATGCAGTCGCCACTGTTGAACGTCGCACACTCCGATGTACCGCTCATTCCCCCTCTTACCCCTCCTCACATTTTTACGGTCCACTTGACAACTGAACAAACCATTTTGATAGCATCCTCTCGACCCATCGACTTTCCATGTCAGGCATTCAGGAAATATTTTGATTTCATGCATTTTTACCGCATATTTTTCGTGGCGTTTTTATTCGCAATTTCCTTGTTATGTTATTAATAGCCAACAATTATTATAAAGTCCTGTCGAGCAACTATGTTATGGTATAAACTGTTGTTTAATGCTCTTCAACTGTCTCTGCAAACTGTTGGCGGTATTATAATGAAATTTTTCAGTTACATTAATGTTGTTGGATGTAAATCAGAGTTATGAGGATTTATTTAAAGTAAACTCATGTTTGCATCAAATTGCTTTTTGAAATTGCTGACAAGTTGATAAAGTTTCATTGTATTTGCCATCCACCGATTTTCAAACTGTATTCAGAGGTAGAGCAATGTTAATTTGCATACATTTTGATCACTTATCGGTTTTATTTTTGAGCTTTGTTTTGTGCTTTTTTTTATCAGCAGCACTTCCTTTTCTAACCACGTTGCAGTTACAACTTGGACATTGCCTGGTGCTTTTATGCAAATAACAGAGGCAACTACAGAGGCAACAACAACAACAGCAGCAACAACAGTTCTATCAATGAAAAAATGTAGCACAATTTTTTGGGCACTCGTTGTTGATGTTGATGTTGTGTCGTGTATGTGTATTGTGTATGTGTGTTTGTGTTTGTTTTTGTGCTTTTGACAGATGATGGCGAAATTGATTGAAATTTGGCATTCCGTAGTTGAGTCATAACTTTATTGCATTGCAAAAAGGCAATCGCGTGATGCTTTGTGGTCGATGCCACGGGGGGAGGGGGAGGGGGAATTACATTCAGATTACAATAAAAACAAACAAACTTTTTAAATTACAAGGACATGTTTCATATTGAAATTAAAAAGCATATCCATTGCAAGTTGACACTGTCGCCGTTTCCTGACGAAGCCAACCTATTTATAGTTACATTCGATTTTATTTAAGTGCATACAATGCTTACATTCCTGATAATTGAATTCATGTTAATTAACTGTCACTCTAACATTATTATTTAGATATGTTATGACGTGCAAGCTGTTCTCATTATGTTAACCTATACTAAAGAAATGCGATCAAGCAGTTTTTCCAGAAACTGCTCTTTGGCACTGGTTCACATATTTTATATTTTATTTTATCAAAAAAAAAAAATACAAATAATCCTGCTCAGAACAGTTCGATTTGTGAAGAACATTCGAAAATATAAAGTCGACTATTTCTATAAATTTTTCTGAAGCGTCTTTTCCATACTCTAAGGCTGCGAGCACGCTGGGAGCGGATAGCGGAGCGGATAGCGGAGCGAACAGCGGAGCTTATCAACTTGAAAAAAACAAACACACTGCTTGTATGAAAGCGCGCACACTGCAAGCTGAGCTGATTTATCATTTTAGTTCTGAAATTATCAGCTCGTCTATAAGCTCCGCTCTCCGCTCCCAGTGTGCTCGCAGCCTAAAAAGTGCGTGCCTACAGACTGACATGATTTCTGGAAAAAGATCTAAATTTTAGCATAGGCAGCTCAATTCACCTCATGTTGGACAATTTACACACTGGACGAACCATAATTTCAGTCAATTATATTTTTTACCGGCCAATATGTGCCTCACTAAGTTTTACTCTACACAAGATGGAAATTGCTCACAAATACGGTAACAGAAAGCATGTTAGTGTCAAGTCAAATTCAAGTTTCTCAACAATCAAATCACGTGCAGAAAAGTCTTTTTAACCTCCAAAAAGACTTGTGGTAACATATGGTGTCTTCGAAAGCTCACAGCTATTCAATGATATTGAAATTATTGATTTCGATGTAATTGATTTATTAAATGAACATTTGCCTATCCGTATGAGATACAATTTCAATGGATTTCAGCAATTGAAAATTTGTATTTCGTTACGCTAGATCTGCCAAATCACCCACTGTTCGGGGTCTTTAAAATGTGCTCTCTCACACTGCTTAGCCGTTGTGACTAATCATACATACTAATGTTAATCGAAAGCAGAATGTGAGCTGTCTATCACTGTTAATTAGCGCTACAATCCATATCACATTTGTGTTATGCATTCAAGTCAGTCTGAAAGCGGAAGTGGTAACAGTCATGCTCTCATCAACTGTTAGTCTCACTGTCTCTCTCTGTCTCTCTGATTCTCTCTCTCTCTCTCGCTAGCAGCAGCAGTAATTGAACAACTTGCCAAGAAAAGCAGTTCGCAGTTGTTGATCTTTTCATTTATTTATAATTTAATTGAATTTCAACTGACTTATCGTTGTGGCTGTTAAGCAACGATGACTCTGTTGATTCTGTGGCGTTGCGTTGCGTCGCGTTGCATGCCACAGGCACAAATGCACTGCCAAAGAAGACAACTGAGCTAATTAAAAAGGCCAAAATGTAAATAAATGACAGTCAACTTTGACAGCGAAGCGACAAGAGGAGGATGGAATGACTGTAAGAAAGAGAGGCGGAATCAGCTACTGCTACTGTGTTTTTTTATACCCGTTACTAATAAAAATAGGAAAAAGGGGATATTGTATTCGTTGCAATGTATGTAACAGGGAGAAGGAAGCATCTCCGACCCTATAAAGTATATATATTATTCATCAGCATCAACAGCCGAGTCGATGTAGCCATGTCCGTCTGTCCGTCTGTGTGAGCGCCTAGATCTCAGATACTATAAGAGCTAGAGCAACCAAATTTGGCACACAGACTTCTATAGACCCCACGCAGGTCAAGTTTGTTTCAAATTTTTGCAAAAAATCGCAAAAAACCACCACACGCACAGTTTTCAAGATATTACGATTTTTTAAATAGTTATCGTTAACTACTATTATTACCTATCATCCTACTAAATCGTAACAAGAGCGGACAAATAGAAAGGTGGTAATGGTTAATTAAAGTTTTTAAAAAATATAAGTGCCTAAAAACATGCAATAAAAATTTTTAAAAATTCATTAAAATAAGAAACGGGTATCCTATAGTCGGGCGCTCGACTATAGCCTTTTCCACTTGTTTATATTTGTAGCTGAAACGTTTGTTTATTTCGGCTTTAAATTATATACTTTTACGTATGTATATACTCGCGTATATTGGCAGAAACGGAACCAAAGCCCAAAATTCTCTGCTTGTTGTTTTTGTTGTTGCGTTGCCCGAAAGGCTTTAGAACACACACACACATATATATACACATGAGAGTCACCTGTGGGTTGTGCTATGAAAGGCAAATTTAATACCAACATTGACAGGTAAAGCCATATGCCCCCAAGCATACATATACAAATACAAATACAAATACATACACATGCATATAAATGTATGTTCAAGTGTGTGCGTGTGTGTGTATGCGTGTATGCAAGGCAACGAGGCGGATAAGCCAGAACGCACTATGGGACATTTGATCAGTTTTTGTGGCACTAAATAATAACTCGATCATTTTATCGCAAGATATTTTCTACGTTTTTTTCTAGTGTTACACATATCCATAGAAGTATTTTAGAAAATTGTAAAGAAGTATTTTAAATTTTTGTCGGTAGCAAGACCGAATGAATTAATGACTCTACAACAAGGATACAGACACTTGCTTACCAAGTGTGAACAATTTTTTGTAACTCTTTGCAAAGTTAAACTTCCCGTTTGAAAAGCATTTATTAACACCGCTTACCAATTTTACAAACTTTAAAGAAGAATCGCTTAAAGAAAACTGAAAATAACAAACTTAATTTTCTTAACTATTTTCTTTGATATTTATTAATTTTAGAATTCATTGCAAATTTGCACTTTTTCGGTTGCAACAGATGCTGTTATCTTCATATTGGACTGTAATGTTAACATTTCTGGTATTTAACATAACAGTTTGATGCATTTATAATGTGTTAGCATTAAGCCTCGAGCTAGCCAAAACTAACTCTCATTCAAGTAGAAAGATCGAAATCCCAATTCCAAATCTATTGGGAATTCATAAATTTGCATGCTTGCCAGAAGTGAAATAATGCCACAAAATGTGGTCAAATGTTCCATAGTGCAATATAGCCAGGCACTCAGCCATTGCACGGCTACTGTGCCAATTGAGTGTGTCAGTGTGTTAGTGTGTGTGTGTGAGTGTGAGTGTGTGAGGGAGAGAGAGAGGAGTTCCTTTCTACTCTACCTTTTGTAAACTCACTCTACATATTCCCCAGTATATTTTGCGCTTTGTCTGGCTATCTACCCTCTCTCTCTGTGTGTGTGTGTGTGTGTGTGTGTGTGTGTGTGTGTGTGTGTGTGTGTGTGTGTGTGTGTGTGTGTGTGTGTGTGTGTGTGTGTGTGTGTGTGTGTGTGTGTGTGTGTGTGTGTGTGTGTGTGTGTGTGTGTGTGTGTGTGTCGTTATTGGCAGCTTAAGCTGCTTGTGGTTCTACTGTATGTGTTAGTAACAGCAACGAAACACAAAAATAAAATGAAAACAAATCGAAGAAATATTAGCGGCATATTCCCTTTGATTTTTTATTGCGCGATGTTTTTTTGCCATCGGCACACACACACACACACAGCTCACACACACAGTTGGCGTGTTACCTTGGCGAAATACCAGTTAGCGTTACCGAGTGTGACCAGGTGCTTTACAAGCCTTAAGGCAATCAAGCTGAACAATCCAACTCAAGGCATCAAGCACAAGAAAAGAGGAGCGAAAAGCATTTAAAAATGTATTTGAATAAAACCTCAAGAAATATTTCAATTTATTTGTGACTTAAATTTCTTCAATTTTATAGAAGAATTATTGAAATTCGTAGTCAAAATAAAATAATATAAATATATCAACTGGTTTATGAATTTATTTTTCAATAGCTCCCAACAATTTTGTCAACCAAAGACTATAATCAAGCTGAGGACTAAAACACCAAAATAAACTAAAACAGTTGATAAAAAAAAAAATATAAAGTACAAAAAAATAAATGCTGCGTTTCTTGGCGACCTTATTATTCTGTAAATAAGTGGTTCAAAAATATGTTGCATATCAATTTATTTGTTAAGAAGTCATTCGAAGCATAGAAAATTAGTTTAAATACAAATAAATTTATAATTTAAAAGCAATTAAACAGCAATTTGGATTCCCAAATAAGGCCATTAATTATTTAAACGCTTTGCTGGCTATATTTCCGCCTGATAAAGTCTGATAAAATAATTATAAACAATTAAATGTGCAACTAACTTTTAAATATTAATTGCTATTCAGCATTTTCTGAAACATTCATACAAAAATAATAATAAACAATTAAATGTGGAACTAACCTTTAAATATAAACAAGTGTTTACCATTTTCTAAAATATTTATTCTTTAAATATCCAAATTCTTGCAACACGAAATTGTATTGTATTGTAGGATATTTTGTGTGGCAGCAACATGAAAATGTTGCAAGGTGAACTTTGAAACAATTGAAAGTGAAATGTTTGAAGAGTTCAATTACACTTCATGCTGGAGTCTCCTGTTAATGGCTTCACTCACTTTCTGAGTGTGTATTTGTGTGTGTTTGTGTGTGTGTGTGGGTGAGTGTATGTAAGTGTGAGTGTATGTACGTGTGTGTGTTGCCAAGTTTTCTTTTGTGCCAGTTGTTGTTGTTGTTGTCGTTGCGTAAAGTTGTTTGCATAAATAATTTCTATGGATAAGAAGGCGACACAGTCATTGGAGATTGAGCATCATGTGAGCCATGTGAATAACAACAAAAACATCAACAAAAATAACAACAAAAACAACAACAAGAACAACCAAACACCCAACGCATCAAAATTAATGATATTTTAATGTAGAAACAATTCAAGCCACTTAAGCCACATTCGTACCCATTGTCTTGGGTGTGTGTGAGTGTGAGTGTGTGTGTGTGTGTGTGTGTGTGTGTGTGTGTGTGTAAGCATTTCAATTTGAGAGCAAAGCCCCGAACGGAGTTGGGTTTTGAGCCCCGGAAAAATGATAACGTGTTCACTTTCAAAACAGAGCCAGAACAAACTAAATAATCCAAAGCAAAAATTGTCTGAAATTGAAGCAAGCCTTTGGGTTGAACCTTGAAAGCGGAGCAACAGTGCCTCAAAGATGAAAATTTACAGAATTGTTGGAAAAATCATACTCTTTGAACAACTAAAAGCACATTAAAATTTTTGCATTTCAGAGTTACTTTAAAGCTGGTAATAATCGCATTTTGACATCCTAATCAATATCGATATCCCAAAAATGTTATGAATTGAATTTGATGTCGATTGCTCATTTAAGTTTGTAATTATTTGTCCTTAATAATATACAACTTTCCCAAAAATCGACAGAAAAGTTTAGTAACAGGGTATCTGTCTAATTGCGGCATTGTTTGCTTACTTATTGAGGTCGGTAATTGTTTGTTCTCACTGTTGTCATGCGGTTCGTTTGTTCGCGTTTGTTGTGTCTGCTTCTGTCTACGCTTTTTGTTATGTTAAACAGAGAAGCAAGAAGCAGCAAAAGAAGCAGATTCAAAATCAAAAGCAGAAGATGAAAAATAGAAAAAGCAAAAGCAGAAGCAATAGAGAAAACCGAATTGAAGTTGCCGCTTTGTGTTGCATTATCCGAACATTGCCTTGGGTGCGACCCTTTGAAAAAGCTACAACAACAACAACAACGACGACAACGACAACAACAGCAACAAAATTTTAATTTTCATTTGATTTTTCCTACTTTGCAACGCAGCCTTGGGAAATTATTTGCGGAAAATCGCAGAAAAATATAATTGTCATGGCTTTTATACAATTTAAGCATGTGAATTACAATTTACAAGTACTTTTCTCAATTAAATGGAGAAAACCAAGAAATGAAACTGACACAAAGATGACAAATTTATTGTTATTTTTATAACAATAATTTTGAGTCTATGAGTGACTTAAATACATTTTTATGTAAGCTTTAACAAATTAATAAATGTTCAACTCCGGTTGGTTGTAAAGTCAATCAGTTACCATAAATCGATTTCAAAATTTTACAAAATATGTATTTTTGATATATTTTAAATATTACAAATTAATTAAATTGCATTCAGTCAATTTTCCAATCTAATCAATTCCCTTTGGCTTAAAATTCGAACAAATACAATACAGAAATTTTGAAAATGTATGAATATAATAAATATTGATTTTTTTAAATTATTAAAAATTAATTTACTTTTAAAAAATCCTTTTGCGCTTGGGGTTATTGGACTTTTGTATTGATTTCAGTAGATTGTTTCACAGCTCAGAAATTGGTTATATATAAATGATTTTATTATTTTATAAAACAAATGTGTTAAATATATTAATATCCAAATGAAATAAATTATCAGTTGCACAGTTAAATTGATGTGTGGAATACACATCAAATAAAGATCTGTGGCACATTTGTGACGAGTTTTCAACAGAAATTGTCGACTTTGACTCAAATATCAAAGGAGACATGACACAGACAGACAGCTCTTGGGGAAATTAATGAAATTGCAACAGAATTCAAAGGTTTCTGTCTGTTTCTCTCTTTCATATGTATGAGTATTTGGAGTACTTAGTTGCCAGAGGCATAAGTAAAACTCAAGGCAACTTATTCATAAGTGTAATTAAATTTACTCATGTGACCTGTTGACTTTGTTGATGTTTCTGCTGTTGTTGTTGCTGCTGTTGTTGTTGCTGCTGTTGTTGTTGCTGATGTTGTTGTTGTTGTTGTTGTTGCTGATGAATGTCTTTCACGAAACGCCGTCAAGTACTACTTATATTCTTTGATTTGGAGACTCACAAAATCAAAGACCTCCCCCCGAAAAGATAAAGACAAGTTAGCTAAGCTGATCTGTGCTGAGAGGAGGTCGGTAGGAGGGAGGGGGGATATGTCAATAGGTATTAACACGACCCAGCGCTAAGTGTGCGAGTGTGCGAATGTGTGGGTGTGTGTCTCTCTCTCTCCAGAGACTGAACGCTAATTCACTTTTGCGCGACTAACCAAATTAATTTGCCAATCATACATGGCTAAAACACACACACTCATGCAGCATTCGACGCACAGTGGAATATTTTGTCGCTTTCAATTGCAATAATCAAAATTTTGGAACTGAAAAAATATATACATAATATTTAAAAAAAAACGATAAAAATTTGAGATTAGAAAGTTTTCAATTATCGAATAAAATCGATTTCTTGAGATAAGAATTCTATGCACAGAATTAATTGATTTTGAGTTCAGATTAAATTTTAAAAATCCAAAATGGCATTCCGCTTGAAAATATACTAAGTTTTTATTCAAAACTACTAAAGTTTGAAGTTTGTCTAAGTTTCAAATTGAAAATATTACAATTCCTTTGTATTTGCAACTTCATTTTAATTTAAATGTTTTATATCGACAACTTAATAGATTTTTTTTTCTCAATATTCATATTTGGATGTAAAAATCGATTAACTGATTGGATTTACATCACTAGATTTGTCTTCTTTTAATTGATATTAATTTGAAATATCGCAATTCTCTATCGCTTTTTGATTTTTGTCAGGTTTTTTGCACTGAGTTCCCGTAGTGCAGAGGTAACTGTGAGTACGTGAATGGGAATGAAAATGTGAACTTGGCTCGCATCACTCGCAATTGCCAAGAAATTTGCCAACTTTGAGTACGTGCTTTCTCTCACATGCCTCTAACACCCACACACACACGCCCACACACACACACCCACACACACACACACACACACCTGTAGCTTTGACATGAGTAAGTGTGATTTATACATTGTGTGTAACAGTTACTTGCAGACGTCGTGTCTGTGTTTTGGGAGCTCTCGAAGCGCATGAGAAATCGACGACATCATTTGAAATGCACATAAATTACGCATTGAACTTGGGAATCGGAAACGGAACCGGAAAGGGAAAGGGAGTCGGAAAGGAAATCGGAATGGGAATCGGAAAATGGACCGTAGACAACGCGTTGACCATGGCTTGAACCGTGACTGTGCAAGCGTCTAATGGTTATGATTCAATTACGATTTCCTGCCCTGAGATCTTCTCCATATGTTGCCCTCTCACCTGCGCTAATCAGGTGTAAATTAGACACACGAGTTGATTGGGTTGCAGTGTTGAAATCCGTATTCTCCTTAAATTTGTCATCTTTTTGTCTGCGATAACATATTAATAGCAAATTAAATCGTTTAAAAACGCCTTCTTAAACAACTTTCGAATTATTGTTTAAATAGTATTGCTTAATACACCTAGAAGTAAGGTTTATTTTACAATTTATTCCACTGATGTATTTGATAATGTATCGATAGCTATACATACGTACAAGTTAATATCGAATTTAAACACATTTAAAACCGTTTGTTGTTCTTAAATAATATCGATAATTTATCGATTGCTTGACTTGCAATTATATCTGCAACTAAACGAAATTCATATTTGATAACATTTACCATTTTCATTACAGTAGCATATCGATTGCAAATAAAATCGCATGAAAAACACATTCTGAGTTCAATGAATTCGATAACATATCGATAGATTCTTAAATCGATTGTGCGCAACTGAAACACATTTTCAATTTTTATTACCCAGATACATGACTTTATTGTTCTTCTCAGTTATATACATCTCTCTGCCGCTGGCGACGCAATCGATCCTTCTCCTCCATGTAGGGAATTATCGACGCCTTTGTGGGCAAAATGACAACCACGGGCAGCAGCTTTTTGCACTTGTCCAGAACTTGACTCAAACGCTTTGCCGTGGGATAATCGAGTAGAATAATTCCAATATTTGGTCTTTTATATAATATGTGGAAAAAATCCTCAATCTCCGACAGCGTCGTATCTAAAAGTTAAAAAAATATAAAGGTAGGATACATAGAGAGTGTGTGAGAGAGAGAGAGAGAGAGAGAGAGAGAGAGAGAGAGAGAGAGAGAGAGAGAGTATCTTACTAACCCTTATCCACCATTAGATAATTGCGAAATTTCTGGCGATGATAGCCAATGCCGACGAGCAATAAACCCAACGTTACCTCCTAATAAATATAATTAAATAGAGCTGAGAATTCAACTTCTGTTACTCACTGTATCCGCTATAACTCCGATGCGTATTATGCTGGAATCTTCGGGTTCATCTTCGATTCTCTTAATTTCCTCTTCGTCATTTTCGTTTCTTGTCTCTTCTTCCTTTTTGGCATTGGACGTGTAACCACTCATTGTATCTGGATATTATTTTTATTTTTTTTTGTTGTTATTAATTGTGTGCTGTGGACAACTGAACACTAACAGTTGGAGCACTTTGTTTAGTTTAAAGAGCAGTGTGTTTAAATTGAGTTAATATTGACAAAAATTCGAAACCGCTTGAACCCAACCACAATGGGGCCTTTTTTATTTGCTTTTTTTTATTTATGACTTTTTAATGAGTTTTCAATAAATGGCATTTGTTGTGGGTTGGCCTCTCCGCACTCTACTCTATGTGTTCATATATACACACACTGGGGAAAACCCAAATAGGCAGAGCTTAAGCTTTAAGCCAACTGGAAACTGGAACCGAATCTCAAACGCTTTGTTCGACGCCAAAGTTAGTTTTTTTTCATTCTTTGTATTTTGTATTTTGCATTTTGCATTTATTTTAATTATTAAATTTTGGCCCTGCTCGGCTTTGTCATTGGCTTTGCCTCGGCGAAATTAAGCCCAAAATGAAAATTCAATTATGACATGAGTTTACATATTTTGCGTTGTGTAACTTTGGGCTTTGGCTTCTCGAAGAAGACTCTCGGAGGAGAAGAAGAAGAAGAGGGCCGGCGGCATCTTTGTGGCCACTTTTAGAAATTTATTAACTGCGACTTAACGAAAATTCGTTTACTTTGCATTTTTCCCACCGTCTTCTCTCCTTCTGCCTGGTGTTCCCAGTTCGCAGTTGATTAACTCAGCTTCTTTCCCTTCCCAATCTCTCATATCGAATCCACTTAAGATGCGGCTTTAAGATGGTTTCCAGTTTCTTTTCAATTACGCTTGAGATATCGACTTCTGTCATGCTAAGTTTTGTCATGTTCACCAGCAGTTTTCTAGCAGACAAGGTGTCCGCAATTTTACAGTCTAGAATTGGAAAAATATATTAATCGAACAATAAAAAAATAACTAAATGTTAAATATTCCGAAAGCTATTTACATTGAATAAAAGATGTTTTCATTAGTATGGAATGAAGAATGTTATACTATATCATGAATAATAATACGACTTAACAGTGCTGTTCGAACTACCAGTGAAGTGATTTTATTAGTGTGGCTATTTGTGATTATTTCTACTAGTATTAATGGAAATTTAATCAACAAAGACTAACATTTCTTAAATATAGACATTAACTCTTAAATTACAGAACTATCTTCAGTATTTGCTAACGGTGAGTTCTTTGAATTAAGAACCTTTTCAATTATTGTATTAGAGATTCTGAATTTTTTTTAAAAAAACAATTATTAAAATAATGAATTATTGTTTATGTTTCACTGTAGAAATTATAGATAGTAAAAAACAAATCCTGTTAAGTCTTCACAGCACTCTTAACTATCTATGTACATAACATTTTTACATATAAAATTTCTGAAGCCACAGATTCGCAAACCACAATTCTCATAGCAAAATATTACGTTATTTATATGGAATTGTTTTTATTTATACTGTTTGTGGCTAAAGGTGGCAACACAAAATGATAGAAGCCTCAATAATTAAGCTTGAGGTTTTGGTTTGTTTTCTGACAAAAGCAAAAGCACAAACACAGAGAGAGAGAGAGAGAGATAGTACAAAATTTGTGCAGCTGAAGGATTTCATTAGATGAAAGGATGTAAATAACAGTTATTGCTTTGGGGATTGGATGAAAGTCTTCAATCACAATCTATAAATAGATTCGTCGCTCACTTATTTGCTTATTAAGTAACAACTCTGATACCAACTGTCAGACATCTGATTAATATAGCCACAAGCCAATACAACAGTGATACAGAGAGAGAGAGAGAGAGAGAGAGAGAGAGAGAGAGAGAGAGAGAGATAGAGAGAGAGCTGGATATGCAGAAAGAGAAAGAGAGAGAGACAGACAAAGTTCAGACAGACAATCCACACGATTGATGTTGTTTTCGCTTTTGTTTTTGTTCCATTTCTTGCTTTGCTAACTTAACAAGAGACAGAAACAAGTTAGTCGGTGTTGCCAATAGACACACTCACACACACACACACACACACACACACACAGAAGAAAAAAAACCTTATCACATAATTTGCCCATCACACTCTGTAATTCAACTGAGAGATACCCTCTAATAAGCAGAAAAGCAGTAAATAATTCTTAATAAATTCAAATAAATAAAAGGACAGCTTTGAAATACACATAAATATAAAAAAGCAGAAAAAGTTCTGCTAAAAGCTAGTACGCTGACTTGGAGATACTCCAAAAGTATTTTCAAAAATCGTTTAAGGTTTTAAGCAAATGAAAGAGTCAAAGAGATGAATAAACAAAGCACAAACAAAGTACACAGAAAGAAATGTCAATCTAATATTCTAGCTTCAAATTCTTGAATTAAAAATTTATTTTTAAATTGATTAAAGTCCGAGCTTAAATAGTCCAAGTGCAAAGCAGATTTTTGGGGTTGATCTTAATTGCATAGTTAAAAACAATTGCAAACGACGTCACTTTTTCGCCAACATCAGAGAGTCTGTTTATATCTTTAGATCAAGTCGTAGATACACCTGCTTTATCCAGATTGCAGTCCTCCTTTTTTTTAGTGGGATTCGAGTATGAAAACAAAGCCAAGCCAAGTTGACAGCCGCCGTTTGGGCATTGACTGTGGCCCCGGGAGCCAGGTTGATGCTCGTAAACTGGCAGTAACAGCAACGACAACGGTCACGGGAACAACAACAGCAACAACAGCAACAGTAACGAGAGCAATGTTGCCCCTGGTGTGGCAAGAACAAGTTGCACGAATATACGAATATATGTACAAGAATACTAAGGGCAACTGGATTTGGCAAGTGAGCTGCTTTCAAAAGCTAAACAATAAATGCCGAAGCACTGAGACTTCTTGAGCACATCTTAAAGGGTTACTTGCCACAACATGTTGCATCTTGTTTGCTGACTGACTGGAGCACAGAAAATGCGAATAAGAATCGAGAAACGAGAAAGAATTCCAAACCATAGACACACACTGACGGCTAAAATTATTATGTTCAAAGTGAATATTACATTAACCATAACAAGGGTCTTTGGAACAGACAGAAAGACTGAAAGACAGACAGACAGGCAGACAGACGGACTGAGAAAATGTAGAAATACAAGAGCACAACATGTGGCACAGTCTGTGATTCTCGTTCTTATTCTGACTTTGATTCACACTCTGAATTGGACCCTGGTTTTTGTGTGAGAAATTTGCAGCCAGTTTATATACATATAAAATAAAACTTGTAAGCCATTGAGCGTATAATTCTTTTTCTACAATATTTTCAACAATATTTCTTGGGTGTTGTAGAGATGGGAAGGATTTTGTCCACATTTTTACTTAGACTGGGGACTTAACCGAAAACTATTTGATGCATTAAAGAAGCCTTGGCCTGAAAGGTATATTGAATTTACGAAACAATACATATTTCGTACTAAACACTCAGCTGTAACAAATTTTTAAAGTGCATGGGTATATGAACAGGATATGCTGTAGTTATTCCCTGACTTATTATTTCTTGGTATTACAATGATATTCAATTTAATTTTATACTTTTCATAACTTGATTGATTTAAGCTTAGTTTGTCCTATTTTGGATCACAGGATATGCTTGAAAAAAAAAGGCAATTTTGCTTGACAATTTGATGAAATTTATTGTTGGTTGAATCACCAACCACCAACCATCAACCATCAACACCTTGTACCACCCGCAGCTACAGAGGCAACAGCACCACCGCAAAGCAGCCACATTTTTCTACGAGTTGAGCTGAGTTTTGTTTTGTGTCATGTAAAAAGTGCTTGCAATGGTCACAACAGATATGTACATGCAGGGAAACAAAGCCTTTAGAAATACATAGTGTATACGTACAGAGAGGGGCATTCATAAGTTGAGCCTGTTTCCTTTTTTATTTCATTTTATTTTGTTTATTTGGGTTTGTCCTTGTTTCAAGCATTTGTTTTGTGTGCGTGTGTGTGTGTGTGTGTGTGTGTGTGTGTGGGTCAAATGTGGTGCAGCTTTAATAAAAGCACAAATTGCGTAAGCCACCAACAACCATTAATAACTTTTGTACACCTGCACGCAACCAAAGCAGATGCTGGACCACATACAGAGGCAGAGAGAGAGAGAGAGAGAGAGAGACAGAGAGAAGGAAGAGGGAGGAAAAGGAATAGTTAAAGCAGCACACGGGTCGTATGCTCAATATCATTGTGAGAACAACAGCTTCATGTGCGTGTGTGCGTGTGTAGGAGAGTGTGGCAATTGTTTGTCTTTTGCCGTCTGATGCTATTTCACTCCACATACGCGCACAAACAAAATATAGAATATAGAATGAAGTGTACCCTTTAAAATTTATATATGAATGGTTTGATTTCTATTAAATCAGTTTAAAATGCTATATCTGATCTTAGAAGCTCATAAAATGCTATACATAATTAATAAATAAATTGAAAAAGTATTAAATAAAAATATATATATATTCTATAATCTCAAGAAACTCGACTACTAAAACAATTTGAGTCACCAATTTGTTGTGTTGCATTTTAAATTCAAATACTACATGAATTTATGTAAGCTATTCATAAGATTTTAACTTGCTTAATTCCATCTTACTGCCTCTAGGAATTTTAGGCACTCAGAGAATTCAAGTACGAAAGTCATTGCATTTCATATACAGCTTCTCCAAAACGAATAAATCGCAAAATTGCAATTTTTAAAAAGTTTTTAATATTAATTTATTTCTTTTTTAAATGATACTAACTTACAAAATTCGATAAAAAACAAAGAAGTTTTTAACACAATAATAGCAGTTAATAGTGCTTAAGCTAAACATATTTAAAAGATAATCTAAAAATCAAATAAATATATTGAATGAAAATACATGCTTTCCATGTCATTAAAGGGTATACACTTAACAGAAGTACTCAGTGTTCGTGTGGCTCTTCATGTTTTTGTGTTTGTGTGTGTGTGTGTGAATTGTGTGCTGGCTGCTGCCTTTTAATTATTGATTTGAACACTGAGGTGATTAATATTTTCATGGCAAACTGAAACGATGCGAAATGGCCCAAAGCGACAGCCGTTGATTGTTTTTATTTAGCACCATAATTGCATTTCCTTGTCACACTCTCATTGTAATTGTATTTGTATGTTTCTGTGCGTGTGTGTGTGTGTGTGGGTGTGTGTGTGTGTGTGTAAATGTGTGTTTGGCAACTACTAGTAGTGCATCATCATTTAACACTGCGGGCGAAATGACTCGGAACTTGAACTCCAAGAGCGTTGCCCGCAATTCGATTTGTTAATTGTTCAACATTTAAGCAACTGCAGCGCCCTCTGGCGTTCAGATTTATCGCTCTTTTTAATTTCTTGCATTCTATTTTGATAAAACTTCATCTCTCTCTTTATTTAACCTTCAAGCTGCAAATAAAAAAGTTGTCGTGGTTTTTCTTCTTTTAGTTTTTCTTCAAGCGTCGGAAAATCAGTCGCAGCTGTAGGTTTTACACTTGTAATTACAATTTAAATTACAGGATGAAATTTAATTAGCGCACAGATACATTTGCTAATTGCAATGCTGAACTGTTGCGCAACTGTTGCTCAAGCACATACATCAACTGGGAGCAGAAAAGTATGCTATGATTTTTATATGCCAGAGATGACAACAACGAGAACATAGCAAATAACATATAATACACAACAGTTGCAAATTACTTCCCCTCCTCCTCTTCCCCCTCCACCCTTGCAATTTACATACAAGTGTGTGTGTGAGTATGAAAAAGTTATTTTCTTTTCCTTTTCCTGTTTTTTTTTTTTTTTGGGACGCAAAGCATCAATCTTCCTCCATCATTGTCAGGGACCGATGACGATGGCGATGACGATGACACAGCATCACCCACAACCACAACGCACCTTTTCCCTTCCCATCTCCCCCCTCTCTCTTTTACTCATAAACACATGCACACACACACACCCGCTTTGTAAGCAGTCAAAATAAATGAAATATCATTGAAGCCATTTCATAAATGTAGCAGAAATACATTTTTTTTACTTTGTTATTGCGTGTATTTTAATTTTTATTTTTATTTTTTTTGCAACTTCTCAAAAAATAAATTAATTGTTCATCAATATTAATATAATATTGGTATACCCTGTAACCGCAGGAATTGCATTCAAAGGACATATTAAAATAACAGAATACACAATAACTCTCAATAATAAAACTGTAAAGCATATATAGTATTTACAGGGTATCTGCTTGTCAATAAGTGGGTATAAAAATAACATTATTTACTTATTTGAAGGCCGAGTAAAAGGTTGAAGTCAAAGCAATAACAAAGCCAGTTGGTAATTATTATGAAATTAAAGTGCATTTTAGATGAAAATTTATTGATTGAATTGCAACCATAAATTTCATAATAATTAAAAACCTAATTAAATACCATACTATACTAATTATGCTTCAATTCATTTAATAAATTCCATTACCGTGTGCATATTACATTAATATTCGAATTACACACCAATCAAGTTACTGGTTGAATTGAAATATCCAAATACTTTCATTCATATAAATAGAACTTCCTTGATAATATATGAGAGTACATTTTTGAAATACTTGATTGTAATATGCAATTGAAATTGTTAATTCATTATTGAAATAAGAAATAAATATTTATTGATTAAAGATTCTAGCTTGATCCTTATTGTTTGAGAGTAAAAAAACTAGATTAAATAAAATATAAAAAAATGACAAATAACTACCTTTCAAATCAATATCAATAGTCAAGCAAACGAATAATGCGAAGTATTCGAGTGAATGTACCAAATATTTCTCAGTCCTTGCTTCAATTTTCTTGCCTTGATTTCTTGCACTCATTTGTTTTATATTCAAGTTTCAATAACTTACAAGTGTGCATAAATCAGACATAAATTCGCAAACAGCTATAAAGTCGACATTAAAAATTTCAATAGAGCCATAAAGCTAAATGTAAATGTATGTGGCACATGTTTTCTGAAAGAGCTGACAAATCGTATACTGATCCTACCGCCTTTCTCCTTTCTCCTATATCCTTGTTTTCTTTCCTCTTTCACTGTATTATTTGTTTTTTTTTTTATGGGACAAAAAGTTTAGCCAGCTCTTCGTATAGAAACTCATAATTTTAATGCAATAATTCACTTAGCTCGGCGTTGCCTGCATAAACAAATTGAAAAACTTTTACCAGCAGCTTTCACTTTACACTTCTTCTTCTTTTTCTGTGTGCGTTTCATGTTTTTGCAAGCGAGACAGCAAAAGAGAGAGAGACAAAAACAGAGACAGAGACAGAGAGAGAAAGGGAAGAGGTAAGACACATCGCATTTCATGTTTCCTGCAGCTGCGTCCAAAAACTCGTCCAGTCGTCATCATACGATTTCCGCACAACTGCAAATGCTCAAGGCGACCACAGACAGAGAGGGGACAGAGAGGTACATTCCCCTCCTATCCCCTCCCTCCACTCACCCTTACTGCCCTCTTTTTAACTTACATATGTATACGCATGTCAGTCCCGAAAACTTTTATTTGCTCAATTTTTTTCCCATCTTTTTCAAGCAGTTTCAAGTGTATTTAGTTACGAGAGCAAAAAGAAAATAAAAATGAAAAACACTACTTCAAAACCCAATGAAAAACGAAAAAAGCAAGAGAAAACCCAAACCAAAAAAACCAAAACGACCAGAACCACAAATAACCTGACTATTTTATATTAAAGTGCAGCTTTCATGAATGACGAATTCCATGCAACTGGG